>CM019150.1:206736923-207336923 GCA_009733165.1 Naja naja | reverse complement strand
GGGTAACCCGAAACAGGGCGGCTGGGCGGTTATCTGCGGACGCTATGAGAGTGGAGAGATAAGACCTTCTCGCCTCTCCCATAGCTACCAGGTAAGTCCTAATGTAGGCTCTTAGCTGGGCACGATCGGATTGAGAACGGGTAGACCTCCACCTGCTCTCTAAACCCCTACGACGACGTTTCATCTCCCGGAGCTCCTCAGTATACCAGGGAGCAAACCGGGATCCACGACGTGTAAGGGGACGCATGGGGACAACCCTGTCGAGGGCCTCCGACGCAGCCGTTGCCAGGCCACTGCCAGATCCTCGGCAGAGTCGTGAGCAAGGGAAGAGGGAAAAAACCCCAGTTCCGCCTGGAACCTTTCAGGGTCCATCAGGCGCCTGGGGCGGAACCACCTAAGTGGCTCCTCCTCCCAGCAGTGGTGGGCGGCCTGTTGGAAGACCAGCCGTAGGAGATAGTGATCAGACCATGGAACGGGCAAGGCTGTCAAAGTAGCCTGCCCTCTGTCACTCCGCCACCGCTCAGAGACAAAAACTAGGTCAAGAGTATTCCCCCCTCATGAGTTGGGCCTTGAATCAACTGGGTCAGGCCCATAGCCTCCATAGAAGCCATGAACTCCTGGGCCAAACCGGCTCCCCCAGGGAAGGCAGATTAAAGTCCCCAGAACCATAAGATCCGGGAGCTCCACCGCCACCCCAGAGAGGAGGTCGAGAAGCCCAGGTAGGGCCGCTGCCACACAGCTGGGGGAAAGGTATGTAAGCAGCAGGCCCACCTGACCACTAGGCCCCCACCTCACAAGGAGGGTCTCACTCCGCCTATCTCTGCAACAGTGACCTCCCTTGGAAACAGGGTCTCCCTAATAACCACGCCACCCCACCACCCCTACCCTGAGCCCGTGGTCGGTGCAAAACCGAAAACCTGGAGGGCATAAATCAACCAGAGGGACACCTCCCTCCGGCCCAACCAGGTCTCGGTGATACAAGCCAGGTCCGCAGCCTCCTCCTCAATGATCTCGCAGAGGAGGGAAGATTTATTAGCCACGGACCTGGCATTAAAATACACCAACCTAAGGCCAGGGATCCCAATTCCGATGCTCCCTAGGGAGGAGGCCACAGGGTCGGAGCGAGCCACCGCACAAAGATGGCGGGTGCGTGCTCCCAACACATGATATGACCCTGTGCCTCGACGTCCTCTGCCAATTCCAACCACCCTGGGGATCGCGGTCCCCACCTCACACCCCGAAGCCCCGCCATCCCCCGCCCCCCCTCCCCTACCGTGCCCGGGCTGAAGAAAGACCCTCTACCCCCTCCCTAACCCCTTAAGACGACCAATTAAAAATTTTAAAAACCTCCCCTTCCGAGATAAACAAAATTTAAAACCCTTGGTCATGCTATGCCCCCTCTCGGGAATAATAAACCCGTCATCGAGGAGGGGCTTTGACAAACAGCGGGACATCTCAGGGACAGGGGAACACCCCTGAGCGCCCGCAGCTCAAGAGAAGAGTAGATATATCCCATAATGATTATTGCTAGGGAGCAGTCAAGTCCAGAATAGATGATAAAAGATGGTAAAAGTTCAGTTCGCCGATGGTCAGTCAGTTCTAGAGCCAAAACAACAGAAGACTTCCGCCCGGTGGCATCCTCACTACCCACCGGGAAGTAAGTTCTGTGAACTCTGAGACAGCTCAAAATCCTCTCTCTCACCGAGGGAACAGTCATCAGGATAGCTCTAGTCCAGGGGGGCAAAAACACCACTGGTCTCTCACCTCAGTGGTGCTAAACAACATGGCATGCTCCCACCACACCATGTGGCCCCGGGCAACTGAAGACAGATTGGGGGGAGGAAAGATGGTCCAGGCATGGTAGATGGCCACTAAGGCCCGATGCCCTCACCAGCCAATCACCTCTACTTGCGTCCTCCAGTCCTGAGTCAGATGTAATAAAAGAGGTTCTTGCCGGGACTCAGAATTGACTTAGTGCTTTTTGGGGAGGCCTAGGACAGAACAGGTCCTGCTGAAAGGACAATTATGGAAGTTGAAGCTGGAGGTCAGTAGATCTGGAACTCTTCAGCTTGGAGAACATGATAGAATTACAGGTAGATTCATTACAGGACAGAGAATACCAATGTTGGAAGGGACCTTGGAGGGCTTTTCATCCAATCCCCTTGCTCAAGCATATTGTTCTGGACAAATGGCTGTCCAATCTCTTTTTTAAAACAACCTGGAGGCAAATAAATATGATGTATTTATCATATTTAAAAATTGCCCCTCTCGCTCATCAAGGGACTCTGGGCGGTGCACAATAAAATCAACCTTGGGCACCAACAGTCTTTCAGAATTTCTCCACCATATTTCTGGGCAGAGAAAATGATAGTCAATTTCTCTGACATTCATTCATTCATCCATTTTCTAAGGTTATCTCTCTACCAAGCAACTCTAGGCATTTTACAGTCACCTCCGAAAGAGCAAAAAACGCAGCAATAAAAAATACCACACTGAGGATAGACAGACTCCAGGTCCACATGATTAATGAGTTTGCACCACATCCTGGCCTATTTCTGCAGGGAAGGAAGATGTGAGTAGGATGATGTGAAGATATGGCTCTTCTTCTTTTAAGCTATGTGCTCAGAGGTGCAGTCACATCTCATGAACAATATATATCAATTAAACATATCTCAGTTAGGAGAGTCTCTAGAACAGTGTTTCTCAAATTTGGCCACTTTAAGAAGCACGAACTTCATTCCCAGAATTCCCAAGCCCACCATGCTTAAAGCAGCTGAGTTTGAGAAACACTGTTCTAAAATAAGCTGCATACAAATGTATGTACATAAGTAAATAAATATATTATGGGTAGAGATTAACCTCTTCCCCAAATCACTGAAAGTTCATTAACATAGCCTATTAAGACTAAAACACCCCATTATCAAAGCAGGACAGAACTGCCTAATCCTAACCCTACCTACCTCCCTACCTCCCTACCTATCTATCATCTATCCATCCATCCATCCAGCTAGGTTGACTCAGTCTTCCAGCCTTCCAAGGTCAGTAAAATGAGGACCCAGACTGCTGGGGGTTAGGGTATATAAGTCTAAGTGCTGTTTCTATCTATCTATCTATCCATCCATCCATCCATCCATCCATCCATCCATCCATCCATCCACCTATCTACCTACCTACCTACCTACCTAATTTCCCTTAATTTACTCAGCAAGTTACAGCTCATTCAGTGTCATAAGAATGCCTTCCCAGCTGCTCAGATGGAAGCTATTTAGTTTTTTTTACTTATCTGTTTATGCTGTAGCTATTTGATTAACAAATACAAGCTTACAGGATTAGTGAACAAGGATGCTGGCAAAGATATATTAAACAGTCTATTTACGTTGTTTACAGCCAGATTGCAGACAATAGATCAGTTTCGTCCTTCTTTATTCCTCACTCATAGAAGCAAAACCGTTTCAAATAGGGAGGTTTATGAGTTTAAACATTTTCCAAGAATAATTCAATGCATGGCACAGGTAAACTCGTTAAATGATCTATATACACAGGGATGGGGAAACCACGATACATGTTTTCACAATGCAATAAAAAGGCACCGTGATTGGGTTCACGCCTTATGCTATACACACAATTATGGTTTAATGTGAGTTTCCTTTATGTAACATTCTAAAACAGTGACTATGCCACGGGCTGTGACACCCTGTTCTAGTTTCCTCCAGCACACTTTGCAAATCCATGGGAAACTTGCTGATCATCCCCATGATTCAGCCTTTAACAGTCACTCCAGCCACACAGAAGCCATTCAAAAGTTATTAAATTCCTTGTGGCCAGGATGATAATAATATACAAAGGATCCCTTGGAAAAGTGAGAAAATGCTAATAATTTTTCCAGTTGCTTTCTTCTAGGTTGTTTTGTGGGTAATACGTATATTTGGATTGGATCTGGGCACCCCTCAGAACTTTTGGAAGATTTTATACAAAACTACATTGTAGGACAGGGGTCTCCAACCTTGGCAACTTTAAGACTTGTGGACTTCAACTCCTAAAATTCCCCAGGCAGCATGGCTGGCTGAGGAATTCTGGGAGTTGAAGTCTACAAGTTTTAAAGTTGTCAAGTTGGAAGCCCTGTTATAGGATCATAAGGAAAAAAAAATCTACAATTCTTCCTTAATGGAAATGTAGCCACATTGGTGGTATTTAGAGCACAGCTGGGACTGCACAGCAGTCTACGTGGAACCCAGCATATGTAATTTAAAATTTACCATATACAATAAGAGTAGTTAAGAGAATTCCCATAAGGATTTACGTGCCCTTGTGAAAAAAAGTTTTCTTTAGTTCCTATTAGGGTAGTGCCCTTCTCATAAAGAGTAATTGAGGGTGATAATTTTTTAAAAACATTACATCCCTAGTTCATGATCACAGACAGCAGGAAAATAATGCAGACAATGGAGCTTTAGCCTGGTTTGAATATGCTTCTTGAAAGTATCTGCCACTAAACTTATTGGCAGGCATTTTAAGGGGCAAATTTGATTTCTGATCCATGCACCTGAGAAGAGGCTGGCATTAGAAAGGGATCAGTTGCAGGAATTGGGTATGCCTCGTTTAATGAAAAAGAACAGTGTCTAGTTTAATGAAAAGAAGGACCAGGAATGACATGCTAACAGTGTTCCCAATATCTAAGAAGCTGCCACAAAGAAGAGGGAGTCAACCTTTTATTCAAAGCAACTGAAGGCAGGACAAGAAGCAATGGATGGAAACTAAGGAAACAACCTAGAATTAAGGAGAAATTTCCTGACAATTAGAACAATTAATCAGTGGAAGGACTTGCCTCCAGAAGTGCTCCAACACTGGAGGTTTTTAAGAAGAGACTGGACTGAAATATTATGGGGGTTTCCTGTTTGAGTAGGGGATTGGACTGGAAGACCTCAAAGTTCCCTTCCAATTCTGTTATTTTGCTATCCACTCTTCTGTTGCTGGCACAGTCTGTCCAAAAGCATATATCATCCCTGGTCATGGGCACCTGCTACTTTGAATAGCAAATATTGAATACTCCAGCGCTCTAAAACCTTAGCCAAGGAAATGTCATTTTGTACCGAATAGATATTTGGATATCCAGTTTGCAGGGTCAAAGGCAATTGACAACAATGTGTGTGGAGTGTTTGCATTCACGGAAGAAGCCGGTGAGCGACAGCTGCTCTTTCTATTCAAAAGTTCTGCTTCAAACATGCTTAAGACTTGTCCACTCTATGTACTTTTCGTGGATCGTAGGATGAAATGTGATGAAACATCAAGATGGTACAAGTAGCCTTCGACGAACAATCAGTTGCTTAGAGGCCAACTGAAGTTCCAACAGACTTCCCAAATTACCATCTAGTTCTGGAATTCCAATGTCTCACCCCCTCCTCTTCCTCCTCCTCCCATGGTCACATGACCATATTTCAGGTGCTCGGCAACCAACCTTCATTTATGGTGTCTCAAAGATGCTGTTCAAAAGGCCAATGGATTTTCTTGTTTGTTTTTTTTCCTTGAAAAAATTCTTCGCCTCTCCTCCGAGAGACTTCTTCAATTCTGGCTGAATGGTGCAGAACGGAAGGATTTACAGGCAGTCCTCAACTTACAACGGTTCATTTAGGGACCATTCAAAGTTACAACGGCACTGGAAAAAGTGACTTATGACCATTTTTTCACAGTTGCAACCTTTGCAGCATCCCCAGGATTGCAGTGGGGAGGGAATGGAGATTTTGCAGTATCCTTCCCCTGCCATGCCCACCAAGCCATGCCACGCCACACCACACCACACCCACCAAGCCACACCCACAGAACTGGTAGTAAAAAAAAATTGAATCCCACCACTGCACCCACGGCTATATTTAATGAGCAGTGTGCAGTATTTTTGCCTCCAAGTGCCACATGAACACAGCCTGCAATAGGCGGGGAATGCCACAGAGACAATATTTTTCATTAAAAAAAAAACACAAGAGGATTTGGAGACTTTGCAGCAAATCTGCTTTCTTTTTCACTGTATTAAAATAACCTTTAAAACCCAGAAGTAAAAGGAGGGTGGGATCGGTGATTCTATAAATTGGGACCGAGCGAAAACTGTTGTGTTAATAAATCATCAATTTGTGAACACAAGTTTGGCAGAGAGACAATGGGAGTTGCAAAAAATAAAAGGTGGGGCCTGCCAGTGGTCCAGATATTTAATTTACTCTGATTTAAAGAGTAGAGCTGAACTAAAAGGGTATTTCCCATTTTCAAGGTTGTAATTGTAAAAATACAAAGAAGCTGGCAAGGCACTCTGCTCCTCTTAGGAGTTATTTGGTGAATAGACCAAAGCAAACAGCAGGTAACAACTGAGCCTCTTTCAGTGCTTCCAAAGGGATATTTTCTTCCACAATGAAGTCCAGCAATTTTAGAGGGGAAAATGTGTTCCTGGCAAGCTAAAGCCGTGGAAGAAAAAAGTGATGATTATCCCAAAAGATACTATTTCCTGGTGGTTTCACAAAAGACATTTGTGGTTGTCTGTTGGAAAGCTCAGAACTCTTATAGACATACCATTTACCGCTCTGCCATCCAAGAGGCTAACGGGGAATAGATATTAGATTCTGAAGAACATCCAAGGTTCAAAAGCTGGAGACGAGAGCAATCCAAGGAGAATCAAAAGAGAATCAAAAGTGGGTTTTATTTTTCCTCCCCACAATTGCTATTAGCTTCTCTTGCAAGCTTTCAAACGCTACCAATAATTCCTCTTCCTTCCCCAGTTTTTTTTTTTTTTAATTACATTTGTATGCCGCCCTTCTCCAAGACTCAGGGCGCTTACAATTTTGGGATACAACCCGGTGTGCTCAGCAATAGCCTTCATTCCATTGTATATGCCTGCTTATTACTAAGCGGCATTTTTACAAAGTCAGCTTATTGCCCCCAACAATCTTGGGTCCTCAATTTACCTACCCCGAGAGGATGGAAGGCTGAGTCAACCTTGAGCCTGGTGGGATTTGAGCCTACAGTAATTGTAGACATCTGGATCTTAAGAGCAGGCATTTACAGCCTGAGCCACCAAGGCTTTTTCTCCCCAAGAATCATATATAGCCAGCCCCACTCTCATTCAGTGGTGTTTACTCGAGCCTCAATAATGTTAAAATGACATGCATGTCATAACAACATCATGCCATCAGCAAAGGTGGAAGTTAGTCCTTGCATCACCACGCCTGACCCGTTTGCATCATGCCTGGTCTGTACACGCATGTCATGACCTCTTGCTCTTTGCCCCCTCTTGGCTCTTTGCTGAAACCCATGCTCTCATTTTCATTCCAGTGCAGCCCATGTCGTTTTCCTGTTTTCTGTTCATTAAAGTCAACAGCCATGAGGGTATGGGAAACCCCCCACCTCCGACAGTGAAATAACCTTCTATAGAAAGTGACCCGTTCTTCTACCTTGAATGAGTAGCATTAATCCATCTGATCATCTAAATACAGGTAATCCTCTAACAGCTTGTTTAGTGACCGCTTGAAGTAAACAATGGCACTGAAAAACCTGACTTATGGCCGTTTTTCATAGCAATAGCACATAGACTTGTATACCGCTTCACAGTGCTTTTTACAGCCCTAAGTGGTTTACAGAGCCGGCAACTTGCCCCCAACAATTTGGGTCCTCATTTTACCCTCCTCAGAAGGATGGAAGGCTGAGTCAACCTCATACTTAGGACTGTTGCGGCATCCCCATGGTCACGTGATTTGGATGCTTGGCGACCGGCTCATAATTATGATAGCTGCCCTGTTGGTGTGATCACTTTGTGATCTTCTAAGAAGCAAAGTCAACAGACATGCCAGGTTCCCTCAACATGTGATGGGGTTTTAAATACTTTATTTGGTTGAATCGGGTTTCATAATTTCTTAATTCCTTTTGTATTGTGTGTTTTTTATGTGAGCCGCCCTGAGTCCCTAGGGAGATAGGGTGGCATATAAGACCAAATAATAAAATAAATAAACAAGCAGGTTACTAACTGAACAATTGCAGGGATTCGTTTAGCAACTGTGACAAGTAAGGTCACTCAAATAGGGCAAAACTCACTTAACAATGCTCTCGCTTAGCAACAGAAACGTTGGTCTCAATTGGGGTTGCAAGTCACAGACTACCTCTGTTGAATCATATTTTGGACTGTACTCAGAGCCTCCACTGTACTCTCCCAAGGCCCTGTTTTTCATGCCAAGGGTCAGTTCCCTATAGTGGCTGAGGCCCTAGACCAGTGGTGGCTAACCTTTTGGGGCTCCCGTGCCGATAATTGTGTGTGCGCGTTTGCCTGCTCGTGCTCGCGTGCCATCACCCAGAAGGCAATGTTCGTGGCCCCTCCATGCCTCCTGTGCACGCAACTCATGCAACTCATGTGACCCGCATTTCTGCACATGCCCGTGCGATCAGCTGCACACTTTTGTGCATGCGCATGCAACCCCCCCACACGCTGCGTGCTTCTGCGCATGCGTGTCTCCTGTGTGCCCCCCGCACCCCTGCACATGCACGCCAGGTACCTGACAATCAGCTGTTGGGCGGGCAGCACGCACACATGCACAGTACACCTTTTCTGCGCGTGCCGGCAGTAATGGCTCTGCGTGCCACTTCCAGCACACGTGCCACAGTTTCGCCACCATGGCCCTAGACCAAGATGGCGAAGGCCTAAGAGAAATCCACTCTCACACATGGTATCATAACAGATGACTTTAGGTTGTGAATTCTCTCTTAGCCCAACCAAATTGGTTGCTGTGATGGAAATTCGTCAGAATGCTTTGTATGCCACTCTTAACTCCTGAAGGGAAAGTGGGATATTAACAACAATAAGAATGATCATGTTTTCATACACTCTTTGGCCACTCCAAACAGCTGGACAATATAGGTGTTTCCACTCATATGTGATTCAGTGATAAACATTGGGGGTTGGGTGATGTTGGCTAAAAGCTAACTCAGTTGGAAGCTGCTTTAGATAATAAGACGTCCACTACTTTCCATATGGATCTGCCACTAAGCTCCATGTTTTCTGATACCAATATACATGCACACACAAACTATTAATATACAAAAAATAGTCCATGCAACCAAAAGCAATTGAAGCCCAAAACCCAGCACGCCAAGACATTTCTTTTTGGCATCTGTTTTTCCAGAATTCCTTGAAAAAAGTGATTTGCAGTTGCTTTTACTTGTTCTCAATATCAGCACGTTATCATCAGATCCAATCAGTATCTACAACTTTATCTCCTGAGATTTATGAATCGAGGGTTGGAATTGAGCATTAATAGCACTGGCTCTTGCCAAGATCCCTGCCCTGAAACAGTCTCTGGTGCCAGCTCTTGCTATCTTCTGGCCCTGCTCTTCCTTTGGGATGTCTGGCACATTGCCCCACTCCAGCCAATAAGAGGGGGGGAGAGAGAGGGAGGGACGGAGGGAGGGAGAGAAAGGGAGAAAGAGGAGGAGGAGGAGGAAGGGAGGGAGAGAAAGGGAAGGAGGGAGAGAAGGAGGGAGGTGGAAGGAGAGAGAGGGGGAGAGAAAGGGAAGGACAGAGAGAGGGAGAGAGAGAAGGGAAGGAGGGAAAGAGGAGAGGGAAGGAGGGAGAGAGGGGAGGGAAGGAGGAGAGAGGGAGAGAGAAAGGGGAAGAGGAGAGGAGGAAGAGGAGGAAGAGAAAGGAAGAAGAGGAAGAAGAGGAGGAGGAGGAGGAGGAGGAGAAGATGAAGATGAAGATGAAGAAGAAGAAGAAGAAGAAGAAGAAGAAGAAGAAGAAGAAGAAGAAGAAGAAGAAGAAGAAGAAGAAGAAGACGACCATGACAGTGTGTGCTCCAGGCCACACCTATATTTAATGGCAGCATTGAACCAATCAACAAAGACAGCAGTAGCCATAGAGGGAAAATATCTTGTATATGAGAATCCCACCTCTTTCATCCTAGGTGTTTTACCTCATTCCGACAAGTCAGACAGATTGTTTTCTTAGCAAAAGTTTGGTAGAGCTACAAAGGTCATTTCAGTAAGGAACGCTGTGGTCAATTTGGGCAAAATAACTGTTATTTAATTGCCTTGATTATAAGATCGCTTTCACTGCATGGGCTGTTCTCTCTTTACATCAATGTAACAGAGAAGACAATGTGGTCCCTTGTCCGGAGCTGAGATATTCATGCCACCCTCCTCCCACAAAAGCTGCAGAACACCTACCAAGATATCAGATATGCATCCCAGTTTGGGATTTGAAGTTGCAACTGAATGCTTCCATTGTTGTTGATCGTACACAAAAGCTTCCAGCGAAAGAACATGTATTTCTCAAGGTCCTTCTGTAGAATAAGAGGAAATTATGAGCTTTTCCCAGAATTAAAATAATCTGAGCTTGTAGTTCATTTCGAGAAAGAGGAAGGAGAGGGGGAATTTTATATATAAATATTAGCAAAAATTTTAGTTCTTACGGCACCCAACTATGAGTTGGGATGGTGGGCCTTCGCCACATAAAATGTGAACAGAAAAGTGTGCGTGTCAGTTTCATGAATTTTTTTTCTCCTTCTTCTTACCACTTGGCAAAGGACAAAAAGATGCTTTCAGCACTATTAATATAATCCAATTTTATTTTTCTTTTTGTCATTCTTGCTGTGAGACCCATAGCTTGACATACCTGGAAGGTATCAGATTATGGAAAATTAGATGTTGACTTCCCTTTTCTTTCTGTCTCCTCTTCAAAGTGCTAGCAGTAATTTAATACATTCTTTGAATAATACATTCTTAGAACCATATGAAAAAATTTTGTCCAGAGATCGCTTAATAAAATCCATCTTTGGGAGTCCTCCTTGTGTCCCATCATCCCCTGTTATTGTATTTATGTAAAAGGAAGACAGCCCTCAATTTAAGGTAAGTCTCCTAAAGGAAGATAAGAGAACCTCCAAATATGTGTTCTGAACTTACTCAGCTTTTCTGTCTTGTCAACTAGGGTTGTTGACTCTGACTGTAGCCAATCCTAAAAAAATTTCCTTCCTCAAATGTAGAGAGAGGGAGGGAGAGAGGGGGGGGGGAGGAAGGGAGAGAGAGAGAGAAAGGAGGGAGGGAGAGCGAGAGAGAGCGAGAGAGCAGTGGTGGGAAAAATGCAGGACAAAGAGGGAAAAAAAGTAAAACAAGATTTTATTTATTTATTTATTTATTTTTTAATTACATTTATAAGCCGCCCTTCTCCGAAGACTCAGGGCGGCTTACAATTTTTGGGATACAACCCAGTGTGCTCAGCAATAGCCTTCATTCCATTGTATATGCCTGCTTATTACTAAGCGGCATTTTTACAAGGTCAGCTTATTGCCCCCAACAATCTTGGGTCCTCAATTTACCTACCCCGAGAGGATGGAAGGCTGAGTCAACCTTGAGCCTGGTGGGATTCGAGCCTACAGTAATTGTAGACAGCTGGATCTTAAGAGCAGGCATTTACAGCCTGAGCCACCAAGATTGACTGGAATTGATGACTAATTATTAGAATTCACCACATGAAAAAATTAGCTTAGTTCAACCTTATTCCATAGACTGAGATGGAAATTATGGATGAGATCTTGGGGTTATTGAACTGCTTTTTCCGTTCTGTCTGCAAAAATAAAAGATAATCCCTATTTACATAGAAAACGTCCGTGGTTAATTGAGACTCACCAATGCAAAACTTGCCCTGGACACATGAATAGCAATACCAGGTGAGCAAGGCTGCTATACTGGTCTTCATCCCTCTTGAAGCTACAACAGCCCTTTCTCTTTCTACTACCTATAAGTATAATTTAAATTGCTTGCTTTCATTATCCTATTTGTAGTTCCTTGCCAGCTTTAAACACTATGTTCCTAGAACTAAAGAGAAACTTCCCGACAGTGAGAACAATTAATTATTAGTGGAACGGCTTGCCTTCAGAAGTTCTGGCTGCTTCATCACTGGAGGTTTTTAAGAAGAGATTGGACAACCATTTGTCTGAAATGGTATCACGACTTCTGCATGAGCAGAGGGTCAGAATAAAAGATCTCCAAAAATCTCTTCCAATTCTGCTATTCTGTTTTGTTGTTCTGTTATTCTTTCTATGATCATATGCATCCATCCCATCAAACCCAAAGAAAGTCTGGAATAGTATAGGATCTCCAGATACAGGCAGGCAGGGGGTTGGACTAGAAGACCTCCAAAGTCCCTTCCCACCCTATTATTCTATGTTCTGTGTTCTAATTATTCATATTCTTTATGAACGATTGGACTGTGCTGTTTCTACTGGAAGCTAAGGAGAAACTCTCATGTTGAATTTCCCTTGGCTCTGCAACTCACTTTCAGGAGAACATGCCACAATTTTGTATTGACTTCCTGAAGACCTTACGTTTTAAGGAAAGCTTTTAAGATATAAATTTCTCTAGTTCTTCGTTTATCTTTTTTATACCTGCTGCGTTGTGTGGATTTGGCATTTTATGCTAAGCTTTAAACGGATAATTTTTAAAGAGTTCAATTATTGGCTTGCTTGGAAAACAACTGTACTTCACTAGGCTGTTGTGGTGGTAAATGGAAGAAAAGGACCACTAGATATGTCACTTTGAACTCCTATTACAAAAGCTTGTCATAAACAAGCTCTTTGGAGAGAGGTTAATTTAATAAATAAGCGATGTTGTACATGGAAAATTTAAATATCTGTGACTAACCACATGTGCTGGTTTTGTCATGTACTCCAGCAGAACAACTCACAAGTTGTTTTAAATTTGTGGAAAATCAAAATGACTGCTTATCATTATTATACTTTTACTCAAATTTTCCAATTTTCTATGCATACTATTATTTTTTACTGAAGAGATGTCATTGAATCATTTAGTTTCCTATCTATATTCCAAAGTGGATGAGATAATAGTTCAAAAATAGTTTATCCTCTTAGCATTGTCAAACGTGAGAAGATGTCATGACCATTCCACCCAAACAAAACCGTGATTGCAAATCTTGCTCGTACAGTTAACTTGGTTTCTATATACAGGTGAAACTTGAAAAATTAGAATATCGTGCAAAAGTTCATTTATTTCCGTAATGCAACTTAAAAGGTGAAACTAATATATGAGATAGACTCATTACATGCAAAACAAGATAGTTCAAGCCGTGATTTGTCATAATTGTGATGATTATGGCTTACAGCTCATGAAAACCCCAAATCCACAATCTCAGAAAATTGGAATATTACATGCCATCAATAAAACAAGGATTGTACATAGAACAATATTGGACCTCTGGAAAGTATAAGCATGCATATGTACTCAGTACTTGGTCTCGGCCCCTTTTGCAGCAATTACTGCCTCGTAAGTTGAGGACTCCCTGTATTTTAAAGGCAGCCCAAGAGAATTCCTCTTCACTCATTGTGGCCCTGGCAAGCCAGAAAGTTGGACACCCATGCTTTGTACCCAGAGTATGAATGTCTACACAAGACTAACCCAGGAATCTCCAACAATGGTGGTCAAGGAACAGATCTAATGGTTGGAGGTACTCAAAGAAAATGAGGAGGTTGCTTGCCCATTATCCTCTGTAGCTGCCAGATTATCAAATCCCAGCTTCTCTTTGTCTTCTTCCTGGACGAATAAACACACTTACAAACAAAGCTGCGTTTCTAATACCACCACTGGTGGCCAACATGGAATCAAAGAATGTTCTTAAAAGGAAATTACACTGGAGGCTGGCGCTTTGTTTTATGAAGTATACAGTAAAGTTCTTTTCGGTTTTAATTTTATAGAATTTAAAAAGCAGAGTAGGTTGGGGACAAGCAAGGGAGGAGAAATGTTCTGCACGTGTTGAGGGAATCCAGAAATATCCAGGATTTCAGCTGCTCAAAACTGCTAGGTTTTTGTTTGTTTTTTCTTAACTTCTTCAAACGCACCAAGAGTGAATCATGTGCCAGGCCAGGCTGGCATATTCCTTCACAGTTGATTGTGGGCAGCGTTGTATGCGAGATGTGTAAAATGTTAAGAGGGAACGGGAAAACAAGAACATTTTTGTACAGCCGCCTCTCTCTGCAGAGGAGATCAGCTGAAAATATTCGATGAAATTCCCAAAAGTTCTCACAGAAGCAAATTCAGTTTAGGCTAAATTTACTGCTTCAGCGAACTCCAGGAACATAGTGTGTGTGTGTGCATTGTGCTGTCAGAATATGACAACTATGATATGGGCTGGGGTGTAAACAATGCTGTCTCATCTCCTGTTCTCAGGGGTGGAAAGTATAGTTAGTGGCGAGTGGTAAGTCATGTCGAATACGCAGAAGCCCAATAAAAAAGCTACAAAAGTGACCCAAATATATGCAAACTCCTAAGTCAGCTGATATTGTTCTAACTAAAAGTTAAGAAAGAACAGGGGAAAAGAGAGCTTTTGAAAGAGGTCAAGGAATCTTTGCACTGCTCTGAAAAGTGGAACTGAGCTGCCTTTTCTATCTTTGAGTCACTTGCTCAACATGCTTACAGGTAGTCCTCGCTTAATGACTGGCCACTTCGTGACCATTTGAAGTTACGAACAGGCTTCCCCAGAGCTACGTACGACCAGTTTTCAAAGTTCTGATGGCTGCACGCATGTCCAATTGTAGTTACGTTGTCGCATTTTGGATGCTTGGCAACCAGCTCGCATTTACAGTCATTTGCAGCATCCCGCGCTAACATGACTGTGATTTTTTTGACATTTTTGCCTGGTTTCCAGAAACTTCTATTTTCTGACCCAAAAAAAAATCCCCATTGGGAAAATAGCACTCACTTAACGACTATGGCAAAAGAAAAAAGGTCATAAAATCAGGCATGTTCACATGGTGACCTGCTTAATGACTGCCACAACTTACAACAGTAATTCCGAGCTCAATTGCAGTTCTAGTTTGAGGATTATCTGTATTTTCTGTGAATAGAACAGAGTTTTGATTATGGAACTTCCTTGAGGCTTGATTGCGAGATAGTGGTTCTGTACAGAACAGTTTCTTGGAAAACAACTAAGAATCGCAACCTGAATAGCCTATGCACAAGTATCTAATTTTCCCAATGAAGAACTGATACAACAAAAAATAATGGAAAGTGCTGAAATGAATATGCTTACATTGAAACTAAAAGAGAAAGAAGACACCGAATATTTCTTAATTGGGAACAAATGGTAAGATTGGATAACAAACAGAAATAAAAAGTAAGATAGAAAATTAACCAGTAAGAGACCTCAAGAAAACGAATGATAAATATGTAGAATATATAAGAATAATAATTATGGATAAAGTTATTAATCAATGTTAGATAAATGTAAATGCAATGTGTTAAGTCATATAAGATAAGAACCTGTATAGATGTCAAAAATGCTGTTGAAATCATGATGTTTTGAGTTGTAATAATGGAAACTTAATAAAAAAATATTTTTAAAAAAAGAATCACTGATGCAGCTGTTCCTGCAATCCATGTCACTTTCTTAGAGAATTAATGTTGTTTATCCACAGGCTGGGTTCTACCAGCACACCAGCCCATGGTAACAACAAACCGTGGTTACAAATTGTTCTGCTCTACAGTGAGGATTTACAGGACACAGGAGTCCAACCACAACACAACTATGTGGTAGGTCACTCATCCACCAAGGATCAATTTCTGTTTATGTTTAATTATTCTTTGGGAACACCATCGTGCTCTCTGGCATTCAGCTGGTTCTATACATTAAGCAATCTTGTTACATGCAATTAAATATGCCTAGCACATTACTCTTTGTTGACTGGTTGATTTTTATTAGCTTTTATTTTGGCGCAGGCCACTCTGAGTAATGCTGATGCACTGAAAGAGCAGGACAAAAAATATTTCAAATAAAAGTGGGGAGAGCAGTGGTCCCCAAACTTTCCAGCTTGACAGGCTGGCCGAAGGGGAGGGAGGGAGGAGATGGGATGGTTTTGTGTGAGTGGCAGGCACATGCACAAGGGCGCGCAGCTCTATTTGCACAAACAGCGGGCATGCACGCATGCCACTCGCACAAATGGAGCTGTACTATATAAGCTGCCGTGGGTTATTCTGGATTCAGTGGTATAAACTTCAATAAACAAATAAAAGTTTAGTCCCCAAAGCGAGGAATGTAATAATTCTACTTTATTCTATGCTAGTTAAAACCTGTTTCTGTTCCTGATTCTTACCCCACATAAACTGGAACAGATTTAGAGGCCAGTGGAGGAAAACTAAAGGATTGGAAATTTAAATTTTATTAGGAGAGGTTGGGAGAAGTAGACAAGTTTAACATCAAGAAGAGAAAACTGGTACAACCATGTTCTTCAAATACTTGTATGAACGTCATGAAAAATAAGTGATGGTCCCTTTTTCTATTGTTCCTGAATGCTGGATATGGAATAATAGTGAGAGGAAAATCAAATTTTAATTGATTGTTGGGGAAAAAATTCTAACAGGAAGAGTTTGATAATGGACCTAATTATTGATGGAGATATTGAACTTTTCTTCACCAGAAGTGTTCTAGCTGAAGTTGGACAACCATCTTAATTAGATTCCTTAATTGGACAAAGGCTTGGACTGGTGGCCTAAATTGCCTCTTTCAATTCTGTGATTCTGTTACTGAGCCAAGTAACAGGCAAATCTTTCCTTGTGGTTTTTCAGCATGCAAGGTTACAGTAAGCTCAAAGAAGTAGGTCTGTTTCCAAAAAAAAGTGACATCCTTTGATTTATGAGACACTACTGCCTATCAAAAACTATTAAAGACACAAAGGAGATACAGTAATTTGCAGCTTCAACCTGGTACATCCACAGCTGTATATATTAAACACATTCACAGCATTCTTCACATGGAACACTTTTAAGAAGAAACATTGGAGGTGGAAATAGAGAGAAATATATTTTTTCCAGCTCTTTTGAGAAGAAGCCAAGATTAGGACAACATATGATGAAAGTTCAAGCCAAAGCTAATTTGGTTTAATGAACTAACCCGTGGAGGTATTGTGAAAGGATTGTGCAACCAAGTGCTTAGCTAATTATTGTGAGATCAAATAACCGTTGCCATCGTTACTGCACTGTGTTTTCTGCAACCACCTTTATCTCCTCCATAAATCAGGATGACGCAACCAATATACGAAGTTGACTATAACATGACTATTATATTGTGGAAGGCATTTGGCTAAAGCTGACCTGCGATTTATTTTTAAGTTCTGATATTTGTTAGAGGATCATCAAGAGACCCAGATCTACTTGTCTTGACAATAGCAGAGTTAGGGCTTGATCTCCCAAACTGCTGACTGTTCATGAGAGATAGGTAGCTTGGGGCTTGGGAGTTTCCATACAGCCACCAGCATTAACCTTCAGCCAGAGAGAAACCCCGTTTGTTGTTAAGCTTCTTAACCACATCCTTAGACTGTTATGCAGCATCAGCAAACAACGTCTCCCTCAATCAGCACAGTCCTTGATAGATCCCGGAGCACCCCAGATGGATCTAGCCAGGCCCCAAGGCTCTCTTCTTAGCCCCCTTGACCAACAAACTTAGGAGAGGCTCTAATGGGGTTCACCTGCGCTCACACACCTTTCAAAGATGATTCTGAATGACAGCATGCTATTTCCTGCCCCGCTGTTTATACTTACAGGAAAGAGACTGACATTCTGTGTTTCAGTTTATGTGGAAATAAGTCGTGGGTGAAGGCAATTTTTGAAGGCCCCTCAGGCCTTATTCGGTTTGGCATCTGGCTGGTTTTGTTTCCATTCCCCTGAAATGCTATCCCTTCAAGTCAACGGTTGTTTTTTTTTTCTTTTCAGAAACGAATACAGATTCAATTACAGGCAGACATTTAACACGTACAAAAATAATTAAAACAATAAAAGGTAATTGCTTAAAGCATAAACACAAGTAAAATGTTCCACCACAATAGCTACAAAATCAGGAACAGGGCAATAAAGTAAATAAAAGATCAAAATGAGGAATTAATTAACATGCAGACTGGGAAGCTGAGAAAGGAACCAGATCTACCTTCAAAACTGATGGTGACCGTAGCATCACAAAACGTAAACAATGTTTTGTGCTCAAGTCCTATTGTGTATTTTCCGAGTTGTAATGCTGATGGCTTAGATTAGAATGATAGGCACTATGAATGGAATAGATCTAAGCAATGTAAATCTTAATTTTAATGTATATAATTTTCTACATAATGTTTTACTCCCCTCCCACACAAAGTTCATTTTCTAATTAAGGTTCAAATGTTAATTGGAGAAAAGATGTATTATTTGGATACATGTAAAGAATGAGCTTGATACAGAAGGAACCAACCATTCTGAAACCAGACATAATTGCTGTGTCAGTATAAGATCCAGTGCTTGCCAAAACATCAGAAGAATAGTCAAAAATCTGTTGACTTGGAAAGGCAGGGAGAAAAAAAAAGTCTTAATATTTACACACAAACACACAAGCATTTCTATATACAGAACTACCTCCTTTTTTCCATATACAGAACTGCAATGAGCCAATCTTCTCTGAACTTCATATGACTTCATTGCAGTATAGGTAGTTCTTGACTTACAATCACAATTGAGCCCAAAATTCCTGTTGCTAAGCAAGACAGATGTTAAGTGAGTTTTGTCCCATTTTATGAGCTTTCTTGTCACAGTTGTTAAGTGAATCATTGCAGTTAAGTTAGCAACATGGTTGTTAAGTAAATCTGGATTCACTATTGACTTTGCTCATCAGAAGGTCACAAAATGGGATCATGTGACCCCCAGGACATTGCAGCCATCATATATATGAACCAGTTTCCAAATTTTTATCACATGCAGATGCTGTAATGGTCATAACTGTGAAAAATGGTCATAAGTCACTTTTTTCATGCTGTTGTATCTTCAGATGGTCACTAAGCAAATGGTTGTAAGTCAAGGACTACCTATAAAGAGATTAGTAAAGCCATATTACCTGCCTGTCAGATATGCCATTTCCTGAATAAGGAGCTAAATGTCTGAACGTGCAAAGATTTATAACTGAGCCTGGTGCGATGCCCTAAAATAGGCAGATGTATGTTTAGGCAGAAAAAAGAAGACAGATATCCCACGGATCATTATTTTCCTCTTCCAGATCTATTTGCAAATTTCTCTCCTGTTAATTTACATCAATCTATCACCATGATAAATAAATGGTTATATTTTTCCTCTACCAGGATACAGCAAATGTCTAAGCTCTTAAAACTTGCTATACTTGTACAGTCCAAATATCAGATATTGCAAATGATCTTAATGTACAGGCATTTCCTTTGTTTGGAAGTGTGGAAACCAAGCTAAAATACAGGTCTGGGTGCATGCCCTTATGTGGATAGTAGCCATATAAGAATCCTGCACAATATTTTCTTCAAGTCAGCATTTAAGTGTAAAGCTAATTATTAGTAAGGTCTTCTGGAAGGGCAGGAAACACCAGAAAAAGCTGTCGGAGTGAAGTTATCGGGGACAATCTTATTTATCCTACGATTTGGGAGCACACAATGGACTCAGTAAAGGGACGGACTAATTTATGAAATTATTACATAACAAATGAGTATGCCTGATTCCTCAAACTTCCTACTAATGCCAGAGATGTTGTCCTCTTGCTTAATCCGTGGTTTAAACATCTTTGTTCAATCCAGCAGGTCTCTGAGAATCCTAAAGTTGGGAAGAGGTTTAATAGGCATTGAGGTCAAACCCCACTCGATGCAAGAATTAAAGATTTCATGGTTCTGCTTGGAGGTATCTAATGAATGGAAGACTATCATATCCCTGGAATTATTGAACTGGTCTTACTATTAAGGATGTATTTTTCTAATGTTTTCTTGGAATGTGCCTTCATCCATCAGTTCCTCAACAATGAGAAGAAACGGGTTTTAACCCTTTTCTATACATCATTCTTTCAGATATTTAGATATATACTTCCTCTGTCTTCTTCTAAACATTCACAGCTCTTCAAAACTTTTCCATGGAATTTAAGTTTCCCCATCATCTACAAAAGTCCTCCTTGACACCCTTTTCAATTTATCTGTAGGACACGACCAGGCTGAGCCCGAGGGTGGGGTCAAACACATCATCAGTCTGGAGACCCTACACCCCTGAAAAAGACTTAAGACCAGCCCTCCTTAAAGTCCCGTTGACTCTGATCTGGAACCAATTTGCATTGACCATTAGTAGATCAAATTCTTGGGTATAAGTAGCATGGAATAACCTTATAGTGCTTTTGAACTCTGTCTGGCTCCCGGATTCTTGCTCCTAAAACAGGGGTGTCAAACTCGCGGCCCGTGGGCCGGATGCGTCACGTGCTGACCCCGCCCCCACCCAGTTTAGCGAAGAGGAAAAAAGTCCCTGTCCTAAAATCCCTGTCCTAAAATATCTATTTTATTTATTTATTAAATATCTTTATGTAGTTGCCCATCTCACAAAAAAGTGACCCTGGGAGACTTACCAGCATAATAACAATTAAAAGCCTATCACAAAACAAAAAAACATTAAATGTAAATGAAAACAAAAATTTTAAAAACATGAAATAACTCCCAAAATGGCAGGTGTCAGGTGCAAAGAACCAGAACCACTGGTGAATAATCTCAAGCAAAAGCTTTATTATTAGTCATCGATGTTGCAAGAATCTTACCAGACTGACTTCATTCCCTCAGGAAGGGTCAGATAAGGTTTCGAGGATGCTGGGATTGATTAGGCCTGTGCCACTTTCTGCAGTGCAAGGACTCTAAGCTTGGTCCTGTCTTAACACCTCCCTCCAGTCTAGCTGGAGATTCCGCCACACTGGGAGACCAAGTGTTCAAACCAGGTATTTGAATCCTGCTTTTTAAGTAGCCGCACAATTGCTTTCTGTGATTTTAACCATAAGGGAAGATGCTATGGATTGGAGGAAAGGACCTTAAATCCCACTGGTGGAGCAGTCAAACCTTTTAGCTGGTCCTCCAGAGATCTGGAGCCCAGTTGTGGCGCTGCTGCAGCAGCAAACCTCATCTATTTGCCAGGGTCTAATGACTGCTTGGAGTGTGTCTGGAAGGAAGGAAAGAAGCCCTCTGCATGAGCCAGCGATTTTTGGCTGCCAGAACTGCTTCAGGGAATGTTTCCACTGGCAGCTGCCTGCCTGCCTGCCTGCCTGGTGGTGAAGAAACTTGGCCAAGATTCTTCTAAATTCTGCTGGAAACTAGAAACAACAGAGGCAGAAGCTGGATAATAGGCTCGACTCCCTTCAAGCTTTGAGCCTCCCTCCATTGGTATCCAAGGTATCTCAACTCATTTTACTAATTCTTACAGTGGGGGAGATTTAAGAGCATCAGTATGTGATGACAGGAGTGGAGGCATCAGTTAGAGTGATGGGTGGGCATGAGAGAGAATCAATACAGGCAACCCAAGTGATGTTAACCTAAAATTGGAAAAGGATCTACAGATAATTCTTGACTTACAACCATAATTGCCCCCAATGGCTAAACAGGGCAGTTATTAAGTGAGTTTTGCCCCATTTTACCACCTTTCCTGCCATAGTTGTTAAGTGAATCACTGCAGTTGTTAAGTCGATTGACTTTGCTTATCAGAAAGTCGCAAAAGGTCGCAAAAACGTGATCCTGGGACACTGCAACCGTCATAAATACGAGTCAGTTGCCAAGCATCTGAATTTTGATCGCGTGACCATGGGGACACTGCAATGGTCGTAAGTATGAAAAATGGTCATCGGTCACTTTTTTCAGTGTCGTCGTAACTTTGAATGGCCACCAAATGAATGATTGTAAGTCGAGAACTACTTGTCTTTCTCAACAGAATTCAGAATGAAAAATACTTCCGCAAAATGATGGGGAAAGCAATCTAGCCGTGGTCATGTTGCTTGTTTGTTCAGAAAATATATACAGGTAGTCCTCAACTTATGACCACAATTGAGCCCAATATTTCCATTGCTAAACATGAACAGTTATTAAGTGTTTTGCCCCATTTCACAACCTTTCAAGCCACAGTTGTTAAGGGAATCACTGCAGTTGTTAAATCAGTATCCTAGCTGTTAAGTGAAACCGGCTTTTCTGTTGACTTTGCTTGGATCGCAAAAGGGGATGATCCTGGGACGCAGCAAAGGTCATAAGTACGAACCAGTTGCCAAACATCTGAATTTCTGTCACATGACCATAGAGACACTGCAAAGGTTGTACCTCTGAAAAATGGTCATAAGTCACTTTTTCCACTGCCGCTGTAACTTTGAATGGTCCTTAAATGAACTGTTGTAAGTTGAGGACTATCTGTATCTCTGACCCAGTGGTGGGATTCAAATATTTTTACCCCGGTTTGGTGGGCGTGGCTTGGCGGGCGCGCTTTGCGCATGTGCACACACTTTGCGTGCGCGTGCCTGACAAACGTGCACTTTGCGCAGGCACAGAGGCGTTTGCACAGGCGCAGAGGCATTCTGACTCACCTCCTGCAAGCCTGCTGTGCCGCGCAAAGCAGCTGCGCTTCAAATTCAGAGGATAAAGGTGTGTATGGGAGCCCAGGTGGGTCCAACAGTAGAGCGATGGAGAGAACCAGTTCGGTCTCCGCTGCTCATCATTGCTACTGGCTCAGAAGAACCGGGCCAAACCAGTAGGATACCATCACTGCTCTGACCATGTGCTACTAGTGATTTATATGATTTTCTAGTATCACCCAGCCATCACAGAGGCAATATAAAACCTATCTTCACTGCATTTGAATCAGCATAATAATGGTTAGAGGGTTCTAGAAAATGCTATGAATCACTAGGGGTGAAATGGCCCTTGTGATTAAGCCACTGGAATTTATCCTGTCTACCATGAAGAGTTTTCTCAAGATTATTTTGGAAGCGGTTAATGTTTGGATCAAAGACAATACAAAGAAAAATGCTGAAGGTTTTTTAAACTGTTGATCAGATGATCCTTTCTTGGGAACCAAAGTACTATCTGAATTCCTAATCTTACAGAAATGTTTATATGTCACTGTCCAATAAGTGCTAGTACAGTTGTGTGATCAAACAGGATAAGTGGTCTGATATTCTTTCCATTGGTCTTCTCCTGGGGTTTGTTGTTTAAAAACAATTGAGAAGCACTTTATTTTATTTTATTTTTTTTCTTTTCAGTTTTGCCTACTTGGGTCAACCCTTGGTATGTAGTAAAAGACATAAGAATGACAGAACTTGCATATTTTAAAAAAGCAGTGCAGGCAAATGAAGAATAATACAGATAAGGCAGCTTGTCTTTAGGGATTTGTAAGGGTAAGCAGCCCTTCTGACCAAGTACTAACAACTGAAATTGGTAGTAAGTTAACAAACAAGGAGAGGATGATGGAGAAAAGGAAAGAGATAGGCAACTACCGTGTTTCCCCGAAAATAAGACACTGTCTTATATATTTTTTGGCTCCCAAAAACACACTAGGTCTTATTTTCAGGGCAGGTCTTATTTTCGGGGTAGGTCTTATTTTTGGGGTAGGTCTTATTTTCGGGGTAGGTCTTATTTTCGGGGAAACACGGTAGGTTCTTTCAAAAGAACTATTTAGGAACTTGCTTGGATGTATGCTCAGTGAGCACTCACATTCCTTCCATTTGAAAAAGCAATTTCCATGTAGCATACAAGGACTGTTATTTGAGAAATACCAGACTATAAACCCTTTTCTTCAAACAGGAGCGTGAAGGAAGCCATCCACTTCATCCCAGTTACAGGGAAGTCCAGACCAGCCACAAGAAAACAAATTCGTAAAGCATATTCATAGTCTCTTCTATTGATATGCATAAGAGCTCCATTGGACCAGGGCAGTGGCCCACCTACTTCACCTCTTCACTTTAGATTCTTTCACAAAACTGAATTGTGTAAGGGAGCAGGCATCTCTCACTACCTCTTCTGAGCATCAGCTCCTATAGTTAGATCCCATAATTTAGTTTGCTTTCAAGTACTTTCATTAAAAGGGCAGTTGCTCATTTGATATTTAAAATAATTACAGAACTTTTGGGACTGCTGCAGAAGACAGCAATGCTTGCCTGTTTCCCTCACAAAATTACGGTACAGAAACAACCCCAGGCTCTTCTCATTGCCACACATGATATAAAATGGAAAGTATTCTTCAACATGCTATATGAAAATTCACTTTGAAAGGACTGTGGTTGTTTGGCTTCACCTGATTAGCTTTTAACCAAATCCAGATATTTTGGCAAATCATATCTGCAAAGCTACCCAGCCACCTAATCCGTCAATCCCCTAGTTATGTAACTGCTCAAAGGATGAAGGTTTTGTCATGAGGAAGTCTGAAATTCTTTCATAAACATAATGAAGTTCAATCGTTTAAATCAGATTCATTGATTAAATTACATTCATAGAGAAGTCTGGCTCATGTCACTGCCACAGAAGCTCATTCAGATGTGTGTGATATAAGCTTTGGCCTAATGCTAAATCCTCAAAATCCCTGCCCTATGGTCTCTGCTGCAGTGCAGCTGGCACCTAGGGCTTTAAATTTTCCATAGAAGTATTACTGTGAAACATTTAGAAAGGCTGATATGCCTGAGCAACTCTTTGCTCTCAGATTTCATAGAAATGAATGGTTTTTTTAATGTATTGAACTATAAAAGGGGAAAAACATAGTAGAAGCCAGCAGCAGAATGCAAATTGTGGATTCAGTTAAACAAAACAATTATATATACATCAATGATAAGAAAAATTAAAGAAAATGCAAGAAAATGTAAGGAAATTTGTGACATAGACAGACTAATGCAAGGTTATTTGATCCAATTGACTGAAAACTTATGTGGGCTGCAAAAGTCTAAATCAAGGGTCTTCAATCTGGGCAAGTTTAAGACTTGTGGACTTCAACTCCCAGAATTCCTGAGCTAACATGACTGGAGGAGGAATTCTGGGAGTTGAAGTCCACAAGACTTCAAGCTGTCGAATTTGAAGACCCCTGGTTGAGATGACCATGAGATGGCAGCAAAGAGCAGCACTTTTCTGTATCTCTTTGCTACCATCTAGAGGTCATCCAGATTCCATAGCATATTAAAACAGGGCAGATGTGGAATTAATCTTCCAATGTGCTACAAATATATGTTGTAAAAATGAATATTAAATTTCAGGGGCAGAAACAATTTATGGACAACCATTTTTATACATAGCAATACCAATAGCACTTAGACTTATATACCGTTTTCCAGCCCTCTCTAAGCGGCTTACAGAGTCAGCCTATTGCCCCCAACAATCTGGGTCCTCATTTTACCGGCTGCGGAAGGATGCAAGGCTAAGTCAACCTTGAGTTTGGTGAGATTTGAACTGCCAAATTGCAGGCAGCCAGCAGGCAGCAGAAGTAGCCTGCAGTACTGCACTCTAACCACCGCACCACCACAGCTCTTAAGGTACAATACATCGTAAGGTACAGTTACTATTTATTGCAAGTTAGCCCCTATAAACCATCTCCAACACACCCATGCTAACTTGCCATTATGCAGCTGAAATCCAGCACATCTGCAAAGTATGAGTTGCAGAAGAAGAGACCTTGGCAATCTATTTTGTTGGGCAAACTGATTTCTGAACATCTGCAAATGGTAAAGCACCATCTAGCTAGCAGTTGCATTCCTTATTTTTGGAATACATGCCCTCCAATATAGCCTGGAGGTTACTCCCAAACTCCAAAAAATAGCTTTATTCCTCATCACGAAATGGGTTTGTTTTTTTTAGCGCTACTGAGGAAAAGCAGCAAACTCACACAAAAACCAATTTTCACATTAAACTGATGGTAGAAACAGAATGCCTCTCTGTTTAGCACAGGCTGCAAATAATGATTGAATTTACTAACTTTTTAAATGACATCCATAGATTGTATCAGCCTAGGATGCTGCTAGCTTTGTCAGTCCCTCCTACCTCTCTTTCTCCATTTTACACTGGTTTCTGCTAGGATCATAGAAAGGAATTCGCCTTTAATTTTCCCCCTGCGATAACCAGTAGTTCCTGCTTAATTTTAAAGGCTGCATCAGCAACTGCTGCTCTATAATGCAATAAAATGAGGATGACTCTGTTTCTTTGAAGCTTGAAGAACTTTTATCTTGGCCTTATATGTGAAACTGTACATACGCATTTGATCACATCTTCATTTGCTGACAAGAAGACTGCTGCAGGGGCCTGATTCAGACATCAAGTTGACTATCCCTGATGAAGATTACAGAGGTTGGAATAGGGCAAATTAAAATAGGCCAGGATGAAGCAGGAAAACTCTGAGTAAGAAAGTAGTCAGGATGGCTTTTTCAGTCATCGCAGCATTTGTATCAGAACCCACCATCTGCCTAGTTGCATTTTCTTGTAACAGGGAAACAGCAGGATTATGATGAGAAGAAAATATATGGAGGAAAGGTTTCAGGTGGATGTTGTTATGTCTCTTTTAGGAAAAGTTAGGACAGGCTCACAGAGGGGTTTTTTTTTAAACCTGGGACCATTCATTGAAGTAATCTGAGGGCCATGGTTTAGAAAAAGGAAAAATTAAGATTACAATAATGCACACAAAGTAGGAATATCCTGTGTTTGCCTAATATCCTTAGTCTGATCTCTGAGGCTTAATGGGCCAACACGACATGCCACAATTAGTTTTGGGAGCTAGCTTGCAAACTTAGAATATTTGGATTAATTTAGTCACCAGATGCAGTTTCACAGTTGTATTATTTGGAGGTTGAGGTAAAGCATTTGGAAAGGTTAATGGCAGGCCCCTTCAGTCAAAGAGCATACAAAGAGTTTGGTGGCTCAGGCTGTTAATGCCTGCTCTTAAGATCCAGCTGTCTACAATTACTGTAGGCTCGAATCCCACCAGGTTGACTCAGCCTTCCATCCTCTCGGGGTAGGTAAATTGAGGACCCAAGATTGTTGGGGGCAATTAGCTGACCTTGTAAAAATGCCGCTTAGTAATAAGCAGGCATATACAATGGAATGAAGGCTATTGCTGAGCACACTGGGTTGAATCCCAAAAATTGTAAGCCGCCCTGAGTCTTCGGAGAAGGGCGGCATATAAATGTAATTAAAAAAAGAAAAAGAGCATACATCAGCCAAAATCAAGCAGGTTTGCATGTCCACCAAATGTTGTGAAGAAAATTAGGCAGATGTTTATACTTCTGTTTAAACCACAACATTTGAATTGGACAAAGGTTTGGATGAGTTATTTTTTTGCCAAAGATATATATTTGCCATTTAAAAGAATGCAGCAATTTAAAGAGCATTTTTCATAGGTAGTCTGGCAACTTCTAACAAATAAGAAGCCCTATTAAGCTTTAAGAAATCGTATATATGAATATCTTCTTCTTCCCCCTGTACACTGAGAATTGTTCTTTATTTGATATATAGATAGCAGAGAAACAGAATAACAGAGTTGGAAGGCACCCTGGAGGACTTGCAGTCCAGTGGTTGCCAACCAGTGGGCCAGGGACCACTGGTGGTCTACAAGAAAATTGTGGTGGTCCACAGAGAAATGCCAACCCAAAGCCCCCAAGCAATTAATCCAGGCTGCGTGTATCACTTGCATTGCAAACAACATGAATAGTGAGGGGAGGGGGAAAAGGGCGGAGGGGGGAACATACCCCACGCGCCCCACATGTCTCGCCTGGCCACCGGGCTGCTTCCTTCCACTTCTTTCTTCTTCTGCTTTTAGCTGCACGCAAGGAAAGCAGCAAAAGTCTTTCTTTCTCTCCCCCAAACTCCACCAGAAATGAGTCTTTGGGACGCTGCAAGGCACCCTGCTCCAGGAGGCTTTGCAGGCACGACCAGTCTCACAAGGACTCATTTCTGGCAGAGTTTGGGGGAGAGAAAGAAAGACTTCTGCTGCTTCTGCTGCTTTCCTTGGATGAAGCCAAAATTCACATACAAACACACACACTCTCTCTCTCTCTCTCCCTCCCTCCCCCTGAGAATGGAGCTGGAGACGGTATCCTGCGCTCCCAAATAAAAATCAATTGATCAGTAGGAAAACGGGCTGGGGAATTTTCCTGCAGACTTTTTTGGGGATTTTCCCAGGGTCTCTGGTCCGTGGGATTTAAAATTATGAGTTTGGTGATCCCTGAGGTCCAAAAGGTTTGCAACTCCTGGACTAGTCCAACCCCCTGCTCAGACAGGAAACCCTATTCCATTTCAGACAAATGATTGTCCAATCTCTTCTTAAAATCTTGCAGTGTTGGAGCACCCACAACTTCTTAATTGTTCTCATTGTCAGGAAATTTCTTCTTAGTTCTAGTTTGCGTCTCTCCTTGATTAGTTTCCACCCATTGCTTCTTGTCCTGCCTTCAGATGCTTTGGAGAATAGCTCAACTCCCTCTTCTTTGTGGCAGCCCCTCAAATATCAGAACCCTCCTATCATGTCACCTCTAGTCCTTCTTTTCATCAAACTAGACATACCCATTTTTTTTATTATGGCACCTTTATTATGACAACTAGAGAAGACACATGAAGACATTTTTAAAGGAATAAAATTCACAATGGAAGAAGAAAAGAACATCACATTATCTTTCTTGGATATCCTTGGATAACCTCATCAGCAGGGGGAAGGCAGCAAATTAGAAACGAAAGTCTATTGAAAATCAAATCACACTTAAGTGCTCCATTACCAAAGTAACAACGCAACCTCTCACAAAAGGAACTCTGTGAGAACATTATTCAGATGAATACAATTATTATTATTATTATTATTATTATTATTATTATTATTATTATATTAATTTATTTAGACTTGTATGCCGCCCTTCTCCCTAAGGACTCAGGGCGACGAACATATAAAAAGAGAATACAATTACAATAAAAAATATTAAACAGCTACAAGTCTATAAATAACTAAAAGTTAAATTAAAACAATTTAAAATTACAGTAATTAAAACAATGCAATTAAAACAACCCACCCCCGGGTCAATCCAGGCCGGCCTGCTGAAACAGCCAAATATACTGTAGCAATCCAGAATACCAGAAAAAGGAAAGAGCATCTATACATCTTTCAATATGAAGGATATCCATGCAGGATCACTAATCACTCTACCCATTGCAGCACAACCAACACAAACTATGAAAAGGATAACATTACCATATACCCAAAACATCTCAGAAACAACCGACGGACTATTATAACCACGTGGCATCATTGCAGCACACAAACCAACTAAATGTTCCAAAATATCTTAAGCAAACCAAAAAACCCAGTAGTTGAAGAGTAAAAAAAAGGAGTCATGTACAATATACTGTATAAGGACTGTAACAGCCATTATGTAGGACAGATAGACAGAAGACTACCAGAACACATCCAGAAACACCCACTAGTAGCCAAAAAATGAAAACTCCTTAATCTCATATCACATGGACAAAGCCAGTCATAGTTTCAACTGGAAAACTAAGCATCCTAGACTAAGCTAAATTTAAAAATGCTTGGTAATCTTGACATTCAGACAAATCAGCCATCAACAGACACATAAATATAAACCATATTTACATGCAACATTAAAGAGACAATAAAAAAAGCTTAAAAGGAAATAAAAAGACATCCTCCCAGCAGCCAACACCCACATAAACAGGAATTAACACCAGGCAAATAATCAAGCAGAAAACATTGTCCTAATAAAAGAAGTACCAAGGAGAAAACCACACCCCACCAAAACTGGCAGGACAAGCTACTGTATATAAGCAGGGAGAAAATCCCACAGTCACTTGCACAGATGATGTTACCTAGCTGGGTAATGAAATGTCTGCAAAGCAAGCAACGAAGTTCAGAGAACGTCAAGGATCTTATTGAACAACTTTATCCAAATAAATGGTCTATTTCAAGTCAACCTCTGTTTTCAAAATATTGTAATGATTTTTTTTCCAATCCCAAACCTGAGAGAAGAAAGTAATGGACTTCAACATGTTGGAAACCTAATTGACCTCCTAGTCATGTTATGGATTACTAACAAGAACCCTATAGTTTAGACATTGGGGCCAAGTTAATTCAGAGCAGATGGTTGTTGAATTGTTATGTACTGAGATGACGGGAGTTGGAATTCAATATGTCTGCATGGCTCTAGCTTTAGAAAAACTGACAGAGAAACATGGCAACCTCAGTCATAATATCTGAAGGCTTTCACCCTAATTCTCTTTGTGATGCAGCAGATATGGAAGGATCTATAGTATTTGATGGTGCTGGTATCCTACTCACAGATTGCTCACTTATGCAGCTTTCTCCCACTGTTTTAATTATGCTATTTGTCCTACATTTGCTCTGCTTATATGCAACCCTGAGAAATTAGTTTTGAAAAACAAGCTTCAGCTTTTTAGCAAAATATTTTGCCTGCATACATCACTTATTAAAGCCTAGTTCATGCACATAGCTCTCTTTCCTTGAGCCACAAATCAAATGGGCAGAAACTTTTGACACATCCCTACTCACAAGCAAGTCAGTTCAAATATTCAACTGTAAGCCATTAAAGGGGTAAACAAGTAACAAACGTGCCCAACAGATGCACTCAAGATGCACTGCTTTTTCACAACCACTATGAAATTTAAGCCTCAAAGTCTAAAACAGAATACCAGTGCAAATGTTTAGGATCCATCCAATAACAGTCTGAACGGGCAACAAAATTCACAAAATTCACAACTAACATCCAATTAATTTTAAATAAGGTGAAGATGGATGCCATGTAACATCCATTCAAAATTACATCAGAAAAAAATGAATACCACCATCAGAATCAACACTGAACACATTTATATGATTCATGTTTGCACATTCATGTTTGTGGCACTCGCAATTCACATTTTTAGAGACCACTTCTATTTTTAGGTGTCCTGTGTTGTATAAATAAGCTGCTAACATCTCCTTTCTGAGTAGGAAAAATCAGTCCAGCTTAACAAATGTATGATGTGTAGTTCTTAAGATATCACAAAACTGTTGTTTTTGCCACAACAAAACAGAGAAACGGTTCCTGCTGCTGTGAACAAATTCATCAGCATTTTGGTGCTGAAGGCTTCGGAGATAATATGTCCCTTTGGTTCACCTCTAATGTCACCCCTGCCTGTCATAATTATGGAAGGAAATGTGTTCACTGCCTTAGAAGGACAAAGGAAAAAACACAAATTACTAACATTATCACGAAAGTGTAACTTCCTTCTTCAGTTAAATTGGTGCACTTTTATTGGCAGGGCAGAAAGTCACATTTTCACTTTCTGTTTCCTTGTTCAGTTCTAAATCCATAAAAAGGAAGTTATCTTCCCTCTCAGAAATAAGAGTTATTCCAATACATAACGTGACACAATCTTTGTATTCTGACAACTTGATAGGAAATGCATAGACTTAGTTGAGAATGGCAGAGGTGGAAAATTGAAAATTTAGTTCCAGGCCCCAAAAATAATCATTCCCAGCCAGGTCAAAAGATGGCAAGAAGAGGAATGGAAGCTCTTTTTCTAAAATCATCACATTCAGGATTTAAAAAGGGATCATTCACAGCATTCTCTGTAGGATGGGGAAGTTAAAATAGATAAAGTGGTGGAAACAGCGCTGTGATGCAAGATGACCCCTACTGCACAGACACTGCGGAAACTTCATACAAGTTCTACTTATTTCAAAATACCTTTCAAAGGATTTGCAGAGCTCTAAAAAAAATAACAACCTGTATTGTTTCTTTTAAAAAGTGTGAGATGCTTTTGGGTACATTTTACTGTGTACTCTTCTTCGTCTATTTTCTGGCCTACTAGCTGTGGTGGCAGTGGTTAGAGTGCAGTACTGCAGACTACTTCTGCTGATTGCCGGCTAACTGCAATTTGGCATTTCGAATCTCACGGTTCAAGGTTAACTCAGCCTTCCATCCTTCCGAGATCGGTAAAATGAGGACCCAGAATGTTGGGACCAATAGGATGACTCTGTAAACCGCTTAGAAAGGGGCTGGAAAGCACTGTGAAGCAGTGCTATTGCTACTAATATTAATGCTAATATTGCTATTAATTGAATAATAGCTCTGGTCATTAAAACTCAGGGCAATTCTCCACTTTGTATGATTGCTCTGGTCTACCACTGATAGCATAAAACTCAGTCAAAAGGTCACTGAAATACATGTAGTTCTCAACTTACAACAGAGTTGCTTAGTGACCATTCGAAGCTACAGCGGATCTTCCCGGGGTACTTTTGACTTGGTACCAAAGTTCTGATGGCTGCCCCCCCTCCCCCAGTCATGTGAATGCATTTTGGGCATCCGGCAACCGACCCACATTTATGGCTGTTTGCAGCATCCTACAGTCATGTGATCATGTTTTATGATGTTTTTGCAAAAACCAGCATTTATTTCCATTCCCACCCCCCAAAACTGGTCCATAGCGAACAGGTTTGTTCGCTTAAGGACCACAGCATTAGCTTAACAACTCTAGTGGTCGCTTAAGGACCATGGCGTTTGCTTGACACCTGCTTGAAAAAAGGTTGTAAAATTGGCTCTGTCATTCTTTATGACTGTCATGATTTACAATCAGAGTAGTCAGGCTAAGTCAAGGACTACCTGTATTACAAAATAAAATGGCAATTATAACTCATCAAAGGCAAAATGGTTGCCTGGCTGTCTACTTTCAGCTGAATTTTCAGCTGAAAGAGTTTCACGGCATTTTAACCTGTAAGCCGTGGTCCTCCGGTAAACTATCATTGTCAGAGCAGTGTTGTATAGCCATCACTGATGCAATCAGAAGACTGTATAAAATTCTGATTGGGTCCCCAAGCTGTGTTCAATACTACTATGATCTGTCCTGGCTTCATTTGTTGTGTAGACCAGGGGTGTCAAACTCAATTTCATTCATCAGGGTTGTTTGACCTCAGGGGTGTGGCCAGGGTGGGTGTGGCCAGCATGACATCACTCATATCAGGGGGGGGCACCTGTGGTGGCTCGAGTGTTCTGCCAGCAAAAACGGGCTCCCGAGCTCCGTTTTCTGCTGCGACGGCCTCCTGCAACCCTCTGCTAGTGAAAAGGGAGCTCCTGGGGGCGGGCATGCATAGCCTGCCCGAGCTCTGTTTTCACTGGTAGAGGCACCGTGGGGTGATCCACTGTTTCCAGGGCAGCCCCGCAGGCCAGATCTAAGCACCCCATGGGCTGGATCCGGCCCCTGGGCCTTGAGTTTGACACCCCTGGTATAGACTCACCAACAGTGGTTTATTCAAAGCCAAGGTTAAACAACCTTAGCTTACTACAATGCATTTAGGCTGCCCAAAGAGAAAAAAATCCCAGCCTGCCTTGGCATTTCTGCATCGGATGGGGTTATTCTTGGAAACTAGAAACCCTTTAAAATTAAACATTTGTTGAAAAATCCCTAACCTGGAGTCCCTGCAAATTATTAAACAAGGAAGCAATCGCCAGTTAGTTCCTTGTATTGTCTGTTCAGTGTCTGCTTTTTAAAAGAAGAAGGAAAAAAAGGGACTTTTCAATGGGAGCAGGTGGAACTATTGAAGCAATAGAGCTTTTAAGCAACTACCTCTTGACCGTTGTGTGGATCTGGCATCAACATGGCTTCATTACTTCTGCCTGGCTCATCTGCATTTTTTCCACTTGTTCACATGCTCAAGAGGCTACTGCGATAGCAAAGGATGTTTGGGGAGTTTTCACTTGACCACATCAGTCTAAGTCTCTTCCAGTTTCATGCCTGGACTTGCCCGGTCTCTATGGAAGCACATTCAGTTCTCTGCTCCATGACTATAAACTTTCCTTTTTGGTAACAGAGGAGAAAGCCTTCAAGTGAGAGCAAAAGATAAATCTGGCTTTACATTTCAAATACAAAATTCCACAACATGGGTGAATCAGCCTCAGGGTTCAAAACTTAACACAGGTAGTTGTCGACTTGCCACCATTCATTAGTGGCCGATCAAAGTTAGAATGGCACTGAAAAAATGATTTATCACTGTTTTTTGCACTTATGACTGTTGCAGCATCCCCATGGCCACACGATCCAAATGCAGACGCTTGGCAACTGGCATGAATTTATGTCAGTTGCAGTGTCCCTGGGTCATCTGATCACCTTCTGACAAGCAAAGTCAATGGGAAAGATTTACTTAACAACCATGTTACTAACTTAACCACAGTGATACACTTAACAACAGTAACAAGAAAGGTCATAAAATGGGCAAAACTCACTTGCCGTATTTTTCGGAGTATAAGATGCTCCAAAGTATAAAACATATACCTAGCTTTTGAGGAAGAAAACAAGAAAAAAAATCTGCCTCTGCAATTTGCCTCCTTACAGCAAACAGCAAACAGCTTCAGCACAGCAGCTTCAGCACAAGCAGATGATTATCGGTTGGATCGGCCTCCCAAAGATCAGCTGTTTCAGGCTGCAGGGATTGCCATTGCTTACTGCCGCCTCCGTGTGCCTCATTTTCGGCCTCTGCATCCCGTTTTCAGCCTCTGCACGCCCCGTTTTCGGCCCATTCTGGGAGGCGGGGATAGGAATGGGCAGAAAATGGGGCACACAGTGGCCGAAAATGGGGCACGCGGAGGCGGCAATAGGCAATGGCCATCCCTGCAGCCTGAAACAGCTGAGCGTCAGGAGGCTGATCCAACCGATAATCAGCTGCTTGTGCTAATCAGGCTGTGCTGAAGCTGAAACAGGCTGTTTGCTGTTTGCTGCAAGGAGGCAAATTGCTGGGAGGCAGAGGCCAAAGGGTGGGGGCCAGTGGGTGGGTCGGGCTTTGGCAACATTCACTGTATAAGATGCACAGACATTTCCACCCACTTTTGGGGGTGGAAACGTGCATCTTATACTCTGAAAAATACGGTAACAACTGTCTTGCTTAACAATTGATGGTCTTAAGCTCAATGATGGTCTTAAGCCAAGGACTACCTCCAAACTGAAAGCCAGTCTTTCTTCAACACACCATTCCAATCATCACAGAAGCTAAATTTCATTATATTATCTCTAGAAGACATTCTAAACCAGGGGTGTCAAACTCAATTTCATTGAAGGCCACATCGGGGTTGTGTTTGACTTGGGGGGATGGGTGGCCAGGGTGGGTGTGGCCAGCTCGACATCACTCGTGTCGGGGCGCCTGTGGTGACCTGCGTGCTCTGCCAGAAAAAACAGAGCTCGGGAGGGCCGCTGGCAAAGGGCTATTATAGCCGAAAATGGAGCTTGGGGGGGGCTGAGTGTAGCCCTCCCGAACTCTGTTTTTGCTGGCAAAGGCATCGCGGGCTGGTCCTTCGCTGTTTCCAGGGTGGCCCCGCAGGCCAGATCTAAGCACCCCACGGGCTGGATCTGGCCCACAGGCCTTGCATTTGACACCCTTGTTCTAAACACTGCTTTCAAAAATTCTAACACAAATTGCTGAAAGCCTCTGTTGCATCTAGCAGTATTCCATCAGTGTCCGGGATATCAACACAGAAATATTAAGTCAGCATCATGTACTATACAGAGCAGAAAATGTAGGCCAGAAAATGTTGGATTCATGTATTCCTTTGGGGGATGAGTGCCTGCATGTTATGTTAAATGACAAGCAGAGTCCAAGCAATTTAATTTAGATTTAAGGTGCTGGTGTTAACCTACAAAGCTCTTCATGGCTTAGGTCCGGGATATTTACGGGAGACCCTGCTGCCAGCAACTGTTTCCCATCGTCCTGTGCGGTCTCACAGGGTGGGCCTCCTTGGGGTTCCATCAGCCAGACAATGTCGGCTGGTGACCCCTAGGGGCAGGGCCTTCTCTGTGGGAGCACCCACCCTGTGGAACCAGCTCCCCCTGGAGCTTCGGGTGGCCCTGACCTCCACTCCTTCCGCCAGGACCTCAAAACCTGGTTGTTCCCACGTACTGACCTGGACTGAGGGTGGGGAGGGGAGTTTTAGACGATGGTTTTATTGTTTTTAGTTTTAATTGGGTTTCTCATTTAATATTTTTTTAATTGTATATTTTGTATTGTTTTATGACTGTACGCTGCCCCGAGTCCTTTGGGAGTTGGGGCAGGTTAGAAAACCAACCAACCAACCAACCAACCAACAAACAAACAAACAAATTTCACAGAAGAAGAAGAAGAAAACCAGAAAAAAGTTATGCAGACCAGCATCACGTCCTTGAAGAAAATGTAGAATAGAAGAAAGGTAGGACAGAAATAGAGGCGATTTCATTCAATTTGGTTAAGCAGCTGAGGTTATTTCCCTTCCAGCTCTTGTCATTTGCCATAACAAGTGATTTTCTTTTTACCTTGTTATAGGTGTAATGTATTGATTTTGTTTTTCTTAGTTAATTTAATATATTTTCGTAATGGCAAGCGTGTAGCAATACTTTCCATTCCATATTGCGAAGAGACTGTGACCAATTCAGACAAGGATGGAAGGGTACCTTGTGGTAGGAATGTCACAATCATTGCCACACATCCTCAGGACTCCTTGCAATTCATCCAGAGTTGACCTGCGATGCATTGGGCAAAAAGGTTGTTTAAAAAATACCCATTTTGAGCAAGTTAATAATGTATGGTAAAATGGCACCAAGCTACAAAGCGGAAAAAAGTGAGTTCAAGACCCACCCTAGCCATGAAAGCTGGCTGGGTGATTTTGGGCTAGTTACTTTCTCTCAGCCTAATTCACCTTCACGGGGTTTTTGTTGAGGGGAAAATTAAGTTATTTGTAAAAATAATAAAGGCAAGATATAAACAAACAACCATCTAAATAATACCCAAATGGATCAGTAGGAAATGATGTGGTCACATTGTCTTATAAAAAAACACAAAATAAATTGTTTAAGATATATAAAAGTACTCATAATCGCTCCTGAAATGTGAAAAATATGAAGGGACATTCTATCATGCATAGTGGACTTGTGATAAAGCAAAAAGATATTGGATACAAATACATAGGTTGATGCAGAGATTTTAAAAATATGATATTCCGATGAAACTGGAACTGTTCTGAAACTGGAGGTTTACTTATTAGAACTTGTGGACAGTCACTACAAAAGGCACGTGATTTTATATATGATAATTGCGGTGCGGTTAATATATGCATAAAGATGGAAGATTACAGAAATAGCTATAATGAAGGAATAGATTTTTGAAGATGGCTATTTGTAGAAAATGGCTAAACCAAGTTGTTTGATTAAGCGGGAACAACAAGTACTTTTATAAAAGACTTGAAACTTTTATGGCTTTTTCCTGTAAACAGATAAAAGTGAACTGTTGATTTGGGGGATTTGCTGATTAAAAAGGTTTACGTATGGTATGAAGGGAACCATGGGAGAGTGAAGATGTAATGTTTTAAATTGCTGCAAAGAAGATCAAAAGATGTTTCTTTAAATACTCTTTCACTTTATTTATTTCTTACTCATTTATATTTTCTTTCTTTTTCCTACTTTTTATGTTTCTATAGATTTTTAAGCCTACGTAAAAACCTTTTATCATGAAAATTACTTTAAAAAAACATTCATTTTTGAGAGGAACCTGACTTAACTGGTCTTGACCAAGCATGTTTATCATTACTGTTGCTATGTTTTTAATTCTTGCTTTACAATTATATGATGTCATTGTTTTACAGTTCTGTTGAGAACCTTTAAAAAGAGGGAACGTAGGAAGTAACGTCATCCGTAGAGAACAAAGAGGACTCAAAATCAAGACACCACTGTGCAAAAGACAGTTAACCTGTATCCTAAGCTCTGATGGGGATATGTAAGTTGTGGTATTTGCATGAGTATATGGTCATTATGTGTATTATTTCCCCCTTACTCTATCACTGAGGATGTCCACAGAAGTCAGGAAGAAAGGAATAGAATAGAATAGAATAGAATAGAATAGAATAGAATAACAGAGTTGGAAGGACCTTAGAGGTCTTCTAGTCCAACCCCCTGCTTAGGCAGGAAACCCTACACCACTTCAGACAAATGGTTGTCCAATCTCTTCTTAAAAACCTCCAGTGTTGGAGCATTCACAACTTCTGGAGGCAAGTTGTTCCACTGATTAATTGTTCTAACTGACAGGAAAATTCTCCTTAGTTCTAAGTTGTTTCTCTCCTTGATGAGTTTCCACCCATTGCTTCTTGTCCTGCCCTCAGGTACTTTGAAGAATAACTTAGCTCCCTCTTCTTTGTGGCAGCCCCTGAGATACTGGAACACTGCTATCATGTTTCCCCTCGTCCTTCTTTTCATCAAACTAGACATACCCAGTAATATATGACAAGGAAATATATGATAGATTGATTCGACAGATACAGATAGATAGACAATTAATAGATGATAGAGATAGACATATTTATTTATTAAAGGAAATAAACTGAATCCCACAAGCAAGTGATTGCACTTGTCATGATGTTGGTGCAATTGCATTTTGGTAACTAAATCATTAGCATGATAATATTTATTAAAATATCTATTAAGGGAGGCATAATTAGCACCCTGGTCTTTTTCTTGAACCTTTCTATGCATCTGCAGCTATTGGTAACTGTGCAGTGTCTTATGACTGAACACAAATTTAAATTAAAAGCATTGGCAATGTCACCAGGTCCACTTCTCATACCTTGCTATCTTTCAGTTAGTTAGAGACATACCCCTACTCAAACAGATTTAAACAAAAGAAAGAAGAAACTTCCTTATACATGTCTATCTCAATCATCCAGGTTGTGCTTGTCCCAAAGGTAGTTTTCCAAAAGGCAACCGTTCTTTCTTGTTTTTTCTTTGAAAACACTTCACTTCTCTTCCAAGAAGCTTCTTTAGTTCCTTATATATGTTTATCGCTGTGCTCAGGGCAGATTATCTTCTTAGAAATCGGACTTCCTCTTCTTTCACAGGCAGAATGAAGTGCTTCTTTTAAAAAGACGGCTCTACTACAAAGCGTTTGCCTAAGAAGGATGCCTAGAAGAAGGTTTCAGCCCCAAGATGGGAAAGAGATGAAATCATGAATCTGTTTTTTCACCGCTAACACTCCTCTGGCTTCTTATTTCCTCTGTCTTTTGAGGTCTATTTCCTGTATCCTATTTTGAGGTCTGTTTCCTGAGTCTACCTGCGGAGTAAGTCAAAAGTTGACTATATTGCTTCCGGCCAAGACATCAGCAGGATTTTGTTTTCTTAGATACCAACTGCGATTTGCTCCATACAAATTTTGCTTCCTCTCCCATGCTCAACCAAAAGATCTGATCCAGCACTCCAAAAACCCTGAGCAAAGCAGTACCATTCTTATTTCCTACAGTGCCCTTAAAATGACACAAAGTCAGAAATGAGGGGAAAACCAATGTAGAAAGTTAGCACCCACCACTCCTAGAAGAATGAAGTAATTTAGGAAATATTAAAAAGGCAGAATATTTATATTTCCCTGGATGAGAAAAGGAGAAACATGTTTCTAAACACAGAAACTCAGAGCCACAGTTCCCTGCCCTAAGTAGATACTAAGCTGAGGCCAGCTTTTAGAAATGCAGATTTGGTAATCCGTTCAAGACAGAATATTTTGAACAAAGGTAGAATGGTAGGATTAGCCTTTACCCAAGATCCAAACCAGGACAAAGCCATTAAGACACAGTAGGAATTGCCCACAGAACAAAAGCCTCTTCATTACATCATCACCCTTCAAGTTTCAACAAACTTGACTTCAAAACAAACATGACCCCTGCATAGCCCCATGGGAGTCTGACAGCAACCAATAGAATACATGCCCTTACCACAGGAACAGGAAGCTCAAATTCAAAGCCCAGAGATAGTATAAATATCTCTCACTCTCCATTCCATGTGCTCAGCTGCCCAGGACCTAAAACCCATGTGGTCTTGTCCATCAATAAACCATCTTTCCAATCAGCCTCCATGTTTCCAGTGTCTTTCTCCCCACTTGGAACTGAACCCAGATGGATATTTATTCCAACACCAACATGGCAGTTAGACATAAGGACACAGTTGCAGCCCTGCTGGATTGGACCAAGGCCACATTAACCCAACACTTCGTGGTCAACCAGATGCCTCTGGAGTTCTTGCTTGACAGAAATGGAAACCCATCTCTCATATATGGTTGCTTCCTGGCAACTGGCCTTTGACCCAACTTGTAAAGAAACACCCCATCTTCAGAAATAAAAACTCTTGATAGACTTGCCTTCTATGAACTTATTCAATTCACTTTTCAAGCCATCCAATTAGAGGCCTCTGCCATGCCCTGTTATAAGGAATTCCACAATGTTCTATAATATTATATTATGTCATATGCAGAAGTACATTTTCTTTCCTGTTTTAAGACTCTTCAATCAGCTCTGGTCCAAGAGGGAAGGGAAGGGAAGGGAAGGAAGGGAAAGGAAAATATGGAGAAGGAAGGAGAAAGAAAGAAAGAAAGAAAGAAAGAAAGAAAGAAAGAAAGAAAGAAAGAAAGAAAGAAAGAAAGAAGAAAAGTAAGGAAAGGGAGAGAGATAGAAATACTTTTCCCTGTTTAATTTCCCCATGCTACACAACCTTGTCTCTTCTTGTTGTATTTCCCCCAAGTTTCTAGCTATTTCTCATATGGAAGACGTTTAAGCTTCTGAAATATTTTGACTGCCTTTTTGGCAATTTTTTTTCTAGTTCGGCTCTATCCTTTTTGAAGCATCAGTGAGAACTGTACAACTGTATTCCAGGTAGAGACAAAGCATAGATTGATATAAGGACATTATAGCGTCAGCATTTTTATTTTGAATACCTTTCCTAATGAGTCCTAGCAAGGAATTGGCTTATTTTACAGCTGTTGCACATTAAGTCAACATCTCCATCTCTGCTGCCCAATCTGGGACTCCAAGATCTTTTGCTTGGTTAGTTACAGTTTAGACCACATGAATGTGGTCTTTTGACCGGAGCATGCAATAATAGGTACTTAAAACTGAATTGCATTTGTCATGTGGTTGACAATTCATCCAGGTTGAAGAGACCTTTCTGAGGTTTTTACAGGCACATTGGCTTTGTATCATCCTAAATAATGTAGTCTCATCCGTTAATTTGTGTACCAAACTTCTTACCAGCAAGTCAGTTTATGAAAAAGTTTTTTTAAAACAACTTATCCCGAACTAGTTCCCTGAGCGTTCATTCCCTACTTCCCACTAATGAGAAAATTGCCTATTTATTCTTAGTAACAGAATAACAATTCTGTGCAATTGCAATTCAAGGAGCTGGTTGTCACCTTTAAAGCCTTTCATGGCTTCGGACTGAGTTATCTGAGGGAACGTCACTCGCTGGTCACATCTACCCGATCCATTAGAGCGAAAAGGCAGGGAATATTGCAGGTCCAATCCCTGAGGGAGATACACCTGGTGGGACCCCGAAGAAGGGCCTTCTCTGTGGTGGCTCCCTCTCTCTGGAACATCATTCCCCCAGAGATTAGAATGGCCCCCTCTCTAATACTCTTCCGGAAGGCACTGAAGACTTTGTTCTGCCAGCAGGTATGGGGAACCCAGAGTGGGATGGAGCCCATCAAATGGCTTGTGTGATCTGTTGTTGTCGCGGCGGGGGTTGGGAGTTGGGGGGTGGTTTTTTATTTATTTTTTTCCAGATTTTGTTCTATTGTACTTTATTAATTTATTTGATTCTTTCTGTTAGTTTTTTTAATTTTATTTTAAATATGTTTTTATCGTCTGTAAGCCCCCTCGAGTTACCATGGGTGAATAGGCGGCAATATAAATTCAATAAATAAATACATTTGTTGGAAAGATCTCGGAGGTTTTCTAGTCCAACCTCTGTTTAAAAGAAGAGATCCTATACCAGTGATTCTCAACATTTTCTTCACCATGGACCCCTTTAAATACCTTTTGTGGCCGCGGACCCCCAAGACTTAACTCAAGTTTTAAATCACAACATTTCTTTAAGTCATCATGGACACACAAACTCGTGACCACCCCTCCCAGTGGTCCTCAGACCACAGGTTGACCACCACTGCCCAATACCATTTCAGATAAGTAGTTGTCCTTCTTAAAAGCCTCCAGTGATGGGACCACCCACAACTTCTGGAGGCAAGTTGTTCCACTGATTAATCGTTCTATCAGGAAATTTCTCCTTATTTCTAGTTTATTCTTTACACACTGTTTCTTCACCAATCGGCAATTTATAAAAGGCAAGAATCTTTTATCCTATAGCCACTAATATTACCCAAGAGACTTCAGTGAAGAGGAATTTTTTGAAAATCCAAGCATGCCATGTTAATAGGATCACCTCCATCCATGCTTCTCAAACTACTCTAAAGATACAGCAAAAGGACACTATTTTAAATATTATTGCTATGTATTAGTTTGGGTGCAAAAATATAACTTAATGCATAATGAGACAAACCCACCAGCAAATACTTTGCTTAGGGCCTCTGTCTGGCAGTACTTCTGCCTCAAAGATCTGGACACTCAACAGTGGTGTCACCATGTTTCTTTCATAGGCATTTCCATATGCACAGGTAGTCCTCGACTTACAACAGTTCACTCAGTCACCCTTTAAAGTCACAAAGGCACTGAAAAAAGTGACTTATGACCATTTTCACACTCACAACCTTTGTGGCAGCCCCATGATCTTGTGGTCAAAATTCAGATGCTTGGCAACTGGCTCATACTTATGACGATTGCTGTGTCGCAGGGCCAGGGCCTCCCCTTTTGCGACTTTCTGACAAGCAAAGTCAGTGGGGAAAAGTTAACAACCGGGTCCCTAACATCAACTGCAGTGATTCACTTAATAACTGTGGCAAGGAAAGTCATAAAGTGGGGGAAAATTCAGTTAACAAATGTCTCACGTAACAACCCAGAAATTTTGGGCTCAATTTGTGGTTGGAAGTCAAGGACTACCTGCATTTGGTATTTCTCCTTCTGTTCCCACCCCTGTCATGGATCCTCTATTCAAATCTAGATCCTCCATAAAACCAGTTATCTCTTCAACTCCCACAGTGTATGCATGTCACACAATGTTGCTTCCTGAAGAATGAATCAAAATCCATACAATTAAGTAAATTAATACCATCTTTCATTAGGTAGCAAACATAACACAACAATATGCAAAATGCCAAGACTTGTTTTCCTTTATCACATTGGTAGCTCTTGTTTTCCAAGTGTTTCATAATTTGAGTTGACGGTCAACATTTAAAAAACTGGGAGTAATAACGAAGTGGGCGTCTGAATAGTTTTAAGAGGAAATTGCATCTCAGGTTCGGCATCTAAAACAACAGCTTCATGGAACCATACCATATATATGGATAGCATATAGTGAACTGGTTTGGACTCAATGTAAATTGATTTTCTTTTTGAGAATGGCAAGTTAAAAGGGAGAAGGTATGAGCAAATAATTTCATCAGTTATGACAAAGAAACTTCTGCAATTCCCGTTGCACAATTCTGGGAGAAGCTCAGAATCTGTGCTTACCTTGGATTTACACTGGAATAATTGAGGAGATAAGGATAAAAAAGATACATTTTCTTATAACTTGTAAACATTGAAAAGGGCAGACAAGATCAAAGGATATTTCACATTCTTCCCAATTGGGGCTCTTGAGTTCTTAAAAAAATCATGGGAATCTGCTATTCAATCTATTTGGAGTTTACCTGGTCTAAACAGTTCCGAATTTTGTTCCCAGCTTGTGAAAAAGCTAACATAACCGTTCCCTACATCCCAACAACTCATAGATAGTATAATATGCTAAGTTACAGAAAACAAAATCTATCTGTACATTTTAAAAATAATTGCAAACAAATTTTTGTGTGGCAGTAACCGAATTAGCATCATCATAATAAGAGACAATAGACCAAAAAACAAGTCACATCTGATTCAATGCTTATTTTGGGTACAAAGCATTGCCAGGCATTTGGAATGACACAAAATGTTATGGCGTGCATTTTGAAAGACCTATTATTTGCCTGTTTCCAAAATAAAGCAGTGTGTTGGACAACATAAATAAATAAAAAGCACAAACTTTTCATAGCAACTGTTAACATCCATAGGCCTTAATGCTAAGAACCAGTAAATAGTAGCTTCAAAAGAACAGAGCCTTTGTCTGTTATAAATGGAACCATAACATTGAAAGGGGCTTCTCAATCTAAGGATTTACTCAATACAGGAATTTAAATGAATCCCTGAAGATGATGATCCATTTGTCTTTCATGTCCAGTGAAAAAGAGCCCAGCACTTCACTGGGCAATTGCTTCCAAAGATAAACTGATCAATACAGGTTGTCTTCAACCTATGACCACAATTGAGCCCCAAATTTATGTTGTTAAGTGAGAAATGTGTGAAGTGAGTTTTGCCCCATTTTATGACTCTTCTTGCCATGCTTCTTAAGTGAATCACTGCAGTTGATACGTTAATAACCTGGTTGTTAAGTTGACTTTGCTTGCTAGAAGGTCACAAAAAGGGATGGCACGACCCCGGGACATAGCAATGGTCATAAATATGAACCAGTTGCCTAGCGCCTGAATTTTGATCACATGATTATGGGAATGCTGCAAAGGTTGTAAAGGTGAAAAACGGTCATAAGTCACATTTTTTCAGTGCCATTGTAACTTTGAACAGTCATTAAATAGCAATAGCACTTAGATTTATATATTGCTTCAGAGAGCTTTACAGCCATCTCTAAGTGGTTTACAGAGTCAGCATCTTGCCCCCAACAATCTAATTTTACAGACCTCGGAAAGATGGAAGGCTGAGTCAACCTTGAGCCAGTAAGAATCGAACTGCTGAACTGCAGGCAGCTGGCAGTCAGTAGAAGTAGCCTGCAGTACGGCATTCTAACCACTGCGCCACCAGGGCTCATATGAACTGTTGTAAGTTGAGGACCACCTGTATTTTTTCTAAGATGCATATGTATTTGCCTTCCTGAAAACTAAATCTATTTTATCATGCCCTCTTCTCAGAGTCTTGACTTTTTTCTCCAGGATAGTGGTTCAGGTACCTCAGTATTTTTTTAGAACTAAACAAAGTCAAGAGTCATCGTGTAGGGGACATGCACGGCATAAAAATGAAACTAACAAATAAACAAATGCTACTTCCGACTTCTCTCCTGGTAAGGCTTAGTTCTACTCCGTTTATTTTTTTCTGATGGTTTTTACCGTTTACCTGTTTCACTATCTCAGAAATTTTCTTGAAGTAGACTAGACAAAGAAAAGCAAACCACTCATTAAATGTCCAAACATCTGAACTTTTCCAGAATTTACATAGAAAAAAGTAAAAATGAAAGTCAGTTAAAGTCAGCCATCTAAAGCCCTAGAAACTGCTAAATAAAGGCTCCCTGCACTGGCTACCAGGTTAAGGAGATGCACTAGAGAAGCAGAGGCCCAGAAGATAAATGTTCTCCAAAGAACCATCCAAGGTGTACTCCCAACTGTGATGCAATAACACAGTAACAGCAGAGTACCAACAGCAGAAATTGAACAATACTGGAAGAACGTATGGGAGAAAGAGAAGGCACATAATACCAACACAAAGCATAGAGCAGATCACAACAATCCCCCACAACAGGAGCCAGTTGCCCTCACAGTAGCAGGCATCCAACAGCAAGTCAAGGACATGAAGAGCTGGACAGGCACCTGGCCTGGACATGAACCACACCTATTGGCTAAACCAAGGGTCTTCAAACTTGGCAAGTTTAAGACTTGTGGACTTCAACTCCCAGAATTTCTGAGCTAACATGACTGGAGGAGGAATTCTGGGATTTGAAGTCCACAACTCTTAAAGCTGTCAAGTTTGAAGACCCCTGGGCTAAACCAACTAACAGCAGTGCATGAACTCCTAGCAGCACAGATGAACCAGCTTTTCTCAAAGGTGCTTTTTTCAAGAGGCAACTGGACTTGGAACCATTCCCCACTGTCCAGTCAGAGCTGAAGAAGCTTCTTGGATGAGAAGTGACACATCTTCAAAGAAAAACCAGAAAGTCCAGTTGCCTCTTGAAAAAACGCACCTTTGGGATAAAAACTAAAGTGGTCTCAGTAGTGGTAGGAGCACTTGGGGCTGTGACCCTTAAGCTGGGAGACTGGCGCCAACTGATGCCCAGAATAAATCAGAGTTCTCTCTCCAGAAGAGTGCAATGCTGGGAACAGCTAAGATACTGCACAGAAGCCTCAAATTCCCAGGCCACGAGAACCCAAGAATGAGGAAGGCACATGCCACCCACAGGGGTGAGGAGCGATTTTAAAAAAATAAATAAATAAATATTTCACACACAATGGTAGCAAACTGTCTTTCACAACTGAGAAAGCTCAAACTGTCCAAAGAGCTGCTGATACAGTTCTACAGAGGAATTATTGAGCCTGTCATCTGCACCTCTATAACGGTCTGGTTTGGCTCTGCAACCCAACTGGACAGACATAGACTTCAGAGAGTAATTAGGACTACAGAAAAAACCATTGCTACCAACCTGCCTTCCATTGAGGACCTGTATACTGCATGAGTCAAAAAGAGGGCTGTGAAAATATCTACAGACCCCTCACATCCTGGACATAAATTGTTTCAACTTCTACCCTCAAAACGATGCTATAGGGCTCTGCACACCAAAACAACTAGACACAAGGACAGTTTTTTTCTCAAATGCCATTACTCTGCTAAACAACTAATACCCACAACACTGTCAAATTATTTACTAAGACTGCATCACTATTATGCTTCTCATCCTTCCTAGCACCTATCTCTTCCCACTTATGACTACAACTGTGTTGCTTATATCTTTACAATTTGTATTGTTTTATTTGTTTCCTAGCATGACTTGATTGCTTATTAGTAACCTATGACTATCACTAAGTGTTGTATCTTATGATTCTTGATGAATGTATTTTTTTTATGTACACTGAGAGCATATGCACCAAAGACAAATTCCTTGTGCGTCCAATTCTTTATTGGCCAATAAAGAATTCTATTCTATTCTTTTCATGAATATTTGTTTTGTGGCAGATTTTAAATATTATAAAGTCCTGCTTGGAGCATGTAAGAAGAGAAATATAATGGCTCCTTAAAACTTGTTCCTGGTAAGCCTCCTCTGACACCTCTGCTTTCTCTTCAACATTAAGTGGAAAATTGGGTATTTAGCCCACTATTTGTAGAACCAACTGCTCAGACATCAAACTGCCTTTCCTGCAGCTTTATTAACAAATGGACTTTTAAAAGGTTTTGATACTGTTAATTCCTTTTTAGACTATTGCTATTATTGCTGATAATTCTATTTATTAGCAACAACAGTTTTTATTGATTAGATTTCTGACCATATCAAAAATGTTTTTCAGATTTCTTTTGTGAACTACTCTGGGATTTCTCGCAGAGTAACAGCAGTACAGAAGATCAATAAATGAATGTATTCAATTAATGTATTTTTAACACATATGAGTAAATGGTGGCTCAACTCTCCCTAATTGGAGATAAATTAGAAAGCACGCACCATTATAGGTCAAAATCTACAGTGCCAAGGAACACTGGAAAAGAAAACAGAAACCAGGAACACCATAATTACCTAATGGCAATTGTGTTTATTACCTAATGTTGAGCTCCTGAAAAATTATTAGCAATGGCAGTGAGAAGAAACACAAGGTAGATCAAGGTCATTTTTGCAATGAATTGGACCCCAGTTTTCACAACTCCCTCCAGCAAACATCAGAGATTATGCTAGACAAAATCTTGACATATCTTGCCTTTTGCATAGCTGCTTTGAAATCTTCTTCTTTGATGGAGCCCTAAAATCTCCTTCTGTGTCTACTGTTAAGCTCTTCAAACCCTAATCAAACCATCTTTTCCCTCAAGTCTGGGTGTAGCAGAAACCACATTTCATCATTTCATCCTACCTAACGTTCTCACCTCCAGAAAAGTGAGAAATCAGCAATAAAGATGCAGCTTGGTCCAACATTTAAAACTTGCTTTGAGAGAGATCCTGTACTGTATAAGAACCGCATTGCATGGTAAATTGGGAGGTCCTGGAGTGAATATCCAGAATTTCTCATAGCAATGTCTACATATAATCACCATCCACTCTAAACTGATGTTTATCCTATGTATCAGTGTTGTTCTTTTGAGGACACTTAATGACTAGGATGCATTATGTCAAGCAGAGAAGAGATAATTGACATAGCATATAAAGAGTTGAACAGGGCTATTTTCCTCTCAATTCTGCTGCTGGAGACTTAGCAATGTTAGCAATCCATGAGTCTCTGGAAGATTAAAAACAACACAGAACAACACTCTGAAGGCCATAGAGCTATTGTTAAGTGAAAATTAAATTGTCAAGATAATTGATGAGAGTTCTGACACAATGGGACACAGGTGGCAAACTCGTGACGTCATGTTGTTGTCACGTGATATATTGGGGCTTTTTTCCCCTTTGCTAAACTGAGGGTGGGCGTGGCCAGTGCATGATGCATCGGGCTCATGGGCCATGAGTTGGACACCCCTGCAAAGGGGCATTTGGCTTAAACATTAAGACTAAATGAAGGGGAGTTTCAGCACTGAACTTGCATATTGATCTAATCATTCCTGGGGGGAAATTCTGTCTTATAGGCATATGAAAGCAATGCAATCACCACCGACTGGGATTTGAAACATAAATCAAATTTTATCAAGACTTGTCCATAAAATAGAAATTTGTTTTTAATACCCCCCCCAGAGACTCATGGATTGTTAACATTGCAAGTATCCATTACAACATCTGATATAGCACGTTGATTTATAAATACACAAATACGAAAACTTCACACAAGTCAGCCAATCACTGAGTTCACTTGCTTAAAAACAGGGGGATGTCAGTATTTAGTCTACACAGCTGAAGTCAAACAGAGTTTTTAGGAGAAGGAAAACAGCGTCCCTTCCCATAGCAAGGTCATTGTACTACGATGTGACACAGTAAGCAATTGTGCAATTAAGTCCTCCAGATCCTGATTGCAACTTTGGAATATGACTGTTCTTATGCAATGGAGTTTGTCACCATCATATGAGAAAAAAAAAGTTATTGGGAAATAAATCACTTGTTTACCTGCTAGTCGATTAAGATAACCAACTGACTCCCCTACTGTGTTAGATTTATATTATTATAAACTGAAAGAATGAGGTTCAAATTGCTGACAATCCACAATGTTCCCCTTAAAATAATGCTACGAAAGAATTTTGGGTTACTCCTGTGAATCCAACTTTTTGCACTGGGATGTCATCAAAGAGGCAGAAGTGGGCCATAGACCAACCAGTTGAAACTAGATGGGCATCCAATTAGATACAGTAGATCCTATCTTGCTGGAATAAGATCTCAGTAAAAAAAAATGTCTCCCTCTATCACTCTCTGTGGCACCTGTAACATCATTTCAAGAGAGGGAAAAATTATAGCAGATAAGGGTGGAAGAATTTTTAGAATATCCCCACACTTAGATTCCTAAGACTAAAAACTATTATTTATTGTGCTATCCACACAATTAAGAGTACCATTGGGATAGGCTAGACCAAGGGTTTCTACTCTGGAATTGGGTATGTCTAGTTTGATTAAAAGAAGGACTGGGGTGACATGATAGCAGTGTTCCAATATCTCAGAAGCTGCCACAAAGAAGAGGGGGTCAAACTATTCTCCAAAGCACCTGAGGGCAGGACAAGGAGCAATGGGTGAAAAATAATCAAGAAGAGAAGCAACTGAGAACTAAGGAGAAATTCCCTGACAATGAGAACAATTAATCAGTGGAACAATTTGCCTCCGGAACACGTGAATGCTCCAACACTGGAAGTTTTTAAGAAGAGATTGGACAACCATTTGTCTGAAATGGTCTAGGTTTTACTGCCTAAGCAGGGGGTTGGACTAGAAGACCTCCAAAGTCCCTTCCAACTCTGTTATTCTATTCTATTCTATTCTATTCTAAACTATTCTACTCTACTCTGCTCTTGGAGAATCTGATGAAACTTAGGGTCTCCTCAGAAAAAAGTAAATGCAAAAAGGCAAATTCACAAATACAGCTTGAGTTACAATAGAAACCAATTATCCTCAAATAACAAAATATTAAAAAAATTAAAATTAAAATAATATATGTTCTGAGTTAATGATTAACATTGAAATTTACTTTTGTATTTTGTATCTTATAACCTAATAAAATGATTAACATTGAAATCTAGGGACATAAAATACTTTGTTGCTTACATTCATTATTGAATAAAAAAAATGAAATAATGTAAAAGAAGATAAAGTTCTATATTTTTTCCCAACCAACTTCATGGTTAGCCCAATCCTGCAACTGTTCTTCATATGTTTTAGCCTCCAGTCCCCTATGCCCTGAAACTCCTGTAATGGAGCACCCACAACTCCTGAAGGCAAGTCATTCCACTGATTAATTGTTGTGTCAGGAAATTTCTCCTTAGTTTTAGCTTGGTTCTCTCTTTGATTAGCTTGCATCCATTGCTTCTTGCCTTGCCTTCTGGTGCTGTGGAAAACATGTTGACACACACACACACACACACACCCTTTTCTTCTTTGTGGCAGCCCATTAGATATTGGAACAGTGCTATCCTGTCACCCTGGTCCTTCTTTTCACTTTTTTTTAATTTAATTTTTTTTTTTAATTACATTTATATGCCGCCCTTCTCCGGAGACTCAGGGCGGCTTACAATTTTTGGGATGCAACCCAGTGTGCTCAGCAATAGCCTTCATTCCATTGTATATGCCTGCTTATTACTAAGCGGCATTTTTACAAGGTCAGCTAATTGCCCCCAACAATCTTGGGTCCTCAATTTATCTACCCCGAGAGGATGGAAGGCTGAGTCAACCTTGAGCCTGGTGGGATTCGAGCCTACAACAGTTGTAGGCAGCTGGAACTTAAGTGCAGGCAATTAACAGCCTGAGCCACCAAGGCTCTTTGATTAGACACACCCAATTCCTGCAACCGTTCTCCCTATGTTTTAGCCTCCCTATGTCCCAAAGCCCAACTCTGCCCAATAGATCAGCCATGAAAGCCGATACCTGTATATTATTTCAGCAAAAACCGAAACACTCAGGAATCATGGGATAAAATAGAGCTCTGTGCAAATGCCAGTTTTCATTGACATTCAGAGTAAATGACAGTATTGTAACAAGAGTCCTCTCTGTATTATGACCACATGGAGCATAGCCTCAGTTAAAAATTATAATATGTTTTGATTCAACTAAGATGATTCTATTGAACAATGTATGCTAACTTTAAACAGGAATTAGCTACTTCCAGTAAGCCAATCTTTTGCCTTAATCTAATGTATATTTTCTGTAACTTTAACAAGCAGGTAATTAATGTCACTTTGTGGTCTTCGATGCTTCACCAAGCTTGGTTATTTTCTTGCAGAAGTTTCATTACCCAACTAGGTAACATCATCAGTGCTAGAAGGAAGTAGAATTCTGATGTTGTTATCTAGTTGAATAATGAAAACGTCTGCAAAAAAAGCCCAGCCAAGCTCAGAGAGCATTAAGGATCTCACAGTTCAAGTCTGAGCTACAAATATTCTCTTCCATTGGAAACATCACTTCATATTGTTTTTCTGACTATCAGTTTATTTTATTTATTCTTTTGAATTCTACTGCTTACTCTGTCATCTTTATTCCAATATCCAATTATCTTGCTAGTCAGGGTTAGAAAGGGTAAAGGAAAGGATGGTGGAAACAAAAACTGGCATTTAGAAGAGAAGAGGGTTTGTTCTTTTTCTGCAACGCGCAAGGAACAAGTCTGCAGGCCTAAAACCAAGTAGAGAAATGGAAAATTCTTAAAATGAAGAGATCTTAAACACGGACTTCTGCTTAGTTTGCAAATTGCTAAATGTGATTCAATGGTTAAGTAATAACTATAAAGTGAGCCATTTGCAGGTAAAAAAAATATTGACGTGGAGAGTGATAGGATCTGACCAAGAATTAATAACCAGGAAAGGTTATTGTGGATGGTCTGATTCACTCTGTATAGTATGCAACCTCCTGAAGGAAAAAAAAACCTATATGTAATGCCCTACATGTATGGATGTTGTGTCTGTATTTGTAATTAGGGTATAGTTCTGACTGCCACATCCCAAAATGGTTACTGTATACCTATAAAAGAGATCACTTGCATGTTGAGTGGAATGGAGCAACTCCCCAGTCAGAAAAAAACACACAATTGCACTTGGGGGGAAATGTAATAAAGGAGAGTGGCATACATAATGCAGATTTATTATATGATTATATGTGGAATGGGCAGTGTGGTGTCTCAATGGTTAAGACTCTGGGCTTGTTGGCTGGAAAGCTGGCAGTCCAGGTTCGAGACCTGAGCACCACGCAATGGGCTGAGCTCCTGTCATCACCTCAGCTCCTGCCCACCTAGTAGTTTGAAAAGCATGCAAATGTGAGTAGATAAATAGGTACCACTTTGGTGGGAAGGTAACAGTGCTCCCTTACATCATGCTGGCCACATGACAGTGGAGATGTCTTCGGTCAGCACTGGTTCAATGGCCTTGAAATGGAGATGATCACTGCCCCCAAGAATCAACAATGACTAGTGGATTATAAACCGCAGGGACTCCTTTTACCTTTATATGTGGAATACATGATGTGAACAGGCTTTGCCCGCCCTTCTTCTCATAAAATAAGACCCCAGGATCTTAAAATGAAACTGTGGTGGGAAAATTCTAGCAGGTTAAAAGGTGTACTTCTTTGCAAATTGCATCGTTAAATTAGGGAAACTGCTGCTGTGCTATATAGAGACAGTTAGGAGAAAGCTGTGGCAACCAGTTTTAAAAGGAGATGAGAATAATTAAGAGAAACTAGGGTTATTAATCAGGGAGGTGCATTCCACTTACATGGATTCTGAAGTGTACACGTTCAGAACGGGATTTTCATTTTTCATGTCAGAATGGATTAATTAAAGCCAACTCTGTGGGATTCAGGAAATCAATGAAGTTTAAGCCTGCTCTTTCTTCTCTGTAGCTTCAAGAACAGCATTAAATCAGGGAGCTTTCATTATTTGTGTAAAATGTCAAGGTGAGGAAGAAGTATATTGGATGTCAGGAAGAAATAGGCCTATCTTCAGTTCAGAGTGTGACCAAATCACCATTACTCACATACCCTGGGGAATCACTATTTGCTTTAGATATCACTTTATTTTTCACCTTAAGCAGTGGTGTGGCATTGATTAATTAATCAATTATCCTATCTACTCTGGGTTCTGACTAATTCTGAAATTCTTGCCTTCTCTATGCACATTGCTGAAGTCAACCCTTGTTGACAAAGTCTTGCCCCCCCCAGCTTTTGATTCATGTGACAGGAAATTTAAATGTCATAGCAGAAACTAGTAAGAAACAGCTATAATTACTGGGAGCCTGGAAATTGCAAATTAGACTTTCATACATTCTATCTAAAATGATGAATGCTTTGGATCAGGTATAATATCAAGATCAAGATAATATCAGCCTGAATTAACAAGCCAAGAACTTTTAATTGGTGCTCGACTTCTGCCACTAAAGCCTTCTTTACAACCACAAAACAGGTTTTGGCAATTTATTCTTCTCAACTAAGAAACCATTATTTGGCCCTTGTATTGCCCTAATAATTTATAGGCATTTACAGGAAGAAATGTAAATTGTATCCAATATTTTCTAATAGAATGATGAAACATTCTTTAATTGCCCATCTTCATAGTCTCCAATTGATGTTGGACTGAAATTACATCTTCTCCAATCAACAGTATCAATAAGTAGTCTAGACCTTCATAGGCAATAAGAAACAGGTCTGACAGGGTAATGTTTTCAGTGGGTTTATTCTAACCCAGTGTATATCCCAAGCCTATCCTAGGTATGTCATTATAACGCATAAAATGGATTGGCATTTGGAAAAAAATGAGGCTGCTGAATTTGTCTGAATTTGTCTCCTGATTATGGCTACTCTATTCATGAGATGTCCTGGTTTTAATTCTGGAATTATTGAAGAGTATTATGAGTTGGTTCCTTCTTTCTTTTACTTTGATAATTATGGCAGAGTCTTCACTCTTGGTTGGGACACTAATCTTACACTGTTGAGAAAGAACTCCCACTAATTAGATAAATATACCATCAGCAAGAAACATTCTAGGCCACAGGCTCTCATGCATAAAGTCCGCCAGCGTGAAGCGGATGGGTTGGCCATTTCTGATGTGACTTAATGTTGGTCAAAAGTCACTTCAGTTGTCTCCCTTGCCACAGCGGCAGGAAGCTACTTCACCTCCTACACAGGGTGGTGTCTATGAAACCACAATATATCTTCCATATATGAATAAACACATTCTAGCATTCAGAATATCTAATCTGAAAGAGTGGATGACTTAATAAGGTTGTACAATAAATTTAGAAAAGATTGCTAAAGACATGCATTATGGAATAACTGCCTAACAAACATTTTAAGAAATAATGACGCTTGACCTAACATTGGCCAGTCACAGAAACTACTTTAATTAGCACTGCTACCAAGGTGAAATTTCACAATACAATATGGAGATTCTCCATGGTGAAATATCCTAGGAATTGGACGAAGGGGGAGATGCATTTTGATGGGGCAAATGAAACATTTTCAAGAATGAATGTAAACCCATCAGGATTTGAGCTAAAGCAAAACCTCAAAGGCAAATTCAGAAGTTTCGGTTTGGGTAAAATATCTAAGGAAATGAAACAATAGCAAGACGATGGGAATAACAGTTCAGGAATGCTCTATATTATAATCCAAACTCTATCAACAATGAATAGAGCTGTCTTATTTTTAAAGTCCAAGGAAATCACATTCTCCTTTGTGAAGGCACAACACAGATTTTTACTGCCAGCTTGAATTTAAAGGACCTACTGGAGGTTTGTTTCTCCTATCCCATTATTTTTTTTAAAATAATGAAGGTAAAATAGAAGTTATGCTTCTCAGTAGGAAGAAATGTGCTCCTGTTTAAATAAGACCTAATGTAAGACCTAGCACTATTTTCTAAACCTGCCCTAATATAAGACCTAAAAATAAGACCTAGTAAATCTCCAGTTCAGGAAGACTTTTCAGTGCTCACTATCACCCCACTATTTGGCACCATAAATATATAAGACCTAAAAATAAGACCTAGTGTGTTTTGGGAGCCAAAAAAATATAAGACAGTGTCTTACTTTCGGGGAAACACGGTATTAGAAAAATGCATTCAACAATGTTCAAAACTACAACAAGCTTTTTTTGATGATACTGATTATAGCATCCAGATACATTTCATTCCAGTTATTTTACATATTACACTTGGGTTTTTTAAAAAATCTGTCTGAACTGCCATCTTGTTACTGAGTTATTCTATCAGTCTCAATATGAAAATATAAATACTTCAGATTTTTTAAAAATATCTTCATTGCACTTGCTTTCCAAGTGCAATCATTTGCTAATGGTTCTCAAGGAGTTCCTACTCTGTCTCATGTCTTGCAAAATGGCATTTAACAGCAATCTAGAGAGCTAGGACTCTTCTGGTGACAATTACTTTCCATTCCTCCCATACTAGGCTCCAACACTAATTAATATTAGTTGCCATTTATAAAAGAAAAAGGTTTTAAAAGAGACAAAACCTAGGAAGGAAACAAAAAGATTAGAAGGCATCACTTCCAGCAGCCAAAACTCAGATAAACAAGGATCAACACTGGACAATCAGGCAGAAAACAATACTCTTAATCACAAAACCACCAAGAAGGAAACCACACCTCTATCAAAACTAGAAGAGCAAGCTACTGTATATAATCAGGCAGTAACTCCACAAACAGTCATACTGATGATGTTACCTAGTTGGGTAATGTAACGTCTGCAAGTAAACAACCAAGCTCAGAGAGCACCAAGGTCTTCACAGTTCAACACTGAGTTACAGACGTTCTCTTCTATTCCAACCTTCAAGACATGGTTTTTCTCTCTCAGGCCTTAGGTTGAGATGGAGTCCCTTGTTGAATGCAAGAGCAGCCTATGAAATGGGGGACAGATTGTTATTATTAAATGAAGGATTTTCCACTTCAGCATAAATGGATTCCTTCACTCCTCTCTCAAGCCATCTATGAGTAGGCAGAGAGTCGTTAAGGCTGTTGCTCCTAAATCCATCCCTGTCCAAAATGTGAACATTGTGGTCCTCAAAAGAGCACCCCTAACCCTAACCAACTTGCTCAAACTTTAGAAACTTGGATCAGCAGCAAAATTTTTCAAACTAAAAAGAAGTCCAGTTGCCTTGACTCAACTTTCAAGCTATTCAAAGTTCTGATTGACCATTCAAAAGATACCTGGTTCAGAACTTCTAATGGCCACATTCTGCAGTCACAATACTACATTTTGAGCACTTGGCCAATTAAGAATTCTGTTCTATTCTATTCTATTCTATTCTATTCTATTCTATTCTATTCTACTCTACTCTACTCTACTCTACTCTACTCTATTGGTAACTCACATTTATGGCTGTTTGCAATGTCCCATGGTCACACATCCATGCCATGGGTACAACAGATAACCAATCGTTATTTCTGGTTTTCTGCAAAAAATATCCTATAGTGAGCGAAGGCAAAAAGGCCATAAAATCAGGCCTGGTCACATAATAGCTTGCTTTATGACCATCATGACTTACAACTATGATGGGCAGGCTCCACTATATGGTCTTAAGACAAAGTTTTCCTATATGCTCTTCAAAGCCTCCTATTAAATTAATCTTAGTGTGTATTTGCTCAGGTTGCTTCTTTCAGATGCTCCAAATTTGGTCATGAAATTATCTAGGAACGGATCAATAGTGGGTCTTCCATCATTAGCTATAGACTATCACTATGTATGGTAGCTTGCTTCTCAACCACCTACTATACTTCAAAGTCAAAAACAACATTGGGTTTCAGTGCTGATCACCCATACAAATATGTCAGCTTGCAAGCTTTGGAATTTTGCAGATTTCTGTGGTAAGTGTTTCAGAGCTACAGAAAGGAACTGTAGGTATCAAATCCAGCCCTACTGTAGGAGAAGGAGTGGAAGAACCTGGTGGTGCAGTTAAAAATTTAGATCAGTTTAGAATCCCTCCATAGCCACAAGCAAACTAGCAAAAAATCAGTTTAATTGGACCCTCACACATAGACCTGGTCTTTCACGCCTGACACATACAAACTATTGAACTTCAGATACATACAATCAACAATATGGACAGTGAAAAAGGATATCCTTCATATGTGGCATGTGTTGGATGAGTTTCTTCCTCTTTCTCTATGAAATTCGAACAGCCTCTTTATTGCTTTTTCCTCTTTTTTTTTGGCCTGGTTAACTTCTGTCAATTTTTTTTAAAAAAAATACGTGGAAATGACAATTCAACTCTCCTCACTCCCAAGTCATAGGAAGGGTCCAAGTTGAATAAGAAAATAAAGCTTTTCTTGAAAAACACCTTCCAAGCGATGTGAACATTTCTAAAAGCAACTGGTTACATAATACGGAGAAAGGGTCATACAGTTTAATATTGGAATGCTGTTTCTTGACGGCTGAAGCCAAAAACTAAATTCAGAGAAGCTGCATTTTCTAGAACTGTGGAAATATATATTTTTTTTTGGTTAAAAAAAAAAAGTAGAAAAGTTTCTTATGGGTATGTCTTTCACCATCCTCTGATTCATCTGACTTGGAAAGCAAAACAAACACATTGCTGCATTGAAAGTATTGCACAAGATAATTCGCAAGAATGAGCTGTGTCCACAGTTCCTAGAAAAGGAGGAATAAAAAAAAAAATCCGCAGCAATGCAGGCAGCCAACTCGTTCAGTGTCAACTCTAGGCACCGTCCCAGGCCTAGCAGTAAAATGAGTCACCGTGAGTCACACCAAAGCTATTTTTGCTTTGAAAGTATTGCCAGGCACTGTGTTAATATTCAACCCGTGGTAAATTTAGCAATGGCAGGAAAAACAAGTGTTTCCATGGTTGCTCCCCATCAACATTTATGAAGTTTGTGCGCAACTAATAAACTCGGAAGGTTAAGCCAAATCCATTAGAAACGCCCACCCACCCCCCCTTTTATTTTTTAATTAGCAAACGTAAAGCTTGGGACCTTGGTTTATGACTCACACCGTTGCTACTTTTTTATGGCAAATAAATGGAAATAAAAAGCAATCATTCATTTGCAATCCATCAAGGGCTAAACGTTAAAACCCCTGTTAGGAACGTGTTTCTCCCTGTTCTTTGGGATTCTGCATCTTCCTTTCTGCATTCCGCTCTCTCCTTATTATCGAAGGAAAGTGGTTATCCATTAATTACTCAGCCAGAGTTTGAATTAGAAGCAATTAAGAGAACTATGTTTACCCACTGATCATTTTGGCTATCAGATATCAACTGGCTTCCATAAAACTGCTGGTTCCAGATATGCGATTGTGGTGTAAACTTTTATCATCATGGGAAGCTAGTGTCTGTGAATGAAAGCTTATCGGGTCTCTCACGTGAATTCAATGCCAGCCATTCTGTAAATGAAGCCAGCAGCAGGAAGAAGAGGATTCTGGATGCCAAGGTTAGATTTTATAAACAGAAGCGGTGGAAACGAGACAGAGAGATGGAGGAATTCCAGCTAGCAAAAACGGAAGCAGCAACACATAAGTGAGCCTGCAAGCTCTACTTGAAATTCCATTTAGATTGGCTTATGCTGAGTAAGAATTTTGGGAGCTGAAGCCACAATATACCAGAAGGGACTAGATTGGAGAAAGCTAATCCACAGACAGCAGGTCAACTGACAAGTTAAGAGAGTGAGAGACATCAAGAGAATGATCCAGCAGCTGGATATGCAATGTTGTAGGATAATGGGTTCCATCCTACTGAAGGCTGAAAGAGAGATAGTTGAACTGCCATGGCTTTAGTACAAAACTTTTGGATCGATGGTCGCATTTATTATAACCCTGCCTATTGTAATTACTTGGATGATGAACCCTTCAGAGGCTGCGACTCACCTCTTCCCATCTGAGCACCATGCTAGTGCAGATTTGGGTATCGCAGTACATTTTAGTCCACCTGAATTGGAAACTCTTTCTCAAGCACACTTGTTGATTGCATTTATGTAACATGCTTCACCAGGTTGCTGAATTAACCTACCTTCTGGGATTGCATAACACACTGAAATGTGAATTAATAAAACAGGCTGGGCAGATAGTCAATTCAAATAGGAATAGAGCTGGAAGGGACCTTGTCCAACCCCCTGCTCAAGCAGGAGATCCTATACCATTTCAGACAAGTGGCTGTCCAGTCTCTTCTTTAACAACCTCCAGTGATGGAGCAGCCACAACTTCTGAAGGGAAGCCGTTCCACTGGATAATTGTTTTCACTGTCAGGAAATTTCTCCTTAATTCTAGGTTGCTTCTCTCATTGATTAGTTTCCTTCCATTGTTTCTTGTCTTGCCTTGAGATGCTTTGGCGAATAGGTTGACTCCCTCTTCTTTGTGCCAGCTCTTCTTGAGCCTTGGTGGCTCAGGCTGTAAATGCCTGCTCTTAAGATCCAGCTGTCTACAATTACTGTAGGCTCAAATCCCACCAGGCTCAAGGTTGACTCAGCCTTCCATCCTCTCGGGGTAGGTAAATTGAGGACCCAAGATTGTTGGGGGCAATTAGCTGACCTTGTAAAAATGCCGCTTAGTAATAAGCAGGCTTATACAATGGAATGAAGGCTATTGCTGAGCGCATTGGGTTGTGCTCAAAATTGTAAGCAGCCTGAGTCTTCGGAGAAGGGCGGCATATAAATGTAATTTAAAAAAAAAAAATATTGGAATGCTGTATCATGTCCTTCTTTTCTCCACACTAGCCATACCCAAATCCTGCAACCGTTCTTCATGTGTTTTAATCACCTTTAATCATCTCAGTTGCTCTTCTCTGCACTTTTTCCATAGTCCTCGACTTATGACCACAACTGGGACCAGAATTTCCATTGGTAAGCAAGGTGGTTGTTAAGGGAATCATGGCTGATTTTAGTACCTTTTTTTTGCCATAGCTGTTAAAGCGAATCACTGCAATTGTTAAGTGAATCCTGCAGTCATTAAGCAAATCCAGCTTCTCCCATCGACTTTGGTTGTTGGTAACCAGCTGGAAATATCCCAAATGGTAATCCCATAACTCCGGGATGCTGCAACCATCATAAATCCATGCCAGAGTTGTCAATCAACCAAATTTTGAATGTGTGACCATGGGGATGCTACAATGGTGGTAAGCGTGAGACATTTTTTTTCAGTGCCATTGTAATTTTGAACCGTCACCAAATGAACGGTTATAAGTCGAAGACTACCAGTATAATAAACTAAAACACATATACATACAATATACACACATCTGATTAAATCTAATCTTAGGATCTTATACAAAGGCAATTGTTGGGCTTTTATTTAACACAAATAAGTAAGTTTATTTTTATAACACTGCTACAGTATATGGACACACTTGCAGTTCTGGATGTGAATATGCAGTTCCTTTTCAGCTTTTATTTGTTTTTAGCCACTTTATGAAAAGAAGACTAAAGGGCTGGCTCAGATAGTATCCATATTTGCTGGTAGGCAGTTCATAAGAAAACTTTGCAATGCTTTCTTGATCAACCCAGATTTCTCCAAAAAGATCAGATCTGGAAATGCTGCAATTCCACCACAGTTTGGCCTTGATTTTTTTTATGTGGGAAATTATTTTTTTATATTCCCAGTCCTACAAAAAGTACATTAACAAATCAGATACCCTGACCAGCTGTTCAGATTGGAATGCAAATATCATTGGGATTTCACATTCCTTCATATTTTGCAATGTAGCTTTTGGCTTTTAAAACAGTACATATTTTTGGATAAAATATATTGAGAAATAAAAGATTCTTTTGAGGAAAATACAATGAAGAATACATATTTACCAGTAGTTCTACAGATTTTTTTTTAACTTCACAATAAGGCAGCCAATTGGGTTTATAAAACTGATCTTCACCAAACTGGTGTTCTTCAATGCCATTGCTGGCTAAGATTTCTGAAAGCTGAAATTCAGCATATTTGAATGGCATCAAGTTTGCATAAAACAATATAGATTTGTCTACCCCATAAGATCCATGCTGCATGACATATTTCCTGAAAATTTTAGTGTAGCCTTCAATTCCCATTTCATTTGCATTGAAATAAATATATTTTTTCCTAAGGCTTTACTTCCCACCCCTACATCTCCCTCACTTTCTTCTCTTGTCTTCTCTCGTCTCTTGTATGTCCACTTGTACATTGTAAGTTCTCCAAGCAAGAGATTTCTACTTCTGTGGTGTACTGAGTGTGGCAGCATGGTGGCTTAGTGGTTAAGATGCTGGACTTGTCGGTTGGAAAACCGGCAGCAGCCAAGGTTCGAGACCCGAGCACCACATGATTGGGTGAGCTCCCATCCTTGCCTCAGCTCCTGCTCACCTAGCAGTTCGAAAGCACGCAAATGCAAGTAGATAAATAGGTACCACTTCAGTGGGAAGGTAACAGCGCTCCATGATGTCATGCTGGCCACACAACTGAGGAAATGTCTTTGGACAGTGCTGGCTCCATGGCCTTCAAATGGAGATGAGCATTGCTTCCTATAGTCAGCAATGACTAGCAGAGTAAAATCTATAGGGACTCCTTTATCTTTTTTATTTATTTATAAGAATACAACACAGTGCAGCCATTCTGGCATTACAATTGTTATACATATATAAATTTTACTTCACCATTTGCAATCCTCTTGTTTGATACATTGTTTACTAATTATTCTAATCATCATAGTTACTTATGCTCCGACCTTGCCTTCTTCTATGCAACCACTGATAGAATTTATTCCACATTTCATAGTACTCAGATTCCCCCTTGTTTTTTAATTCTAGGGTTAACCTGTCTGATTCTGCACAAGCCATAATTTTCTTTATTATCTCTGTTTCTAGTGGTATGCTTTCCTTCTTCCAGTATATATTATTCTAGCCGCAGTTAGCACACGTACTATTAGATAAATTAAATCCTTCCTATATCCTTCTAGTATTATTCCTAGGAGGAAAAAATTCCGGTTTAAATGGAATACACTTTCCCACCATTTGTTCTACCCACAAGAGCACACAACAGATATAAACTTAATGTAAACCACTCCAAACTTGATTGCAGGAAGTACGATTTGAGCAACAGAGTGGTCAATGTCTGGAACTCACTACCTGATTCTGTTGTCACCTGCTCAAACCCCCAGTCCTTTACCCTCAAACTAGCCTCTATTGACCTCACCCCATTCCTAAGAGGTCTGTAAGGGGGCGTGCATAAGCGCACAATTGTGCCTACCGTCCCTGTCCTATTGTCCCCATTTATTAGTCCCTATTTCTTGTATAAATTTATGTTTATTCTTGTTTCTGTTGTACTGTAAGCTTTTGACAAACATAAATAAAATAAATAAATAAGAAATAAATGTCTTGATCAGTCTTTTTACTGTACAGAGTGGGAACGCCATAGCCACTGAGAAAGCGACATAGTCATTTATCCTATACTCCATCACACGTGATCTTCCATCCGTCTTTTTGTAGCATCCCTAACTCCCCCCTCCCCAGGATTATAGCATCAGAAAGTAGCAGCAAAAGATCCAACATTGGTAGCAGATGTCAAATGTTAAAATTAAAATTAATGAATTTGGCACATGTTAAGTTTCCCGCAGATTTTATTCTCCAGTTTTACTTTTTAAATGTGCCTTTATTTTAAAAGCTTCTGTGTATACATCACCTCCCACTGTAGCCTGCATAAGCTGGGGGAGGGGGGAGGGGGGGGAATCAATTTAAAAATATTGTTGCACCCAATTATAAAATGACACCATGGCTGGAGGTGATGGAAGTTAAAATCTAATTCATTTGGAAAGTACCAATTTGAAGAAAGTACAGTACAGGTAATCCTCAAGTTGCAACCAGTTGCATTGGAGGATCGTCTGAACTTATGACAGATCCCACCAAAGCTACCTGTGACCCGATTTTGAAGTTATGACATCTGCATATCCTTCAGTCATGTGGGCACATTTTGGGCACTTGTCAAGGGAGACAATTATTTGCAGCCTCCCATGGTCGCATGACTGCAATTTTTATGCTTTTTTTTTTGTCTGTTTCTGGCATTTAATCCCAATTTCTACCCAAGAAATGGTTTTTTGGGGTAAAATAGCTTCGCTTAACAACCATGGTGTTGCTTAACGATTGTTGTAAAAGATGCCAACAAATCAGGTCCAGTGACATGAAGCCTCGGCTTACAATTGCAATGACTTACAACAATACATCCAGACTCTATAGTCAGGATTTAGTCAGGTAGTCACTCTATAGTCAGGTAGTTGAGGACTACCTGTATAGATAGAAAGAAACAACTTTTTCCCAGCCAGCTACTTTCACAATGGCCAACAGAACAACATGTCTGAGCTGCTCCAAATTCAAAGGGGCTCTCTGCCAATAAGATATAGGATTCAGTCCCAAAAGCACCTAGGTAATTCGGGTGGATTGCTCAAGAAATGCGAGCCAAAACTGCTTCATGTTTGCCTATCCATATTTTGAAACACATCGTGCTTAGTAGCTGCCAAAAATTAATGGTGCATTACCAATGTAGGTCTGAGGGGTCATGAAACATCGATGGGAACAAGCTACCTTTGATTTCTGCTTGTTCAAAGGAAACATTTCAAATAACTTTGCTTCGGTAATATCCCACGGGTGTAGGGGTGGATATTAGAGAAAGGAAGGGAAAAAAAAACCCCGAAAGGTAATTATGTAGATAGATTACCAGAGCCACATTAGATTGCCAAACAATTACACATGATTATGACTGCCTGTTAAAGAAGTGCTTTCTTTCTTTGCATTTTAATGTACGGCTTTTATTCATCAGACTTAAGTTGCTGTAATTATTATTTCCAGCCTAGAGTGAGATAAAGTAATCAAGCTGCTATTACTTACCGCTCTTCTGACTGTGGGAAGAGAATTCCTACACAACCTCTGTTTACAAGTCCAGACACAACTTGTAAAAGTCAAAGACCGTCAACATTTTTCTCACCCAAGGCTTTTCATCCCAATGCAGATTTTAAGGTAAATGATGGCGCTTATTCCCAGGAGATTCGGCTAAGGTTGACCTTCCTCGTTTTTTTATCCCCAGCGGACAAAAATATTTAATTGGGAGGGGTTTTTTTTTGTTTCTGTTTTTGAAAGCCTGTGGTTAAATGAGCAACAGTCCCACTTCAAGGACAAGTCAAAAGGGAAAAAGTCACTGGCTGAATTCACACAGCACAATAGACTAAGTTAAAATCAAGTTTGGTGGTTTGTAGTTAAAATGTTTTGGAATTCAACCTTCGTTGCAAATGTTAGACGGATCACACCAACATATTAAAATCATTGCATAATTTATTCGCTTGGACACCAGCACTGAAGTTTGAAATTTTTCAGTAAATCATAAGGTGGCCTCATTCTCTCTTTCTCTCTAACGGGAATTGTCCCTTCTCTGGTAAAACTTTTCTCTCAAATATTTTTTAACATTTATTTGCTGGCGTTTAAAAAAGTCTCAATATTTAGACCCTTCTTTGGACTTTATCTCTCTTAAGCTTCCAAGAGAAAGAACTACTAACTATTCTATGTATTTCCTCTCTGACATTAGTAGAAGTGTAACCTCGCCCTGATTAAAGTAGCTTACATCTATTTCCCCCAACACAGTAAATATAGAGAATAACAGAGCTGGAAGGGACCTTGGAGGTCTTCTAGTCCAGTCCCCTGCTCAAGCAGGAGACCCTGTACCATTCCAGACAAGTGGCTGTCCAGTCTCTTCTTAAAAGCCTCCAGTGATGGAGCATCCACAACTTCTGGAAACAATTTGTTCCACTAATTAATTGTTCTACCTGCCAGGAAATTTCTCCTTAGTTCTAGGTTGGCTCTCTCCTTGGTTAGTTTCGATTCATTGCTTCTTATCCTGCCTTCAGGTGTTTTGGAGAATAGGTTGACCCCCCCCCCTCTTCTTTGTGGCAGCCCCTGAGATGTTGGAAGACTGCTTCATGTCACTCCAAGTCCTTCTTTTCATTCAACTAGACATAGACATACCAAATTCCTGCAACCATTCTTCATACGTTTTATTCTCCAGGCCCTTAGTTATCTTAGCTGTTCTCCTCTGCACTCTTTCCAAAGTCTCAACATCTTTTTTTAAAACGAGGTGACCAAAACTGGATGCAGTATTCCAGATGTGGTCTTGCTAAGGTTTTATAAAGTGGTACTAATACTTCCCATGATCTCAACTCTATCCCTCCTGTTTATGCAACCAAGGATTGCATTGCCTTTTTTGGCTGCTGCCGCACAATTATTATTATTATTTATTGGATTTATATGTCGCCCCATCTCCGGGGACTCGGGCTTACACTGAAATATATATACAAATAAATACAAAATTTATCAAATTTACGCTAATCCAAATATAATAAAATCAAATTGGCCTTGGTGGCTCAGGCTGTTAATTGCCTGCACTTAAGTTCCAGCTGCCTACAACTGCTGTAGGCTCGAATCCCACCAGGCTCAAGGTTGACTCAGCCTTCCATCCTCTCGGGGTAGGTAAATTGAGGACCCAAGATTGTTGGGGGCAATAAGCTGACTTTGTAAAAATGCCGCTTAGTAATAAGCAGGCATATACAATGGAATGAAGGCTATTGCTGAGAGCATTGGGTTGTATCCCAAAAATTGTAAGCCGCCCTGAGTCTCCGGAGAAGGGAGGCATATAAATGTAATTAAAAATAAAAAAAATTTAAAAAATTAAAATACCCTTGAATTAAAATCCCCAACCCTGCTCAATCCAGGCCAGCCTGTGCAAACAGCCAAGTCTTGAGATCACGGCGGAAGGAGCACAGGTCCGGGACCAAACGCAGCTCCAGGGGTAGCTGATTCCAAAGGGTGGGCGCCCCCGCAGAGAAGGCCCTCCCCCAGGGGACTGCCAACCGACACTGTCTGGCCACCGGCACCCCCAGGAGGGCCTGCCTGTGGGAGCATACCGGGCAACTGGACCTCGATGCTGGTAGGAGGTGCTCCTGCAAGTACCCCGGACCCAAGCCATGCAGGGCTTTATAGGTTAATACCAGCACCTTGGATCTTACACGGAGGGCAACTGGAAACCAATGAAGATCACGCAGGAGGGGTGTCACATGGGAGAATCGGGCCACTCCCATCACCGCCCGCGCGGCCGCATTTTGTACCAGTTGAAGCCTCTGTATAGTCCGCAAGGGCAGCCCCAGGTAGAGGGCACTGCAGTAGTCAAGATGGGAGGCAATGAGTGCATGAGTGACCGTGCGTAGGGAATCTCGGTCCAAGTAGGGGCGCAACTGGCGCTCAGGCTCCGAAAGCCCCTGGCGACGGCTTGCTCATATTTAAGTGATTGTCCACTAGGACTCCAATGCCCCTCTCACGGTTGCTGCTTTTTAGCCAAGTTTCTCCTAAGCTGTACTTATACATCACAGCACCTTGGAGACATATTGAGACTCCAACTCCCATCAAACCTACTCAGCACCGGTTGTCTAATAGGCATGTAGAAAGAAGATTACTTAAGGAGGGCTGTTTTACAACCCAAGTTGCATTTTATAATTGGCTGTAATAATATTAACAATCACATACAAAGCAGTGAATCTTGGTTATGCATAGCAGTGTAAGAATATCATACAACCTGTTAATGCTTAAGAAATAAACTGCTCCCACAAATAGAAGTTTGTGACTCTTAAAACAACTGAAGGCTTATCATCAGTCAAATCCGAGAGAAATGATTCTTAAAAGTAGCACAGAGTATATAAACAAATTGCAATTCATCCAGCAGTCTCCTCATATGCACATTACTAATCCTAAAGATGGACAAAATTTCTGATGAGTGCAAGCAAGCCTGGTCACAAGATGTAATGATTTTGTAATACAACTCAATTGCACAAATGAATTACTTATACAATCAAGAATTATGGGAACAGAATGCTCTGATGAAGAGGGGGAAAATGTTGCTGAACATCATCAAAATCAGCTGCAGTTGCTTAATTGCTAAGCCCAGGCAACTGTAGCACTAAGCTGAAAGGATCCAAAAGTTTTCTTCTCTGCAAAGATAATAAAGTCACCAATTCGCAACACTGCTGGGCAGACAGTGTGCACCCCTGCTCTCCACAAGCAGTAAGTTCTAACTTTGGGGGTGGGGGGGTCAAAAGAAACAAAAAATACCGCTAGGTTGAATTTCTGGAGAAGAGTGAGGGCAGTGAAGCAAGTCTGAATATTAGTCAGTCAACTGGTCAAGGCAATATTGTATTGCAAAACATTCCCTGAAGTGCTGAGTAATTCTTAGGTGAGAAAAAACTGAGAAGTGCACAGCAGAATTTATAAAAAGTAACAGAATAACAGAGTTGGAAGGGACTTCGGAGGTCTTCTAGTCCAAACCCCTGCTCAGGCAGGAAGCCCTATACCATTTCAGGCTAGTGGCTATCCACTTTCTTCTTAAAAACTTCCAGTGTTGGAGCGTTTACAACTTCTGGAGGCAAGTTGTTCCACTGATTAATTGTTCTAACTGTCAGGAAATTTCTCCTTAGTACTAAGTTGCTTCTTTCCTTGATTAGTTTCCACCCATTGCTTCTTGTCCTGCCCTCAGGTGCTTTGGAGCATAGCTTGACTTCCTCTTCTTTGAGGCAGCCCCTGAGATACCAGAATATCACTATCATGTCACCCCTAGTCCTTTTCATTAAATTAGACATACCCAATTCCTGCAACCGTTCTTTATATGTTTTAGCCTCCAGTGTCAAATGTGTGCATCTACTCATGTTTCCTTTACTCTAAGGTAGGACAGGATGAAAAAGCCAGAGCACTGACAATCACCTCCAATGCTATGAATGCTGGCTGGCTGTTTTGCTCCATTTCTGACATGCTATCTGCTATTTCTGGTAAAATGTTATCTGGCGCGGTATAAGAATTTGCAGGAGTATCTTTCCACAGCCACTTCCTGCAAATGATCAGCAATATCTCCACTCATATCAAATCTTTCTTCAATGCAGTCATAGATCAGCATAAACACAGGTGCAGGTAGTCCTCGACTTAAAACAGTTCATTTAGTGACCTATCATGCCCCTGTCAGAGTCGAGGAGGAAGATGAACAACTGACAGGGAGTGGGAGTGTGGCTCCATTGACTGTGGAGGAAACTGGGGAAGGGCAAAGTCCGGCTGGGCAGAGCAAGGATCAAGGGAGAGGGAGTTCAGAGGAAGACCCAGGCCCACCCCTTCTTCATCCTATGGCACACAGGGAGGAATGGAGAAGAGAGCAACATGGGTTGTGTGGCTTATGGGGGAGGAAAGGGCCCTGATTCCCTTCATTAGCCACAGCTGGGAAGAGAGTTTAAAAGAGATGCATGCTGAGTGCGGCAGCTGCTGGGAACAATCGTGAGTTTATCTTGTATTGACTTTGGTTATCTGTGTTCCTGGCGTCTTCCCAAACGTGTTGAGTTATTGCAGTACCTTCACATCTGGAATTCCTTTTCCTGCCCAGCTGGACTAATTACCTCATCTTACCTTGATTGGACTTATAGTTACAGTTTTTCTTGACCCCGTTTTGGACTTGATTCTCTGCAGCCCAAAGGCTGTTCCTGGGAGAGTTTTTCTCCAGCCTGAAGGTAACCAGGACATTGGGGACAAAGTTTGAGCTAATAAAGGGCCTCCTACTGATTAACTGACTGTATTGCCTTTGTGCCATGCCCCGGGTCATCATAGTGACCGTACAATGTTACAATGGCACTGAAAAAAGTGGTTTATGACCATTTTCACACTTATGACCATTACGGCATCCCCATGATCACGTAATCAAAATTCAGATGCTTGACAACTGATTCATATTGATGATGGTCACAATGTCCTGAGGTCATGTGATCCCATTTTGCCACCTTCTGTCAAGCAAAATGGAAAAGACAGATTCACTTAACAACCGTGTTACTAATGTAACAACTGCAAAGATTCACTTAACAATCTTAGCAAGAATGGTCCTAAAATGGGGCAAAACTCATTTAACAAATGTCCCACTTAGCAACAGAAATGTTGGGCTCAACTGTGGTCATGCTGAGGACTACCCATGGTGCTTAATTTATTACCATAACTGATCTGGGAATTACAGTACAGCCCTGGGGCTGCATTGATCTTGGAGATTCATAGAGAATCAACAAACTTTTCTAATGATGAGAAAGTAAAATTTAATACAATGGGGGTGAGTTCTACCTCTCTTGTCATCTGCAGAATGGTGTGAGGGACTCAAACTTCTCGGTAGAGATTAGAAATAAAATCAAGGAAGCCATACATTTTGGCTGGCCATAAAAGTAAGTAGTGGTCTACTGGCCTCAAATTCCAACCTTAATATATTTATTTTAATATTTTTTTTAAAAAAATATTAAAATGTAAAAAGAACAATAAAATATAAGGGAGAGGAGAATATTTGGTCCTTGTTGCTGTCCAACCTTTCGTTGTTTTCACCTGGGAAATTGCAACCATCCTAGACAAAAAAACACTAGAGCAGTGGTGGTTAACCTTTTTGGGCTCCCTTGCCAATAATTGCGCGCGTGCTTGCCTGCTCGTGCTCACGTTCCATCACCTAGAAGGCAATGCACGCAGGGGCCCCCCATGCCTCCTGCGCATGCGTACTTCTGCGCATGCGTGCCCCCCAGATGCACCATGTGCTTCTGTGCATGCACGAGTGTGTCCTGCGTGCTGCCACGCCCCCACACATGCAGGCCAGATACCCGACAATCAGCTGTCAGGTGGGCGGTGCGTGCGCATGTGCAGTAGGCCTTTTCTGGGTGAGTGCTCGCGTGCCGGCAGTAATGGCTCTGCATGCCACTTCCGGCATGCTTGCCATAGGTTCACCACCACAGCACTAGAGAATTCCTGGATGCCTGGCACTCTGACAAATTAGCCATCAACAGGCACATAGACATAAACAATATCTACATACTGTGCAAGAGAGACAATCAAGAAGCCAAAAAGGAAACAAAAAGACCAAAACACCTCCCCACCAGCAATCAACACGCAGATGAATAGAGATTAACACTAAGGTTAACATTAGGCCAGCAATCAAAAAATAAACAATACCCCAATCGAGGAACTGCCAAAAGAGCTAACTGTCAACAGCTATACAGGTAGTCCTCAACTTACAACAGTTCACTTAGTGACCGTTGAAAGTTACAACAGCGCTGACAAAAGTGACTGGGCATTTTTCACACCTATGACCATTGCAGCATCCCCATGATCATTTGATTCGCAGTGATCTACATTTGGAGGCTTGACCAATGACTCACATTTATGAGGGTTGCAGTGTCCCGGGGTCATGTGATCATCTTTTACAACCTCCTGACAAGCAAAGTCAATGGGGAAGCCAGATTCACTGAACAACCATGTAATTAATTTAACAACTGCAGTGATTCACTTAATAAATGTGGCAAAAAAAAGTCGTAAGATGGGGCAAAACTCACTTAACACATTTCTCACTTAGCAACATAAATTTTGGGCTCAATTGTGGTCGTAGGTTGAGGACTACCTACCTGTACCAAGAAACCATCAAGACCATCCCCACCAACAATGACAGGGCAAGCCACTAGAATATTAAACAGAGAACAAACCCTACTCCTTACTAGCACCAATGATATTACTGAGTTTCATAATAAAACATATGCAAGAAAACAACCAAACTCAGAGAGCCTCAAGGACCATTCAGAAACTATCGTAAAAGGAAAAAACAGAAGGAAATAAAATGCTAAAGTTAAAAAGTGACCAAAAAGTACATCAAACAAATTATTACAAAAGATAACCTTTGACTTTTTCCAGTCCAGAAACAATAATAAAATACAACAACCTCTAGGTTTAAACAAATAAGAGCAATTACATAACAACCTTTAAAGTGATAATATTAGTAATATTAAAAACATTTTTTTTAATTCACATTTATATGCCGCCCTTCTCCGGAGACTCAGGGCGGCTTACAATTTTTGGGATACAACCCAATGCTCTCAGCAATAGCCTTCATTCCATTGTATATGCCTGCTTATTACGAAGCGGCATTTTTACAAAGTCAGCTTATTGCCCCCAACAATCTTGGGTCCTCAATTTACCTACCCCGGGAGGATGGAAGGCTGAGTCAACCTTGAGCCTGGTATATAGTATTCTTAATTTAAGTTTAATCTAACCTGTAATAACCTATTATTCATAATCATCTATTTAACAATGAATAAGGATTACACTTGATTTCTCTAATGAAATCAAGTGTAATCCTCAAAACCCAAAGTCAAAGATATGTGCATTTTATAAGACTGTGGCTGGCTGACAAGTACAAGTGCTTTCTACAAACATTGTGTGGACTTCTCCCTTCAAAGCTATTGTTTTAGTTATTTGCAGAGTGATGCAGATTTAATCAATCAGTTAATAATTAAAAGATTAAGCTCTGCTTGATTTATAAATTAAGACTTCTTAGAATGAATGACAATTTTATTTGTTATTATCATGATCGCCAGTCTTGCTGGTCTATTCGGGTGACTCAATAATGAATTTAAATACTCTTTCCTAATACCCATCTCAGCAGCTGACAGCAGCAAGTTGATCTCTTCTGGGTAATGGAGGGAGCTAAGCAAAGTCATGCCTTGGACAGGAGACCACTAAGAAATATCAAGGCTCTATACTAGAATGGGAAGTTTTAAAAAATTTGTTAAAGAAGGTGGTGGCTAACCATTTTTTGCATTGCTCTCAAGAATTCTTCAACAATATGTCCATGAAGTCATCAAGCTCCACTTGAAGAAGACTCTCACCTTCCAATTTTTCCCACCCTACCCCTTTCTCCATAAGTTTTTAACAACAGCTGTTGCCATAAGTTGGATCTTTTGAGCAAATATTTGACAGTTTTAAGAGTTAGACATCTGTGTATGTGTGAGTGTTAATTACCTATATTCATGTTGGTATTTATTCCCCCTGAAGCTAAGGCAGAAACATTCCATTACAATTGCATGGTTATTGTTTTGCATTCCTTAGCAGCATAACCTTTGTGGCTGTGAGAAAATAAAGACTGCCAAGCTAATATAGTATCAGTAAATGATCTGTTTCCTACCCAACACCAGCTTCTTTTTCAAAAGATAAACTTGGTTTAGGCCTAGAATTCCCATCTTACTATAGATTAAGTTCATTGCATCTGAACTGTTGCAGAAGGCTGCAGTAAAAGAGAATGAAATTATTCCTAAACTATCTTACGTTCCCCATATTGTACCAGGATTAATGGACCTCATGTATAAAAAGAGACATAAAAGATCAAACTGCCCGAGTAAAACTTGAATTTCAGGGCACTGTGTTCCAAGGCAGCCTACACAACTCCTAAAATACTCACTAGAGTTGTTCATGCATTTCAGTGAAGTTCAAGTTATTCATCAATAAGGAATTGATGGAGGTCTTGCACATTAGTTAAGGACCAGGGTTGTGTAGAAACACCAAATTCATTGAGAACTTAACTTGAAAATGATGTTGGGAGTTCTGTGGCCCTCCCCATCAAAGAACTAATTTCCGGGATTCTCTTTTATAGAATGAGACACTGAAATTTCAAATGTTCTGCCCATCTTTTCATTACAAAGCAAAGATTATGCCCCTCAACCATTCTTCTGTAACCCACAGTGGCACACTCTTGGGTATTATGCATGTCGCAATATCCTAATAGTATATTCTATATGATAGGGGAACAAAACTTTGAGAGCAGGTGAGTTCTCCTTTGCTGAAGATATATTAGGACAGCGGTCCCAACATTTCCAGATTGGTGGACTGATGGGGATGGAAAAGGGAATGATTCTGTGTGAGTGCCAGGCGCGCAGCTCCATTTCCACACTGAAGCTTCGTGTGCAAGCGTGTGCACCCACGGAAATGGAGTTTCGCACGCAAGCACACATGCCCGCTACTCATGCAAGGGGAGCTGCGTGCTCACCTGACACTTGAGCAGCCCAGTTTTAAATGGGCCACAGCCTGATAGTAGGCTGTGGCCCAGGGATTGGGGACCTCTGCGTTAGCACATTGTATCAGCATTCTTACCTGCAGATTTTGCACAGACTTTTCTTGCTAAGGAAGTATATTGTTAAGAGCTCTTTCTTTTCTTTGCTGACAACAGAAATCTAGTCTGTAATTTACAATTGCTCATTTCCTCTCCCAACCAAGTATTTTAATAGAAATTATTATACCAAGCTGGAGGCAGCCCTGTCTTGGCTGATCTCAGAATTTGAAGCAGAATCAGGCACTAATGTTGAGAAGGGGGCAACCAGTAAATAAGACAGTTGTACTGAGAATCTCAGCATTTGAAAAACAGCAACAGTAAACTCTTCTGTATTCTTGTCTATGTCATCAAAAGGAATTGACTCAAGAGAAACTTAGTCCTTTGATTTTCCTTTGAAATCCACAGTATCTCAGTGCCTGAAGAACTTAGATACCTTACTCCAAAAATCTTCAAAAGATTTTCCGTATCAGCCTACCTAAGGTTAGCTATTCACAATGATCTATCTACCTTATGAAAACATGCTCTAGAGCAGGTGTATCAAACTCAAGGCCCGGGGCCGGATCCAGCCCACGAGGTGCTTAGATTTCGCCCGTGGGATCGTCCTGGAAACAGCAAAGGACCGACCCACGTTGGCTCTGGCAGCCAAAACGGAGCTCGGGAGGGCCACGTGCAGCTCTCACAAGCTCCATTTTCACTGGCAGAGGGTTGCAGGAGGCCATTGCAGCTGAAACAGAGCTTGGGAGCCCATTTACGCTGGCTGAGCGCTCGGGCCACCACAGGTGCCCCCGACACGAGTGATGTCGAGCTGGCCACACCCACCCCGGCCCTCTAAGGTCAAACACAATCCTGATGAGGCCCTCAATGACACCCCTGGTATAGAGAAGCAGTTTCCAGACACTTCCTTCAGGCAAATTATTGCCTCATCATCCCAAGCTTTGATAAGTCACAATAAGCCAAGAATTAGCCTTAAGAGTCTGAAAGAAGTGACTCCCACACCAGTTTAAAAGGTGCTTGTGGAACACCAAAATTCAATGCATATTAATCTTTTCAAAATCAATTGGATGTGAACTAGTTCCATATATAGGCCTTCTAGTTTTTTTTTCTTGCCTTCTTCAAATTGGAAACGCAACCTGTGTTATTCCCAATAGCATTGTGGCTGTGAATACCTGGAAGAAATTTGGAAAACAAGCTGTCCAAGGATCCCAGTTTTCCCACAGCAGCCCCAAAATGACTGAATTGGGCCATAGGGATTTTAATATGCTGCAGTGTTGCAGGGTTTATATACACAAGCTGTAAACCTGGGAACAGACACCGTAAGCATTTTCTAACAATACAGTTCCATGATTATAGCAAAGGTCTCTTTAGAGTTGCAACACAGCCTGGATTGTGAAATTGGAGCAATTTTGTTAAGAGTGACAAAACAAAAACAGCTTACCTAATCAGTTTAGAAAGATAATATCAAAAAGAGAATGTAAAATACAATTTTTTTAAAAAAAAGCTCACCTTCAAATATTAAAAAATGATATGAAGCAAGGTTTTCCTTACATAGTTATATAAATAAAACCAACAGCATGAGACTAAAGAAAAATTGTTTTTTTTTACTACTGGGACACCTTCCTTGGAGCTCAGCAAAAGGAATGAAAATCATAGCTTCATCCTCCCTCCCATTGTCCTCTTTTGTGTTTTAAAACAATTTGCTAGTAAATTAAAAGGAAAACGTTGAATCTGTTCAAGTGTACATATTAATTGGAAACAGAGTATAACAGGAATTGTCCTGGCTTCTGTTCAGTTTGAGAATAGAGAATTTGCTCTCCAAATTATTTCAAAGGAGAAGAGAATTTTAGTGAAAATCTCGTGGAGTGTTGTGTGCTCACACTCATTTACTAATAAGAAGGCTCTTTGTGTGTCTTTGGGCATGAAGTCCTTGTGGTTGCTATACAAGGCTTTTTGCAAGTCCCTGGAGCTTTAAATTTAATTTAATGCTTCAATTCAGTCCCAAGGAGGGATTAATTCAATCCCATTTAATGCATCAGGAGGAAAGTCCTTCCGAGGGGTTCTTTTTTGAGTTGGTCACTAATACGGAGAAATCCTGTCCTTGAGAAATTATTAGAAGATTTTGTTCCTTTCCCAGGAAAGAATCCAGAGAAATCATCACTCACACATTTGATGAAGAAATTCAAAAGGCCAGTTGTTAAAATGGAGCAGAAAGACCACAAAAAAAACTATGCACTTTTTCATCACAACATCAGCAACCACAGGATTACTGTTTTTCCTTTCTTCCTCTTCATAAGCTAAGAGGTAATTTGGGATGGGAGGGCTAAGCAAAAATGTGCTACTTGTTTTAGATCAAGGATGTCAAACTTGCGTCATCACAGCAGCATCATGTGATGTATTGCGACTTTCTTCCCCTTCGTTAAACTGGGCGTGGCGTGGCCAGTGTGTGAGGCATCTGGCCCATGGGCCAGGAGTTTGACACCTCTGTTTTAGATGCACAGCAGTGGTTTCTCTACCTCTGACTACTGCAATGCGCATGGGCTGCCCTTGAAAAATACCCAGAAACTTTAATTAGTTCAAAATGAGATGCCGTACATGGTTTTGTGCAAGTCCAGATTTGCACATTTGTCACTTCTCTTCCAGATTTGCTTCCGGCTCCAAATCGAGGTGCTGGTTTCATTTTTCAAAACCTTACATGACTTCAGATCAGGTTATTTTAAGGGCCGTCTTTTTTCTGATTTACATCTACCCAAGCCACCAGAGCAGGGAGTCAGCCCCCACCCCCTTATGGGGGTACATCTAGTGCAAAACAAGAAGTAGGACCTTCTTCGTGGTGGCTTTCTCCCTGTGGAACATCAACCCTGTGGGAATCAGATTGGTCCCCATCTTAATACTTTCAAAAGACCCTTAAGACCATGTTTCTGTCATTGGGCCTAGAGACCCAAGGGTGGCACAAACCCAACCAAGTGGCTTGTTTGATTGGTGTTGCTAGGTTTTGCATTTGGAATCTTATTTCTCATAAGCTGCCTGGAGTCACTGTGAGTTTGGTGGCTATATATGTTTTCTTTTTTTATAATAAACTTTATTAAATTTTATTACATTAAAAACATAAAGCATAACAAGAAAAAGAAAAAAAACAAAAAACATATAGAACATTGAAAAAAACCATTAAAAGTATATATATTTTCTTAATACATGAATAAATATCACAGGTTCGTAGTAAGAGACAAAGGTAACAGAGGCACTGAGACCATACACAACATGATGAGCTTAGTGATAAAGCCACACTTACCCTGAGCCTCCATTTGCTTTATCTGCTCCTTAAATAGGACAACTTTCTCATTTCTTTCTAAATCAGCGTTACAGTTCTTGCTTTCCAGGTTTCTGAATCTCTCCATGACTAGATGTCTTAAATCTGGGACAATTTCTGGTTTATCTTGTTTTATCTGGGAAAGAAAAAGACATAAAATAAAAGAAGACATAGATTTAACCCAGTTATTCCCAAGGAAATATTAGTTCTCTGAGCTCATCAGAAAAAAAGGGCAGTGATTTTCTAAAATTCCCAGATTATGTACTTTGTTCCAATGACATTAAATTCCGGAACTACAAGAAATATGGAAATTATTATACCACAATTCTCGTTAAAATTGGATTAACACACTTAATTAATGACTTGCTTTGATTCAAATGGGGAATTTTGAAATGAACGTGCTAAAAAAAATCTGCCACAAAATACTATCATAACATTGCACCATGTACACATTTTGAAAGCTTCCAGAACAGTAAAAGAGAACAGAAGAAATGCCATCAGAAACGAAGCATTCTGAGAAATTGTGATATTGAAACTAGGCATGCTAATTCAATAGAAAGGTTAAATATTCTTTTTTTAAAATTAAACCAATGGACTGAAATTTTGAATTCTGCACAAAATTAAAATGCCTCCAGTTTGCTTTTAAAGCTACCTAAAATAATGGCCGTGGCCAACTCTGAAGGCAACGAATTCCTCAGTACAGGCAGTCTTCGAGTTACAACAGTTCATTTAGTGACCATTCAAAGTTACAACAGCACTGAAAACAGTGACTTATGACCGTTTTTCACACTTATGATCATTGCAGCATCCCCACGGTCACGTGTTTTATATATTTGGATGCTTGATAACTGACTGACATTTATGGCGGTCACAGTATTTTGGGGTGATGTGATCGCCTTTTGCGAACTTCTGACGAGCAAAGTCAATGGGGAAGCCAGATTCATTTAACAACCGTGTTACCATTTTAACAACTGCAGGGATTCAATTAACAAATGTGGCAAGAAAAGTTGTAAAATGGGGCAAAACACACTTAATAAATTTCTCACTTAGCAACTTAAATTTTGGACTCAATTGTGATCATAAGTTGAGGACTACCTGTAAAACTAGACCAGTAGTTCCAACTCGTAATAACTTCCAGATGTTTGAATTTCAACTCCCAGAATTCTCAATAATAGACAGAATAGGTAAGCAATTCTGGGAATTGACCTATATACCAGGATAGTGGATAGTGTTTCTCAGCCATGGTTGTTTGAAGATATGAGAACTTCAGTTCCCAACTCCTATGCTCGCTGCGGAATTCTGGGAGTTGAAGTCCACATCTTTCAAGTAGCCACGATTGAGAAATACTGTTTTAAGAAGATAACTAGCTTGAGGAACACTTAACTATGCTCCCTTCTTTTGATTAGTTCTGGATCTCCCTTGTAGTTTCAAGGGATGAACTGAGTTCAAATACCAAATATTGATACATCTAGTTCAGTTTTTATATGCCTCTACCTATCATATTTCCTCTTACTTGCTTTCATTCCACAATCACTACAGTCTTTTATTCTCAGTTCCAGCCTACTCATTATTATAATTGCCCACACTTTTTTTTTCAGTTCAACAATATCTCCTTTGAAGTTTGATGAGCAATCTATGGAATGAAACCAGTGGTTCTCATGCTAGAGACAACCATTTTGTCAGTAAAATCTGATGTCTTCCAAGTCATTAACAGAACAACCATAGGAAGAATTATTTATTTATTTATTTATTTATTTATTTATTTATTTATTTATTTATTTATGAGACTTATATGCCACTCTATCTTCCGAAGGACTCAGGGCGGCTTACAAAATAAAATAATCCAGATACAAATATACAAATATTAAAAAATTATTAAACCAAAGGTCTCATAAATATACCAATTAAAACTATGCTAAAAAACCCTCCCCCCCATCAGTCCAGGTAGGCCAGTTGGAACAGCCAGGTTTTTAGGTCACGGCAGAAGGAGCGGAGGTCAGGGGCCACCTGGAGCTCCAGGGGAAGCTGGTTCCACAGGGTGGGTGCTCCCACCGAGAAGGCCCTACTCCTGGGAACCGTCAGCTGACATTGCCGAGTCGACGGCACCCGGGGAAGGCCCTGTCAATGGGAGCGCATGGGATGCTGGGAAGCTGTTATCGGCAGCAGGGTCTCCCGCATATATCTTGGTCCAATGCCATGAAGGGCTTTATAGGTCAACACCAGCAGCTTGAATCTCACCCAGAGGGCAACCGGCAGCCAGTGGAGCTCAGGCAGGAGGGGTGTAACATGCGAGTATTGGGATCCTCCCATCACAACCCACGCCGCTGCATTCTGGACCAGTTGAAGCCTCCGAGTGGTCCTCAAGGGCAGCCCCATGTAAAGAGCATTCCAGTAGTCCAGATGGGAAATGATGAGCATATGAGTGACCATACATAGGGCATCTCGATCCAGGAAGGTTGCAACTGGCACACCAGGTGGACCTGGGCAAACGCCCCCCTGGCCACGGCCCCCACCTGCTCCTCTAAACTGAGCCCTGCGTCCAGGAGGACACACAAGTTGCAAGCCCTATCCATGGGGGGCAACACCTCTCCCCCCATAGCTACAGGTGGAACATCCTGGCTAACTCGAGATGCCGGTACATACAGCCACTTGGTCTTAGCCGGGTTGAGCTGGAGTCTGTTCCTCCCCATTCAGACCCACACCACTTCCAGGCACCTGGACATCACTTCGGGGGCGTCAATGGGTTGGTTAGGGGTGGAGATGAAAAGCTGGGTATCATCAGCATACTGATGATACCTCACCCCAAAACTTTCAAGCTTTCATGCCAAAGGAGGAACTAGAACTCAGTTTCCTGGTTTCCCAGTTTCCAGTAGTAACAACTAGCACCTTTACTATTAGGCCAAAATGGCTCTCAATATAGAACAATATATAATATAGCTTGAATAATATAGCTAATATAAAATAGAACTGCAAGTGCACTCCAACCATAGATTTATATAATGGATATGCTATATTATTTTACTTTCCCTTTTTTCCTCATGATCACAAGAATGGAATTTATTTTTTCTTTTCCAGGGTTACATATTGGATCTAAATTTTTGTGAAGCTATCCAGCACAGCTTCAAAATAGTTTGCCTAATCAGTCCCCGCTAGTTCAGATCCTATTAATTAATAGGGATATCTTGCAATCTGAAAAAAATACTATTATTTGGGGAACTATTTAAAAATGTGCAAATATCTGTGAAGGCTAATATATGTCTATGGAGATTGTATGGGAGAGAGTACTGCCCAATTTTCATCCAGAGCATCATTTTTCAAACTTGGCAACTTTATGATGCATGGAGTTCAACTTCTAGAATTCCCCAGCCAGCATGCTGGCTAGCTAGGGAATTCTGGGAATTAAGCCCATACCTTGTAAAGTTGTCAAGTTTGAAAAAGATTGACCTAAAAAGACCAGAGAACATAGTCTAAAATGATTTTGGATATACCCTGCAAGATTAAAATGAGCAGTAATACACATAACTTTTCTGCAACATGTGTCCTTCTTTAGTCCTAGACTCTCGAAACTGGTTGTGAATGTTACTCCCCCAATTTCCCAGTCAACATGTAGGATGAGTAGTTTGGGAGTTGCAACAATAGGCCCCAACATACAGTAACCAAAAGGGAGACTAGTTGCTCATTCACTATTACTAAGCTCCTGAATCAGACACATTAAATCCTAGAGTATTGTTCATAAACCAGAAAATATCATTTCATCATAGGGGTTACCCAGGGACACAAGAGTTTCCCTGTATCTCTGTCCCCCTACAGATGGGATCTATGAAGATCCCATTTCTATGAATTATTATTCGATTAATATGCACGTGTGAATGAAGGCAGGACAAGAAGTGATGGGTGGAAACTAATCAAGGAGAGAAGCAACCTAGAACTAAGGATAAATTTCCTAACTGTGAAGACAATTAATCAGTGGAACAACTTGCCTCCAGAAATTGTGAATACTCCAACACTGGAAATTTTTAAGAATAAATTGGACAACAATTTATCTGAAATGGTCTAGGGTTTCCTGCCTAAGCAGGGGGTTGGACTGGAAGACCTCCAAGGTCCCTTCCAACTCTGTCATTCTAGTCTAGTCTAAATACACATTCCCTGCAATTAGTCAATTGAGATTTCTTTAACCACTCTTAACTAACATCAACAGGATGTCATTTCTTACAATTTAATCCAGGAGAAATTGGGAAAGTTCACCTGCCTGTACCTGAATGCTTTCACATACACTTCACAGTGCCAATTTGAAATAGACATTGTTTTAGGTTTGACTATGTACACATACACTCTTGCACACACCCCTTAAATAATATCCTGGTAGCAGCCAATAATTCCTGAATTAATGACAAGCACTTTCACTAAATCTCTTATATGACAAGGAATGTTCCCAAGCAGTCATTTCAAACAATGCTCCAATCTTACTTCATTTGAAGGATGAAGGGGAAGTTGGTGCTTTTGAATTTCCATATGTCACAGCAACATATTCTGTGGTGTATATAAGACACCAAAATAAAATATATTCTCCTGTCTGCTTGCACAAGCATGCTATGAACTGGAGCCAAAGACGAGCAAAGAGATAGGAAATTTGAGAGCAAGGCTGGCAAAATTACAGATATCTAAACTTCTTTCACAAGCTGAAGTGCAAATGTGTGAATAGTTGTGTAGAAATACAACACAGCCATGAAACTTTGAGGAACAGAAGCAGAAGTGATAATCTTACTGGGTCTCAGCAGTGATGGGCAAATGTTTCACTGAATTACCTTTGAATTTTATTTATACCACTCCTTTTTGAGAATGGACCCCCTGTCCTTAAAAAAAGTTAAGAATTACCTTCAAGCTGAGCTCACAACATGGTGAATTTGTGGATACATTCACATCACCAGCGTTCTCAACCTTAGCAACTTTAAGAGGTGTGGCCTTCCAACTCCCAGAATTCCCTTGCCAGCCGTGGGAATTCTGGGAGCTGAAGTCCATACATTATGGTTGCTAAAACTGAAAAACATGCCACCTTCCTTAGACACAAAAGGAAAAGTTCTTTTACGGTGTTCAAATTTCACTTCTGGATATTCTTCTATGCTATTTTGTCAAGGGTGTGCATGGCTCTGGATGGATGGATGGATAGATAGTTTTAATGCTCAAAATTCTGCTATATCAATCTCTCCAATATTAAACTTTGATAGTCAAGTGGATAAGTGCTTTGTGGTAGACTTATTCCTTACTTTCTCCCATAAGCCAAGACTGCCTAGCTTACATAGATGTAAGGCAAGCAAATCCATTCCTTCATTCCAAATTGCAAGATTTACAGCTTTTGCTAAGTTTATAAACAGCATTCAAAATAAATATGCTTGCAAATTAGCTTGAATATATAGGATTGCTTTGGAAATGTTTTTAATTAGTCTTACTGAAATTTTTTTTCCAATTAGTAATGGAATTGAATTTTGTACTGAAAAGAAATTTTCAATAAGGGCAACCTGCACAAATTGCTCCAGGGTATTCTCAGCTCCTTTCTGACTTCTGCTTTTTCAAATATGCTCTTTCAAAGTGCCTCCAGCAAGAGAGGTCCTTCCACCCCTCACATAGGCAGGTTTCTGGTTGCTTTTCCAACCAACAGTCTACATTCCATAACTCCTCAATAGACTAGGTAACTGAGGTGAGTTTTTTTGTCCACTACTTATGAGTTTGGTGCTGAAAACCTCAGTGTTCTCTTATTATATTGGTATTTCTTCAATGTTTTTGAGGTCTACTTGTTGGGTAAAGTCCAGCCAGACATGTAGTCCTCGACTTACAACCATTCATTTAGTGTCTGTTACAAAAATAGAAGTGACTCTTACTTTCAGTGAAGTTACAAACAATGAAAAAAAAATGAAAAAAGTGACTTATGACTATTTTTCACACTCACATCCATTGCATCCTTGGTCACTGGATCAAAATTTGGATGCTTGGCAACTGGCTCCTATTTATGACGGTTGCAGTGTCCTGTGGTCATGATCCCCTTTTTGCGACCTTCTGACAAACAAAGTCAAAGGGGAAGCCAGATTCACTTAACAACCGTGTTCCTAACTTAATAACTGCAGTGGTTCACTTAACTACTGTGGCAAGGAAGGTTGTAAAATGGGGCAAAACTCACTTAACAACTGTCTCACTTAGCAATGGAAATTTTGGGCTCAAATGTGGTAGTAAGGATTGCCTGTACTAAGAAGAACCTGAGCTGGCTAATACAGGGAAAACACTGTCATAACTGAAATATAAAAGACTTTATTTATTTATTCGTTTGTCAAACATGTACAAGATAACAAGTATAGGTGTGAACATAAACATGAACAAAGGAAGTAAATACATATAAATGGGGACAGAAAGACAGGGACAGTAGGCATGCTGGTGCGCTTATGCACGCCCCCTTTAAGGACCTCTTAAGAATGGGGTGAGGTCCGGGGTAGACAGTTTGAGGTTGAAGCTGTGAGGGGTTGAGGCTGTAACAACCGAGTCGGGTAGGGTGTTCTAGGCGTTGAGCACTCTGTTGCTGAAGTTGCATTTTCTGCAATCGAGTTTGGAGCGGTTTACCTTGAGTTTGTATCAGTTGTTTGCCCGTGTATTATTGTGATCGAAGCTGAAGAAGTTGTTGACGCACAAGATGTTGTAGCAGACGATTTTGTGAACTAGGCTGAGATCGGACTGCAGGCGGCGCAGTTCCAGATTGTCCAGGCCCAAAATTTGGAGGCATAGGGAATTCTATTGTGAGTGGAGAACTTTTTTTGAGAAATACCTCTGAACCCGCTCAATTGTGCCAATGTCCAATATACAGTGCAGGTTCCAGGCAGACGAGCTATATTCGAGAAGTGGTCTGGAGAAGGTTTTGTATGCCCTAGTTAAACAGTTCAATGCTGCCAGAGAAGAAGCGTCGCAAAATAAGGAACTTATGTGAGGAACTAAGATGCCTCTGTCTTGCCCACCAACATGTGGTCTTTGAATATATTAAATTAGAAGGTGTAAACAAAGACTCAACTATAGCTGGACTCACTTCTAAAGAGCTAATTTAGAGTCTAGATAAATTAACAGGTTTCTTTCCAACAAAGCTGAGAAAAGTTGTGGGGAGATCCATAATTACCATTACATCTCTCTCTCTCTCTCTCTCTCTCTCTCTCTCTCTCTCTCCTCCCTCCCTCCCTCCCTCCCTCCCTCTCTTCTCAGTAGTGCTCTGGAAAGGATTCCCCCAAGTTCAAAAACCAGCCAAACCAGTACCATACCTAACTTAATCTGTTGAATCTTTTAGTGACGGTTCCTACAGTGCCAAATTGTGATGAGAAGAAAACTGACAAGCACCATCAAAGCAGGAATGAAAGCTTTGAAAGACTGAAGTGGGGAGGAGCTGGAGAGGGAAGAACAAATCTGCGGTTGCCTCCTGAGAAGAATCTTTGAAAGACAAAAATCTAGAGATGAATGAATGAAGTATTGTACCGCAATATCTTTATCGATTTTAAGAGATCGAAGCTGGGAAGTTAAAAGACTGGCAGATGCAGATAGTCCTTGATTTACAATTCTAACCTTAAACTGCCTACCGTGGACCTCACTCCATTCCTAAGAGGTCTGTAAGGGGGCGTGCATAAGCGCACCAGCATGCCTACCATCCCTGCCCTACTGTTCCCATTAATTCGTACTCATTTAGTATGCATATATATATATATATATATATATATATATATATATACCCATTTATACTTACATGTTTATATGTTATATTCATACTTGTTTTCTCATACATGCTTGACAAACTAAACTAAATAAATATAAATAAATAAATAATAAAAATAGAATAGAATAAAATAAAATAAAAATTCTGAGACCAGAATTTCCATGGCGAAATAGTAGGGCAGTGAGTTGTCCCTGACTGTATGACCTCTTTTGCCATGGTTGTTCAGCAAATCACTGCAGTTGTTAAGAGAATCATACGGTCGTTAAGTGAGCCCAGCTTCCCCATTGATTTTGCTCATTGGAAACTAGCTGGGAAGGTCACGCATGGTGATCCCATGACACCTGGATACTGCAACTCTCAAAAATGCATGCCAGTTGCCAAGTGTCCCTATTTTGATCACAAGAATGCAGGGGTAATGTGATAGTTGTAAGTGTGAGGATCAACTGTAAGTCATTTTTTTTTCAGTGCTGTTGTAATGTTGAGTGGTTGCTAAACAAATGGTTATAAGTCAAGGATTACCTATAGACAAGGAGTTCAGTAAATAAAGAAAATTGCTTAAAGTTCAAGGAGATCTCTTCTGTTCAGGAGTATCACACAATCCCCATATTTTTTTTTTATAGTTACGCTCTTTCAGAAAAGAGATGGCAGGAATCGAATGAGTGACAGTGTCCAAAAAGAGGTAGTCCTCGACTTACGACCACAATTGAGCCCAAAATTGTTAAGTAAGACATTTGTTAAGTGAATTTTGCCCCATTTTATGACCTTTCTTTCTTCAGTTGTTAAGTGAATCACAGCAGTTGGCAAGTTCGTAACCTGGTTGTAAAGTGGATCTGGCTTCCTCATGGACTTCGTCAGAGAGTTGCAAATGGGAAACTTTGGGACACAGCAACAGTCATAAATATGAACCAGTTGGCAAACATCTGAACTTTGATCACATAATCATGGGGATGCTGGAAAGGTCGTAACTGTGAAAAATGGTCATAAGTCACTTTTTTCAGTGCCACTGTAACTTTGAACGGTCACTAAATGAACTAAATGTAAGTCAAGGACTACCTGTAGTTCAAAAATGTTATTCCTGAGATGTTATCAAGGAGAAGACTCCAAATCAAGGTTACTTCCTAAAGAGTTGATCATGGAGTGACAGTTTATGAGGAGGGCTGAGATCAGGGGTGGGCCTCAAAAATTTTAGCAACGGGTTCTCTGCCTGGTTGCTAGGTGGGCGTGGCCATGGTGGGTTTGGCCGTGGTAGGCGTGGCCTAGTCAGCTTCCTATACCGAAAATGGCCTCTGGGGTCTGGAGGCTCTCTGGAAGCCGGAAACAGGCCCATTTCCAGGCTTCCCAAGCTTCCAGGAGGCCCATTATTTGCCCTCCCCGAGCCTCCGTGTGCGCCCTGCACTTGCCTGCATCTAAAATGGGCCGCATGGGGACTCTTGGCAGGAGCAGAGGGGGGCAGCCAGAAGTGGGATTTGGAGGTTCTCTGAACTGCGCAGAATCTTAGCTAGAGGATCTTCCAAACCCCTGCGAACCCCCAGCAGTCCACCCCTGGCTGAGATGTTCAGATCTATCTTTTCTGTCCTGTCTGCAGTAACATCATCCTGAAGAGTTCATTTTTTTTAATGGTTAATGGGGCCATCTTGATTCTGTTCACTGTTAATCAGATAATCTCAACTCATCAATCCTGCAACCTCTCCTAATGAACATGGAGCACCATCTGCTGCTTTCCAGATGTCCGATTGAAGGAAACGCTTGAAGTCTAGCAACATCCTGATAGCAAATACTGCCGTGCGCTTCAAATGTACCAGCATGAGGTAAAGGACAATGTTCATGGCTCTTCTGTCAATAAAGAAACAATCATATGCTTCAATCAACAGTTCCCTGGGATTGGCTAACGTACTGAAAATTCACATGCTATTTTGTCATGGGGGTGGAGGAACTGAGAGTATCTAAAATATTTGGCCAGTGACACAACAACGCAAGCAGGGAGTGGCCAAAGCACATAAGTATTAATGGGCTAATCTCAAAATTGTTTATAGCAATTGCAGCAATGATAACAACAGCAGTCTTTCTCTAATATCTATTGGAAAAACATCTCTGTAGCAATCTGGTTTATCAATACACTCTATCACTGACTCAGAGCTTTCAAATGCATTAACATGCTTTCTAATGTTTAGCTTCTGTGATATATCAACTCACTATAATTTCCACTCCTGAAATGTTCTCTCTCTTCAAACAGGAACTGTTTTTCCACCCATGAGTTTTACTGACATAAAGTCCTACACTACTGACTACTCCAAACAGCAAACTCAAGACAGATTAAACAAAGCTGGCAAGAAGGCAATTGCCAGTTCTTTCTTTATTGTATGTATGTATGTATGTATGTATGTATGTATGTATGTATTAATTAATTAATTAATTGGTCTTATATGCCGCCCTATCTCCCGAAGGACTCGGGGCGGCTCATATAAAAGACAACGAATACAAAAGTTAAAAGAAATTAAAAAATATTAAATCAATTGGACCAAATAAATATTTAAAACCCTATCACAAACATTTAAAACAACCCCCCCCCTTAGTCAGGCCGGCTTGTTCAAATAGCCAAATCTTTCAGCCGCGGCGAAAGGAGCGGAGGTCAGGGGCCAATCGTAGCTCCAGGGGAAGCTGGTTCCACAAAGCGGCCGCCCCCACAGAGAAAGTCCTCCCCCTAGGGACCGCCAGCCGACACTGTCGGTTTATTTAGTGCAGATGTGGAAATATATCATCTACCATATGGTCTATAAGGTATCATTTATTCATTCTTTTGTTTAACCATTCATTCATTCGTTCATTTGTTCATTCATTCATAAGAAATTGTGATAGTCTCTCATCTGCAGTGGAGTCTGAGCATTGTACAAAATCAAAACATCCATAGAAACAGGTAAGACATAAGACCACACAGACAGTCCAAATTAAAATGATCTTAAAAGGTACACAAAAAAAGCTCTTCCCAAAATACAACAACAACAACAATAATAATAAATTAATATATTAACCCCAGGCCTGAGACACTGTCATGCTCCATCAGAGCCTGAATCCGCAGAGGAAGACGAGTCGGAGCTGGGGCCGACGGAGGTTGAGGGGACAGCCTCGTTGGCTTTGAAGGAATGCGGGAGCAGCAGGACGAGGCAACCCCGGGCCCCTCAGAATTGGGACAGCTTGCCAGCAGGGAGGAACAGGGGCAGGATGACTGAGAGATGGCAGGCAGTTGAAATGAGGGGTGACGGAGCCCCTTCCTGATCCCCAAGCACAAAGAGTGGAGAGGAGGTAGGAACAATGCAGGCCAACCCTATGACTCGAGAGGAGAGCACCACACCCCTCTTTACAAGGCACACCTGGGGACTGAGACTTAAGGAGATGCTGTGGGGAGGGGTGTTTGTCAGGAACAAATGCTGAATTCATGGAGCTTTGTGTGCCATTGCCGACATCTGGAGTTTTCAGGACTTCTTGCCTTCTTCCTTGCTTCATGGACTCATTGCTTTATTCCTTGCTTCGTGGATTCATTGCCTTGTTCCTTGCCTTGCTGGACTTCTTGTTTTGAAACTGTTGTGCTAACAGCAGTTTGCTGGACTACTCGCAGCCAGAGCGTACTGTGTGTGTGAGCACTTTGTTCCGGGACTTGCCATAAATGTGGGAGTGTTTGTGGGACAGTTGGAGCAATAAAGGGGATATAAATTGGCTATGTTGCCTTCGTGCCTTGTCCCGGGTCATCACAGACTGCTGCACTCATGTCAGAAGCACTAAGGTGTTTCCGGGTTGAAAGGATTAGCCGGTGACATCACCACTACCCTCAGGATGCCCCCCCGGGGGGTCCTTTCATGTCCCCAGCAGTGAAAGATGGGACCTTAACCCTGCCCCACAGCAGCTCTTGGATCTCAAACGTGGGCTTACAAACCTCCTGCCCAGTGTTCCAACCTCTCATGCTCCTACAAGGCCTGAGAGTAAAGCCAGAATATTAAGTGCTATTTTATTTTTAAATCTGAGTTAGAGTTCACATTACAGGTTATTCATTATTTCATTCCCAAATGAAAAGCACCTCTGATCTACAAAGAAGAAGCTCATGCAGATTTCCAACTGTGATGATGATCCATGGAGGCACCATTGGTATCTGGTAGAAGCTGCCATGACACCCCATGCATCATGACATTATCGTCCAAAACTTGTGAATTATTTAACTTATGTCATTCGGACAAGGACATCACCACATTTATGATGTTGGACACTTTGGGGGAATTTTGTTGTATTCCCCTGCCCGGTGCACAACTGGATGTTAGGTTGTATTCAGTCAGAAATCAACAGCCATATCCTGAAGAAAAATTAAGCTTAGCTGTTTTTCAAGAGGCAACTGGACTTTCTGTTTTTCTTGGAAGACATTTTGCTTCTCATCCAAGAAGCTTCTTTAGAACTGAAGAAGCTTCTTGGATGATAAGCAAAACATCTTCCAAGAAAAACCAGAAAGTCCAGTTGCCTCTTGAAAAAAGCTCCTTTGGGACAACCATGATCAGGATGACTGAGAAGCTCCATAGACATTAAGCTTAACTGCAACATGTGATTATTCCAATTTAAAAATCTCTTGTAAGGGGTAAGGTAATATGGCCTCCGATGAATACGAAGCTGAGAAGTCATTTGCACAGGATGATTTTCTAACATCAGCCCATCATGAGCAATAGCTATGCACACTAGTCATTCCAGGATTTACTCGCATAACTTGTTCCACCTAAGCTCTCCAAAATTAAAAAGGAAAAAAAATCAAAGGGAGGACAAGGTGAAAAATGGTATTGAGGATACTCTAAGAAAATTCCTCTTTATAGTCTACTTTTCACCAGTTCTCCCCCTCCGCTTTCTTGGTGGCTGTAATATTTAAACAAGGCAGCCAGCTCTTCTACAAGATGGAAAAGGATAGGAAGCCACCCTGCCAGCTGACAGGCACAAGTGATAAATGAGCAGGAACATGAAGCTGCAATATGGAAAACACCCTGTGGGAACAGAGTGGAAAACGTACAGCCACACTCTGGCTTTTGAGAAAGTTTCTGCAAGACTTTCAAAGAAGAATCTGCATTTCAAAACAGAAATGGCCCTGTCCTCTGGGACATCTAAAAGAGAACATTTGCTATGTCCAACCTTCCTGGTACAATGATATAATTTCTGCCTGCCTTTAAAAAAATGGAGTAGAACGATTTTCAAATACCGAATTGTAAACTGTAATTAAATATTTATTATCAGGCGCATGCACACGTACCCACACACTCCTAATTCTCTAAATATTTTCGTCAGTTAAAAAAAATGGTGAAGGGGGCATATATTAAAAATGACAGATATTAAAACATAATCAGTTTTCTTCCTCTTTATAAATGAAGGATGGGGAGGAGGGGATGCTAGCTATGTTGCTAAAACAACATTTCACCATTCCACAAATGCAAAATTTTGCAAAAATCCCTGCGTGCTAAGCCTCTGCGCGACTCTCTGTGCTTTCTTTGAATCAGGAACAAATCCAGGTAGCACTTCAAATGGAAACGTATAAAACAGGGCCCACTGAAATGGCATAATTTTATTTTTGTGCTCAATATTCTAAATGCAGGTACAACCACAACTGAGTTCAGCATTTCCATTCTAAGCAAGGTGGTTAAGTGGCTCGTGCCTGAATTTGTGACCTTTTTTTGCCATGGTTGTTAAGTGAATCATTGAAATCGTTAAGTGAATCACATGGTCATTAAGCAAATATATCTTTGTTTGTCAGACGCTGGCTGGGAAGGTGGCAAATAGGGATCGCATGAGCCTGGGGCACTGCAACCATTGTAAATACATGCCGACTATCAAGTGCTCCAATTTTGATCATGTGATCTTGTTGCTGCTACAATGGTAGTAAGTGTGAGGATCAGTTTAAGTATTTTTTTTCAGTTCCATCGTAGGTTTGAATGGTTTTAAATATATGGTTATAAATTGAGGATTACCTGTGTAACTTTTTATGGATATAAATATGCAGTTGGCCTTAAACTGAAAGCAAAGCACAAAGAATGTCTTAGCTTTTCACAATCCAGAAAATGCATCTGCTTTCCGTGGACATATTAGACATGAGCTTTTAAACACTTTAAAACAACATTTAATCTATATAACTGTTAGCATGTACTGCAGTTGAACTGTCATGAGTACAACGAAAGGGGAAAGGAGAAACTGTAGTATCCAGAAAGCTGAATCATTAGTACAATTCTAAGAAAATATTTGATGCTGTTGCCACATGTCTGAAACTTCAGTTTTAATGTCTTTGAATCTGCTGCTAATTTGGGCATTGGGAAACACCACCAACCTTTTAGATCAAACAGGAGACCAAAAAGTTTCCAGGTAAATATGGTAAACTCTCTGTTGAGTGTGCGTATGTGTGCTGCTTATAAAGACATGCAAAAGATCTGGAAGGCAAAATGTTGACTGTATCTAAGAAACCTTCTGTTGCAAGGTATGCATGCAGAATTGTGACAGTTTGCAATTTCAACAATTCCCACACAACTGCATGAATTACAACACAACTGGAAGGCAAAAGGCTGGGGAAGAAGGGGACCAAATGATGAAAAATTAACCAAGAAAAAAAGCAGATATGATCTTCACATTTTATGAGGCTAAAAATGAAGACAAGCAGGAAGGATGTTTCTGATGGCTAAGGTAGGCTAGTATATATATGACTGATTCACATTTTACAGACATATCTACAATCAGAGTTAAGATTTGTGATCAAATTTCAGTACTGCACCTACTGCAAAATTGCTGCCTACTGCTTTACAATGCAATGATTCATCACTTGGTTACACATAACAATTTACAGCCTCATTATGGGGTGGAAATATAAGCTGTCTCTGCTATCCTGAATTATTCTTTGACCAAAGCACAACCATTGTTCTCTTTCTTAAAAAAACAAACAAACCAAAAACCTCAGAATCTTTTTCTCAATTAATTTTCTCATCACTCCTTTTCACCCATCCCCTCCCACTTGTGACTGCATGACTGTAATTTTGTCGCTTGTATCCTTATGATTTATATTGACTATTTCCTAGTATGATTTGATTGCTTATTGTACCCTATGACTATTATTAAGTGTTGTACCTTATATTCTTGACTCTTGACGAATGTATCTTTTCTTTTATGTATACTGAGAGTATTTGCACCAAGACAAATTCCTTGTGTGTCCAATCACACTTGGCCAATAAAAAATTCTATTCTATTCTATTCTATTCTATTCTATTCTAAAAAGACCCTGTTTACACCTGAATTGCCACTGGATTTATAAATACCTTTTTCAAAATGGCACTCCTGCCGCATAGTAGCAACTATTTCTAGAATTAGCTATATCTGGAGTAACAAATAACAGATAACAGATAATCAGAGTTGGAAGGGACTTCATAGGTCATCTAATCCAACCCCCCACCCAAGCGGGAGACCCTACACCATTTCTGACAAATGGCAGTCCAATCTCTTCTTGAAGGTCTCAAGTGATGGCGCCCCCACAACTTCTGAGGGCAACTTCTGTTCCATTGGTTGATTGCTCTCACTGTCAGAAAGTTTCTCCTTATTTCCAGGTTAAATCTCTCCTTGTCCAGCTTCCATCCATTATTCCTTGTCTGGCCTACAGGCACTTTAGAAAATAGATTGACCCCTTCCTCTCTGTGGCAGCCCCTCAAATATTGGAAGACTGCTATCATGTCTCTCCTGGTCCTTCTCTTCACCAGACTAGACAAGCCCAGTTAACAATGAGTATAAAAGTTAAAAATTATAGATGTTAGAAAAAGAAAAGAATATACAGTTAAAATTATTTTTTACTGTTTATTTCTCCATATCTTTCTCTTCTTGGCAATCATCTTTCTTTCCATTATGTCCATATAATATTATCATTAAAGGTAAAGGTTCCCCTCACATACATTCTAGTCGTTTCCAGCTCTAGGGGGCGGTGCTCATCTCCATTACAAAGCCGAAGAGCCAGCATTGTCCAAAGATGTCTCCGTGGTCATGTGGCCGGCCTGACTAAACACTGAAGGTGCAGAGAATGCTGTTCCCAACCAAAGTGGTCCCTATTTTTCTACTTGCATTTTTACATGCTTTCGAACTGCTAGGTTGGCAGAAGCTGGGACAAGTAACGGGAGCTCACTCCATTATGCAGCGCTAGGGATTCGAACCACCGACCTTTCTGATCAAAAAGCTCAGCGTCTTAGCCACTGAGCCACCGCTATTTACCTATTATCATTAGGTAAATGTACTCTATATAGCTGCCCATTATAATATGTGATTCTGGGCAGTGAACAAAGTTTAAACCAGGACAGTAAAATAATCAAAAATCATAACAACAACCAAAAAACATTAAAAGCAGTAAAACTATTAAAACTATGAAACATAATTTGTTTCTGTAACTACAAATAATTGATCCTTGACATACAGCAATTCATTTAACAACTGTTTGAAATTATGATCGCCCTGCAAAAGGGGACTTATGACTGTTGCAGCATCTTGGGGGGGGTGGTCATGTGATCTCCATTCATGACCTTCTCAGGGCATCCAAGAAGCAAACTCAAGGGGGGAATGGATGGTCATGTACAATTTGCTTAACAATGATACGATTCACGTGAAAACCATGCCAAAACAGCTAATAAAACCAGGTGTGACTCCATTGCTCCATTGCTTAGAGACAGAAATTCCAGTCCCAATTGTGGTGTTAAGTCAAAGACTACCTGTATGTAACCATCTTACAGATTTCACACCAACATTACCGGATCTTCCCCAGATTAGACGCTGCCTCAAAAACGAAGAAGAAATCTTCTTTTTGAGGAACTCATCAACTTCAACCATTATCTTTTCAGTATTCTTCTTAATCTCATTTGTCCTCCTTCTTACACTTGCTTTGCAATCCTTGTACAAACAATCATGGTTGTATTCTGACCACATTCATTTAACCACCATATATTCTTGACTTCATCTCTTCTTGTTTCACCACAGAAACTTCTTAGGTACTCCACTCCCATTTGCAATTAATTTTTTTTTCTTCTGACGTAATCAAATCTCACTTCCATATAACAAGGAAAGCAAAAACCATAAATTTATGGCAGAAATAGGCATTTCTTAGGGTTTTTTTTGCAAAAGTACACTAAATATCCAAATGGACAACCCAAATTATTTCCTTACTCCTAGATAAATCATTTGTTAAGCATTCTACGTTTTCTTCTTCTTCTCCTTTCCTCCTTTCTTCTTCCTCTTCCTCCTCGGGTGTTGAGGGATTCTATTTATTCACACTCACTGAACACACTTATTGTCATGTACTATATTCTATTATATATTGATGGGGTTTTTTAGGTAGTCCTTGATTTACAACAAGACTTTTAATAGTTACAACAGCCTTGGAAAGGGAGTTTTATGGTCCATAAAACACTTCCGGTCATCATAAATTATTTTTTTTAAATTACATTTATATGCCGCCCTTCTCCGAAGACTCAGGGCGGCTTATAATTTTTGGGATACAACCCAGTGTGCTCAGCAATAGCCTTAATTCCATTGTATATGCCTGCTTATTACTAAGCGGGCATATACAATGGGGCTTATTGCCCCCCACACACACACACCCGGCCATCACATGTCTGCATTTCAAGTGTTTGGCAACTGATTCACATTTGTGACTGGTTGCAGTGTCCTGCAGTCATATGACTGTTCATTTGCAATGTTTTTTGCGAGTTTCTGGCAAAAATTGCCCATACGGGAGAATGGATTTGGAATTACAATGGCATGTATAACAACTGCTTGATTCATACTTATGAACATGTGATTTACTTAACGACTGCTGTAAAAAGGGTAGTGAAATTGGGTCTGGTTATGAAACTCTTTTAACTTACAACCATTACAACATACGATCAAAAATCCGATCTCAATTGCAGTCGTAAGTCAAAGACTACCATCCAGCAACTAACCTTCCACTATAATAAAAGATAAGAGTTGGAAGTACCTTGGAAGTCTTCAAATCCAACCCTGCAAAAGTTGGAGACCCTATACTATTCTGTCCAATTATTAACCTTCTCATCACTCCTTATCATCCCTCCCACTTGTGACTGTATGGCTAACTTTGTCGCTTGTATCCTTACGATTTATACTGACTGTTTCCTAGTATGATTTGATTGCTTATTTGTACCCGATGACTATCATTGTGTTGTTCCTTATGACCCTTGACGAATGTTTCTTTTCTTTTATGTACACTGAGAGCATTTGCACCAAGACAAATTCCTTGTGTGTCCAATCATACTTGGCCAATAAAAGAATTCTATTCTATTCTATTCTATTCTATTCTATTCTATTCTATTCTATTCTACTCTACTCTACTCTATTCTATTCTATTTTCTATTCTTGTTATAAACCTCCACTGATGGATCACCTACAATTTCTGGAGGCAAGTTGCTGATTAATTGTTCTCACTGTCAGGAAATTTCTTCTTAGTGCTAGGTTGGTTCTCTCCTTTATTAGTTTCCATCCATTGCTTCTTGTCTTGCCTTCTGATGCTTTGGAAAATAGGTTGATCCTGTCTTCTTTGTGGCAGCCCCTCAAATATTGGAAAACTGCTATCATATCAATACTAGTCCTTCTTTTCATTAAAGTAGACATAGCCAATTCCTAGGGACGCGGTGGCTCAGTGGCTAAGACGCTGAGCTTGTCGATCAGAAAGGTTGGCAGTTCAGTGGTTTGAATCCCTAGCACCACGTAACAGAGTGAGCTCCCGTTACTTGTCCCAACTTCTGCCAACCTAGCAGTTCAAAAGCATATAAAAATGCAAGTAGAAAAATAGGGACCACTTTGGTGGGAAGCGTTCCATGCACCTTCGGCATTTAATCATGGTGGCCACATGACCATGGAGACATCTTTGGGCAGAGCTGGCTCTTTGGCTTTGTAGATGAGCACCGCCTCCTAGAGCCGGAAACGACTGGCACCATTCCTGCAACCATTCTTCATATATTTTAGCCTCCAACTCCCTAATCATCTTTGTTGCTCTTCTCTGCACTCTTTCTAGAGTCTCAACATTTTTTATATTGTGGTGAACAAAGCTGAATGCAGTATTCCAGGTGTGGTCTTACCAAGGCATTATAAACGGTACTAACACTTCATGTGACCTTGACTTTGTCTCTCTGTTAATGTAGCCTAGGATTGCACTGGCTTTTTTGTGGGCTGCCAGGACACTGCTGGTTTATTTTTAAGTGGTTGTCTATTAGGACTCCTAGATCCCTCTTGCTGTTGCTGCTATTGAGCCAGGTTCCACCAATTCTATACTTCTACATTTTGTTTTTCTTGCCTAAGTGTCAAACCTTACTTTTCTCACCATTGAATTTCATTTTGTTAGATAGAGCCCAGTATTCAAGTCTTTCAAGAACTGTCTGGATCTTGAGCCTATCTTCTAGGGTGTTTGCTATTTCTGCCAGTTTAGTGTCATCTGGAAATTTAATGAGTTCCCCGTTCTATTGCCTCATCTAAATCGTTTATGAGGATATTGAAGAGGACTGGGCCTAAGAAGAAGCTTCTTGGATGAGAAGTGAAATGTTTTCAAGGAAAAAAATCAAGAAAGTCCAGTTGCATTTTGAAAAGCACCTTTGAGACAACCATGACCTGGATGATTCAGAATCTCCATAGACAACAGACTGGCCCTCTTACTTTTCCTATAAAAGACCAGCCAAACTCAGATATGCTATTGCCTAAGAATAGAATAAAAAACTTTAATTTCTCTCGTGGTCAGGAAGAATAGAATAGAATAGAATAGAATAGAATAGAATAGAATAGAATAGAATAGAATAGAATAACAGAGTTGGAAGGGACCTTGGAGGTCTTCTAGTCCAACCCCCTGCTTAGGCAGGAAACCCTACACCACTTCAGACAAATGGTTATCCAACATCTTTCTAAAAACTTCCAGTGTTGGAGCATTCACAACTTCTGGAGGCAAGTTGTTCCACTGATTAATTGTTCTAACTGTCAGGAAATTTCTCCTTAGTTCTAAGTTGCTTCTCCCCTTGATTAGTGTCCACCCATTGCTTCTTGTCCTGCCCTCAGGTGCTTTGGAGAATAGCTTGACTTCCTCTTCTTTGTGGCAGCCCCTGAGATATTGGAACACTGCTATCATGTCTACCCTAGTCCTTCTTTTCATTAGACTAGACATACCCAATGCCAGCAACCATTCTTCATATGTTTTAGCTTCCAGTCCCCTAATCATCTTTGTTGCTCTTCTCTGCTCTCTTTCTAGAGTCTCATATTAACTGGATGTTAGCTGCTTTTCCAAGATTTTGCAGAAGGGCAATTTGACTGGAGTTAGCTCTCTGCTCTCTATGTCCAACTTCTGGAGCTGGCTCTTGAAAAATAAACTCATTGTTTGCAGAGTCATCATTCAAGAGCAAAAGTCTTTCAAATTAAAGATGCTTGAGAAGTTCAGTTTGTAAATTCTATCAAGAAGTGAACTCATTATGAATTTCTAAGCAAATGTCAAGATTGAGAGCTCTGCAATGGATTTTGTGGCAGCCTGAACACCACAAAGCAATTTGTTTTCCCTGTGGGTATGTGCAAATATGTAGAACACACTCAATTTTGAGTCATGTTTTGAAATTAAATGGTAGATTTTGAGATAAATGTGTTATTTAAGCATGAATTCACACTGACATTGTAAAAATAATGTATTAATTGAAGTGGATACAGGACAAAACAGCTTCATACATTGGCTCATGCAAAAGGTCTTTTTAGATTTTTTGCTTATTGAAAACATGTGCCATTGATCATATCTTATTGCCGCTATGCAGATTTTCATTGTTTCTCACATTATATTTTGCTATTTTTAAGTTTGCAATGCTTAGCTACCTCCATCCCCTCTAGGAAAATGTGTTTTCAAGAGTGCTGCCGCATTTTAAACATAAATAAAAGTGACTTGGATGAGAAAGAGACTAATCCATGCAATTCTCTGCTTCTACTAATTCTTCTGGGTGCTTTTGCACCTCAGCTTTGTAGTTTCAGCCAAGAAGCACAGAGATGCCCTCAACCCCCTATGATATTTCCATGAATGAATTCCTTCACTTTTCATGTTTTTGCGGGGTTGCAAGAGAGTTAGTTGTTTTGGCCTTCAACAGGCAGATTCCTTTCAGAAAGGCAGCCCACATTCAACACATACCAAAAGCAGTTTTCTCAAACAAAGTTTACAGTTGACTCTCAAACAGATGGTTTGCTGTACTGTTAACAGGGTCCATCTCCTATAATACAATCCCTATGATTCATATGTTTTCCTCCGCAATGTGGAAAATGGATTTTCCCCCCAAGAGAAGACGGCATACAGCAGCACTATTTCTTATCTTAAGAGGCTGAAACTGAAATCTGGCAGCTCCCCTCAAAAGCTACTTGCTTTCTTGATTATCGCAACTTCTAAGCCAGGGGTCGCCAAACCTTTGGACCTCAGGGACCACCAAACTCATAATTTTAAATCCCATGGACAAGAGACCCTGGGAAAATCCCCCAAAAAAAGTCTGCAGGAAAATTCCCCACCCCGTTTTCCTACCAATCGATTGTTATTTATTTGGGATTGCAGGATACTGTCTCCAGCTCTGTTCTCAGGGGGAGAGAGAGAGAGACTTTTGGCTTCATGCAAGGAAAGCAGCAGAAGCAGCAGAAGTCTTTCTTTCTCTCCCCCAAACTCCACCACAAATGAGTCTTTGTGAGACTTGTCGCATCGGCGCAGCATTTTGGAGCAGGATGCTTTGCAGGGTCCCAAAGACTAATTTCTGGCGGAATTTGGGAGCGAGAAAGAAAGACTTTTGCTGCTTTCCTTGCGTGCAGCCAAAAGCAGAAGAAGAAAGAAGAAGAAGCAGCCCAGTGGCCAGGCCAGGCGCATGCAGCAAGTGGGGCAAGTTCTCCCCCTCCACCCTTTCCCCCCTCCCCTCACTATCTCATGTTGTTCACAACGTAAACAACGCAAGCCTTGTGTTCCCGCGGGTCATGTGGGCGGCACAGCCTTGTGTTCCCGTGCAGTCTTGATTAATTGCTTTGGGGATGACATTTCTCTGCGGACAACCAAAATTTTCTCGTGGACCACCAGTGGTCCCCAGCCCACTGGTTGGCAACCACTGCTCTAAGCTATTTCTCAGTTCAGAGTGTTCCAGTGGAACTCTCTTTTTCTATGATGCCTATATCGCAGGGTGAGAACCCACTGTACTACCAAGCAAGCTAAACCACTGGAGAGCAGGCACCTATGTGAACAATTCAGGCAGAATGGGTTTGTTACAAACATTTGTTACAAAGAGGTCTGTGCAACATGGTGGGAAGAGAAAGGAAGATACAAGGTACAAGACCAACTCAGTGGTGGGATTCAAAAAAATTTACTACCAGTTTGGTGGGCATGGCTTGGTGGGCATGGCAGGGGAAGGATACTGTAAAATCTCCATTCCCTCCCCACTCCTGGGGGAAGGTTACTGGAAAATCGCACTCCCTCCCAACCCCACTAACCTGCTTTCCAGCTCCGTTCTCCTGTGCAGGGCAACAAAAGAAGACCCTTCCGATCAGCTGGGACTCGGGAGGCTGAGAATAGATGGGGGCGGGGCCAGTCAGAGGTGGTATTTGCGGTTCTCCGAACTACTCAAAATTTCCGCTACCAGTTCTCCAGAACTGGTCAGAATCTGCTGAACACCACCTCTGGACCAACTACATGGCATACCCTGCTATACATCAAAGACATTTCAGAAGCAGTAAAATGCAGCTTCCAAGATCTGAAAGTCAACGTTGCACACTGCCCAGAGGCTACCATACGAGGGCAAATTATGCATTGAAAAGATCTCTTGGAGGTGGGAGATACTTGCAATATAATCTACCAGATCCTCTGCATGGATTGTCCCTGTGACTATGTAGGACAGACAGGAAGGAAGCTAGCCACCAGATGGCAAGAACACAATCAAGCAGTCAAATGAGGAGACCTGAACTCATTGGTAGCCTCACATTGTAATAAACAAGGACATACATTTAATTTTGCAGCTGTTAAGATTGTTGGACGAGCAGGTACAAAAACAGCCAGGGGAAAGATTGAAGCCTGGGAAATGGACCCCTTGTCAGTCAACAGGAATGCTGATTTATCACCAGCTTATGAAATGCTTAGGAGGCAGCACAAGGAAACAACAGCCAACAACTTAATATCTGGGGGCATCAACACCCCAATCAACAACTAAAAAGCCACACACAATCAGGCACCATATAAATACCACACACAGAATAGCCCAAAACACACACTCAGCTAGAGAGAAGTTCCCTGAGAATGGGCTCCAGCATGAGTCCGAAAGCTTGGAACACTACACCTCTGGTCCCAGTGGCTGACCCAGATTCGATCCTACAAAATTTGTTCCACATCTGGACATAGCATATCCCTAGAGGCAGACAACATGACTGAAACTGTTGATATTGTGGCTAATTTGTGGTCTCGAATAGCTTAAAAATAGTTAATAGTCAAATTCCAAAAGTATTAGCAAGTAAGATTAGCAAACTTAGTGTGTTTCAAAAACAGACTTCAGTTGCAGAGAAGATTCCCATCGACTCCCAGATTCCTTACAGCTTCTTACAGCTGCCTTGTAGTCTCTTCATGAGGTGCAGCCATTCCAAACATATGTGGGTGATCTCCTAACCTCTCCTTATCCAAAGATGTTCCAAGAAACCAGTCTACTCACTCACTCAAGGAGCCATGGTGGTGCAGTGGTTAGAATGCAATATTGCAGGCTAACTCTACACACAGCCAGGAGTTCTGACTGGCTCAAGGTTGACTCAGTCTTCCATCCTTCCAAGGTTGGTAAAATGAAGACCCAGATTGTTGGGGGCAAGATGCTGACTGTAAACTGCTTAGAGAGTGCTATGAAGCATTATGAAGCAGTATATAAGTCTAAGTGCTATTGCTATTGGTTCCTTGGTCTTTGCCAGGATCATCAATTCCACTTTCACAGAGATGTCTTCAATCCACCATTCCTCCCTCAACAGCCAGAAGTAACTAGATCTTTGCATAACACATAAAAGTTTACTTTACTTTATTGTCATTGCACCTTGTACAATGAAATTAAATACCATCTTCAGTGTACATTATGACTATGAAAATAAACACAAACACACATCCTTCACATTCTGTACATTGAATTGAAAACCCCTGATATTGCATTAATATTGCACTATACAATAGAATTCAATAGAGTTACTGCTCTGGGATAGAAGCTATTTTTCAGCCTATTTGTCCTTGTTTTTATTATCCTGTACTGTCTGCCAGGTGGTAATAGTTAAAAAAAAGGGTTCCCAGGATAAGATGGATCTCTGAGAATGCTTTGAACTTTCTTAAGGCAGTGGGAGCTATAAAGCTCTTCCAAAGAGGGGAGAGGGCAACCAATGATCTTCTGGGCAATGATGTTAACCCTTTGGAGTGCTGTCCTATCTGCCACTGTGCAATTGACAAACTATACAGAGGTGCAGTAACTTAAGATACTCTCTATGGTGCAGCGTAGAAGGTCACCAGCAGTATTAATATACCAAATATTAGGTATTAATCTACCAAATATTAGATGTTAACATTCCAAATATTATTAGTAATGCATTTAAGTATATGGGATCCTAGTAACAAAAGAGCAAACTTTTCTTTGCCCCTTCATTTCAAGAGTGAATGAATATTCAACTTTTGCACAGTTCAAAAGTACACAAACAATTACACATTCATATTCTTCCAGAGAAATGTGGGATGAGCATTTATCTGGAACAATGCTGACTCTCTTTCGTGGACCACTTCTATAATTCATCTCAACTCCTGCTGTGTTTTAACACTTCAGTAATTTCCAAATGGTAAAGTGAACTTAGACTCTGGAGTGCCCGCAGGATCTGATTCTCTCTTCATTTTGGCAAAGGCAACATTGCGTCGTTGAGAGGCGAACTCCTTTCCTCTCTTGTAGTCTCGTGGTATCAGAGCACACATCCGAAAGGGGCAGTGTAGACAATACACTGCAATGCTGCTTCCATCCTTTGACACACAAACACACACATGTGCACACTTCTGTACAGTCCCCAAAATGTCCTTCCATTAACCAAGCACCCATAAGAAGGACGAGGGAAAAAGGGACCCAGGAAAAATAGGGTATTAAAGCGAATGGAAGGGTGTTATAGACAATATGAGATATTATATAATAACCCAGAAGGAAATACAGAAAAAGCCCAAACATAACCCAAACCAAACAAATAGGAAAAATTGATAATGAACATTGTTATGTATAATTCAAGCTCCAAGGTGAAAAGTGTACATCCAATCTGCAACCCAAACCAAGCGAGGAAAGCGCATTGCGCATTGTTGTGTATTTATGTTATTTGTATTTGTACGTCTGTGGTTTTTTTTATATTTGTAAATAAAGCTTTTTAAAATTAAAACAAAAACAAAAACCAAGATGTATTGGACACATAATGGCATCATCGCCAATCTATGAAGAAGGTGCCGGGTTGACAAGACCACTTTAGAACAAAAAGACCACTCAATCAAGATTAAGCTGACATAGGGGTAGTCCTTGAATTATAACCATTTGTTTAGTGACCATTCAAAGTTACAACAGCATTGAAAAAACTGACTTATTATTATTTTTCACACTTACTACCACTGCAGTATCTCCATGGTCATGTGATCAAAATTCAGACACTTGGCAACTGGCATGTATATATATGATGGTTGATGTGTCCTGGGGTCTTGGGAACGCCTTTTGCAACCTTCTGACAAGCAAAGTCAATGGGGAAGCCAAATTCACTTAGCAACTGTGTTATTTAGCAAATGTGTTAATTGATTCACTTAACAACTGTGGCAAGAAAGGTCATAAAATGGGGCAAAACTCACATAACTGCCTTACTTAGCAACAGAAATGTTAAGCTCAATTGTGGTCATAAATCGAGAGCTAACTGTATTCAAATTAACGTAGAGCTGGGCACTCTAACATCCACCCCAGAATAGGGAAAATAATCAGGATGAGATGCCACATCAATCGACATAACGTTCTTGGCCTACTCACTGACACATAGGGGAAGACCTGGTTGTTTGACCAATCCGGGCTGTGACCTTTTCTTTCCTGGGGGGGGTTGGTTTTATATTTTTAATGTATTTTAAATTTGGGCTTGTAACTGGGTTTAATCTCTTTTAATTTTTATTGCTGTTGTTTCTTAGTTGTGAGCCGCCCCAAGTCTTCGGAGATGGGGCGGCATACAAGTCCCAATAATAAATAAAATAAATAAATAAAATGACTCAATGCGACAGTTTATGAAAAATGAAAGAAAGTGAGAAGTTATGCCATGAAAGAGAACATGACAGCAATTACATGTGTAACCTTGTGCAATCAGCTTAGTAATTAGAAGAATGTTGCCTTTTTCCAAAAGTTAAAAATAATTTGAAAATCCTCTCTGATTTTCACATGATATTAAGTGGCTTGATCTCTTTAGAAAGAGCTTCCATCAAACTGTAGTCCTGAGGAAAAAACATGGTTGGTGAGCAATTCTGGGTGTTTGAAATCTATACATCTTCAAGTCGTCAAGGTTGAGAAAAATTGGAGTATAGGAAAAGGAAGTCTGCACCCAAATTGAATTATTTATTCAGATTAAGGCATCTAATACACCCAGCTCTTGGGACTGTATAATGCTTTTAAAAAATCAGAAGGCTGCAAAACAACAGAGGGTATTAGAATACAACAACAAAATGCCTTAGTGGTGCAGGCTGTTAAACACCTAGCACTTAGCTCCAGCTGCCTGCAATTAGTGCAGGCTCAAATACCACCAGGCTCAAGGTTGACTCAGCCTTCCATCCTCTCGGGGTAGGTAAATTGAGGACCCAAGATTGTTGGGGGCAATAAGCTGACTTTGTAAAAATGCCGCTTGGGGGGGCTAAAAAGCCCTAGTAATAAGCAGGCATATACAATGGAATGAAGGCTATTGATGAGTGCATTGGGTTGTGCTCCAAAAATTGTAAGCCGCCCTGAGTCTCCGGAGAAGGGTGGCATATAAATGTGAATTAAAAAAAAAATCTTTGTGCTGCTGTTGGGCAGGGAAGTAGACATTCTTCTCTTAGCCTTCTATTTCTCCAGCATGCCTTGAGAAAAATTATGAATGTATTTGCCTCATGCCTGAGGCAAAATTAAAAAAAAATCTCCCTCATCATTAATTTATTTATATTTGGACAACCATTATTCACTGGGAGGGGAGAAAGAAATCATGAGAGCCGAGTAAATTTGCAAGTTGAGTCACATGTGGCCTTTCTGAATCATCTGAGAAGCAAATCTTTGAAGTGACTCATTTTATATTAACTGAAAGCAGGCTGAAAGGTTTCTGCTCTCTCCACCCCCACCCCCCATTTTTTTTAAAAAAGGAAAAATAAAGAAATGACCCACAACTAATACAGTTATTTATTTATTTTATATGCCATCTCATTTTTCAAGCACAGGCTTACAATGCTAAACCTTGCCTTCAAAAGAAAAAGGCACTCATGTCTTCTGGCTGATAGAATTAAAAGCTGGCTTCTCCGTGCACCAAATTAAATAAAGGATTAGACCTCGTGAAATGTGAAACGGTAATAAATCAGTAAAATGGCTGGACTTCCAACTACAAAGAAGATTCAATTTCCCAAAGGCTAATATCTAATCCTGAGACTGGCTTAGACTGCTTCAGATCATGACTTAAGGGACAGTTGAGCAACAGATTCCCAGACAACTGGAAAATGCCAAATGACACCACCACTAACAAGACAAGTCTCTCAGTATTGCTGATTTGAGAACAATGATAGCAAACCCCACTCCCTTACTAGCACTGATGATGTTATCTAGTTTGGTAATGAAACATCTCCCCAAAAAAACCAGCAAGCTCGGTGAGCATTAAGGACACACAATGCCAAATGAGGCACATTTGTATGAGTTGACCCACACGTATGGTACACGGCTTGTGCAAACTAAGCCTGCATTATTTGTGGGGTGGGGAGAGGCTCTTGATGGTGTCAGGCTCTTCATGGTGGCATGGCAGAAGTTAATTTAACTTTAGAGAAAATCCATCAAGAAACACAGCCTTGATGGCTAAGTAAGCAAGATCTGGTTGGCAAAAGTTCATTCATTCATTCATTCATTCATTCATTCATTCATTCATTCATTGTCAGGCAGGCAATTAGCTTATATGCCGCCCATCCCACTACCCAAAGTGACTCTGCAGTTGCAGCTAAAGCATAATTAAATTTATATTTACTTCCTGCACTTCTGCACGCAGAAAACTATATCAGATAAAACCAACTTGGGATGGATAGAATCTCTCAAGGAAACCAGGATGACTCCAAAGAGGTCAGAAGCACAACAGCAAGCTGCATGTCATTCCCTGAAGGGACAAATGTTAGTCCTTGTTTTTTTTTTTAAAGTCTTAATGCCTCCAAAACTGAAATGAAAATGGAATTTGTGTCACTTAGTATATCAACATCTAGTTACCAAAGGGTCAAACTGAATCAGAAGTTCAGTTTTTGTTTTGTTTTTGTACCTATACTTTCTCTGAAAAATATCTATTTTGATGTACTGTATTGTATTTTTAAATAAATGCAAATAATCCAATATATTGCAGCATTTCCCGCATTATTATTATTTTCATAAAGGCAGACTGAAAACTAAAACACTAATCTGGAAAATTATCTCTTCCAGATATGGTTTTCATCCTATAAATTACAAATTCTTAAAGGTAGGTTTTAGGAGAAGAGCAAAACTGAAAAGGAACAAATATCAGCATGGCCTGAAAGCTGTGTAGTTTGGCAATCCTGTTGCAGCTCAGCTTACATTTGAATCTGCTCAGAGGTTGGCTGGATGGAGTTGGACATGAACCAACAGTTCTCAGTGTCCTTCTAATGGACTCCAACTCCTGCTAATGCCAACCTGACACTTACTAATTAGTAGGCACACTACTTCTGGGTCTGCCATGGCAATGCCATGCAAATTAGGGGCTATGTAATAGACTTAAAATCTATATTCAACAAGCTGCCTAATGAATTATCCAAGTGTGTATGTATTAGCATAGAGTTAGCACAATTACAAGGTGGTTCTAAATAATGGTGGTGTTTCTAATTTAATGGCAAATGTCCACAGAACGCCATTTGGCAGCACTAATGGGCTGCCCCCACCCGGCTTTCTACCTCTCTGTTGGCACCCAAACTCTTATTCATTGAAAGCATCAAGAATTATGCCTGTCCTTGCTGGCATTGCCATCTTAACCACACCAATCCTGGGGTGTAATTAACCTGACAACACCAGCAAGTCCTGGCAGGCTAAGTAGGTTTAGAATTTCACTCACTGCCATTGATGGATAAACTGGGATATGAACTCCAGAATTGACAGCAACCCTAGCAATGGGTTTTCTAGAAAGGAACCCTGGAAGCTTTAATTTAAGTGGCAAAGGAGCAAATTACAGTAATGTGTTGGGAAGATCAGTCCTATAGTAACACTAATTTTACTCACTGAGAACCCTGTGTCATTCTTCCTCCGATCGCCCTACACACTTTAAAAGGCCTTCTTAATCAAAAAAATATAAAATATAACTAATGAATCTATTTTCTACTTATATTCCTTATATTTGTGCCAGACTTCATGTAACTTACATCTGGTGCCAAACATCACTGTAAGTTTTCCAGGGAAGGTGCTTGTTTGTTTTGATGTGATTATTTCACTTGAAAAGTACAATCTAAATCAGTGATTCTATCATATTATAGACAGAAGGAGCTAAGATAAAAAATAAATAAAGGAAGAAAGACAGTCTTTCAGATCTACAGGTGGTCACTGACATTTAGTGATCATCTGAAATTACACCAGCACCAAAAAAAAGTGACTTATGACCTGTCCTCACATGTATGACCACTGCAACATCACTGTAGTCACATGATCAAAATGTGAGTATGTGGCAACCAACATATTCCATTTGCAGCATCTTGGTGTCATGTAACTCCCATCTGTGACCTTCCCAGCCAGCTCCCAACAACCATGTCATTGTGGAAGCCGGATTGCTTAACAATCACATGATTCACGTAACAACTGCAACCCATGATTCACGTAACAACTGCAAGAATTCACTTAACAACCATGGCAAAAGTGGTCAAAAAGTTGAGCATGACCCACCAACCATCTTGCTTAGCAACAGAAATTCTAGTCCCAATGGTAGTTGTAACTTGAGGACCCCTTGTAAAGTAGATTAAATACTTTCATATTATTCCAGAACATGATCTTAATGATTAACCACCACGAAACCAAATGTAATTTAATTCTCCCTATCGGCTACACAGAGATAGAAACTGAAAAACAGGTTGCCTTATCTAGAGCCAGCCATGACATAGTTAAATTTAAATTGAAAAGCTTCAGCTCACAAATATCATGTTTTAAAGCTCAAAACTCTACAAAATCAATATGACAGAGAAACAAAAATCTGTCCCAAATTCAGTACGGAAGTTCTGCTGTTGGATGGAAATGTTATATAAATTACATAATATGGGTATGCAAACTTCCATTTCGAAGAAGTCTCTCTCAGGCAAAAGAGAAAAGGGAAGCAAAGGGAAAGATGAGGAAACAGAGCCTTAAGGTAAATTCATGCAATAAACATGAATCCTCACCAATGCCCTTCTGCTACAAATTGCATTCTGAATGCCCTTAAGTGAGTCCCACTGAAAACTCAAGTGTAGACAGACCTTCACTAAGGGTAGAGTATGGGATTAGATCCTTCTATAAATTTCCTACACCAATAAATTTATTTATAAGATATTTGTTTAGTTGAACCAATCAAATTAAAGTTGAATTTGGAAGCTATTTTAGGAACAAGCCACAGCAAACAGGGTATTAAGCAGGAAAATTGTATGCAAGGAAAAATTCAGTTCTACACTGAAGCATCTTACATTGCTGTGTTCTGCTTCCCATAGCTGTTCAGGTTCTTCTATCTGGCAGCCTCCAGCAATTTCTCCTCCACACATAAACTGAGTTTTAAAAAATCCTTTTTTGCACATCAACTCCTTCATCAACTTTTAATAGATTAGACTGTGGTTAACATCACCTCTCATTGGTAGAGTCAATAAATTAATTACTTTCTTTTCAGCGTGCAGGTCTTAAAAGGCTCTAGGTCTTCTGTGGGATGGGGGTGGAATATAAAGTTAAAGCATCAAAACACATACATTTGCACAGGATGTGATCAGCTCTAAAAAAATCTTCATTTTCACAAGTTTGTATACTTAAATTCTATAGCCATAATTGCTATATAGTAATGTTCCAGAACTTTAATGGTGATCATGTTTGCCTCACATGTCAAAAGGAGACAGAAAAAAAATGCATTTTTAAATTATTATTTCTGTTTACCTGGAATACCATTTTCTGCAGGGTTTTTTTTAAATCACCAGTGGATCATTTTATCATTCTTGTCTTAAACTAAAAGGAGAAGCTAACAAACCCTTGTCAATTTTACCCTGATCCTAACAAACTCTTTGTCAATTTCATCCTGATTCTACATTGATAAAATCTGAAAATAACTTACTTTTATTTTTCACAGGGCCCACAATAAAAGGGGAAAAAAATTCAAGCACTTCAACAGTTTATTGATGGACTATTTTTTTAAAGATGTCTATGAAGATTCTCCTTTGGTCCTTTTAAAAAAGAACCAGAGGAAATTGAATAGTTGTTCATTTTCTAGCAACATTTTATTTATCCTTGAATTGTGGTATCAACAATTATTTTGTTCCAGAGGCTGCAAAAATGTATTGATCAGAAAATGTATTGATCAACTTTTTTAATGTTTCTACTTGACATAATAGTGAATGAAAAATTATTAAGGATTTTTTTAATGTAATACTTTTGAAGTTTAAACATAGCTGTTTTATCTAGCAGTACCAATTTTTACAAGTATTTTAGAGCATAAAGGAAGAATCTGATACTTTGATAATTATAAATATTCTAGGTTAAAACATACTAACACAATAATTGTAAATAATCATATTACCCATTAATTGGAGTAAAACATACTTTTTATAAGCTTTTATGTACCTATAAAAATCATGTGATTGTGAGTTCCCCATTGATTTTTCACAATCTTGTGACTGGGGTGCTGAGATAGGCAGAATTCGGAGGACTGGTAGTAAGTGCAGTTGCCGAATGAGTAATTGTAACCCAAGGACTACCTGTATAATTTATTTGGGACATATAAAAAGGATATAAATTAAGCAGCTAAGGCACTATATACTTGGTTAAATACTTTAGCACACCAATCTCTGTAAATGAGATTTGTTTTGTCATTTTCTTTCTTATTAAAGCAATACCGTCAACTCCCCAACCGGGAAGGAGCCAATGACTGGATTCACATGAAATAAAATGAGCTTGGGGAATCTCACCATATTGAAGGAACCTATAATCTTGGGCTGCTGTGCAAATGTGGCCCTTATATTAAGGCTTAGGTGCATCTTATGTGAATAAAGCAATGGTCATTTGTAATCTGGGCTTTGGCTTTATTGCTGTTGTGCGAGTGTGAAAGGAAGTAATGAGGAGTTGCAACTCTGTATTAGCAGGACTTCCTGCCTGGGATGGCAATAAAACACAGCCTCTCTTCTCTCCCTAATTTCTGCATTCCCAAGCAGAAGTAATTGTATTGCTGTTTTGCAGAGAATTAGGAAGCCATTCACACAAAGAAATGTGACTCAGAGAAATACAAGAAACCTGCCTCCACTTCCTATGTTTCAAATGTTAGGTTACTTGCTCCTCCCCTTCTGAGCCAATGGGCTTCGGGCTATTCTTTTTCCAGCCTTAAAGCTCCTTGTCACCAATCCCCTGCTTACCAAACAGCTATCTCTGACATGGGAAACTTGAGAACAGGTAGTCCTTGGTTTAGGATTACAAAACTGAGCCAAAATTTTTTTATTGCTAAGCAAGAGAGTTGTTAAGTGCCATTTTATGACCTTTCTTGCCGTAGTTGTTAAGTGTGTTAATAACACAGTTTTAAGTGAATCTTAATGATAGTTAAGACGGGCCCTCCTTGGGGTACCGTCGGCTAGACACTGTCGGCTGGCGGTGCCCAGGGGTAGGGCCTTCTCTGTGGGGGCACCCACCCTGTGGAATCAACTCCCCGTGGACCTTTGTTTGGCTCCGGATCTCCGCTCCTTCCACCGCGACTTAAAGACTTGGCTATTTCAGCAGGCCGGCCTGGACTGAACCAAGAAAGGGGGGGGGGTTCTATCTTTTAAAATTTTTAATAGTTTTAATTGTTTGTTCTTAATTAGGCTTGTATTGTTTAATCCTTTTTTAATTAATTTATTGTACTGTATTTTTATTCTGTGAGCCACCCTGAGTCCTTAGGGAGAGAGGGCGGCATACAAGTCTAATAAATAAATAAATAAATAAATAAATAAATAAATAAATAAATAAATAATAGTTGTTATAAATAACACAGTCATTAAGTGAATCTGGCTTCCCACTGCTTGCAGAAGGTCACAGGTGCTCACGTGATCCATGCCAGTTTCCAAGGGGTCCCAGTTTTGACCACGTGACCATGGGCATGCTGCAATGGTCCTAAGTGTGAAAAACGGTCATGAGTCCCTTTTTTCAATGCCGTTGTAACTTCGAACAGTCAGTAAGCAAACTGTTGTAAGTCAAGGATTACTTGGACTTCCACTTACTTAGCGGTATCATTCAAGCAAGGTGAGATGAATGAACACCCTACAGCCGTGATGGTGAACCTATGGCATGCATGCTGAAAGTGGCATGCAGAGCCATCTCTGCCGGCACATGAGCTATCACCCCAGATCAGGTGTACTGCACATGCGCGTGTACCTCCCACCAGCCGATTGTCGGATATCTGCCGCATATGTGTGTGGGGCGGGGGGGAGATGCACGCACATGCACAGAGGTGGAGGGCATGCGCGGGGGTGTGCGCGCATACGCAGAGGTGCGGGAGCATGCAGGGGGGGTCACATGCACAAGGGCAGGGGGATGTGGGAGCATGCACGCATGTGCAGGGGCACCGCCAGGGTTTGTGCACACATTGTATTATGGGTACAGGTATGCGTGCGCGCACTTTCAGCATGCGATGATGAAAAGGTTAGCCATCACTGTCCTACAGAAATGCTCAGGAGGGGGAAACAGGGAAGGACCTACGGCATATGATGAAGAGAAAGAATCAGTTAAGAGGTGCTCTTGAGTGAAGAATGAGAAAATATTCCCTTTAGGGAATTTGAAGTGAGAATGACTGGAAGATTTGTGTTTTGGAAACTCATTTCTGTTTTTCCTCTTCTACAAGTGAACTACTGTATTTCTTTTTGGTTGTATATACATTTTACTTCATGAATGCTAACATATATGTTATGTAATTCTAAAAGATTATACAAGCTAATTTCCCACCACCCCCCGGCCATCTTGTTTCAACTAATTATTCCTCTGTTCTTATGAACCTGTATGGTTTAAGCTAAATGGCCATTTAAAAGCCAATTTGGTGTAGTGGACACTCTGAGTTCTAGTCCCACCTTAGGCATGAAAGCTGATTGGGTGACTTTGGGCTAGTCACTCTCTCTCAGCCCAACTCACCTCACAGGGTTGTTGTGTAGAAAATAGGAGGGGGAAGGAATATTATGAATGTTCACCACTTTAAATTCCTTATAAAGGTGGGATGGGATGGGATAGATAGGAAAGAAGGAATGAACCATTAAAATAATGATGTCAGTCTCCTATACCACACACCTCAGTCATGAAAAAATGTCCTGTTCCAGCATTTGGCTACATATACGTATGAAAATACCCAACAATGTCTAATAATAATAATAAATTATATAATATATAATAAAAAATTATGTTTTTTTCATCCATAAGACAATACCAAAGTCAACACTTCCTCCCATCATACTTCCCTTTGCTGGCTTCATTATTATTTCATTCACCCACTGTGATTCTTGTTCTCAGACAGCATTTTTTCCATGCTTTGCAAATTGGTTGGGTGACTCATATCGTACTCTCTTGCTAAGGCTAAATGTAATCTTCAGAGCAAACAGTATAGGAAGTTAACAAAGTGGGTAGTAGCAGTTCAGTGTGTGTTCTGTCAGAAGTGGCATTCAGTCAAAGAGACACCACCTTGAATAGTTCTCAAAACCTGCAGAATGTTCAGAACTATGATAGATTCTGTGTAGTATAAATAAACCCAAAAGTCTTTACAAAACCACAGGAAGGACCACCCAGAAAGTAAGAAGGCTGATCAGCTGAACCAGACTAGTAGCACTGATGATGTTACCTGGTTGGGTAATAAAATGTCTGCAAGAAAACAACCACGCTCAGAGAGGACCAAGGACCCCTCACTTCAACCCTGAGCTATAAATATTCTCCTTTACTGTTTTTGAGAAAACCATCCAAGTAGGACATGATGGCAAAGGGATTCCTCTGATCATATTTTACAACAAGTGGATTTCAGAAACACGTGGCTTCTGTTCTTGTACAGCCATATTGATTAGGGCAGGACATATTTCAGATTCAGTCTGGAAGAGGTTCTTCAAAACACATGGACCAATCTGCCATTCGTTAAACAGCAACCCAATTTCTCAGGTTCACAAACTGCAACACAGAGGCTCCTGTCAGGGACCCACATTCTTAGAAACAGACACGGCTACTTTAATGAGTTGACAACAGGTGCACTGTGTCCCACACATTTTCGTGCATCTATTCTAAGGTTGACTCAGCCTTCCATCCTCTCAGGGTAGGTAAAGTGAGGACCCAAGATTGTTGGGGGCAATAAGCTGACTTTGTAAAAAATGCCGCTTAGTAATAAGCAGGCATATACAATGGAATGAAGGCTATTGCTGAGCGCTGGGTTGTATCCCAAAACTGTAAGCAGCCTGAGTCTCGGAGAAGGGCGCATATAAATATGAATAAAATTAAAAAAAAAAAAAAAAAAAATATTCTCAGTTGAAGCTGAAGGCTAAGTTAACAACCACAAACAGTCTTAATACCTTTCCATGGTCCAAAGAATCTTGATCATCATCTCCTCTTCCATATGGTCTATCTAACCAATACAGCCACATCTAACCCAGGGGTGGGCTTTAAAAATTTCAGCAACAGGTTCTCTGCCCGGTTGCTGGGTAAGCGTGGCCGTGGTGGGCGTGGCCTAGTCAGCCTCCTGCACCACGGTGGGGGAGGAGGCGTTTTTGCCATCCCCGGACTCCAGAGGCTTTCCTCGAGCCTCCGGAAGGGTGAAAATGGCCTCCCCTGGCTCCGGAGACCCTCTGGAAGTCGGTAAACGGGCTCGTTTCCGGCCTTCCTGAACTTCTGGGAGGCCCGTTTTTCAACCTCCACAAGCCTCTATGCATGCCCTGCACTTACCTGCATCCCAAATGGGCTGTGTGGGGACTCCTGGGAGGGGAGGGGTGGACGGGGCCAGCCAGGAGTGGGATTTGGGGGTTCTGTGAACTGTGCAGAATCTTAGCTAGGGGCTCTCCCGAACCCCTGCGAACCCCCAGCAGCCCACCCCTGATCTAACCATAAACAGACAAAGTGATAATATCATTGGAACATTCTGACATTTCTGAATGACTAGATTGGCAACGGGAAGTTTCTCAAGAAAATCGTGCTTGGGGCTTCTTGCCAGTTTCCTTGTTTTCATAAAGCAGATGTCAATATTTATGGTTAGACCATAAATACATTGTCTGTTTGATGGTACTTGCCTCACGGAGTCCTGATTAACAAGAGATATTTTTTTTTCTTCCATAGATTTTATTTGAAGTTCTAGCAAGGAAGCACTTCTCAGAAGCACAAATGAAAGTCAGGTTGTAAATTGCTGTATTATGGAAACCATAAATGAAGAAATTCAGCTATGAATCTAAGAGTCCTTACCCCATAAATAGACACAAGTGCAGAAGAAAGAAATTTTGCATTATATTTCTGACCTGGAGTTATCATTATGCCTGCAGTAAAAAAAGGAGCCAAGCTGATGTCTCTATTACCTACAGATAAGCTTAGCAAATTTAGTGCTACATTACCTAATTCTTGACCCAGGAAAAGATGTATGCAAGTTTAAAGTTAATTGGGGGGAAAACTGCTTTTCAATTAAACATAATTAAATAATTGCTATAAAATTTACTGGAGTTTTTTAAAAATAAAATAAACCTTCCTTTTATCCCTCAAGGGGAGGCGTAGTTTTTACTATTAGCTTATTAACTCTCAAGGAGGATAAAATGACAAACCAAGTTTAAACTTTATGCTGCAAAAAGGTTACATCAAAACTAAGAGTACTTTATACACCCCATAATAAGAGCTACTATGGTGGCATTCTAAAAAGCAGAAACCTTATTCTTCCTTAGAAAATTAACCTAATATCAGAGATGATAACAACAAATCAAACATTACAGGTAGACCACAAAATATTATCGTAATCTCAAAGGTGCTTTTTTTTTTGAAGAGGCAACTGGACTTCCTTATTTTTCTTTTGAAGACAATTCACTTCTCATCCAAGAAGCTTCTTCAGCTCTGACAGGATAGCGGGGATCCTTCCATTCCACACTATCCTGTCAGAGCTGAAGAAGCTTCTTGGATGAGAAGCGAAATGTCTTCAAAAAGAAAGTCCAGTTGCATCCTGAAAAAGTATCTTTCGGACAACCATGACCTGGATGACTGAGAATCTCTACAGACTTTTAGCTATATGACCGTAATGGAGCCTGCCCATTATAGTCATAAGATGCATGTTGCAAAAAAAAAAATGACCATTTTTTTTGTGGTGGTCACTAAAGGAATGCCACAGTCATAAAGCCGACACCACAGGCATTAAGCATATGAGGCAATTGTTAAATAAATTGATGGTTTACTATGGATGTGGTTTTCCTGAAAACTGGAAGTGTCCATTTTTGGCAAAACTGAAGGTCACATGACTATGGGATACTATAACAACCATAAATGCAGCCCAGAGATGTGCTGCGCACGGTCACTCAGGCGCTCGTCACCTCTAGACTCAACTACTGCAATGCTTTCTATATGGGGCTGCCCCTGCATCTCATACGGAGACTTCAGCTGGTACAAAATGCAGCCGCGCGGGTAGTGATGGGAGCGTCCCGATTCTCCCATGTTACACCCCTCCTGCACGACTTGCATTGGTTGCCGGTTGCCGTCTGTGTGAGATTCAAGGTTTTGGTAACAACTTATAAAGCCCTGTATGGCTTGGGTCCGGGGTACTTGCAAGAACGTCTCCTTCCGCTGACAAACACCAATCGCCCTGTGCGCTCCCACAGACGGGGCCTCCTGGGGATACCGTCAGCTAAACAGTGTAGGCTGGCGGCCCCTAGGTGTAGAGCCTTCTCTGTGGGTGCACCCACCCTCTGGAACCAACTACCCCTTGAGTTGCGCTTGGCCCCTGATCTCCGCTTCTTCCGCCGCGACCTCAAAACATGGCTATTTTTGCAATCCGGCCTGGACTGATGGGGGATCGGGGGTTTTAATCTGATTGTTTATTTGGCATAATTCAATATCTTTTTAATTTCTTTTAACTTTTGTACTTTCTGTCTTTTATGTACGCCGCCCTGAGTAGGGTGGCTTATAAGTCCAAATAAACTAAACTAAACTAAACTAAACTAAAAATTCGGTCACATGAGCATGGATGGGACCCGACCATCAGAACTTCAAATCCAGGTTATAAGTAGCTCCAGGGTAGGTCCGTAACTTTAACTGGTTGCCAAGCAAACGATCGTAAGCCTCCACATCTGTCTGCACAGAACAGGATTCCCAGATTCTTTCCAGTTGGGTTGGATTATAAATTCTATCATACAACGCACCCACCCCAATCAGCCTAGCCATTGAAACGTACACACCAGTTGGAAGAGAAACACAATTGCTTTGCCCAAGGTACTTTTGCTTGCACATTATGCTTACAATGGGAATCTTTAAGAGCTCTTCTCTCTAGTTATCTTAATTACTTTGCTACCATTTCCAGCAATTATCTGATGAGCTTCAACAAAGGCTGCAACAAGAGAAACCACCATAAGGAACATATGCATGTTATTATGCCAAGGCAGTCTTAAAGATCTAATGATAACACCTTATTACAAGTTGCTACTGTTAAGAGTGTCTTAAGATATGAGCATGCATATTTTCTCCATGAAAAAATTCTTCTTGGGGTAGCCAAGTCTCTTCACTCATCTAAATGGCATATCGGGGTATTTGCGGGGAACCCTGCTGCCAGTAACGGCTTCCTAACGTCCCGTGTGCTCCCATAGGCAGGGCCTCCTTGGGGTACCGTCGGCCAGACAATGTCGGCTGGTGACCCCTAGGGGTAGGGCCTTCTCTGTGGGAGCACCCACCCTATGGAATCAACTGCCCCTGGAGCTTCGGGTGGCCCCTGACCTCCGATCCTTCCGCCGTGACCTAAAAACATGGCTTTTCCAACTCACCGACTTGGACTGATGGAGGGGAGGGGATTTTAACAATAGTTTTATATATTTTTGGCTTAGTGAGATTTCATATTTAATTGTTTTTTAATTTTTGTACTGTTTCTTTTTATTACTGTAAGCCGCCCTGAGTCCTTCGGGAGATAGGGCGCCATAGAAATCTCAAAAATAAATAAATAAATAAATATTACTTTCCAGAAATCTCACTTGCCATTCTCAAAACCAACCTTTACTGGGCAATAAAAAAATTCACAAATTGCAGATGGAATAGGAACAAACATGCTAATTATAATTAAATTCAGTCCAGCTCTTCGTCAGCATATATAAAACAGAAGAGTTTGGAAATCTAAGTTGGAGGGGGGAAATGGAGTACATAAGTAAGTGATGCTAAACAATCCCATCCTTTCAGTATTTGTAGGCAATGAGGTTGATTTTTTTCCCCCAGAATTATTTTTTTAACTTTCCAGTGATGCCAGACTCCAATTCCCAAGTTGTTTCTCCATCCAAGGACTAAACAGGGTGCATTCTACTTAGCTTGCAGGCCCAGACAAGGCTGGCCAGGTAACCTAAACAGGATAATGTAGTCTTAATTTACAGAAAAGCAGATACTAATTGAATATTTGGCAAAACTAATCTACTTTCTATGTTCACACAATAGTTAGTCCTCGACTTACGACAGTTGCTTACGACAGTTTGTGTTGCTAAGTAAGTCAGTTAAGTGCATTTTGCTCCATTTTATGACCTTTCTTGACACTGTTATTAAGTGAATTAGTGCAGTTTTTAAATTAGTAACACAGCTGTTAAGCAAATCTGGCTTCCCCATTGATTTTGTTTGTCAGAAGGTTGCAAAAGGGGATCACATGAGGCCTGGGACACAGCAACCATCATAACTATGAGTCAGTTGTCAAGCTTCTGAATTTCGATCATGTGACCGTGAGAATGCAGCAATGGTTGTAACTGTGAAAAAGAGACATACAGGTGAAACTCGAAAAATTAGAATATCGTGCAAAAGTTCATTTATTTCAGTAATGCAACTTAAAAGGTGAAACTAATATATGAGATAGACTCATTACATGCAAAGCAAGATAGTCCAATCCGTGATTTGCCATAATTGTGATGATTATGGCTTACAGCTCATGAAAACCCCAAATCCACAATCTCAGAAAATTAGAATATTGTGAAAAGGTGCAATATTCTAGGCTCAAAGTGTCCCACTCTAATCAGCTAATTAAGCCATAACACCTGCAAAGGGTTCCTGAGCCTTTAATGGTCTCTCAGTCTGGTTCAGTAGGAATCACAATCATGGGAAAGACTGCTGACCTGACAGTTGTGCAGAAAACCATCACTGACACCCTCCATAAGGAGGGAAAGCCTCAAAAGGTAATTGCAAAAGAAGTTGGATGTTCCCAAAGTGCTGTATCAAAGCACATTAATAGAAAGTTATGTGGAAGGGAAAAGTATGGAAGAAAAAGGTGCACAAGCAGCAGGGATGACCGCAGCCTGGAGAGGATTGTCAGGAAAAGGCCATTCAAAAGTGTTGGGGACTTTCACAAGGAGTGGACTGAGGCTGGAGTCAGTGCATCAAGAGCCACCACACACAGACAGATCCTGGACATGGGCTTCAAATGTCGTATTCCTCTTGTCAAGCCGCTCCTGAACAACAAACAACATCAGCAGCGTCTTACCTGGGCTAAAGAAAAACAGACCTGGTCTGTTGCTCAGTGGTCCAAAGTCCTCTTTTCTGATGAGAGCAACTTTTGCATCTCATTTGGAAACCAAGGACTCAGAGTTTGGAGGAAGAATGGAGAGACACACACTGCAAGATGCTTGAAGTCCAGTGTGAAGTTTCCACAGTCTGTGTTGATTTGGGGAGCCATGTCATCTGCTGGTGTTGGTCCACTGTGCTTCATTAAGTCCAGGGTCAACGCAGCCGTCTACCAGGAGATTTTGGAGCACTTCATGCTTCCTTCCGCAAATGAGCTTTATGGGGATGCTGACTTCATTTGGCACCTGCCCACACTGCCAAAAGCACCAAAACCTGGTTCAATGACTGTGGGATTACTGTGCTTGATTGGCCAGCAAACTCGCCTGACCTGAACCCCATAGAGAATCTATGGGGCATTGCCAAGAGAAAGATGAGAGACATGAGACTGAACAATGCAGAAGAGCTGAAGGCCACTATTGAAGCATCCTGGTCTTCCATAACACCTCAGCAGTGCCACAGGCTGATAGCTTCCATGCCACGCCATTGAGGCAGTAATTGCTGCAAAAGGGGCCCAAACCAAGTACTGAGTACATATGCATGCTTATACTTTTCAGAGGTCCGATATTGTTCTATGTACAATCCTTGTTTTATTGATTGCATGTAATATTCTAATTTTCTGAGATTGTGGATTTGGGGTTTTCAAGAGCTGTAAGCCATAATCATCACAATTATGACAAATCATGGCTTGAACTATCTTGCTTTGCATGTAATGAGTCTATCTCATACATTAGTTTCACCTTTTACGCTGTATTATGGAAATAAATGAACTTCCTCAGGCAGGAAACCCTATACCAATTCAGAAAAACGGTTATCCAATCTCTTCTTAAAAACTTGCAGTGTTGGAAATTTACAATATTTGGAGGCAAGTTGTTCCACTAATCAATTGTTCTAACTGTCAAGAAATTTCTCCTTAGTTCTAGGCTGTCTCTCTCCTTGATTAGTTTCCACCCATATGATAAGTTTGGTTTGCAAGAAGCTGCTAAGCTTCCATAAATGCACAAATCAATAAACAGCCATCACAGTTACCTGTTTCAATGCAGCCATTAGCCCTTTGCACAGCCTACGTTTCTATGCAGCTTGGCTTTTCACATTCAGTGTTCAGGTAGTCCTCGACTTACGACCACAATTGAGCCTGAAATTTATGTCACTAGGTGAGACATTTGTTAACGTGAATTTTGCCTCATTTTACGACCTTTCTTTCCACTGTTGTTAAGTGAATCCCTGCAGTTGTTATGTTAGCAACATGGGTGTTAAGTGAACCTGGCTTCCCCATTAACTTTGCTTGTGGGAAGTTTTCAAAGGGTGACCACATGACCCTGCGTCATAAATATGAGTCAGTTGCCAAACATCTGAATTTTGATAACGTGAATTTTGATCAGGGATGCTGCAACTGTCATAAGTGTGAAAAATGGTCATAAGACACTTTTTTCAGTGCCAGTGTAGCTTTGAATGATCACTAAATGAACTGTCACACTCCGATCGCCCCGTGCACTCCCACAGGAGGGGCTTCCTTGGGATTCCTTCGGTTAGACACTGTCGGCTGGCGGTTCCCAGGGCTAGGGCCTTTTCTGTGGGAGCACCCGCCCTGTGGAATCAGCTACCTGTGGATCTCCGTTTGGCCCCTGACCTCCGCTCCTTTCGCCGAGACCTGAAGACCTGGCTATTTCATCAGGCTGGTCTGGACTGACCTGGGGGTGGGTTATTTTAGTTGTTTTAATTTAATTTTAAATAACTGGTTTTAGACTTGTAGTTATTTAATTATTTTTTATTGTAATTTGTTCGGTTTTTAAATGTTCGCCGCCCTGAATCCTTAGGGAGAAGGGCAGCATACAAGTCTAAATAAATAATAATAATAATAATGTTGCAAGTCGATTACCTGTATATATCTTCAATGTTGTGGGGCATCTTTCCATTCTTTCCCCTCTTTCTCAGATGGAAAGCAACAAATATTGGAGCTTTTTTCTTTCACAAAATATTCAAATCTGTATTTAGTTTGTTGGTAGAGAAAAATGGCAGGTTGATGACAAAAGGTATTAGCTTCTCCAGTTTTATGTCCCCCAGTACACTTCACTTCAACATCTGCAAAAGGGATTCTTCAGCAAACACCTGTTTTAACAATGCAGAATTCTTTCTCACCTCTTTGATCTCTGCTTTCAAACAGGCACTCTCATATCTCACTAGCAGCGTATGCAGAGGAAGCTTTAAGCTTACGCCACAGTTTCCAATTCACACGACTTGCCTCCAGAAGTGGTGGTGCTCCAACACTGGAGGTTTTTAAGAAGAGATTTGTCTGAAATGGTATAGGGTTGAACTAGAAGACCTCCAAGACCCCATCCAACACTTTTATTTTTTTTTTTCTGTTGAGTTGGTAAGCATTGTTACATCTAATTACGAAAGTAGTAATATTTGCACAGGCAGTTAAGAACAAATGGGTTCAGCAATACAACAGGTTGATGTTTTTAGTTCAAAGGTATTTTTTTTCCTTTCAAGAAGACACCTGATCCCCTATCTGCAAGTCTGTCTCCTTTCTCATCCCACAAAAAACTTGAATCATCTCACCCTGATGATGATACCTCCAGGTAGCATCATGCAGATCAACCTGATTTTCCAAGAGATTCTTTACTCACTATCTCCTCCTCCTCCTCGCCTTTCTTATATTTTCTTCAAAAGAAAAGAAGGCTAATGCTGCACTTTGCAACTCATTCACTTGCTGTGTAGTCAGAACACATGGGCACACACAACCCACACATGGGATTTTCTGTGCTGTTGGAGGCTAACCATAATTCCAGGTTTAAGTATACCTGAGCCCAACAATCAGCTTTATGTGAAAGCTGTATACCTGTACAAATAAATGGGAAGAAGAGTCCCTAAGCCCGTGATGGCAAACCTATGCAGTCAAACTTACCTCACTGCGTATGTGCACGCCTCATAGCTGATTTTTGGATGGTTTGAAGCCTTTTTCGGCCTCCCAGAGGCTTCAGGAAGGCTTCTGCAGGCTTTTCAGGCCGAAAACTAGGCCTGGAAGTGACGAAACGGGCCTAGCTTTCAGCCTGAAAAGCCTGCAGAAGCCTTCCTGAAGCCTCTGGGAGGCCAAAAAAAGGCCTCAAACCACCCAAAAATCAGCTGTGAGGCACTTTGCAGGTAAGGGGGCGGCGGGGGGTGGGTGGGTGGGGATTGCGCGCACATGCATATGGGGCGTGGGGGGGCGCATTGCCTTCTGGGTGCTGGCACGCCGAAGCGCTGCACAATTTTTGGCACAGGAGCCCAGAAAGGTTATTTTTTTAAAATTTTATTTTATTGGACTTATATGCCCCATCTCAAGAGTCGCTCACAATTAAAACATACAAATACAATAAATAGATTTAAAAAAGAATTTTTTTAACACATATTTGTGTTGTTTTGTCTCGGTGTGTTTTAATTTTTTGTTGTTGTTGTTGAATAAAATTTATTTTTAAAAAGTGCATATATGACTTCATCAGTTTTAACATTTAAAATGAATATTGTAAAATTATTATTATAATGGGTGTCAACACTAGAAATTTCACATATAAGGAAAATGCACATAAACGTGATGTTTCGTTATTTACTTTCTAGTTTGCAATGAAGTTATAACCCCTCATCAAGCTAGATATTTTTCCCCTATAAAATATTCCAGCTTTACTGAACTCTTCCTGCGATGACTTGGGCGGAGGGAGGTGATAATTCTTTAAAGCAAATACAGAGAATTACAGGCATATATACAGAGGTGTGTGTGTATGTGTGTGTGTATGTGTGTGTGTGTACACATATATAGATACATACATACATACATACATACATACAGACAGACAGATACATACATACATACATACATACATACATACATACATACATACATAAAATATCCCAGGCACATTGTAATGTTTTCAATAGATTTTTATCTGGAAGGGAACAAATCAACTCCTATCTCACTGTGCTTTAAAAAAATGATGCACTCGCATGCACAAATCCCTCCAAGTCTATACACAATGTATGCAAGTAATCCTCGACTTAATGACTGTAATTGAGCCCATAAGTATAGTTGTAACTCATGTGGGTCATTATGCAGGTCATTGTGTGACCATAACCAATTTTATGACCTTTTTTTTTGCTACGGTTATTAAGCAAATGCGACAGCCAGTAGGTGAACCCATTTTCCACAATGGTATTTTTCTTACTGGAAACCAGAAGTAAACTCTGGTTTCCAACATAAAACATAATAAATCATGGTCACATGATGATGATATGTTGCAAATGGCTGTAAATGCGGGCTGATTGCTGAGCCCCATATGCGATCATGGCACCGCAAGGAAGGCCCACCCCTCCAAACTTTAAATCCAGGTTGGCGATACCTTTTTTGAGATCTGTCATAACTTCCAACGGTTGCTAAACAACCCATCATAAGTCAAGGACCACCTGCACCTACCTTCATTTGTTTGTTTCAAAAAGGGAATGCTCTTTCCAGCCCAAAAATACCGATCTGTTAACATCAGGTAAATATCCTCCTGTCTTAATTGCTCAGGTAGAGGCACCAATAGCAAAATTTACTTCAGTGGAAGATGGGGAATGTGTGTGTAGAAAGTTAGCACCCACCCCTTTCCTAGAAGAATGAAATATTTTGAGGAATATTTAAAAAGTTAGGATAAAATATTTCCCCTAAAAGAGAAATAAAAATCTTAAATGAGACAGAAACTCCGCCCCAGCTCCCACGCCCCCACAGCAGATATTTTGTGCCCATTAAGAGAGACTGAGCCATCCTATCTACAAAACAAAAGACCTTCAGCTCCAGGGTGGTGGGATTAAGACATGACCCTCCAGGACATAATAGGATTAACCCACTAGCAGCAGAGTTCATCACATTGCACAATCTCCTAAGGATATTGCATCACTCAGCAAACTTCAACCAAACCTGAGACAACCTACAGAGCTAGCTAGGACCTCTACAACAGCCAATAGAATACATGTTCTTGCACAGGAACAGGAAGTTCATGTTCAAAGCCCAAGAGAAGGTATAAATGCCCCTCACTCTCAACTTCATGTGTTCAGCTGCACTAGAGCACCATGGTATTTTTGGTGGTTCTGCTTCATCATTAAACCATCTTTCCAATCAGCCTCCATGTTTCCAGTGTCTTTCTATCAGCTTGGAACTGAACCAGATGGATTACTTCTTCTAGCATGTGAAAATATCAAACATCATCTTCACTGCAGTCTCCCTGCATGCCGGTTGCAAATTCAGCTTCCGAGCTTGTTCTGCTTAATGAGTACTGCTCAGAAGTTTCATTTCTCTCAGTGTGGTGAGCCGGCTCCAAAAGACAAGCTGAGTGGGAGTTTCTTCCCAACAATCTGGACCTCTGAGATGGTGTTGCCTCGGATAACTCTTAGAATGGAATTTCCAAACTAGGAAATTTCTGTTCCTGAACTCCAGAAATACCATTGTCTTGGCTGAAAGTGTTTTAGGGGGAAGTCTCTAATTACTTTCTCTGGTGGGCAAGTAGTAGAAGTTCTATTGCTATATAGAGTCAGCTTCTCTGTGAGGCACCCCAAACTTCTAACCAGGGACTCTGTTCACTTAGCAACACATGAGATCACTTAACAACAGCCACCAGGAATGCCAGGATTGTGGTCATTGAACAAAGCAATCACATCTTGCTTAATGACGATTTCTTTCAACAACTGAGGTTACAGTCCCAATCATAGTTGTAAATCGAGAGAACTCAGGTGAATGTGCTTCTGCATTCCTAAGCCCTTCAAGTAGATCAGGTCCTGGAACAGACAGACAAGGATAATTGGAACTCTATTGTTCTAGGGCAGTGATGGCTAACCTTTTCAGCACCGAGTGCCCAGTATTCCCAAAATGCAATACACGCGTGCCCCCACGCATGCGCCCAGCCCCCATGAATGCACACGCCCCACGCATGTGGGTTACCCCCACATGTGTGTACATGTCCGCTCCTGAGCCCCGTCCCTGCACATGCACCCCACCCCCACACATGCACCCCCCATGCATGTGTGCATGTCCCCCACACATGCACCCCACCTCTCCCACATGCCAGCGGAGACCCGAAGATAGCTGGCCGGCAGAGAGCGTGTGCATGCGTGCACAGCGGAGCTGAGCTGGGACGATGGCTCACGTGCCCACAAAGAGGGCTCTGTGTGCCACCTCTGGCACATGTGCCATAGGTTCACCATCAAGGTTCTAGGGTTTTCCAAACCTGGTAAGTTTAAGGTACATGGGCTTCAATTGCCAGAATCACACAGCCAGAATTCTAGGAGATGAAGTCCACACTTCTTAAACTTGCCAAGTTTGAAAAATAATGTTCTAGGGTCTCCTAACCAAACACAATTACAATTACTAAACATAATTAAAAACGCAAAATTATTTTGACTCTCTTTTTTCCACAGGGCCGATAATAGCCACCCAGTAAAATTGGCTCATGAAGTCTTAAACATCATAAGTATTGGGGTTAAAAAAGATGTCTACAATTACTGCCTACAACTGCTGTAGGCTCGAATCCCACCAGGCTCAAGGTTGACTCAGCCTTCCATCCTCTCGGGGTAGGTAAATTGAGGACCCAAGATTGTTGGGGGCAATAAGCTGACTTTGTAAAAATGCCGCTTAGTAATAAGCAGGCATATACAATGGAATGAAGGCTATTGCTGAGCACACTGGGTTGTATCCCAAAAATTGTAAGCCGCCCTGAGTCTTCGGAGAAGGGCGGCATATAAATGTAATTTAAAAAAAAAAAAAAGTAATCTGAAAGCAGAAAAACTTTTAAAGAAATGATGGAATATGTGAAATGTCCCTCTATCATAAAGATTCTTCTACATATCTCTGGATTTACAGACAGAGACAAAGAGATCTAGAAAATGATATATAGGGATGTATAAAGAAATACATGTCTCCTCTGCATTGCCACACGTTTAATTTAACCTGACAAATTCCCACGAAATAATAGCAGGTAATATATACAGTTATCCAGGCAATATTCTACCATCTACTGGGCTGCAGCAAAAACTGCAACAAGATGTAAGGAGCAAAACAGGAGGAGGAATTGCAATCTAACAGCTGATAACAGCAAACCCAAAATAAAACAAGACACTGGAATATACATAGTGCTGTCCTTCCCCATATTGATAACTTCTAGAGCAGGGGTGGGCAACTGTGTCAACTTTGCAACCTGTAGACTGGACATGGCTGGCTTAGAAATTCTGGGAATTGAAGTCCACAGGTCATAAAATTGCCATAGTTGACCATCCCTGTTCCAGAGCCATATGAGATACGAATCCTACCAAAGATGGAGAATCAGTTATTGGGCAGGGCAGGGAAGCAACACTTCCCAATCGAGTTCTGCTTGAGGAGGCAAAAACTTCATTTATTATTTCATTTTATATGGCCACTCAACTCAAGTTCATGAGTCTGGGTGACTAACAATATTTTTAAAAAAACCAAATAAAATTCTAAGAAAACAAGAAACAACCCCACAGATGTCATCTGCATCCGGGGTGAAAAACTCATCAACGCAAAGTCAACACAACTATCAAGTGTCAATCACACTTCCTGATCTCTAGGTCCAATGAGAGAATGATGGTCAGGACTGGTCTCATCTCTGTTATGTTGTAATATTGTGAGGGTGGATACCATTGAATTTGCAAGTTCCTTTTTACCCCGTTTAGGAGCACAGAATTGTATTTCTACCATATTTTCTAATAACGTTACTTCCATTTTTGATTATGTATTTCCTAAACTTCTAGCCTGATTTTCTTCCAGAGCAGCATCAAAACAGTATGAAAAAGATGGGATCTAAAAGCCTTGGTGGCGCAGTGGTTAGAATGCAGTATTGCCGGCTAATTCTGCCAATTGCCAGGAGTTCAATCCTGACCAGCTCAAGCTTGACTCAGCCTTCCATTCTTCCTAGGTAGGTAAAATGAGGACCCCGATTGTTGGGGGCAATATGCTGACTCTGTAAATCGCTTAGAGAGGTCTGTAAAGCACTGTGAAGTGGTATATAAGTCTAAGTGCTATTGCTATATAGAGGTTGAGCTGCAAGAGAATGATTGGCCCAAAGTCACTCAAGATCTTGGCATGGGCTCAGGTGACTTAACAGGATTGCTTTTCTCCAATTAGTTTTGCTTAACCCACTAGATCTGGTATCTATTAAGCTGAGCCATTTGGCAGAACCCAGGAAATGAGTCTTTGTTGTCAATATCCCGATTTGTTTGGCTTGACCCTGCTGGCATTTCCTAAGTCCTTGAAGACATGGGTGTCAGCCCAGATATGGGGCCAGGAGTTTCCAATATGCCATCTTTTTTAACTTGCCTCCCAAGGTTGATCACATCCCTCTACCTACAGGTAGTCCTTGCTTAACAACTAGTCATTTTACAACCATCCAAGGCTATGATGGCTATGGAATAGGTGCTTTACAATTCATAAAGCACCTCTGATGGTCATACAATAGTTGTGCCCCTCTCAGGTCACATGTAAGATGAGTCAGCTTTATGGCCTGTTGCAACGTTCAATGGTCACGTGACTGCAATTTGTGATATTTTTATACTTCCAGTCACAGGGATGTCTCAGCTTATAACCGTAAGGACTTATGACCATAATTTCGGGTTCAGTTACAGTCATAAGTCAAGGACTGCCAGCTCAGTTCAGCTGCTTTGGATTCACGCACTCAACAAGGCTTATCGCCATTTGCGTTTTTCTATGGGATAGATTGCTGCAGGTGCAGAAAAGTTTAAAGAGATGGTTCTGTATCACTCTATTGAGCTTGACTGATATTCCCTTCTTTTTCTTTCCTTTTTACTCATTATATCTTCAAGAATCCTGTTCTTTCTATCAACTGAATGCCTTGCTTGCATCTATCTGACTATATCACTATATCGCACCCTTCACCCTACCAGCCAGTATAATTTGAGGTGGGAGAGGGAGAATATCACATTGTCATATAACAGGGAATGATAAATCTTTGCTGATTTACTCGAAGAGCTACTAGTAGATCCTAATCGTATTTCCCTGTTTTAATTAATTTGCCTCTAATTCCTGCTGGTACACAAAAACGGGAAGGGAATGAACAAAATCAAATGGAGATAAGAAAAAGTGTATAGCTTTCAATTCCGCTTGCTGATTGGCATCAACAAAGGATTTTATGACTCTTCTATAATTATCTACATGCAATGTTCCTTGGTATGAAACTGGAGTCATGTATATGCGTTGATATGTATTTTTGGATTAACACCAGGAGCTTTTTAAAATGCAAGTGTCATTATTCAACTACTGCAGATATCCCTCCCATAAAACCTATATATCAGATCATGTTAAATGACTGTAATTCAAGATTTCCATGTTTTCAGCTCAGAGGTTCCATGAGATTTTGACATTCTCATCTTCAAGATTCTCACCCAAACCCTGAAGGAAGATGTTCAAACAAGACAAACGTCAAGATTAAAAAAGCCAAAACTAATTAGAGATGTAGCTTCTTGCCAAAAGGCAAAATATATACTCTGGTTTGGGAATATCAGCATTTACATACAGGAGACTGAAAGAATATAAGATTTAAGACTGGCATCTGAAGCCCCAAAACTCTGTGGATTCCCACTACCTTTTCCGACCCGAGCTGGAGAAAAATATAAGAGATCTTAAAATAGATTAAAAAGAAAAAGAAAATGAAGGGAGGGAAATGAAATTCCACCCCAAGGAAAATCTGAACATTCCATATATATCAGGGGTATCAAACTCAAGGTCCACAAGTGCTTAGATCTGGCCCATGAGGCTGGCCTAGAAACTGAGGAATTAGCCCGCAGTGCCGCTGCCAGAGAAAAAGGAGCTCGGGAGGGCTACGTACAGCCCTCCCAAACTCCATTTTCGCTGACAGAGGGTTGCAGGAGGCGTTCGCAGCCAGAAATGGAGCTCGGGAGCCCGTTTTTCCAGGCAGAACTCTCAGGCTGCCACAGGCACCCCCGACATGAGTGATGTCGAGCTGGCCACACCCACCCTGGCCACGCCCCCCCGCCCCCCATCCAAGGTCAAATACAACCCTAACGCGGCTTTCAATGAAATCGGGTTTGACACCCCTTATATATATGTTTGACAAGATTCTGGTCAATTTGCACTGTGGTTTTCCACGCAGCCCCCAACCAGGAAAGGTAGCTCCATATTATTTTTTAAAAACAGATTATTGTATATAATCCCTTCCTCCCTCCCGTGCATATCTGGTTTTTTTTTACTTTTTTGCTTTAAAAATGTCATAAATAGTATCAGTCTATAAATGTATTCCATTGTTTTCTTTCTGTGCTATATTATACTGTAATATTTAATACTTTCAAGTGGAGAAGAAAAAAAATTAAATTAAAAGTACCAGCTGGAGAGATGAGAGATGAGAAGAATAAAATTTAAAAGCTCTGTAACTTTCTTGCAAACGCCAAAAAGGCACTAGATAGCAATTGAGAATTATGGATTAAGTGGTTTAAAGCGATTAAGCCAAGTACAAGGCACCGTAACAACATGCACTTCCTATTCTCAGAGACAGAGAAATATCCGATAGACCTGTAATTCGCAACTGACACAATGAACTCACGGGGCACTGGAGGGTCATAGCAGGGACTAGTGAAAAAAAATTACTGAGATATTAAAGGTGTTATGAACCAAAAAAACCTGGGATCGACTATTATAGACTGTAACTACCTTTATGCTCTGTGTGCAAAAATCATAGAAACATCTGATTCCCAGAAGCATCCCAGAAGCACCCAGAAAACAGGACGCTGAGCTAGGAAGATCTTTGACTTGACTTACTAATGTTCTCTTTTTATCTATTTCCTTACACTTCATTGCAATCACCTATCTCTTTGTGGTTCACGTGTATTTATATCCCAATACACATTTTTAGGCTGTTTGTGTTCAAACAATACAAAAATACACATGCATTTTGGGAAACAAGTGGTGGGATTCAAAAAATTTTTACTACTGGTTCTGTGGGCGTGGCTTGGTGGGTGTGGTGTGGCTTGGTGGGCGTGGCTTGGTGAGCGTAGCAGCGGAAGGTTACTGCCAAATCTCTATTCCCACCCCTCTCCTGGGGGAAGGTTACTGCAAAATCCCATTCCCTCCCCACCTCACTAACCTGCTTTCCAGCTCTGTTCTCCTGTGGGCAACAAAAGAAGACCCAGCCGATCAGCTGGGACTCGGGAGGCAGAGAATAGATGGGGGCAGGGCCAGTCAGAGGTGGTATTTGCCGGTTCTCTGAACTATTCAAAATTTCCACTACTGGTTCTCCAGAACTGGTCAGAACCTGCTGAATACCACCTCTGTGGGAAGCCGCAATCATACATACATAAACACTCACGCACACATATGTGGGAAGCCCCAAATCAATAGAAGAGAACAACTGTAGTTCAGGGTTGAACTGTGGAATCCTTGGTGGTCCCATTTCTTTGCTTGCAGACGTTTCATTACCTGACTAAGTAACATCATCAGTGCATGTCTTAGAACTGATTTGACAACTAGGTAACAATATTTGGCACTGGTGTTATCTAGCTGGGTTATAAAATCTCTGCAAGCAAGTTCAGGGAGCATCATGGATTCCATAGAAGTCAAGATTGTTCCTGTGTTCTGCTGTGTTGAGCAAGTGTCTCTTAGTTTCTCCAACTTTTCCTTTCCTTTCCTTTTTTTTTGGTTTGGTCAACTGCTTTATTATTCATCCCCTTATCTATCTTTTTCTCCATAAATTATCTTCTCCGTATAAATATAATCCCTGCTACACTTTAAGCAATGAATTCTTGCAAAACAGTTGAAATCCATGATGGCTCCAGATAGCATTATATCAGCCTTTACTGAATTTCTCAATGTGTGGTAAACCCAGCATTGGGAAAATACAGATTAAAAAATTATTCCCAGGGAATAAGGGAAAAGAAAGGAAAAATGAGCAGAAGCTGAAAATATTGGCCCCAAACATCCATTGTAGACAGCATCTTCAACTTCTTCGATATGGCTTATTAGTTTCTATAATTTTGGATGTGCAGTATCAGTTTACATACAGTAGATGTAAGGCAGGACTGCATGTGTCTACCTCCAAAACCTGGACCTGACGCCAAGAATTCCTCGAAAAATGTACTTTTTAGGATGGCATAAGGAGAAAATCATTAAATCCACATGGAATAATCATGTGTTTAATCAGATGAGTTAAGATCGTTCAAGAACGAAATGGGCAGCATATCAATACATAAATTAAAAATAAACTATTTAATTTTAAATTTCAAACTTAGAAATTCAGTTCAATTAGTATTTGCTGGATCTGAGCACTCTTTGCAGAGAGCTCTTGAATGCTCAAGGCCTTCAACTTACGATTGGTTCACTGCAGCATTTGCTTAATAGCTGCTGCAAAAAAGATCATAAAATTGGGCTGGTCACATAGATCAGTGGCCCACAACCTTTTGGGCACCAGGGACCGGTTCCATGGAGAAAGGTTTTGCTGCGGATCAGAGAGGGCATGGTTTTGCATGCTGCCTGCATACCGCAGGTCGGCCTTTGCTTGTTTGTGTGGACTGGTTGCTGGCATGCTGTCAACCGCTGCCGGTCCATGGACTGCGGGTTGGGAACCTCTGATGTAGATGATCCAATTTACAACCTTACGGCTATAATGGGCAGGCTCCATTATGGTTGTAGGTCAAGGATGATCTGTATTTGGAATCTAGTTATACAAGAATAGTCTGGATTTAGATGGAACAGCATTGAATACCATGCAAGAATCGATGTAAGGTGATAGTTAAGATGTTGGACTAGGAACTAGGAGGCACATTTTAATTCTAACAGAACAACAGAATGATAAGAGTTGGAAGCAGGGGTGGGATGCTACCGGTTCTGCCTGATTCTAAAGAACCGGTAGCTCTAAAGAGCAGCAGACACTGAACCGGTTCTGTGTTTGCTGCTGTTTGTTTGCCTGCCCGGGCTCTTATCTGTCCTTTATTTCCTGCTTTTTCAACCTCATGCTTTCTTGCAAAGCTGAGGTTGAAAAAGCAGGAAAAAAGAGGCTTCTCAAATGCTGTGCACCTGCACACAGCGTTTTTCAGCTGTCCGGGCAGCACATCTTAAGGTAGTTTTACAAAGCGCACATGCACGCGCAAAACATAAGCACCAAACTAGTAGTAACACCGGTTGAATCCCACCCCGGGTTGGAAGGGACTCTGAAGCAGTGGTGGGATTCAAATTTTTTTACTACTGGTTCTGTGGGTGTGGCTTGGTGGATATGGCTTGGTGGGCATGGCAGGGGAAGGAATACCGCCAAATCCTCATTCCCTCCCCACCCCACTAACCTGCTTTGCAGCTCTGTTCTCCTGTGCAGGGTAGCAAAAGAAGACCCAGCTGATCAGCTGGGATTTGGGAGGCAGAGAATAGATGGGGGCGGGGCCAGTCAGAGGCGGGATTTGCCAATTCTCTGAACTACTCAAAATTTCCGCTACCGGTTCTCCAGAACTGGTCAGAACCTGCTGAATACCACCTCTGCCCTGGAGGTCTTCAAGCAGGAGACACTCTACTATTTCAGACAAATGGTTGTCCAATCTCTTCTTAAAAACCTCCAATGATCTAGCACCCACAATTTCTAAAGTTCTCACATAGGCATGAAAACCAGCTAGGTGACCTTGGGCCCTTTAGCCCTAATCAGTGTCAGGTTCAGCAACAAGTCAGCTGCTCAAAAAAATGTGTTGTCATGTTGTGCATGGAAAGCATTATAGTAAGAGCTACATGAGTTGCTCAAAGACAAGACAACCCTGACCCATGCAGGACAAACCCTATTAAAAACAATTTCAAGGTTAAATATCAGGCCCAAGTATTTTTTTTTAATATAGTGCTTATAGGTTTGGAAAACTGTTTCTATATCATACCAACACAATGAGAAAAATAACATGGGAACATCTCTAATATGTTACTAACCATCATAACACCAGAATGATGCACTGAAATGTCATGACACATGCCTACCATTTTGTATGCTGGCCATGATGTTTGCATGCAATTAACTTAAAGGTCAGATTTTGCACTGCAGTGTCCTCGTCCCACTGTCCCCCTCCCTCAGGAATGACTATGACTGTACAGAATAAGGCTGAATTTGGTCCACAATGGCAATAGGGACTTAGCATAAAGTTTGATGGGTAAGTAATAATTAGTTAGCTGACCATGTTTGTGTGCCTTCAAATCATTGTTGACTATTGGCAACTATCTGGACCTGCAGTTATCCTGGCAAGATTTTCAGAAGTGGTTTGTTCTTACTTTCTTCCTAGACTTGAGAGAGGGAGATTGGCTCTAAATCACCCAGTTGGCTTTGTGTCTACAGTAGGACTGTACAGTAGGACTAGAACTCACAGTCACCCAGTTTCCAGGCTGATGCCTTAACCACAACTACACCAAACTGACTCTCTGGCTTATGGGACTACATCACCAAATTGTCTCTCTAGCTCACCCTATGTCACAGCCAACTAGATGATAGCACCTCACACAAAAAACTAAGCATGCTCAGATCTAGTTAAATTTTAGATTGAAGGCCATCAGAAAATTTCAAATACATCCACTTCTCTGCCATTTCCAACAAAACTATGTGGATGGGACTATGAAATTTTATTCAGATTGTATCTTTAACAAACCTCCCAACCAATGTTATAATGCATAATTCCAAGGGACAATATTTGGTTATAGAAAAAGAATGAGTGAATGAATGAATGAGTGAATGAATGAATGAATGAATGAATGAAGCACTTTTGAAAAAGAACTGAATTAACTAATAATAATTAACTAATAATAACTGGGTTGAAAATTAAATTTTGTAAGGGTTTACCCCATTCCTCATTATTACTGTGAATTACCCAATACTTTCAGTAGACAACTTACTTTTTATCATGAAATATTATATATTTGACATAGCACATACTTACCCAACTTTGTTCTGGATAGGAACTTTTTTTAATGGAACCCAGAGACTTGCTTGCTATGTTTTTAAAGACTTTAAACAGTATTTTAAGAGGCTGTCTTTCCTAATATAGCCAGAGAAAAACAGACCACCTGTTGACTGAGAAAAGCTATGGTTCTAAGATGCAAAAACAATTTATAAATGTGCTAAATGAGCTACGTGTTTTCTGGATCCTGGTCTGAAACTGAATGATCAGAAACGGGCTGTATTCCAGGGCTAGTGCTAATGTAAAAACAAATATGTCTTCTACAATGGTTACTCCATATGGTTTGGCTCATCTTTTTCTATTAAAAAGTAAAAGTAAACGATTACAAAAAATGTTCTACTTTTTTTCACCAGCTAAAATGCTTGTCCCACAACAGAAGCATTTCTTGATACAGACCCAACTATGTCAAAATACTTCCCTGGAACAAAAGGTTAAAGTCCTCTACAATATTTAATTTCTATAGGGATTTCAGTCACTATAAAACAAAGTGGTGACTCAGAACTGAACACAAATCCACTAATATGCATTAGTCATTCAACAAAACAACGTGCTAAGGGTTTACAGCAAATATGTCTGAAGAGGAATAGGAAAATATTCCTCGAATATTTTCGAATAAATAAATAAATAAATAAATAAATAAATAAATAAATAAATAAATAAATAAATAAAATAAAAGACAGTAGCCTAGCCCATGAGCTGTACAGATGATAATGTAAGATTCTATCTTAGCAACTTATCAGAACTGTCCCCTTTTTAGCAAACTTTTATAAATATATGATAAAATACTCAAACCTAGACCGATACCTCATACCCGGCTGAGAAGCTTGTCAAGGCAGTCAGTTTTGGCAACCTGAACTGAATTGGGCCAGCTTTCCTGAAAGAAAGCTGGCCCAATTCACCTGTCAAACATATACAGGTACTTGAGCCCAAAATTCAAAACATATACAGGTACTTGACTTACAACCACAATTGAGCCCAAAATTTCTGTGGCTAAGTAAAGGCAGTAGTTAAATAGGTTTTGACCCATTTTATGATTTTTCTTAGAATAACAAGTTGGAACTTCAGCTTCTTAAATTTTCAGTGTTGAAGCATTTACAACTTCTGGAGGCAAGTTGTTCCACTGATTAAATGAATGGTTGTAAGTCAAGGAATCTATTGGGACATTCTTGTTGCTTCTTAATCATTTTTATTTTGCTGATGAGAGAGTTAGGACTTGGGGCAACAGATAAGAAGCTTCAGAGAGCCATCACTGGCTCCAATAGCATCCCTATGGATTTCCTAAGAATAACTCTGCAATTACATGGTGTAGATGTCTATGGAGATACTCAAGTCATCCAGATCATGGCTGTTCCAAAGATGCTTTTCCAGGAGGCAATTGGACTTTCTGGTTTTTCTTTGAAGACGTTTCGCTTCGCATCCAAGATCAGTTCAGAGCTGAAGAAGCTTCTTGGATGAGAAGCAAAACATCTTCAAAGAAAAACCAGAAAGTCCAGTTACCTCTTGAAAACGCACCTTTGGGATACTCAGGGTAGGTTATTCAGTTGCTATGGTTTCTTTAATATCAGCTGCATTTTCTCAGGAGCGCTTCTCCTGGCATTAAACCATATCTACTTCCATTTTCAAAATGAAGATAGCAAAATGCTAAAACATTCAGAATGCAAGTCCCCGTTTGCATAACTTCCTCATCAACATCCACTTCAGAATAAATTAATAAATACGATCATCTACTCCTAGACTGCATAGGGACAGAACAGAAGGGTTTTTACCTCTTTCAGAGTTTAGGAATTCAAAACATGTAGGCAAACTGGATTTGGAAAACCGAAGCTTGCAGGGGCTTTAAGTTTACAAAAGGATTCAAACTGTTTTGAAAGCAGCTTTTAGTGCCTCAGAGCTGGAAGGATTTTTCAGCACAGCACAATTGAAGGATTTCTTTTAAAAGCTATAACACGCCCTGACATAAAAAGGAAAACAGTAAAAGAAAGTAATATCCCTCTCTCATTTTCAGAAATGAGAGTAAGGTTGCAAAGCAAAATTACTACTAAATGTTAAAGCAGAAAAAAAAATCTGGAAAAAAATGCATCTTAAAATAAAGTCACCCCTAAGTCTTTACAACATTACTTAGGATTGGGAAAGCTGGTGTATATGGGCTATTACAACACATTAAACCAACTGTAAAAACATCAGATCAGAATTTGAGATAGTTACATCTCAGAAAAGTATTCAATATCTTCTGCATCATCTTTCCACTTACTGCAACTATTTAATTTAACGGCAAATTTGAGGTCTCCAACATTGTATCGGTGTGTTTGTTGATTTGTTTGTTGCCACATTTCTAAACCCCATGCTCATAAAAACTCTCTTTATGTCTCTGTCTATCCCTTCCCATTTTTTTAAGCTTGCTTAATTTGAAACCAAATTTAAAAAACCAAGCACACTGCCAAGCAAATCAACAGCTTCTGATATAATTTTTCTTCCAAAGATTACCGCTGGATATTCCAAAGAAGCAACAAAACTTGATGAAATATATCCAGCTTGCCTTCTGATAAACCAGTGTTTTTCAAACTTGGCAACTGAAGTGGACTTCAGCTCCCAGAATTTCCCCAGTCACCATGCAGGAACCAAGTTTGAAAATATAATTTAATTTCATTGTACGAGGTGCAATGACAATAAAGTAAACTAAACTAAAATTTAAAAAAATCACTGGGATAAACCAATGTTTTGAGACACAAGCAATCATTTCTTTAATGTGGATGGCAATCCACAAATCAAAATCAGCTGTGCCCGCTGACCCAAAAGGGTGGCAATCATTATACATGTGTATACTGAGGCATTTAAATCAGAAGGGAAAAATGTGTGCTATGTCTATTTTAGAGTTTACATCTATTTTTACTTTAAAATAAAGAGTAAACTGTACTGTCAATTATAAGCAACCACAGTTAGGAGCACAGAAAATTCCTTAGGGATCCTAGGTGGCCCTGAGTTGAAGGTTGCCCACTTCTGATTTAAATGAATAAGCATCTTAAAGAAAAAGGAATTCCAGATGAACATTGATTGTTCAAGTAAATACAGCCTTTTTTCTACAATACATCCTAGAGCAGGGGTCGCCAACCTTTTGGACCTCAGGGACCACCAAACTCATAATTTTAAATCCCAGGGACCACTAACCAGTTCTGTGGGCATGGCCTAATTTGTGGGTGTGGCTTGGTGGTCATGGCTTGTATGTAAATATTATAAATATTTATATAAATATTGATTTTTTTTATAAAAAAGAGCAACTTTTACCCAAAATCAGGCAAATCAGGCAGGCAGATTGAGTTGCTCACAGAATCATTCAGTGATCTATCTATCTGCCATCAGCTACCTGAGTCTGTCACATAAAATTTACTTGCTGTGTCTGCACTGAATAATAGAACCTTCAGTCCTAAGGGAGGTTCAGCTGTGCTTAAAAGCAGAGCCCAAGATCTAAAGACTAGCTAGAAAGCAAGAAATCCAACCATTTCCTGCTTCCTAGTTAATCTAAATCTCCCAGCACAGCAGAACAGCTGATGGGCAGAAAAAGGAAAAATAGCAATTTAGCAGGCAAGTTTGCCGGATAAGGAGTGAGTGGGTGGGGAGGGTTCCCACAAGCCATGTGGGTGACACAGCCTTGTGTTTCTGTGCAGCCTGGATTAATTGCTTTGGGCGGGGGTGTTCTAGGGGTGACCTTTGGCCCACCAAAGTTTTCTCGGGGCCTACCAGTGGGCTGCAGCTCACTAGTTGGCAACCGCTGTCCTAGAGTCCTAGTCTCTATTCTTCATGGCAAAACATGGTTCAGGGAGTCCTCAATGTACAACCGCAAATGAGCTCAAGATTTATGTTGCTAAGCGAAATGTGTTGAGTTTTGGCTCATTTTATGACCTTTCTTACCTCCATTGTTAAGTGAAACACTGCAGTTAACTTAATAGCATGGTTGTCAAACAAATCTGGCTTCCCCATTGATTTTGCCTGCCAGAAGGTTGCAGAAGGGGACTGTTAAGATATGTACAGAATAACCCTTGAGTAACAAGGATATGCATATGGAAACGTTTTTGAGAGTAGTTATGAATAATTATTCAGCCACACACAGATACACTAAATTGAGTTAAAGTTTACTCTAAGAAATAGCACAGTCCAATAAACGGTCCAGGTCATATATGTTTAACAGTCCAAATAATATCCAATTACAAAGTCTTCTTACCAGTTGTAAATCATTTACAGTAAACAAAGATATCAAAGCATAAGCACAGCATAAATACAACAGAGAACCTTAGATAGCAACAGAATGTCAGAGAGAGCAAGCTATGATCTCTAGCTCCCTCTTACGGTAATTTGCAATATAATCAACCAATCGGAATATAGTATAAATCAATACAGTGATTTTGTCTTAAAAGCTACAAACATACATTGTTGGTTTATATATTGCCAACCCAACTAATTGGTGTACAGATTCCTAACAGGAACCACATGACCTCAGGACACTGCAACTGTCATATATATGAGTCAGTTGCAATGGTGGTATTCTACTGGTTCAACCGGTTCTGCCGAGCTGGTAGTGGTAATGAGCAGTGGAGACCGAACCGTTCTCTCCAACGCTCTGTGTGGGGCCTACTCTCCCGCCCAAGCTCCCATACTAACCTTTATGTCCTGCTTTTGAAGCACAGCTGCACACGTAAAGCGCGCCTACCAAGCCACGCCCACCGAACCGGTGGTGAAAATATGACCACTGGTCAGTTGCTAAGATTCTTATGACCATGGGGATGCTGCAACAGTTGTAAGTGTGAAAACCAGCTATAAGTCACTGGTTTCAGGGCCATTGTTAACTTCAGTCACTAAACAAACTAATGTAAGTCGAGGACTGCTTGTCTGTATTCAATTATTTTTCCCTGTAAAGCTCCCAAAGTCTATGAAAATGAGAAGAATTTGGTTTCAATAGCCTTCCTTGGTAACCTCCATTCTCATATCAGTCAAGATGAGTTCCTCTATTTCACTCCTTCGCTTCCCTTTCTGTCTTCTCCCTCCTCATGCAACAATGATTCCTATCTGGATTTGTTTTGCAAAACTTACAGGTTCCAACTGTTATACAACAAAGACTGCTGAGGAAGTGTTAGCAAATTTCCTACCAGAAGTTACATTTGCATGAAGTACCAAAGAGCACCACGCAAGCTATTGCCCGTTCAGCACCCAGCCAATCTCTTGCATCACACCACCAACCCCATCATTTGATGGTTCATACTATTTACACATTCACAGGGTGGCAAATTGTGTGGCTAGCATCAAAAACGCATCAGCACTTCTTAACGAAATGATTTTCTTGTCCCTTCCATATCCCAGATATGGAATCTTGTCTCCACCAATTATACAATAGGAAATTTATTCCAGTAACACACCTTGTAATTAACCAGTCAATAATGAGAGAGATAAGATCAGCCATTGTACCTTTTAATAAGCTGCCTTCTAACTTCCTGAAAACATCCAACATGTCCGGTTTTAAGACACTAAAACAAGGGTGTCAAACTTGATTTCATTGAGGGCCGCATCAGGGTTGTGTTTGACCTCCAGGGGCGGGGGGCGTGGCCAGGGTGGGCGTGGCAAGGTCAATGTCACTCATGTCAGGAGCGCCTGTGGAGGCCTGAGTTCTCTGTTAGCAAAAACATACTCCCAAGCTCCGTTTTCACCTGCGACGGCCTCCTGCAACCCTCTGCCAGTGAAAAGGGAGCTCGGGAGGGCCGCGTGCAGCCCTCCCAAGCTCCATTTTCACTGTCAGAAGCACCATGGACCAGTCCTTTCCTGTTTCCAGGGCAGCCCTGCGGGCCAAATCTAAGTATTCCGCGGGCCAGATCCAGCCCCCGGGCCTTGAACTTGGCACCCCTGCACTAAATCTCTGGCATTGTAATTTGGCTGCAATTCCCAATGTGCAAAGAGGGGAAGTTGGTTGAAAGATTACAGGTAGGTCCTGATTAGTGCAATTAATGAATCCACAAAATGGTTACATTGTTCAAATTGCTCCATTTGAAGTGATAGTTCCATGAAAAATATGACAATTGGTTCCAGCTGCGTGGAAATAGGCAATGAAAATTTTTAAGCATAATTTTTTGTCTGTACATTAATAAAATATTACAGCAAATAATTAAAACAATGTGTTCATGATTTAAATTGATGGTTAACAAAATCAAAGTAGTTATAGAAAGCAAAATTTTTAAAAAGCAAACAAAAATTGGCCCTACATACAGGTGTTCCAACATCTTGTCCTTTTAGTGTCGCTATGACTACACTCATGTCATTCGATTACATTAAATTTTTGCTCGAATGTAAACAGCAAGCCTCTTTTTAAAATGTATACTGTGTATAAATATAGCATGTATATTTTTTTTTAAAATGAATGCTTCTTTTTAAAATTTATATTTTGACAGAACCTTCCATGTCTCCATTTTGCACACACAAAGATTGTCAAAACCACAACTGTGTATATGTTAGCGTTAGCTTCACTTTAACTCCACTTTTTCTGGGTCACTCTAATTTGAATATCGTATTTGAATGTTCAAACTTGCACTACTGCAACTTACCTACGTACAGATCCTTCTTCTCGGTCAAGCATTTACTCTTACCTATAGAATAATATATCTAAATTCTCTTTGTGCCCCATCCATTATATTACAAAATTATTGCTGACTCCTTTTAGTTTAGAAACTTTACAATTTTAGGATGTTTTGGTACAAGTTGTTGTAAGGACACAGAATTCATTTCAAGAATAGTTAAATAATAATAATAAAAACATGCAATTTAGTCCTCGTAGAAGGAAACCATACTGCAGATAGTTATACTTTAAAGCCAGGGTCCCTAACTCTTGGTTTGTGGCCTGATGCTGGGCTGCAGCCCGTTCAAAACCCCGCCACAGAAAGGGTGGGTGAGTGTGCTGCATTTGTTGATATCATGACAGCTAAAAGGAACAGTATTATGAAAATATATCTCCAAATACAGGTATCCTCAACTTACAACATTCATTTAGTGATGGTTCGAAGTTTGGGTGCCTTGACTTATGATTGTTTTGACTTAGGACCGAAATTCTGGTCCTAATTGCAGGCATAAACCGAGGACTACCTGTCCTCTATCCTCTGTCCAAAGCTTATTCCTGCCCTTTATGCTGCCCCATGACAAAGAAAAAAATGAAAATAATTTTTGCTACTGGTTATTGGAATAGTTAAGAGCTGTGCCCATATCTCTGCATATTTCTTACACTTCCACAATCTGATTCTCTCACGATAGGTTGAAAATTCAGACAACTGCAGTCTCATCATACATCTGTCTGGCTCACCCTTGCAGAAGTCTGGGTTATACAGTAGTTCATCTGCAAAATGGACTACTGTATAATCTTAGCTTGCTTGAAAGTTGTGACATTTTAAATCAGGGATGTCAAACTGGAGGCTCACGGACTGGATGCATCACATGCAGGCCACACCCACCCCGGCTCTGCAAAGGCAAAAAACATTGTGATACATCACAAGACATCACATTATGTGATCGAGTTTGACACCTGTGATAAATATAAACTTTTCCTCCTTTTAAAAATTAAACTAAATAGATACCCTTAAGCTAGGGGTGTCAAACTTGTGTCACGGCATCATCACATGACGTATTGTGACTTTTTCCCGCCTTTGCTAAACTGGTCATGGGCGTGGCCAGTGCATGTTGCATCCAGCCCGCGGGGCGTGAGTTTTACACCCCTGCCTTAAGCCCATTGCTTAAATTTGTTAACTTAATGTTGATCAATCGGAAGAAAAAGGTCAGGAGAAATAAAAAAATAACCTAGGCCCACTGAAAAAAGAGAAGTAACAGAAGGTGGGTTACCTGCCAGGTAAGCTAAAAGGAGCACAGAAGGGAGTTTCCATTTCTGCTCAAACAAAGTGTTTCCCAAAACCAATTGTTAGAAATATTACAGCAATTCATTGCTTGTTTCTTATTCAGTGAGTGCTGAGTCAATCAAATGAGGATGTTGGTGTGGCTCACCTGCCCTTTTGCTCTTACAACAGCTTAAGTCAACAAAAACTTGGCTTTCTCAGCTGCGCACCTATACATTTTGCTACCAATCTTTCATTTTCCACAGACCCTTTTATTGTTTTATAAGTAGCAAGGGTGAAGGATTATTTGAGGTAGAGGGAGGAAGAAAAAAAACAGAAATGCACAGCTCTGGGAACCAGCAAATGATCTCATGATTGCTTACTCAACACCCACCAATCTGCCAAAAACAGCTACTGCGGCTGCTCATAATGAATGCCACTAAATGTGATTCCTGTAAAGCAATCATGCTGACAGGGTCATCCAAGGTCAGCTCTTCATCAAAACAGCCTGGGCAACACCATCCATGTAAAATACATCAAACTGAAGTGTTCTGCCTAGGATTTTTATTAACAAGAGAGAAAGAAAGGGCATTTTCTGCCAACACTTTTGCTGAAAGCTATGAAAGAACAGGAATGCCAGTGCCCATGGGCCTTCGCCCTTTGCTTCCCGCCTTACACTGTAGGGCAGGGATGTCAAACTCGCGGCCGCGGGCTGGATGCATCACACACTGGCCACGCTCACTCCTGGTTTAGCAAGTGGGGGGGGGAAGTTGCGATACGTCACATGATGATGTGTCATCACCAGTTTGACACCCCTGTTATAGGGCAAATGCCTTGCACCAAAATTGACAGAACAACCAAGCCTTCTCAATCTGTGGCAACCGTATCCATAACCAGCATTTCATCGTTCTTCCTCTCAAGTCAGTGTGATGGGGCAGAGGCTAAGCGACTTATTCATGAGGGATCCTTGGTGCTCTCTGAGCTTGGGTTATTTTCTTGCAAAAGTTTCATTACCCAAACTAGGTAACACCTTCAATGCAGCTCACTGATGATGTTACCTAGTTGGGTAATGAAACGCCTGCAAGAAAACAACCGTTCAGAGCCAGAACTACAAATATGCTCCTTTATCAATATATTCATCTCTAAGACATTTAAGGGATGTAGAATCTCTAGAAGAAAGAACTAATCCAGCTTGCCGGTGAAGCTTTGAAGAAGCATGTGTGAAGACACGGTTTTGACATGTTTCATGCTACAGCTCTTTTCAACATGTCAAACCCACCTCCATGCCTCTCACCACTTTCTGATCTATCCAACCCAACTCTCTTATCTCTGGCTTCAATCAATCCTACAGTTTTTGCAATACCACCTAATTACCTAATTTTCTTGGCCAAACCCAAAACCCTAAGTGATTTGGTACTATAAATCATCAGAAAAGTCTCTGAATTAATATTCTTCCCGCTAACTCTAACCTTCATTTCTACATATTATAATTGCATCTCATTAAATAGTTCAGACATCCCCAGCCTGGTTCCCTGTAAATGTGTTGAGGCTACAGCTCCCAGACTTCCCTAGGTTCCTGGCTGTGAGTTGTAGTCCCTGGTTTGTCCTGGTTTGGGAATGGATGGAGCTGGGTGTCAGGGCTCCAACAAATCCACTCCCACTCAAATCATAAGTCTCTAGCTGCATCTCTCAGAGTAAAAAATTTTTTTTATTAGGAGTGGCTATTGTTGGCGTTAGCTGGGTGCAGCTGACACTAAAATACATCATTCATTTCCCCCTTGACCCTGGTATTCCCCCCACCCCCTGGATGTATATTCTCCAATAGGACACATCCATAGCCATCAATCATGCTCTCCAGTAATATTCCTGCATGCCGACAGCTTTGGGCTGCCAAGGCGATTATCTAAGGCATTTGAGGAATGCACTGCTTTCCCCCAATCCCTTTATGCTGGCAACTAAAAGACCAAAGGAGTATTTTTTAGTTGATTTTTTAGTTGATATTGGGTATGCCTCAAATTTTCCTAGCACGATCACCAACTTTTCCCTTTATTCTACCATATTTTTTTCTTTCTCTTTAAATTCTCATCTTCCATATATAGCTACTGTGTATAACTCCCTTAGCCACTCGTTTCCCCCATCCCAAAGGATTTTTTCTTTTATTTTGCACAATTTTGAATACTTCATAATTGCACTGAAATATTTGAAACCGTTCCAGAATTTTATAGAAGCTTGCAAAAGTATGTCACTTGTTAAAATCCAGGGATTGGTACAGAACAAATGATGAGCTCATGTAACATATTGAATAACTGAAAGCACATTTTCCAAATTGTGTTCCACTGATCCCTACAATTAAGATTAGAGAACCTGATGAGGGTCTGTGAGAGACCAGCAAACCCCACCCACCCATGTTCAAAGTCAGCAAATTTTCCCTCACTACAGCTTTAGCTCTTGATCTGAAATTCAAAGACTTCTAAAAAAAACAACTAATGAATTCTGTGACTTTACAATTTTTGAAAACCTTTGACTTAAAAGTGCTTCAGATACACTTCTAAGGGAGGTCACTTTTATTCCAAGTTACAGGGAAGGAAAAATAAAAGAATTCCCACATCTTTCTTTAAAATTAAACAGGGCACAAGAAAACAAATGGTTCTCACATGGGCAGGGCAAATACTGGCCACTGTTCTAAGACACAAAAGGTATGCATGAATACAGGAGCAACTTCTGTGACTCAGTTCCTAATTCGCTATCTGTCACATGTCGAGAGAAGAAAAGTGATCTCATACAATTCGTTAATCATTAGAGTCTTTCAAACTCCGGTTTGCTTTCATGACATGGGAAAGTTATAAAAGCTGGACTAAAGATCAGCCACATTTACCTGCTTTACTGTATCTTCAACAGCTTGCACATAATGACTCAGTTCTCTGTTCATTACAGCATAGTCCAACATCACTTCTTTCATTGTTTTAATTTCTTCTGGGTCATCTGCAAAATAAAAGTTTACTTAATATTTTTTTTTAAAGGTATTCAGATAACTAAGATCCGAAGATGTTAGAGAGAACCAAATAGAACAAAAACATACTAAATGTATGTAAGAAAAAGGCAGGGGCAACATAGTTTAATTTAAATATGTAAAAACTATTTCCCTAAATGTCTATGGAGATTGTCAGTCATCCAGCTCATGGCTGTACCAAAGGTGCTTTTTCAAGAGGCAACTTCAAGCTTCAGCTTCTTGGATGAGAAGCAAAACGTCTTCAAAGAAAAACCAGAAAGTCCAGCTACCTCTTGGGATATTTCCCTAAATGCTGCATCGATATAAAACTTGACTGAGTGGCTTCTTTTTAAAGTCAGATCTAACCATCAGAGAAATCACAAACAGGCTCTTTCAGTGATGGTTTGAGGGAAATTATCATGTTCTCTCCCTTACGATTTTCAAATACAGGTAGTCCTTGACTTACGACCACCGTTGAACCCAAAATTTATGTTGCTACGTGAGAAATTTGTTTAATTTCACCCCATTTTATGATTTTTCTGTCCACATTCGTTAAGTGAATCACTGCACTTGTTAAATTAGTAACACCGTTGTTAAGTGAATCTGGCTTTCCCATTGACTTTGCTTATCAGAAGGTCATAAAAGGTCCCCAGGACATTGCACCCGTCAGAAATATGAATCAGTTGTCAAGCACCCGAATGTAAATCACATGACCATAGCGATGCAGCAATCATCATAAGTGTGAAAAATTGTCATTAGTCACTTTTCAGTGACTGAGTGAACTATTGTAAGCCAAGGATTTCCTGCATTTTTTTGATATTCTATTTCAAAAGCCATTTGCCTATCTTACTCTACCAAATTGTTCCATTAAATGTCTGTGTACAATTTAAAATATGTTTTAAATTGTATTTACATAATATTCTAAGACATCAAGTGAAGGCTTGCTGCATTAAGAGCAGAGTAAGTAGCCCTAAATAAATAAATAAAATCAAAATAGTGTTGTGCCAGGATCACAACTACAATTGTGATTCATGGCTTACTATGATTAAACATTTCATGGAAATCAACTGTCTCTTTCAAGGTACATGTAAAAATGGCAATTCAACTATTTCCCTAAATGTCTATGGAGATTGTCAGTCATCCAGCTCATGGCTGTACCAAAGGTGCTTTTCAAGAGGCAACTTCAAGCTTCAGCTTCTTGGATGAGAAGCAAACGTCTTCAAAGAAAACCAGAAAGTCCAGCTACCTCTTGGGATATTTCCCTAAATGCTGCATCGATATAAAACTTGACTGAGTGGCTTCTTTTAAAGTCAGATCTAACCATCAGAGAAATCACAAACAGGCTCTTTCAGTGATGGTTTGAGGGAAATTATCATGTTTTCTCCCTTATGATTTTCAAATACAGGTAGTCCTTGACTTACGACCACCGTTGAACCCAAAATTTATGTTGCTACGTGAGAAATTTGTTTAATTTCACCCCATTTTATGATTTTTCTGTCCACATTCGTTAAGTGAATCACTGCACTTGTTAAATTAGTAACACCGTTGTTAAGTGAATCTGGCTTTCCCATTGACTTTGCTTATCAGAAGGTCATAAAAGGTCCCCAGGACATTGCACCCGTCAGAAATATGAATCAGTTGTCAAGCACCCGAATGTAAATCACATGACCATAGCGATGCAGCAATCATCATAAGTGTGAAAAATTGTCATTAGTCACTTTTCAGTGACTGAATGAAGTCAAGGATTTGTCATTTTTTTCAGTACTGTTATTGAAGCCAAAAGATTTCCTGCATTTTTTTGATTTCTATTTCAAAAGCCATTTGCCTTCTTACTCTGTGTACAAAATGTCTGTGTACAAAAAAAATGTTTTAAATTGTATTTACATAATATTCTAAGACATCAAGTGAAGGCTTGCTGCATTAAGAGTAGAGTAAGTAGCCCTAAATAAATAAATAAAATCAAAATAGTGTTGTGCCAGGATCACAACTACAATTCATGGCTTACTATGATTAAACATTTCATGGAAATCAACTGTCTCTTTCAAGGTACATGTAAAAATGGCAATTCAATTTTCCATACTATTAACATCGGCACTCATAAGTGCTGCCAAAAGTGCTTCTCTAAAACGCCACAGCTCGATTGTGGAACCCACCGCTACAAGATCCAATAAATATCACCAACCATCTTGTAGGGGCTTGGAAGTTAAGGAGAGTCAGACCTGTTTGATACTAGGATGGGAGACCACCAGAGAAAAGTTATGCACTGGACTGAAAAGCTGAAAGTGTATTCCATAAGACGGCAACAACCACCACCTTCATATTACTACCAAGGACAAGTAATCCTTGACTTATAACCACAATTGGGACCAAAATTTCTGTAACTTCGAAAGCTTACAGAACAAATGGTTGTAAATCATGGACTGCCTGCAAATTTGGATATTTTCTTGTAATCTCCAGGAACTGAGCCTCCTGTGAAGGACTTTAGAAGAGGACTTCATGAAGGATTAAACCAAGGGTCTTCAAACTTGGCAAGTTTAAGACTTATGGACTTCAACTCCCAGAATTCCTGAACTAAAATGACTGGAGGAGAAATTCTGGGAGTTGAAGTCCACAAGTCTTAAAGTTTGAAGACCCCTGGATTAAACTAACAATAACTACTAGTCTTTAGATTTTAGTAGTTTATGGGACCCAAATGAGAATTTCCAACTTGTAGACTTCCTAAGAGACAGCTGGTTTTCTCTGTGGGTACAAAATATGGGACAAAAAAGCCCCTCTTAAATTCTTATACCACAATAGATTTGCCTGGGGAAGGCTTTGCAACAGAGTGTTTCCAACTAATGGGAAATGCCCAACTGCTTCAAGATAAACAGCTCCCAACTTGGTTGGTTAATCAGAAGGACAAAATGTGTCCCTATGGGGATCTCAGAAGGGAGATTTGGATAGAAAAGGGAACAAAAAAGAGAGGGAAAAGAAGAGTGGGGATGGAAAAGAAAAGAAGCTATAAAGGATTGGAAGAAGATAGAGACAGGAAAAGCGTACAAGGATTAAAGGGATAAATTTATTTAAGAGACACAAAGACAATGGTTAGAAGTTTAATTTAAAAAGAGAATTCTGCAAGGGTACATGAGATAATATTGCTATATTATTAGAAAATGTGTTAGATGATGGAAGAGATGTGTAATGGAATATTCTTTCTTAGTAATTAAATGATGCAAAGAGGATAAGAGAATAAGGTTTTTAATGATTTAAACATTTAAAAATTTAAAAGAAACATGAAAGGCTTTAATGCTGTTTTTTAAATATAATAATAAGTTAATATGAAATACACATGATCAAAATGAATGATAATTGATGTTATTTGCTAATAAGAGGGATATTGATATTAAAGGTGAAACTGAATTTGAAATAGAAATATGTATTTTATATATATGTATATCTTCTTTTTGTTTCTCGTTAAAGAATTTAATGTGTATTTGTAAGGGAATGTACCAAGCAGAATTCGGTTGATAGCTATGTTAGAAAATGAATGTCATATTTGTGAAGGTGTACTTTAAGTGTTGAGTAATAATTGAATAGATAATAGTTAAAAGATATAAAGGTGCTATAACTCCAGCCTTATCAATTACAGGCCAAAATATGTACAAGGGAAAAAAAAGAGTATGAAATTGTAAACAGGACAGATGAAAGTGTTAAAATATTAAATGGAAAGGTATGGAAAATTAGAAAAAGAAATGTAATTGAAATTAGAAAGGAATGGAATAATTAAAAATAAGATTATAGAAAGTAGAGAAAGGGAAAAGCTATGGAAAAAAATCATGAAAATGGATATAAGATATGGATTAGAATACATAAGATGAATATGTAATTGAATTTATGTCTGTATGGAGAAGTGACAACCCGGGAGCACACTGTTCTCAAAAAAGATGTTTTATGTTCTTTATGTATTTGTCTATGTTTGTCTTTAAAAAAAAAAAAATAATTACAAAAATGTGTCCCTATGGAAATTATCTTCAACCTGCTCTCCAGGAAATAGGAGTTAATGAGCCTATAATTCACAAATGAGTATAGATTTAAAATCTTTCTCTTCCTCTCTCTGAACCATCAAATCTCGAACAGCAAAGTACAACCCAGAAAGATTTACAGTGAGTTTCTCTAGCTCAGCTTATTGTCAAGAAGCTAAGGAGTTAATATACAGAATCTTGGAAACTGAATAAGCCAGAACTCTTAAAGCTAATTATTAGTAAATCAATTAAAGCAGGACCTCTCAAAGCTGCTTGAACCTCTTTTTACTAGAATGCAGGACAGATGGGCCAGCTAATCATTATTTTCCTAGCTATGATTGACTCTGAATTATCCATCTGCTCATCATTAATTATGGTTTGATATATTCCCAATTCTGTTTTAGACTCAGAGTTCTCGCTTATCTCAAACTAAGATTGATAGTAGCACTATTACAGGAACTCCTATTTTTCCTGATCTGATTGGAAAAAAAAGAAATGGAAAGAAGACTTTTCTTTCCAATTTGTTTGCAAAATTAGATTGCTTAATTTTAAAGGGGCAACATTTGAATATGAGCCAATGGTAGGACAGCATTCAATCGATATCACTATTACTTGCACACATTTTTTTTATTGAGCATATAAACTTCTTGGTTACTTCAATTATTTTTCTCCCAAGTAAGAATGAATTTTAGTCACATTTTTACATTTGAACTGTAGAGGTGTGTGAAGTGCTTGGATGATCATAAGATCTGTTTCCTAAGAGGTTAGTTACACTAATCCAAGCCATTACTTGAAAGAAAACCATCTAGATTTTTGAAAACCATTCCCACTTTATCTTCCTAAACTCCACAAGAGAGTATGAGTTAAAAATCCACAATGATCTGGAGGAAAAGCAAACTAACGTAATTTTGAGCCTCTCAATATTCTTGTCCACTTGTACCACACCAGCTATCCAGCAGCTGGCTATGAAATATTTTTGACTTTTATTATCAGCACCCACTATATTGTCCATCCCTATCAAAAATTGTCCTTTTTTTTTACTATTTTTGCCTATGTATTTACAGAAGTAACTTTTCTGTCATAGGCATAACAGACATTTTCCAGACTGCATTTTTACATGTTGTGCAACCAAAAGCCATTTTACAATTCTTGGGCAACCCCAGCTAATGTATTACTCAGAACAACATTTCCTTGGTTTTATGCAAGAAAGATTTTGAGAGAGAACGAATTGTGTGAGTGCGTGTGATTTCAGTTACCAACACCTAATCATTAGGCAATCAGGGTATTTAGTACAGAAGTTGTATTTAATGAGTCATCATATTGCTCCAGAAATATTTAACAGAAATATGAATACCCTCTCCTGAGGAACTATGGTTGAAACTATAATTAGCCCTGTTCTTTTAAATGTCATCCCTTATAAAATCAAATCTGAGTCAGCGTTTTCTAACTCAACAAAAATAATAAAAGGTTTATCCAAATTGGAAAAGAGCATCAACCAGAAGCTGTGCTCTGCCAACAAAACTGAAGCAAATCATAAGATTTATCTTTCCACAAGAAAGGAGAACCTATTATTTAAAAATCCAAACAAGTGTCTTTTAAGCTGACTTCTCACCTCTCCTCCAAATAAACCCCTTCTCCATTGCAACATATAATTTGGTATTGTTTTTCATGGAAAAGGCATGTAAACGGTACAAAAGTCCAGAGTGAGCTTCCTTTACCATTGAGCAATTCCTTTTCTCCGTAGAATCCATGAACAGCATCACACAAACATGACATTTCCTAGCCAGGATGCTAAAGGTCTCTTCAGTGCTTTCTTAGCTAGCTATAGCATCCCAAGAAAAACATAGATTCAGTGCATCATATACTAATTATAGCAATGTTTCTTGGCCACATCCAGTTGCATGGACTTCAACGCCCAGAATTCCCTAGCCAGCATTCTGGGAGTTAAAGTTCACACATCTCAAAAGCAATATTACACTGTAATATAGCAATCAACCTTACTGCCTGCTCACCTAATGTTCCTCTGGAAGGCCAAATCCTCAGGTGAGTTATCTTAAACAAGGCTGCCCTCAGTTACTAAACAGGATTGCAGCAATTCTTTCTAACTGGGGCTAACTTTAGAAACCTGGAAGCATGCAAATCATGCAAAATGCAGCACAAATATTCAGTTTGTGCAAACTGCTTTTATTGCTTTTCAAACTGTTTGCACATCAGTTTAAAGTGATAGATCCTCACAAGCTGCTAAGCCACAAAGATGCCAATCACTTTTTTTAATGTAGGAGGGGGCAATTCAATCCATAAAGCTGGTTTACAGTTCAGCATGTTGGCCAAAGAAAATGGGTTAATGGACAAAAACAAGGGATAAACTAATGGGAGAAAAACATATTTTGTGAATTACAGTCATGGCAAACCACTGAAGATTTTTTGATGTCTAAGCATATTGGTGGTGCAGGCTATTAAACGCCTAGCACTTAAGTTCCAGCTGCCTGCAGTTAGTGCAAGCTCGAATCCCACCAGGCTCAAGGTTGACTCAGCCTTCCATCCTCTCGGGGTAGGTAACTTGAGGACCCAAGATTGTTGGGGGCAATAAGCTGACTTTGTAAAAATGCCGCTTAGTAATAAGCAGGCATATACAATGGAAGGAAGGCTGTTGCTGAGCACATTGGGTTGTGCTCCAAAGATTGTAAGCCGCCCTGAGTCTCCGGAGAAGGGCGGCATTTAAATATGAATTTTTTTAAAAAAAAGTTACTTAGTGGAAAGTTGCAGGATCCAACCTGGGTCACTCATTGGGACCACAGGTTTTGTCTTCTGAGCTTTGGGACTCATACTAGAGACAAACTTCAGGGAACTTCTTTCTAGCAGAGTATGTGAGAACTTCTAGAGAGAAGTTCCCTGAGGGTGATCTCCACCACGAGTCTGAAAGCTTGGAAAATAAACCTTGGATTCTGCAACATTATCTGAGGATGTGTATATTTGCCTCCATTCGTTGATAAAAAGTGTACACTTGAGCCTTACGTTCATCTACTACTATAGATAGTCTTCTCCAAGGTAGCTGCACAACTCTATAACCATCTCTCTGGGAAAATTCCTAAGTCTCTTTTCTCTTCTTAAATGGACTGTGAAACTTATTTGATTGAGACAAGGAGAGTGAAAGACATCAACTTTGTCAATTTCTGTATGTAAGATGGAGAAGGAACATGTTATCTTTTGCTTCAGGCATCAACATATCTTAAGCAAACCTGCTATGACAACACTGTATAAAACATAAATTCCATAATTAGGTGTTGAGTGAAAGGTTTTCTTTTGTCAAAGCTACTTGGTCAATTTTATTGTTTTGTGTTTATATAGATGCCGTCAATTTGGGGCACAAAGGCTGAATATTTTAGAGCAATGTTTCTCCAATCTGTTCACTGGAGCTCATGACAGAAAATTGGCCCTTGTGGTTTGTAAACTGTATCTTATGAATTAATGGGGCATGCGAACCCAGAAACTGTGCTTATGCAACATAATGCTTGAAGCAAACTGTGATTAGCCTAACGCATGCACACAGCCAAAAGCACAAGAATGTAATATGTTTTCACTTTTTTTCCCCTAGTAATTATTATTACTAGAAGCTTCTTTCTTCAAAGCATATCCAATTCTCAGACTTGGAAAAAGTGTCACTCACAGACACCCAAGTGAAGTTGTAGACATCAGTCTCCAGAGCAAACTCCTGTCTCCTCCTGTTCTCACCTACCTTTCATGCAGTTACTTTCCTATGATCCTTTGGGAAGCAATTCCATACCACCAGCCAGGTGGCCAGTGAGCGTCTCTCCTTCAGAACTGACATGGATCACATTTCATGAATCATAAGTTTGTTTGGCAAACACATGTCACTCTCCTCTCTCAATGAATCGTACTTCCAACCAATACTAAGTTTCACCGAGCTGTACATCAGAACATTGATAACGTAAGGGATTGCAACAACAGAACAAGTAACTGAAAACCCTCAGACTTGCTGAAAATGGCTTAATTGCTATGAATTTTACACATTTTTTTTAAAAGCTAACAAACTGGTGGAGCCCAACTGAGACAAGACGGATAACTAATTATCTCTTACACTTTATTCTTCCGGGCTCAATAATCCACCCACAGTGCCTCTGTTGCTAATTTAATGATGCTCAACAGAAACTAAATAGGCCTCTAATTTTTTAGCATGTGTATGTACCATTTGTCCACACCATTTTCAGTAGTACAGCATTATTTCTCAACCTGGTGCTCTCCAAATATGCTTGGATTACAACTATTACCTTTACCTATCACAGTTTGGATGCTTGCAAGACAGAACTTCATGCTCAAGCAGAATATAAACGTTTTGGGCATCCTGTTCTATATACCAAGGAAAAAGAAGAAACACAGTTGTTCGTGCTTTGCTATCTCTTCTGCATATCATTTGTTTTAACGTTTCACTAATTCTCAGATGATAGACCCCAAGCAGGAGTGACCTTTTTATACTAGACATTTATAATAGTTTACTTTATGTCATTGTACCTTGTACAACAAAATTAAATGCCATCTTAAATGCTATAATTATAATATGAAGCATAATCCTTTAACTTCCCCTGTTCGACTAGGGTCTTCTAAAATGCAAAGTATATATGGTACCTTATCACTATGATTGTTCCTACTGCATTGTAGTCCCATCAAGTCAAACCATCCATTCTCCTTATGCAGGCAGAATAAGTAGAGTATCTGCTAGGCCTATGCAAAGACACTTGTAGCTTTCTGGATGAGTTGAATCACATCTCGCACTTGTCCCAAACAACACAACCAATACTGAAAAATGTTGAAAGTTATGGTTTATCAACTACTAGAAGAGGCCAGAGATTCCTTACCCCTGCTCAAGGCTCTACTGATAGGGCTAGACTGCCTTGAGGGCCATCAGTAAACTTTACCAACTAATGGAGGCATATGAGATTTGACCAAATCCCTGAAAGCCAGAGATTCCTCACTGCTGCTCAAAGCTCCATTAACTGGTCTAGATAGTCTTGAAGACTATCAGTTTGCCACCCAAAGTCACTTGTTTGTGAGATTGGTAGCTATATAAATCAGTGAACTTCACCAACCAATGAAGACATATCAGATTTGAACATATCTCCTGGCCTCAGCTTCTCTGCCCAATCTGGCCCTTGATCATGTATCAGCCATCTTGCCTACCTTATAGCATACTTGACAACTGACCAACCCATCACTCAGTTTCCACCCTGTGACCTGACTGTCCGTGCCACAAATTGTCCACAGCTGCAACCTGTTGCAAAGCTCAACTCCTAGCCTAGAACCTCTTCCCTTAAACCTCTTCCACCTGAAAAGAATGCTGCCTCCCCAATTATAACATTAACTTCTCAAGTCCTCAGATAATGCGCGAGTGTGTGATCATCTTTAAGCAAAACATGCCAAGCATGTGGACTTCGAAACTGTCCTGGAGAAGTGCAACCCGGTTTCCTTACATCTTTCTTTGCCTTAAGATGAAAAGGCCTTTTCATTTCCAAGCGATTTTAAAGTATAATCAGCAACCTAAAAATTAAATTTTTGCACGTTCTGCCTGCTACACCTTCTGAACAAATGGATTATTGGTGTCTTTTAGCAACTGATTCATGACAACATTTATATTTCTTGCTGGGTTTTTCATCTTACTGCTTACCTCCGTCCCCAGTCCAGAAAATTCATTCAAAGTGGGAAGTTCAGAAGCAAATGGTTTCAGTAAATTAATCAGAAAAATTGAGTCCACAATTTAGTCTGTCAGAAATAGAAGTTAATATTCCAAAGACAGCAAACTGGGGAAAGCTTTAATCAAGTTGATTTACAAACTAAGGGGACAAAGGAAATTTGGAAAATAAATAAATAAAAGCTGCCTGGTGATATCAAAGGCAAGTTTCCCTTTATTCAAGCTCAATTCTTTCTTCCTTTTGCCTATTTTTCCCCCATTACCTAATTTAGCTATGTCTCTAGGATCTCCTAGCCACTCTTCTGCTAATCTAGCCAGAAACTACAAATCAAGACCAACCCTGCTGGGTTTTTCAAGTAGCCAAGGTCAGTTAGGTGCTGCCACCTGCTGAGAAATAGTGAATGGGTACAACAAAATCAACATGTTGAAGGAGATTCAGTTAACCCAACTGATCACAAAATAACAGAGTTGGAAAGACCTTGGGAGCAGTGGTGGGATTCAAAAGTTCCCATCACCGGTTCTGTGGGCGTGGCTGGGGGTCACGACTCACGACTCATGCACACATGCCAAAATGCACACTTTGCACGGGTTAACACAGTAAAAGCTAAGCTACTGCGCCACTCAGCTGTTTAGCACAGCAATCTGCTTGGCCGCATCAAACAGCTGAGAGGTTAAAAAGGACCTAGGAGCAGGGGCAGGTGGGTGGGCCCAACTGCAGTGTTGGAAAGGCTCGGAGCGAACCAGTTCTCTGCCAGCTGATCTTCGGCGCTACCGGCAGGGTTGGGATTCAACCGGTGTTACTACCAGTTCAGTGATTATGTTTTGTGGGTAGTACATCTAAAGCTGTGCCACCCGGACAGCTGATAAGCACTGCATGTGGGTGCGCAGCATTTGAAAAACCCCTTTTTACTGCTTTTTCAACCTCAGCTGTGCCACACAAAGCAGCTGAGGTTGAAAAATCAGGAAATAAAGGACAGGTAAGAGCCCAGACCGGCTGGTGGGCCAAACAGCAGTAGACACAGAACCGGTTCTGTGTCTGCTGCTGTTCAGAGCTACTGGTTCTATAGAGCCAGGCAGAACCAGTAGCATCCCACCCCTGGCTACCGGTACATCAGAACCAGGCCGAACTGGTAGAATACCACCACTGCTTGGGAGGTCTTCCAGTCCCAACCCCCTGCTCAAGCAGGAGAGCCTATATCGTTTCAGACAAGTGGTTGTCCAATCTCTTCTTAAAAGCCTCCAGTGATGGAGCCAACACCTTCTGAAAACAAGCTTTTCCAGTTATTGTTTTCACTGTCAGAAAATTTCTCCTTCTTTATTAATTCTAGGTTGATTCTCTCCTTGGTTAGTTTCCATCTATTGCTTCTTGTCTGGCCTTCAGATGCTTTGGAGAATAGGCTGACCCCCTCTTCTTTGTCCCTTTATCTTCAAGTCCTTAAGTTAAAGTGTGATTCTCATTCTGGGCAACTTGAAGTTGTGTAAATTGCAGGTCCCAGAATTTCCCAGCCAGCATGAAGTCCACAGATTTTCAAGCTGCCCAGAATGAGAAACACTTAGGTTTTGCATTTTTTTTCCCCCGTTAAAAATGGCGGCACACTCAGTTGCTGCGGCTTTTCGCTCTCTGGTTTGGTGTGTGTGTTTGGTGATGTATGTGTCTGAGTCTTGTTGCATGGGGGAGGTTTACATCTGAGAAGAACTAATATGCTATGGACTACAGTCTGCTAGAGCCATTGTGTCAGATTTTCAGAGAACTCACAGTATTCCCGAGGATATAGCAAGACCACCAGGATCTCCGTGGATTGTAATGGGATCATTTAAACAGCGCAGGCGGCACAGAGAGAGAAGGTGAAGGAGGGGCTGCAGAGCAGGAGTTTTAACTCGCTTAAAAAGCCAGCCACACAAACCATCATTGCCAAGTATCTTTCTCTCAAACGCTCGGTCACTCCTCAATAAAATGGATGAGATTGAACTGATGGCAGCGAGCAATCCCATGATAAAGGACTGCTGTGTGATAGTTATTACAGAGAGCTGGCTTCACTCAGCTATTCCCGATACCTCACTACAACTGGCATGTTGTACCATCCACCAACAAGACTGTAATAAGGACTCTGGTAAGACTAAAGGAGGTGGACTTTGTTTATACGTTCATAATAACTGGTGCACCTACAGCCGTTTTATAAACAGATACTGCTCTCCTGATTTAGAGGTGATGACAGTCATGTGCAGGCCCTTCTATCTACCTAGAGAACTGACAGTGGTGATTTTTACAGCTGTTTACATACCTCCTGATGCAAATATTAGTACTGCACTTGCATATTTGCATATTACAATAAATACACTACTTAATGGGGCTCATATAATAACTGATTTTAATAAGGCATGCTTAAAGACTGTATTTCCCGAATTTCCTCAGTATGTGACATGTGCCACCAGGGGAAACATTACACTTGATCATGTGTATTTTAATGTAAAGCATGCATATAAAGCAGTGTCCCTTCCACATCTGGGACTTTCAGATCATTTATCACTGTTCCTTATACCAGCGTACACCCCCCTCAGAAGGAAAACTAAGCCTGAAATCAAACTCATCAAGATCTGGCCGGAGGAGCACTTGATCAGCTGCAGGATTGTTTCTCAAATACTAATTGGAATTTATTTGAACAAGAGGATTTGGAGGAATATACAAAAACTGTACTGTTTTACATCTTGACCTGTGTGGATATGGTTACTGTGAATAAGTGCATCAGGATTTTTCTAAACCAGAAGCCCTGGATGAACAAGGATGTGCAATTACTTCTCAAGACACGTGATATGGCATTCAGGTCTGAGGACAGGGTTTGGTATAACAAGGCAAGAGCAGAACTGAGGCGGGGCATCAAGGAGGCAAAAAAGGACTATAAAGGGAAGATTGAGGACTACTTCACAAATAATGATCCACGACGGGCTTGGCAGGGAATTAAACACATCACTAATTACAGGGGCAGCAACCCCATATCGATCAATAAGGACGCATCACTGGCAGAAGAATTGAACTGCTTCTTTGCCCGATTCGAACTGAATAGGTCTTCGAACACATTGGCTCTACAAACCACCGGTACGCAACTGTTCACAGTACAGGAGTATGATGTGAAGCAGATGCTTAGAGCAGTGAATGTGAAAAAGGCCGCTGGCCCTGATGGGAAGGTACTCAAAGCATGCACTGACCAGCTCGCAGGTGTGTTTACAAATATTTTTAACCTTTCTCTTACACAAGCCATTGTTCCATCTTGTCTCAAAACTTCCATTATTATTCCGGTTCCCAAAAAGCCCTCTCCTGATACTTTAAATTGACTATAGACCAGTAGCTCTCACATCCATAATTATGAAGTGTTTTGAAAGACTGGTCTTAAAATATATACAGGATTGCCCCCCCATCAAACCTTGACCCATACCAGTTTGCCTATCAGAATAACAGATCCACAGAGGATGCTATTGCCATGGCTCTCCACGTTGCACTGAACCATCTGGAGCACAGTGGGAGCTATGTAAGGATGCTTTTCGTTGATTACAGCTCAGCTTTTAATACCATCATTCCGGATATACTGATTAAGAAGTTGCTAGAAATGGGCCTCTCCTCTCACATCTGCTGTTGGATAAAGGACTTTCTTACTAACAGACCCCAAACTGTTAGGATTGGTAGCTATTTTTCCTCCATTCTTGCTCTCAGCACTGGCTCTCCACAGGGCTGTGTGCTGAGCCCTGTTTTGTATTCACTCTACACCTACGACTGTACTCCCTCTTGTCCCACTAACTCTATAATAAAATTTGCAGACGACACCACGTTGGTGGGACTCGTATCAGGAGAAGACGAGACGGCCTATAGGCCAGAGGTTCTCAGACTGGTCTTGTGGTGCAAGAGTCATAACCTCGCCCTGAACATCAAAAGACCAAAGAATTGATTATAGACTTCAGACGATGCAAAGCAGAGCCTCTCCCACTATATATCAATGGAGATTGTGTGGAAAGAGTTCATAGTTTTAAATTTCTAGGAACTCATATTTCCGACAACCTTACTTGGTCGGTCCACACTATGGCCACTGCAAAGAAGGCCCAACAGCGCCTGCACTTTCTGAGGCTGCTGAAAAAGGGTGGTCTGGGTGAGAAGTTGCTGGTTACTTTTTACCATTCTACCATCGAGAGCATTTTGGCATACTGTGTAATGGTGTGGTATGCTGGATGCTCTGTAGTGGATAAGAAGATGCTCCAGAGAGTTATAAACACAGCACAAAAAATCATCAGTTGCTCTCTTTCTTCTTCGGAAGAGATTGAGAAGACCAGACTCCTCTCCAGAGCACTAAAAATCTCCACAGACTGTTCTCATCCTGGTCATTCATATTTTGAACTGTTACTATCAGGGAGACACTATAGGTGTCTTAAAATGAGGACTAATAGACTGAGAAACAGTTTCTTTTCCAAGGCAATAATTGTCTTGAATCAAACAATGCGTATATGATTTAGCCCTATGTATATAGTGGCATTTTTAAACTATCTAACTTACTATATGTTTTAGATAGGTTTTAGACTAGGTTTATTATTATTATTATTATTATTATTATTATTATTATTATTATTATTAAATACTCTGTAGTGTGATTGTGTTGTGGTATTTGGGGCACTGTGCTGGAGTAGCTTTCAAATTTCACTGTATTTGTAGAATGCAATGACAATAAAGGTATTCTATTCTATTCTAAAGGAAAGATATGACAGTAGTAATTTTGAAGGTGACACTAGAGTTCAGCTAGACCTTTAAATAAGGACATAAACATTTCTATTTTTGTGCCTTGGCAATGTGTTCTTCTCAACTTTCTTACCTTTTCCATTCTGCTATAAATCCAACAAGCTCTTCATTGTTACTTATAAACATAACCTACTCTAGCATAAAGCTTCAAAATGTGAACTTCTATCATCAGTGTTAATGCACCATACAGAATACATTCAGCTATGACCTTTCTTGTTCCTCTCACACTCTGATGCTCTCTGGATCATTTTCTCATTTTTTTCACCCTTCCTCCACTAAAACTATTCTTCTCTTATCCTAGTTCACTTAAGTTCACTTTACTGAACCATTTGATTTGTTTATCCCACTCAACTGTGGTATAACTAATGAAGAAAAAAACCTCACTGGGACCAACATGAAGTAATGCAGAGAGGTTAATTGAGGAATTAGTCATATTCAAAGGTATTTATGAACACTAGATATTTTGTGCAGCTTCCATCTGAGAATTAACAGTCCCATAAACATCATTTAGCCCTGCCAATTCCCGTAGTGGAAGATGATTGTTCATGCTGATAAATTAATGGTACAAACAGGTATTAAAATCAAGGAAGGAAGGAAGGAAGGAAGGAAGGAAGGAAGGAAGGAAGGAAGGAAGGAAGGAAGGAAGGAAGGAAGGAAGGATAGAAAGTCCTCAACTTACAATCACAAGTAGGAAGTAGAATTTTGTTTGCTAAGTGATGTGGTCCTTAAGTGAGACACCATATAATCAGACCCAATTTGTTTACCATTCTATCACTATTAAACAAATCACACAATCATTAAGCAAATCTGACTTCCCCATTTGACTTTCCTTGTTGGAAGCCAGCTGGGAAGGTCGCAAATTGCAATCACATGACTGCAAGACACTGCAACCGTCATAAATGTGAGCCAGTTGCCAAGCACCCAAATTGAGATCATGTGACTGTGGAGATGGTGCAACTTCGAGGACAGGTCCAAGGTCACTTTTTCCAAGACTGTCTTAAACTTTGAGTCATTGTTAAATGAACAGTCACATGTCAAGGACTACCTGTACAGCTAAGGGCAAGGTGGGAGTTCAGCCTGTGCCCGAAATGAATGTAGAGTAAAAGTAAAAAGGAACCTTTCTTTCTGCATCCTCCAGAACAGGAGTGTCAAACTCGATTTCATTGAGGGCCGCATTAGGGTTGTGTTTGACCTGGGAGGCGGTATGTGTGTGGCCAGGGTGGGCATAGCCAGCTCAACATCATTTGTGTCAGGGGCACCTGTGACAACCCAAGCACTCTGCCAACGAAACTGGGATCCCGAGCTCCATTTTCAGCTGCAACAGCCTCCTGCAACCCTCTGCCAGCAAAAACAGAATTCAGAAGGGCTGCATGCAGAGGGTTGCAGGAGGCCGTCGCAGCTGAAAATGGAGCTTGGGAGCCCATTTTTTTCTGGCACAGGCACTGTAGGCCAGTCCCTCACTGTTTGCAGGGTGGCCCTGTGGGCCAGGTCTAAGCACCCCATGGACTGGATCCAGCCTGCAGGCCTTGAGTTTGACACTCCTGCTGTAGAACAGTGTTTTTTCAAACCTGGCAACATTAAGATGTGTGGACTTCAGCTCAGAGAATCCCACAGCCAGTCAAACTCAAGGCCCGGGGGCCGGATTCAGCCCATGAGGTGCTTAGTTCTAGGCTGCAGGCCACCCTGGAAATAGCAAAGGACCAGCCCATGGTGCCTCTGCTAGCGAAAATGGAGCTTGTGAGGGCCACATATGGCCTTCCCGAGCCCCATTTTTGCTGGCAGAGGGTTGCAGGAGGCCATCCCAGCCAAAAATGGAGTTCGTGAGGGCTACACGTGCCCCCCCCCTAAGCTCCGTGTTCGCTGGCAAAGGGTTGCAGCAGGCAGTTGAAGCTGAAAACAGAGCCCGGGAGCCAGCTTTTGCTGCAGAGCGCTCGGGCCACCACAGGCATCCCCCCCCCGGACACAAGTGATGTCATGCTGGCCATGTCCACCCTGGCCACATACACACACACCCGAGATCAAACCCAACCCTGATGCGGCCCTCAGTGAAATCGAGTTTTGACACTCCTGCTCTAGACCAAGGTAGTTCCAAAGCTTCTTCTCTTCTCCTTCACTAAAGTTTCCCAAGGTGCTTTGAATCTAATGATAAAGTTTTAATGCATTACTCAACTCCCACCGACTGTCACAGACAAACAGTTTCAGAATTAACAAGGTCAAATTTGCACCCGTGAGAAGCCTTGGAACTAATGGGAGTAAGTGAAGTGGTCCTTTATTATTCCACTCCACACACCCCGCATTATTGGAGGAGGCAGAGCATTCAGAGTTGAAAAAGAAGGGCATTTTTACCACGAGGTTAGGACTAAGTGCCTGGGCACTCTGCTGACTTCATCAGCTTCATTCTTTCATTGCTTTCAAGTTGCATAAACTAACCTCTCAGGACTCAGTCGCCACTCAGGTGGAACTACTCCAGCAGACTCAACATGGGTTACTTTAGAGACGATGCAAAAATTGCAGCCGGGCCACAACACAGCAGCCAGAGTGCAAGCAGAACAACCAAGAATCACTTCAGGTGAGATGGGCAGCTACATACATTTGATAAATAAAGAAACCTTGCCATGGCAGAGAGATACCAGTTCTTAGTGGATCCAGGGAATCGGTTCCCTGAGCCATAAATTGCCTTGGGCACCTCCTTGCTGTCCACCTAAGACAGTGATGGAAAACCTTTTGGCACCGGCATGTCAAAAATTCTTTATAACGAACCGACCGAAGTCATTTTCAGAGGTTCCAAAGACTGCAAAGGCATACTCCATTCTCCCATAACCTTTGAAAACACCACAAAAACAGGGCGTGCTATTGAAAATAGTTGTTACTGAATGCCAGAATGTCACCCAAAATGTTATGGCATGTCACCTTTGACATGTGTGCTACATGTTCACCATCATTAACCTAAGGAGACCATGTTGAGAATTTTCCCAAGGAGTCACATTATTATTAGTATATGCTGTCGTTACATTAGCCAAGGGATTACAGTGCTAATGCAGAGTAGTAGTTTAGCTGCCAATTTACTAGCTCTGCTGTTGTACAAGCTGTACACTTCCCAAAGTGCACCAAAGGAAAGCAAGATAGCTTTGCTCCAGAAAGATGAGAGACTCTTCCTGCAATGTCACCCAAATCCCTCTCCCTCTCCCAGAGCCGTCTTGTAAATGGGCATTGCAACTGGGAAGGTTCAGAGCCAGCAGGAACCTGACTACTTGCATGAAGTAGCAGCTCTTCTCTCTACCAAAGTGGTACCTATTTATCTACTTACATGCAACAAAATGTTAAGTGGACAGAAGCTGAGGCAAGTGATGGGAGCTCACCCCACCATGCAGTGCTAGGGCTCGAACTGCTGGAGTAAAGATTATCTCCAGCGTCATTAAGCCACTGAGCCACATAAGAAATTGGTACTGTTGTGGAGGGCTGCTGATATATCGAACCCCACTGTCAATGTGCCACTTCTGCCAATACTCTGTCCCTGGCGATGTCTGAGAATTGCTGCCAATGCCACCCCACCACCACTATCACAGGCCAGACAGGACAGCCTGTGGACCAAATGTGGTCCTAAGACATAAAATGCCCAGGTCTGCTCCAGGTGTATGTTTGGCTCCTCTCCTCAATGCAGTTCACAATGCAGTTACACCATATTATTCCAGTGTGCCTCTGGCTCAGATTGACTGATTGTGAGCAGTCCTTTTCCATAAATATCATATTGTTGTGTCTATTCTTAGAATTATTGTATCATTCCATTGTGTTGCTTGCTGACCACAGCTGCAATTGTTTAGAGCATCTTGCAACCATAAATCAATAAAAGATGATCACTGAAAACAGGATCCTCAGATTCAAATGTATTCAGAGAAACGTATCCATCCTCTTCACTAGAAAAGGAGATAACAGCAGCTAAAACCTGCATAAATACAATCTCAGCCAGCCATTTTGACTTTCTCTTATAACTCAGGATGGCCACAAAGAATCACTCCAGCAATTCACACCTAGCAAGGAGACAGAACCAGTGGTAAACCTATTAATGTGAATGTCTATGGAGATTCTCAGTCATCCAGGTCATGGTTGTCCCAAAAGTGCTCAAGGAAACATCCTCAAGGAAAAACCAAGCCCAGTGGCCTTTTGAAAAAAGCACTTTTGTGAATCATCATGCAAAAGAGCCTTTTAGTTCATTACAAGATCTACTGTTTCAGGAGTTTTTAGGATGTGCCTTATGTTGGTTTATTACTTCTTTATTTAATTATTCTTTATTTATTTATTATTTCTTTTTCTTGGTTGGAATTGCTAAAGCAATCTTCAAAACATCTGCTGAATTGCTCTGGAGACACTTGCTTGGAAAAGCAATGTGGTAAATTTAACTGACCTTGGTTGAGCTGAAAAACCTTAAAGGGGACAGGCTTGATCAGTTCTTGGATGAGAAGCCACTAGGAAAAGCTGAAAGGTGAAATGACGTGTTGAAAAAACCATCCCAAAAGTTGCAATGATAAAGCATTTCTATATTGGTACCAAGAATGAGTGTCCCTATTAGGTTACCAAGAGTCAAATCTGATGTGAAGGATATGTTATTTAAATATAGAGATGTCACAGTGTGAACTTACAACCTTCTGCAGATAAACTGTTTGATCTAGCACTAAGTTATGAGCCTTCTCTGATATACATCCCTACCCCCAAATGGACTGGTGACCTCTGAAGCCTTCTGAACATTGTACTTCTATGATTCTCTCTATCTAACATTGCATTCTGGAATTTGAGCCTGCACTGAGCATCAAATTTAATTCACCTATTGGTTCTCTGTTAGTACAAATAGAAACAACCCAATAGCAAGGAATAGTAAGTCCCCACTGAGGGCAGCTACAAGTAAGTAGGCATGCCTTGTTTTGGATCCAGGAAGACAGAAACTGTTTCATCCAGTAGCAAAAAGGCAGAGGCGAGAAAAATCAGGAGTCATCCTGTATTGATTTTGCAAAGCTGACTGAAGCCAGGCTGTGTTGGTATAAAGAGGGTCTTATAACACAGCCTGCTCTCTTCCATCAACTGCCAAACACAATAAATCCGAAGAAAAAGAGGTGTGAGAAAATTTATTCCCACAAAGATCTATCAATCTTTCCTATGTAGATGCTCTCCAGATGTGCTGCACCTCAATTCCTTCAATCCCCTGCCCTTTGAGGATTATGGAAAGAGATCCAACACTGATGCTATTGATAAGGTTGTCAAGTGTCCAAAATGTGACCATGTGATCACAGACAAGGGGGTGGCCTTCAAATTCAGATCAGAGGTACCTTTTGAGGGGTCTGTTGCAACTTTGAATGGTTGCTAAGTGACAAGTCGTAAGTCAAGAACTACCTGCGCTCACAAAAAGCTCAAGCAAACACCACCCTGATTCACTGGGGTATAACAAGAAGGGGAGGTAAAGCAGAATCAGATTTGCAAGATTCTAATATTATTATTAGCCTATCTCAGTAGAGACAGAGGCTTCCTAAAGTGTTGGTTTCCCAATCTCATCTATCTTGTAGGGCTGACAACTTGTAGAAAGGTAAAATAATAGAACCTTGGAAGTCTCTCCAAGTGTTCCTTTGTCCCACCATATACCAAACAAAATCACAGAAGTGCTTCTTCCTTTCACAGGACCGCATAATCTTTACAGTAAGTGCCCCCTTCCTTCATTTTTTTTCCCTACGGCCCAAATCAGCTTTACAGTGGCTACCATTTTGAGTCCTTAAACTATATTGGAATACAGAAGTACAGTAAACTCGAAAATAGCTGCAACATCATTTTTTTAAAGCTAGGAAACCACCTGCAGAAACCCATAAAAAATAGGAAATTTTAAGTCCCCCCTACATGTATGACAGGGTCTGCTGTCTCTTCATCATCAGCCAGCAGCCTACAGCCTTGGACAAAGATTGCTCAACCAATATGCTTGGTCTCTAAGTGCCAAAATGAGAAGAATGCTTGTGGGCTACTATCTCTATCAAATTATCCCTGTAAAACCCCACTGATGTTCTATATTTAAAGGTTCCTTGTTTGTTTAAAAAAGAAGTCCAATTTTGAACTTGCAACCTTTTTTCTGCAAGAAAAGATCTTGCAAGGAATTTAAAATGAAACATTGCAGAATGTCACATCAACAAATTGCATTTATGGAAGTTCCTCTGAGCTGAACTCGACTCTGTTGACTTCATAGGTCACAGTAAGCCATTAGTATTCCATTGCATTCTTCTGGGATGTATCTTCATAGTTTATGGCTGTGGTATTCATCAATGGTTTTTCCATCGTAAGGTGTTAATCAGGTCTGACCCTGTTAATATTATGAGACCAGCCAAGATAATCTACAAGCTACCCTAAACTGGAAGATAAACCAGAAATCACCTGTTAAGATTTTCTCTGTTGTATAACTATTGTTTTTTTCTCAGATTTTTTAAAAACATGGTTTTACTGCATCATCCTGGAGATATTTTTTACATGCCGTATTTCTTAATGACCACAGCTTCTAGCGACATCCCTTTAAAATGACACTGGCATTTTTATTGTAATAACTATTTGGTTATGCTTTCTATGGACGTAAACAGTTCCGGTTCTTCCAAGTTCAAAAGAGTGCGATGATGCAAATAAAGGAAAATCATAAACACTTGCAGGCTTTGACAAATCAAAGGATATGCTTATTAACCAGGAAGAAAAGGTTACCCATTGTATTTATTTATGCTGTGAATAAGTAAGCATTGATTGCTATGGCTCTCCTCAATTCCTAGTTATGATCTCAACAAAATTGTTGTGGGAATTAACAGCTGCTGCCAGTTCCCTTTCAAAACAGACTAAATCAACCTTTCTACAGTCTAAACTATAAATTGTCCAACTGGAATTGAAGAACAAGCAACGTTTTCATAACTCATTTCAAGCAGTATGTCCAATTCTACAATTATCACACTCTAAGAAGAATTCTGAGGAATTGCAATAGGGTCACAGAAGACAAGAATGCTCAGAAGACAAGGAGCTAAGCCTTACAAGGAAGACCAAAGAAAATGGCCATATTTAGCTTTCAGAAGAGGAGGAACTCAGGAGGTACCATAAAACAGACCCTTTCTCCATCATTCCAAAATGCATAGCAGCTTTCTGGAGTCAAGTTAGACAATTAAAACAGTTAGAAATGCTTTAATTTGGACTTTTGCCCTGAATCTGATGGCCTGAATAGCCGCTTCCAAGTTCTGATTTTACATTTCCATCTTACTATGAGTCTCCATTTTGCATGTACAGTATGTGTGTGTGTATGTATGTATGTACTGTATGTATGATACTATGATCCTAAACACACTATAGTACCTGAGTGCATAGTACACTTAAAACTACACAAACTACGCCATAGTTTGTTAAGCTAGAACTGGCTTGGCTTGCATTATTCAATAAGTCATTAACCAAATTTATTTAGCGTATGGCAGATCATATATGGCCTAGCAATAACCATATTTCATAACCTACAGTGGCTGAGCTTCTAAACAATGTTACTCATTAACATGATACATGGTTGGAACCATTGATTATGTTCAACTACCATTCAACTACCAAATTTGCTCTAGCCATGGTTGACTGAATATGCAAAATTAAGTTAATTTACATATAACAGTCCATACAGTATTGTTTACATAGTCCATTTATCGGATAGATATCACACTAAGGCAAACTTAACAAGCAATAGTATGGCTTAATATGATATATCAACCCAACTAGTACCAAGATTCATACATTATGCTTAGCCAATAGTTGTTCAACAGGCCATCATTCTACCATCATATGCCTTAATTTGATGAATGGACCCAGCTAGTGGCAGGATTCATGCATTATGCTAAATCATGGTTTGTTTAAGAAACCATATATTATATTAAGCCAAAACCAAGAAAATCATATTACAAATTAAGATAAAGTGTAACTTCAACCTTATTTGTTAATATGTCCCCTTGGATATAGTGGGGCTAATGTCCAACTCAATAATATTTTTACCACCCTGATTTAGAACAAAAATACTTTCCCAAACCTAATCAAAACAGTGTTTTGAATCTATTTCCTACAGGTAGTCCTCAACTTACAACAATCTGTTTAGTGACTGAAGTTACACTGGTACAAAAAAAATGAGTTACAACCATTCTTTACACTTACAACCATTGCAGCACCCCCACAGTCATGTGATCAAAATTTGGATGCTTGGCAACTGACTCATATTTATGACAGTTGCAGTGCCCTAGGGTCATGTGATCACTGTTTGTGACTTTCTGACAAGCAAATACAATGGGGAAGCCACATTCTCTTTAACAGCCACATTAACAAGTGGAACGATTCACTTAACAGCAAGGAAGGTCATAAAATGGAGCAAAACAAAACTCACCTAACAACTATCCTGCTTAGCAACAGAAATTTTGGGTTCAATTGTCATAGAGGACTACCTGTACTAAATTTTTTCATTCCCATCACCTTTAACTGGGCAAAACAGCGTAGTCTAGGGCAAAATGTTTTGAGCCAAGGTACCTCCAATGCCCTAACTTACACAATGTGTTCAAAATTCAGGAGCCATCATTCCCATGGAATTGAAATTTGGCAAATTTTATAAAACAGTTTATGACATAATTATAATTAAAAAATTTATGATGTACAGTAGAACCTCTGCTCATGAACCCTTCTGACCACAACCAAATTGGGTTCCGATCAAAAAATTCACAAATTTTTGAACCTAATCACAAACATATACTCAGGTGGGGATCAAACACAACCCTGGTCCAGAAATTCCTGAAGACGAAACATTAGAAGATGAAGAAATCGCCAAAGTTATGGAACAAACTATGGTCATGACCAGAGATTCTACTGTAATACAAAATGTCACAAAACATTTCCAGTGCTGATGTTTGACTGTGCCATGCCGTTCAACATGGGCTGCTTTCAAGGCAGATAGATCTCTGGATGTACCTCAACTTTTCCAGTGAAGGCAGCACATTAGAACTTCTGTTATTATTGAAGGCACTGAAGGTAAGGAAGTATCTCTGAAAGGGTGGTCCACAGGGTCATGGGTTTTCTAGTTTTCTCCTAAAATTGACCGTGTTCAATGAAATCGACTGAAATCCCTCACCTTCCTCAATCTAAACCTTGGATGGAAAATCCCAAATTTTGATAGGAATAGCCATTTTATTCCAATTCAGACGGCTTTAGAGGAGCTACACCAGAGGCAAATTCATATTCTAAAAGAGATCATTATGGGTTATGGGTGCCCAGGTGATGGTTGGAAAAAATATATCACAATTTCCCAAGTGTTAAGTTGGGAAACTGATTTTTTTTTTAAAAAAAAGTCACAAACAAGACCAATGAAGTAACTTCCAACATTGTGAGAAAGAAACCCCTTCTTTCTTTAACCTTTGCAAGAGACATTTCCAAACGAGGAAATTGATAGAAGGGGAAACCCCGATATGTAAAGCCTGCCCAGCTTCTCCAATGTCAGGTTAACAACATAACGAAAGCTCTCTGAGGAATAATGACAAGGCAAGCAAAGAATAAAGATGTTACTGCAATACTGGACTTGTGAACTGTGCCCCCACCCCCACAAACACAGTATGTGTATGGAGAACTTTCCAGTCATTTCTGTATTTTTAACTCCTTCCTTAGGTCAGCCTGATTCAGCTGAGTCATGGTTTGTAGACATCGCTGAAGGATCAGCCCCACAAAAATCTCTGCTCTAGAGATTATGTTTTAAATAAATGTTTTTCTTAAAAAAAAACAAATCACTTTTTTAAAAGGAGCTATTTTGAAAATGTTCAAAATCCCTAATAGGCGTAATTTTAGAATTCCAAGTAGTCAACAGGATAGAGTTCCATGACCCTCAGATACTTCCCACAGTTTTAAAAAGCAAGATTTTTAAACGTTTAGACGCATTAACAAAGGAATGGACTCAGTTAGGGATTTGGGAATATCTTTCCATTAAGATGAAAAGGGAAATGTATTATGTCCAAAGAATAACAAAATAATAGAGTTGGAAGGGACCTTGGAGGTCTTCTAATCAAACCCCCTTCCCAAGCAGAAAACGCTACACCATTTCAGAGAAATGGTTGTCCAATCTCTTCTTTAAAACTTCCAGTGTTGGAGCATTCACCACTTCTGGAGACAAGTTGTTCCACTGATTAATTGTTCCAACAGCCAGAAAATTTCTCCTTAGTTCTAGGTTGATTCTTTCCTTGATTAGTTTCTTCTTGTCCTGCCTTCAGGTGCTTTGGAGAATAGCTTGACTTCTTTTTCTTTGGGGCAGCCCTTTAGATATTGGAAGACTGTTATCATGTCATCCTATGCCTTCTTTTCATTAAGCTAGACATACCCAATTCTTGCAACAGTTCTTTGTTTGGTTTAGCCTCCAGCTCCCTAATCAGTTGTTTCTAGAGTCTCAACACTAGGATAAACAGTATTTTAGCCACTAAGTTTTCTATAGTTAAATAGTAGAATTAAAATAATAATAATGCAGGGAGGGAGGATTTTAGAGAATTTTTCTGGGTCTTCCCACTCCTAGTTCAATGCCTTAATCACTACACATCATTGGCTCTCACCACACTCCTACATATCTTTCTGTATTAGCAAGTTGCCCTTGCATATTTATGTTTGAGATCCATGTCCTTGAAGCACAAGATCAGTCATAGCCACAATACTTTCAAAATCAGCCCTCATATATCATATCATTGTTTGGCTCCTATCTCCCTTCCTCATGAAAAAAAACAGGACCCAACTCCAGACAGAGTCTCCTGTAAGCAGGACTCTGATAGATCCATATTATAAGGCTTGATGATGCCCAATGGTGTGTAGTGATTAAGGGATTGGACAAGGAGTGTGAAAGGTTTTTCATATTCTTAGGGACTAATTAATGGTAAAATTAATTGGTTGATATAGATTTCAATTCTGTATCACAAAAGACCTATTTATACAAAGGAACTTAAGAGTTAATTTGGGGAAGAGAAGACAGAGGAGAGCATTAAAGAATTTGAACAGTCCACAGACTGACAGAAGCATGAGGAAGAAACTCAAAATAAACCCATGTTGATCTTTTCAGTATAAAATACAACACAGAGAAACTTGAATAGGCTTTGTAGAATCTATTACTATATCTCACATGCCTCTGCTAAATGTCCTGCAGTTCCCTACGGTAGTATTGATATGCAAAAGGACAATTCCCAAAATATCTGCAGGATCAGTTTTGTGACTTGGCCTACCTTCTAGGGCTAACAATTTATAATTACTTTATTTAACCCCTTAAACTGTATGAGTAACTTTGAGGAAAATTGTAATAATTTGGCATGTAAATTGCCAGGCAAACCTGCAAAAAAATTAAAATATCATTATGCATGTTTATACTTTGAAAGCAGCTTCAGCTATACTGGAACAGCTCTACCAAGGAGGACTTAATACCACAAGGAAGATGAGAGGAAACTGTGGTCCTGCAATTCCCATTATCATGACTATAGTGGCTGACTGGAAGTTGAGTCCAATTACTTTTAGAGCAGTGTTTCCCAATCTCAGCAACTTTAAGATGTGTGTATTTCAATTCCCAGAATTCCCCAGCCAGCTAGGGAATTCTGGGAATTGAAATCCATACATCTTAAAAGTTGTTAATCACTGTTTCCCCATCACTGGCATGCCATCACTTCATGCCATCACTGGCACGCAGATTGAGAATCCCAGTAGGCAATGCCAAGCAAGAAGATGTGACATTCCCAATACAGAAAGGCATGCTAAAATCTTGATTTAAATTCATGTTAAAAGACCAGTTTGATCTATTAACTCTTACAATGGAATTCTTTGTTCATGCCTTCTTTAAGACATAGTCCTACATCCTTTTGCTTTCAATACTAGGGACCTGTAGAGTGTTTAGCAGAAGTATGACTGCAAACAACTTCATGAGTTATGCAATATGAAGTCTCTGCTGCCATCTCATGGTATGCTCTTTCCATAGTTGTTCAAAGGACAATGCTTCATCCATGATACTAAACTACAAATCCCAACACCACCTAGGAAATAAAAGAATTGTGAATTATCTGAGAGATGCCAAGCAGAGAGAAAGCTTTGAGAGGCAGTAGAGTGCATTGGTTAGGGACATGGATCTTGACGAGAGAGACCCTTGTTCGGTTTCCTAAAGGTAAAGGTTCCCCTTGCACATACATGCTAGTCGTTTCCAGCTCTAGGGGGCAGTGCTTATCTCCGTTACAAAGCCGAAGAGCCAACGCTGTCCGAAGACATCTCCGTGGTTATGTGGCTGGCCTGACTAAACACCCCAAAAGCGCACGGAATGCTGTTACCTTCCCACCAAAGTGGTCCCTATTTTTCTACTTGCATTTTTACATGCTTTCGAACTGCTAGGTTTGCAGAAGCTGTGACAAGTAACGGGAGCTCACTCCACTAGGGATTCGAACCGCTGAACTGCCAACCTTTCTGATCAACAAGCTCAGCATCTTAGCTACTGAGCCACTGCTTCACCATAAAAAAATTGCAAAATGACTTTTGGCCAATCATTCTCTTGTCAGCCCAACCTATTTTGCAGGTCTGTGGTGGCAGATATAAGCAGGACACTACTGTAATAAATGAATATACAATTGCAGAATTAGAAGGGACTTTGAGCCACCCAGTTCAACTCCCAAATATATGCAGGTTTGCCAACTGAAGCACCACTGGCTATCTAGCCTCTTCTTGATCCAGAGAATATTATATAACTGAATATAACTGATCCTACTAATCCTATTTTCTCAAGTATTATAAAAAAATAAATAACAACAGATAACTAGAACCAATAGATGAAAATTAAGAGGAATTTCCAGAATTTGGAACAAGAAGTTGAACATCTGGGCTGAATCACAAGCCACATTTTTACCCTAACATGGCCTTCTTCAGATCAAGTATAATTCTGCCTATCTGGTCTAAATTTCAAGAGGACGTCTACTAGAATCCTGTTTCCATGTGATCTAAGAGAGGTGTGGGTTGAAAAACAGGTATTTTTGTAGCAGCCCTAAAACATGCTTCCCACTACCAAAACCCAGGGATGCAACTTTCTTTTCTTAAAACCATTTTATTTCAGTGAGCATTGTGGGGTGTATACATCCTTCTGAATGTAGTAGGTTGGTAATTTTAATGCCCGATTTGAATGCAATTAATTAATATGTTCTTCTTCTCTTTTTAGTACATAGCCTACTATCTTTTGGATTAAGGTGCTTTTCAAATATTGTAAAATACATAAGAATAAATAAACCTGAGTGCCCCACAGCTAGGCCTCATATCCACAAAGGCAAGCAACTGCACTCAGTGCTGAATTACAGCCATCTCCTGGAACAACCCAAATATTTTTGCTTCTGGTACAGTCAGAAAAGGAGAAGAACAAAGGTCTTAGTTTCCCTCACCCTCCAAACTTTCTGAACTTTCATCTGGCAACATGCTCCCCCAAAACTGATCTACTGATACAAGGAGAAGCCACCTGGCTTTCAAAGATGCCATTTTCCCTTCACTTAAATACCATTGAACACTTTGGAGATGGCATCACACAATTTGTAGCTCACTGCTTTTCCCCAACAGTTGTAACCACACCTACATAAAAAGCAGTTTAGCACCTGGAAAGGACGTATTGAGCCCAGATGCTGGAAAGAAATCGGGGGCGGGGGGAGGATCTTATTATGAAGGTCCTAGAATTCAGAGTGCAAGAGAGAACAGCCCTCCTCAAGATTCCTATTGCAAATCAGAAATTTTGTTTGTTATGCTGCATGATAGCCAAGTTCAAGCTGACAGAAAATCAGCTGAAATACCTAAAAGGAATCCCATATTGAATCATACAATGGAAAAACAGGGCTGAAGCCTGTGTGGCAGGATCCCAAGACCCCCGGCCCTGAAAGTTTTGAAAAGGAAGCAAGAAGAATAGATCCCAAAACTGAACTCACTGTGATTTTCCACAAGATCAAGGGCCACACTTGTGGTTACATCCATGCCAGTGTTTATATAGGTCTTGCAGACTTTCAGAGAACTCAGACATGCGTCCACACCACTAAAAGAAATCAGTGAACGTCCAGACATTCTGATCAAGCTCCCTAAAAAAAAAACAATAGTTATCACTACAATGTTTTATTATTCTATGACATGCATGTGACCCACCTGGTGTTTTTTTTAATGTGGTTTAATCAGAAAGCAGGCTCAAAAATGGTATCAGCCAATCAATAAAATAATACAATTTTCCCAGTCTGTAAAGGAATGAGCCGGCTTATCCATTTCAATCTAATTTTGAAGAAACAAGAAACTGCAATCAATGTCCATCTTTAGGACAAGCCTTTTCTTAGATCAATTCAAAAATCACAAAAACAAGGAAATATTCAATGTCCTCCTACCGAATGAACATTTGCATGTTCATCTGACAGATGGAGAGACAACATATACATGTGACATTAATTTTATTGAATTTATACATCCCATTGACTCTGTGTTGTGTACTATAATCAAGTAAAACAGTGAATATATAAAAGCAATTGTATAAATATGTAAAAAGTCAGTGTTAAAAATTAAATATTTAAATATTTCTATTTATTTAAATAAAATTAAATATTGTTAAAATTATGCCCAAACTCCAGCACAGAGAAAAATGAGTATATCCACCTCAATAATGGAGCCATCTCTTCAGTTTTCAGGGAGGCCCAGGCCTGGTGACATAACACTATATGTGATATAACTGATGACATTTCTCCACATGAGGTTGGATCATGCACAGGAAGTCTATATATTTTATTGAACATGCAGTCACTTAATATATTAGCTGGGTATATAGCAGGCATATAGAGCAAATCACATTGGCTTTAAGTCAACTACCCATTGACATTGTCTCTCAATGCCTTTCAAACTTCTGCTATTATTTCATTTTGATTGAGAGATTCGTTTCATTTTAAGCAGTGGTGTAATGGCTTTTAATAAATATGGGGTGTTTTTCTCTTCTTCAACCACAGATGCTATGAAAACCTTTCAACCGATTAGCAGAATAAAATATACTAAGAAAATAAACAAAAATAATGAACACCATGTTTTGCATATAATGGAAAATGAGGATTTAAATCCTCTAAAGTATATTTGGTGAGCAGTTTTAAACATAAAAAATGAAAACTGAATGTTAAATTAGGCTTTCTCTCAAAGAATATGCATGGTTTTGCCTCAAACAGGATACAGAGAGAGAAAATTAATTCTAGGCTATACACAGAAAACAAGTTTGCATATTAATCCAAATATCACAAACAATGAAATGAAATATATACAGGGTGTTGTAAAAATCAGTGTTCTTTTAACCTTTTAAAGCTTAAAGACTTTTAGTTCTTTTTGTATAATAGCTGAAGAATCCTTCAATTCATACGCCAATTCATAATTTTCTTGGCAATAATATGGAAATAGTTTCTTTCTTTTTCCAAAAAGTTTTTAACTTTTCAGTTCTCTTTCTGTCCCAGGATTGCTTGATGTTCTCCCATTCAAAACCTGGATTAAAACAGGCCAGAAATAAACCCATCCTATTTCATTGTATTTCATGTACTATATATGTTTCAGAATATTGTAAACAAACCAAGTTGCAACAGGTGTTTGGCCAAGTAGCAATTGAATAGAAATGGCCTGTTTTGCTTCAGGTCTTCGAATTTTAATTCCACTAAGGAGGATCTTCAGGCTCTAGTACTAAAGTTAAGGAGCAAAATGGGGGCAGGAAATGGGCCAAAATTAACTAAAAATGGGCCAAAATTAGAAGACCAAACTTTAGAAGCTGCCTTAGGCAAGCGCCATAGCAGAGAAGGCCCATCTCCTCAGGCTCGCCAGGTGTAGTTCCCTGAGAGAGATGGGCTTTGTCTTACGTGCAGGATCTGAGGTGGTAAGCAGATCAAACCAGGACAAGGCAGTCCTCCAAATAACCTAGTTACCATGCCACAAAGGGCTTTAGGGATCAAAATCTTGAATTAGACCCAGAAGCAAACTGGCAACCCATGCAATTCTGGGAACAGAGGTGTTAACCCGTGCTGTCTGGAAGCACTTACTTATCATTGCCGACATCACCACATTTTGCACAAGCTGAAGCTACAGATACTCTTCAAGGGCAGCCCCATGTAGACCCCACTGCAGTAATCCAATCAGGGGGTGTCTAAGGCATGAGTATCAGGCATCACTGGCACACAAACACAAAACAGTGTAAAGCTCTCCTAGCACAACTGATTTTTTCCCACCTTTTAGAGAAAACAACAGCTAAAAAGACACCCTTGATTTTGTTAGATGCATTTGCTGAGGTAAATAACTTCTGAAAACTTCTAAAGTAGCAGTCAAAACCTTAGCATTTCTCTTTAACAAGGTTAAGAAGAAGTGTCACTTCAAAACGAGACAGGTGGCAAATACAGGTGGTCCTCAGCTTATGATCACAATTGAACCCCACATTTATGTTGCTAAGTGAGAAATGTGTTCAGTGAGTTTTGCCCCATTTACAACTTTTCTTGCCACATTTGTTCAGCAGTTGTTAAATTAGTAACACGGTTGTTAAGCGGATCTGGTTTCCCCATTGACTTGGCTTGTCAGAAGGTCGCAAAAGGGGATCACATAATTCCAGGACAATTGTAACCATCATAAATATGAACCAGTTACCAAGCATCTGGGTTTTGATCCCGTGATCATGAGGATGCTGCAACGGTCATAAGTGTGAAAAATGGTCATGTCCCTTTTTTCAGTGTCATTGTTACTTTGAACTGTCACTAAAAAAACTGTTGTAAGTCAAGGACTACCTGTACATTTAATAATAACAACATCCTACCCTAGCTTGGGCAATTCTAGATTTAGGATTTTATAGTACAAGGGCCATTTTTACTGTCACTGTAAGCATACCAGGATGTTATTGCTCTCATATAATTTTAACTGCTGCTAATTTTTTACCTGTTCATTCTGACTGTGGTTTCATCATTGGTTAGTTTATGGGAAATACTGACATATCAGGTACCACACTAAGCTATGTTTGTGAAGGGTCAGGGCTTAGTTTCTATAGCCGTGGTTGCGAACCTATGGCACGCGTGCCGGAAGTGGCACGCAGAGCCATTACTACTGGCACACGAGCACTCACCCAGAAAAGGTCTACAGTGTATGTGCACCCGCCAGCTGATTGTCAGGTATCTGGCGCACATGTGCAGGGGCACAGGGGTGTGCAGGACACACGCATGCGCAGAAGCATGTGGCGCACGTGAGGGGGTCACACACGCATGCACAGAAGCAAAGGTCGTGCGAGTCACATGGGTTGTGTGCGTATGCGCAGGAGGCATGGGGGGCTGCGCACATTGCCTTCTGGGTGATGGCATGCGAGCACGAGCAGGAAAGCGCGCATGCAATTATCAACACAGGAGCCCAAAAAGGTTAGCCACCACTGTTCTATAGCAACAATGAGTCGAACAAATGTCACTGCAATTTAGCAGGACCTGTGCATCTAAGCAATGATACTGGAAGCCCTGATCCAACCATTGCTTATTGAATAAATCTCTCACAAGGTGGCAGCACTCGATTAATCTTGCACACTAAGCATGATATGGCCTGATTATGTCAGCCTTACCAAGTAGACCATACCAGGAATATGGCTAGATAACGTAATTCAGTTATTGTAAGGCTACATTAAGAGAATCTTGCAAGTCTGAAAGTACAAATTTCCCATCATCTATTTTATATTCTGGAATACTAGAAGGGTTTCTTCTTGCTCCACCTACTATATAACTGTGGGCTATATTCTCTCTTATTTTTAATGAAAAGAAGGACTAGGGGTGACATGTTAGCAGTGTTCCGATATATCAGGGGATGCCACAAAGAAGAGGGAGTCAAGCTATTCTCCAAAGCATCTGAGGGCAGGACAAGAAGCAATGGGTGAAACTAATCAAGGAGAGAAGCAACCTAGAACTAAGGAGAAATTTCCTGACAATGAGAACAATTAATCAGTGGAACAACTTGCCTCCAGAAGTTGTGAATGCTCCAACACTGGAAGTTTTTAAGAAGAGATTGGAAAACCATTTGTCTGAAATGGTAGGGTTTCCTCCCTAAGCAGGGGATTGGACTAGAAGACCTCCAAGGCCCCTTCCAACTCTGTTATTCTATTCTATTTTCCTTTTTTGAAATTGTTATCTAACCATTCCTCAGACAGGATCAGTCCCCCAAGGTCATTCTCACATACCTACCAATTAATATTTGGAAGGGAGATCACAAAGAAATTCCCCTAGGCTAGACTCAGAACTATCTCAGAAGATGGCAAGCACCAACCACTTCACACTGTTCTTGAGAAGCTATACAAATGTACACAAGATCACTTGAAATTGAGACCTTTTCTTTCCCACCTGTTGAATGAAGCACAATAATGTAACTTGGATTTACATGATGCTAAACCAGAAATTGCCAAACCAAAAATATTTTAGCACCAGAAGTCCACTTTTCCACTAGCCGTGTGTCCACTTTTATAATACCTAGATATAGGTTCCAGCACCTAAAATTGTGGATGCTCATAAATGCCCATGAATGCTGGCTTGATCCCATACAGCTCTTGAATGATTATGGATTATTCTTACTGGAACATAGCGTGCTTATGTTTTCTTTGCTTGGCAGACAACAAAACAAGCACTTGATTGTGTGGTTAAATAATAATAGAATAGTAATAGAATTCTTTATTGGCCAAGTGTGATTGGACACACAAGGAATTTGTCTTGGTGCAAATGCTCTCAGTGTACATAAAAGAAAAGATACATTCTTCAAGAATCATAAGGTACAACACTTAATAATAGTCAAAGGGTACAATAAACAATCAAATCATATCAATATCAATATAAAGAAAAAAACCATTTGCCAACAAAGTAAAAAATGATTTGGAAAGCCGAGGTGAGCTAGAACTCAACCAAACTGTCACTGAACACATCAGGGAACCTGTTGAAAGGCGAGATATAAATCAATATTTTTTTCAAACTAGCCAACTTTCAGTTGTGTGGACTTCAACTCCCAGAATTCCACAGCAGCATCTTTTCAGAAATGAAAACTCTCCCCGCTTTTTCCCCCCAGAAAATTTGGCTCCCTTCGCACCACACGCCCAAAATCATGACTGCATCCACGCAGTCAGTAAAGCTCCCCAAGCTTGCACCGAAGCCGAGTCCTGGGCAAAGTCAGCCCTTTTGCTAGCTGGGGATTCAAAGCATCGTGTGAACGCAAGAAACGGGTTCATCCAGTAAGAGGATCAAGCGCGGGGCTTGGATGCAATTATTGGACTAGCATTTACTCGAAGCATCCCTTTCCCCCTTACCTGTTTCCTCGGGAACGAGTGCGGGGTGAGGGAAAACTTCTTTTGTTTTCTCTTTTCCTCTTATTTTGAATCCTCGCTCAGATGCTTGCAAGAGAAGGCGGGACGACTCGGAAGGGCGGCGAGGCATCTCATACGCCGGCGCCTGTTCACATGACCGCGTTAAATCCTCATGTGACACAAGATGAAGGGAAGCTCGATCGGCCCTGCCTAGTCTTGATGGCCGCGGTTTCCGGCCCGGTTACTTCTCTTTGCTGGCTGTTTTTCGGCTTGCACTCAACTTTGCACCCGTTCTGACGACTTGCATGCACCCGGGGATCCTGACCCGACCCGCGAGTCTCCCTGCAGATCTGACAAGGGGAGCCAAAGAGAAAGAAGGCTCCATCCATCTCTTGTCTTAAGTCCGGTACGGAAAATACTTTCGTGCAATTGTTAATTCATAATCAACTATTGAGTGTTATTTTAGTTAATGCGATAATACTAATACTAACATATAATACAGTTATAAAACTGTATACGATAATACAGTTCGATGCTCTTTGGGGAATCTATTTATTTATTAAATTTATATAGCTGCCTATCTCATGCATGGGAAGTTAGGGCAGCGCACAGGGTTTAGCTAAAAAAACCAAGCAATCGATAGATACAATTAAGAAGCAGAAGCGTTAATCAGTCACTTTTTTATTACAATTACAAGCCAAAATTAAAACATTAAAATAAAATCCAACAGAACAGAACAAGACATAATAATACATTACAGTTTGGTGGTGAAGTCGTCCATGGGCTATCAAAGTCTGCCTTATTTAATAGACAGTAGAACAATTTAGCTAAGTTCAAAGCACTAAAATGCAATTAAAAGCAGTTGAAAAATTATAAAAACTATAAGTGGATGTGAGTGCTTATAATTCTGCCTGGCCTTTAACAAAGGGCCTAATAATATTCATTATTAATTAAATTAGTTGTTAATTAAATGTGGAGGGCAAAGTCATTGGGGGGCAGTGGTAGATTCCCCAGCTCAGTTGTCATTATCAGTCTGGCCTACCTTGTACTTGTGCTGTGATCTCCAAGAGTGAAAATGTGGGATATAAATATCAGTTTGAAAGATGAGTTTTAAAATGATAGGAAGGAAGCTTAATCTCCTCATCGATGTCCAGTTATGCAAAAGTAACCCAAGTTTGTAGACAATTCATTTTAAAAATGTTTATACTGAAAATGGGAATTTGTTTTCCTCTCCTGTTGCAAACAGTTGCAATTCACTCTGACCATCCAATTGTTTTTTTAATTAAAATGGTTTCAAATTCAAAATTACGTGCAGACTCTTAATTCTTTTTTTAAAAAACTTGACATATCGCCAAAATGTTTTCTAGCTTCCTGCTCTGAATCCTTTTCATAAAAGCTGGATGTTTTTGTGAAAGTAAGTCACATGAGAGAGTAATGGATTTTTTAAAAAAATATGTAGCACTTGGTTTTTCCAAGATATATTAGTCTGGCACATGAAGGTTCTATTTGGCTTCATTGATAATCTCATTTTAATAATTCTATTCATTATTAATGATTGTATTAAGCAGACATTTTGCCCAACTGTATTATACCATTACCCAACACAGGAATGGAGCCATTTTGTAGCCAGAAAAAGGCCCTAGAGCAAGGGTCTTCAAACTTGGCAAATTTAAGATTTGTGGACTTCAACTCCCAGGATTCCCGAGCTAACATGACTGGAGGAGGAATTCTGGGAATTGAAGTCCACAAGTCTTAAAGCTGTCAAGTTTGAAGACCCCTGTCCTAGAGGAACTGAATCTGGATAAATCTTTAAATCCTTGTCACAAACTGCTGTATCTTGAGGTTCTGCATTTACTTCCAAATAAAACTTTTAAATTATCTTCTGCAATAAAAATGTTGTTGCAAAATTCAACCTTCAGTTGAAAAATAAAAATAAAATTGTAGCATGAAAAAGCAACATTAAAGTGTTCTTTCTGTGGTTAACGGTTTTTCCAGGAATGTAATGGAGGAATTGCAAAGGATTTTTCTTCAGATAATTTTGACAACTGGATAAATCTACACTGGAAACACCACCTTCTTCCTCTTCGCTATGTTGGACTTCTTAGCAGAAAATAATCTTTGCGGACAAGCCATTCTTCGGATTGTGTCTTGTGGAAATGCTATCATTGCTGAATTGCTAAGACTGTCAGAGTTTGTCCCGCCTGTATTCCGCCTGAAAGACAAAGCCGATCAACAAAAATATGGAGATATCATATTTGATTTCAGCTACTTCAAAGTAAGAATTGTGCTGTACTGCAGCATTCCTTAAAGTTAATTTCAGTTTTGCCAGATGCTAATAAATGAACTATTAAATGTTTAATGTTCTGTCCCAAACATATTAATTCTGTTTCTGATTTTGTCCTCATTTTAGGGGCCTGAATTGTGTGAAGGAAAGCTAGAAGCCAAACCTGAACTGCAAGATTTAGATGATGAATTTCGTGAAAACAACATAGAAATTTTGACCAGATTTTATTTGGCTTTCCAAAGTGTTCATAAATATATTGTTGATTTAAACAGGTAAGCAATTGGGCATGCAATTGAAATAGCAGCAACTGATTTAGAACAGAAAATGTGTTACAGCCAAGGGAATAGCTTGTGATTATGTGAAATAACATTAAGTCATTGTTGCTTAGATTTCAGATTTTTTTCAGAACACAAGAGAAATACAGCAGAATTCTACACACATATAACACCTTGGAGTTTGTAAATATGAATTCACTCATATTCACTTTATTTGCTTGGAGCAAAATGTTTGACATAGATTTTTTTTAATTCATATTTATATGCTACCCTTCTCTGGAGACTCAGGGTGGCTTACAATTTTTGTAGCGCAACCCAGTGCGCTCAGCAATAGCTTTCATTCCATTGTATATGCCTGCTTATTACTAAGCGGCATATTTTAAAAATTGGGAAAGAAGATGGCATGATCTCAGATTATTTGTCCAGGATTACTAGCCATGATACATTTGTCAGATCTGAAACATGAATTAGGTAAATAATTAAATAAGGGGGTGGGGAAGTATAAAAGAAAATATGCAGATACTATTTCAGAGGTTTCTTCAATGTTCCTATTATAGGATAGACCTTATAAGATACTGGTGTAAAAATGTGACCTTGAATTTTGACATTAGTTAGTCTTTTTAAATTTGTAATTGTTGTGGCCCGCCAGCAGCTGACGGAGCTGGCAGCAGAGTCGGACAGTAGTGAAGAGATTGGGGAGGAACCCGGGCCAGTCTTGGAGGCTGGGGAGGGCTCGGACAAGGGCTCTGCATCAGAGGCAGAGATGGCGCCAAGGCAGGCTGGCAGTCATCAGCTGCCTTCAGGCTCAGACAATAGTGAGGCGGGGGAGTTTCTGGAATCAGTTCCCAGCCTGTGCATGCGCAGGGCTACCAGAAGACAAGAACAATTGAGAAAGCAGGGTCGACTCAGGAGTAAGGCCACAGCTCAGAGATGATTGGCCCCTCCTATAGGATATAAAAGAGGGGCGAATGGGATGTGAGCTTTTGTAGGAAGCAATTAGTTCGTCTGGTCGATTCAAGGTTTGAAAAGTTCTGTTTGACTCTGTCAAGTTTGGCCTTGCCCTACATTTGTCAGTTAGTTCTCTGGCAGCATTCCAAGTGCGACAAAGTGGATGTTTATAAACATTCCCCTGAAAGACTGTTTGTGAAACCTTGCAGGCTGTGAATGAACATAATTCACAGCCATGGAAATAGAAGAGGTTTGCTGGAACTAAGATTGTGTTTTATGCTTTCTAAGGTCAGAACAGTAATATACTTTAGTACAGGTAATCTTCAACTTACAACCATAATAGAGTCTGGAATTTCAGTTGTAAGTCGTGGTGGTAAGTTGAGTCACCCACATGACCGCACTTTATGACTTTTTTTTAGGGCAGTCATTAATCAAACACCACAATCATGGAAACAAATCAATGTGTTCCAATAGATGTTTTTTGTTGGAAGTAAGTCAAAAAGGCCAGAAAAAAAACATAAATTGTTATGTTACTGTGCAACACTGCAATCAACCATAAAAGTGAATTGGTTGCCAAGCACCCCAAAATGCAGTTATGTGACCATGGAGATCTGCACAGCTATCAGAACTCTGGAATTGGGTCATAAGTAGCTTTTGGGGGTGTCTGTTGTAATTTCAAACAGTCACCAAGCAACTGGTCATTAAGTGAGGACTACCTATACAGAGAAAGACTGTATCAAGGAATGATTTAAATGATCTGTGATTAAGAGACACAGCTCCCCAAATAGCTTGATAATCATCAACAATTCTTAACATGTCACATAACTCAATAAAATTCATTGAGATCCTTTGGATATAAAGCCGTAAATAACATCCAGATAATGAGTTTTATAGCTACCAACTCTTCTCTTTGGCTACATCAGCTTTTTATTCTTCTGGATGCCAAGGAACTTTGGAAAGAATTTATGTCAAAGAGTTCGGAAGCCCAGTTAAAGTAGGGAATAAATTTGTATATAAACAGGAGCTTTTACTAACATTTACCTCTGCAGAAGATTAATTTATATTTTATTCTTACTGTTTCTAGATACCTGGATGATCTCAATGAAGGGATTTACATTCAGCAAACTCTGGAAACAGTGCTGCTGAATGAGGATGGAAAACAGCTATTGGTAAACTTACTCTAACCATGCAACAATATTTATTTATGGTTTATATTTTTTAGATGTTTTAATCTTTTCATCTCCTGGTTTGTAACCTGTTGCCTTCACCACTACACCAAACTGCTTTCACCAAAGAATTAGAAAATTGTAATTAAACACATCACAAAATGTCTATGATGGAGAACACTAATAAATGAGTTTGATGTAACAGGAAATTACACTCTTCATTTAATATCCTTGCAGTTTTAACTATGAATCTGTCTGTCTGTCCTGTTTGCTGCAGTGTGAAGCTCTTTATTTGTATGGTGTCATGCTCCTTGTCATTGATCAGAAAATTGAAGGCGAAGTCCGAGAGAGAATGCTTGTTTCCTATTATCGATACAGGTATAACATCTCTGAATCAGGATACGATCAATTGGCTATTTTGTGGTTGATTATTTCATGCAAACTCAACCACTATTTTGATTGCATTAGTATACTTCCGTTACGAATCATGTGTGATACCTTTAAAGGAAAGTCTCTCTCCAATGTTTCTCAACTTTCAAAAATTTAAAATGTGTGAACTTCATCTCCCAGAAATCCCCAACTAACATGGCTAGCAGGGAAATTCTGGAGTTCAAGTTCACTCATCCTAAAAGTTCCCAAGTGGAGAAACACTTTCTCATTGATGCTGAGCTACATTGCAACATCGAGCCAGTCTTTAGAGTCTGGTCTGGCTAATGCTTCCATGAAAGACATTCAGAAAATACCAAGGCTCAAAGCCAAACTGAAAATTTGAAAAAAACAAATATCCTGGAACAAGGGAGAAAAACTGTTTTCATATTGCTACCAAAATAATGGATTAAGATGTGCCTATGAAATCAAAGGAATTGCAAGTTTATCTTTTTACTGGACTGGTAATCCTCAACTTACAATTGTAGGAACCCACAGTTTTGCTGTTAAGTTGTGACAGTCAGAGAATGGGTGACCAAATTTGATTTTTATTATCTGTTTTGTGGTGGTCATTAAACAAATGCCATAGTTATTAATGAACAACGGTTCACCATGGAGCAATTTCTGCTGGCAACTGGAAGCAAACGCCAGTTTCTTTCAAAAAATATTTTAAATTGTGGGCACAGCAAATGGCTGTAAATGTAAATTGGTTGCCAAGCATGTGACTGTAGGGTGAAAGTGGTTGTCGGAACTCTAAATCCGGGTTATAAGTAGCTTTTCCAGGGTCCGTCATAATTTTGAACAGTCGCTAAACGACCGGTACTTAAGTTAAGGACTACTTGTACTTTGATAAGATCCTCCGTTGGTGATGTGTGCTTGTCATGCCCCATCCAGTGCCGCTCGCTCTGCTGACTCCAATATGGATGATATATGTAAGCTGCTTCGGAGCACGGGGTATTCAAGTCAGCCCGGAGCAAAAAGGCCCGCAAACTATCCCGAGAGTTACTTCAGCAGGGTGCCCATCAACAAAATATTCATCAGCATGGTGATTGGCCGCTTGAGGTCAGATGATATCTACAACCAGGTAAGTCGGGCTAGACAAGGCCCAGGTTGGGGGAAGAAGTAGGAAATGGCCAGCAGATTTAACAAGGTGCCCTTTCACTCTGTTCCCTTCTCAGGTTTCTGCATATCCACTGCCAGAGCATCGCAGCACAGCTCTGGCGACACAGGCAGCCATGTTGTACGTGACGCTTTACTTTGACCCCTCCATTCTTCACACCCAACAGGCAAAGATGAGAGAAATAGTAGATAAATATTTTCCAGACAACTGGGTAAATATATGTTGGAGCTGCTATTAGCAATTGATTTGCCTCAGCATCCCACACCCTGGACATAAACTGTTTCAACCCTTCCCCTCAGGACACTGCTGTCTGGCATTGTATGCCAAAACAAATAGACAAAGGGACAGATTTTTCCCTCCTGCCAACACTGCTGAACACCTAATCCTCACAGTACTGTCTAATAAGTATTTATATTTACCCATGTAGTATGGCTATATTATTATTATCTTATTATCTTCTTTACTACTACTCTTATTGGTATGATGATGATTCTGTTGGTTTACATGTACACTGAAAGCTTCTGCACCAGAAACAAATTCCTTGTGTGTCTAATCACACTTGGCCAAATAAAGCTATTTTATTCTATTCCATTGCATTGCATTGCATTGCATTGCATTGCATTGCATTGCATTGCATTACATTGCATTATTGCAAATTTCAGGGATGCTCAAATCTCTGATTTGAGAGCCTTGGTGGTGCAGGCTGTTAAACGCCTAGCACTTAGTTCCAGCTGCCTGTAATTAGTGCAGGCTCGAATCCCACCAGGCTCAAGGTTGACTCAGCCTTCCATCCTCTCGGGGTAGGTAAATTGAGGACCCAAAATTGTTGGGGGCAATAAGCTGACTTTGTAAAAATGCCGCTTAGTAATAAGCAGGCATATACAATGGAAGGAAGGCTATTGCTGAGGGCATTGGGTTGCGCTGCAAAAAAAATTGTAAGCCACCCTGAGTCTCCGGAGAAGGGCGGCATGTAAATATGAATTTTTAAAAAAATAAAAAAAAATTAGGACACAAGCTAGATAAGGTCATCCCGCCGATGCTGCCATTGCATCACTGAGTCTTGATGTCCGATCTAAGTGTATGACGGTGCTGTATGCATGATAATGTTTGTGTGGTAATTTTTCCTCATTTGCCAACCTGCTCCCAAGTTTTTGGCCCATAAGTTTTTGCTTCATTGTCATTTCAGACCTTTGGTGTGAATACAAGAGAGCCAGACAAAGCCAGTGAGGATAATTCCATTCTCCCTTTTACCCGTTCAGAATCCAGTACTAGAGATCCGAGAGTTCACTTGGGCCTTTTACGCGTAATTAATTCTGGGGTGGTTGTAGCTTTGAACCAGTTAAATTTTCTCACTATAGTTAGACCGAGCAGCATTGTTCTTTACTAATCTTAAAATGTTGCCTACCAGAGAGCCACTAAGCTGTTTCCACAACCATGACTAACTGGCCACATAACTACAGATAACAGTCTTCAAAATCATAGCTAGCCATTTCCATAGCCATGGCTACATACCTCCATAGCCATGGCCAACTGTCTCCACAATCATGGCTAACCATAACCATAACTAAACCTGCAACCCTGTCCAGCATTGACTTTCCACTAGTTTTAAAATGTCTGCCAGAGAGCCACTAAACTGCCTCCAAAACCATAGCTAATCAAATCTCAACCACAGCTGTCACACCACAACCATGGCTAACCACATGCATAATCATGGTTAACCATCTCTAAAGCCATGTATAGCCACCATAGCTAATACTGCAACCACAGTTAGCCATCTCTGCAGCCAACCAGACGTAAATCTGTTTTATGACATTTTGATGGTTTTCTTTCCCCATAAATGTCTGGACAACTGGAGTTTTCAGGGACTTTATTTTGGCTTCTGTTTACAGGTTATTAGCATTTACATGGGAATATCAGTCAATCTGGGAGAAGCCTGGGAGCCATACAAGGCTGCCAAAACAGCTCTGAACTACACATTGGATCTTTCCAATGTTAAGGAGCAGGTAAGGAAATGTGAGCTTAACAGGATGAGTGAAGTTATGTTGAAATCTGATTTAAGTGTTTTCATTAAACTTACCAACTTGTGATCTTCTCAGCAAATGTAGAACTTTTTAAGGGCCTCTTACCTGAAGGTCTCACTGTCTTGTTACCCTTGGCAACCTGAATTTCCACGTATAAGTGGGGAAAGGAGGTGTGCGCTCTAATGCTGAGCTTTGTCAGGAAGGAGAGCGTAGCAAATTTAAATGGGAAGTGAGGGCATCTTCCCATGGCTGTAGAACTATATCAGAAGGACTTTAAAATGGGAGGGAGGGAGTAAGGAAGGTTGGTTTCAGCCAACCTTTGGGGAAGCATAATCGATGCCTAGATCCATAGTGTGATTGACTGTGGCTGAAATTTAATGCAACAAGCTGGATGAGATATCAGAATCCACTTTTGCACCCTTCATGGACTTATGAAACTCCCAAGTCATTTGTGCTCTTGTGGCATACCCATTAGCAAGCTTCAGTCAAATGTACTTGTTTATAATTCACAAGAGGTAGCTGCTACTCTCCTCTGAGTCTAATTCAAGGACGGATGACATCATGGAAAATCTGTTGCTTGCTTAGCAGCAGGATAAAAGTGATTGGACATTTCCTTCTCCTAGGATACCTTTCAACTCTCCAGGTGGATAAATACTAAATCTGAACAATGCTAATCCTACTGAAGAGTCCTTTCCATGACATTACATGGCAGGGCAGAAATAAATGCAGAGAAATTAATTAAAATAAATCCTCCTGCTCTGTAGACATAATCCCTTAAATCTCTATGTACAATTACAGTTAAGATTGCCTGGTACTAATATAACCCATTATTTAATCACTATCCAGATCTGACCCTGTTTTAATTTTTGAGACCAACCACAAACAGATTGCTGATTAAAAAAGAAACTTGCAAAGCAACTTCACCAGAATTAACACTGAACACAGAGAAAGAATGATTTGCTTCCGAATCCTGATAGAGAAATTTGACAATGATATATTTCTTCATAAACTGGAAAGTAACTTATTCCATTGGAATATCTTGAACATCTGCATTTTTTACATTTTGTAAAGTAAATGTTATTGTTTAAGTTATTTAGGAACAACAGTAACATAAACTGTTGTGTTTGAAAACTTAGGAATTTTAATAGTTTTGGTTAGTACCATTTATACCAGGAATAATCACTTGTTACTCCTGGATATTGTTGGATATTGTTGCATATTGCAAACTACAACTCCTCAGAGATGTTAGACAATTTAGCCAAGCACGAAGGATTCTGGGAGATGTAGTTTAGCCTTTGCCCATGAGTTCTGAAATGTCCATTTCATCCCTAGGACTTTGCTGTCCCTCTGTTAATGCTAATGCTTTGATTTCTGCCTTTGAAGGCCAGCCGAGCTGCTGCCGTCACTGAGCGTGTTCACACCCAAGTGCTACAATTTCTTAAAGAAGGTTGTTTAAGAGAAGAGATGGTGCTTGACAACATCCCGAAACTGCTGAACTGCTTAAGGGACTGCAATGTGGCCATCCGTTGGCTGATGCTTCATACAGCAGACTTGGGTAAGAGATGATGGTTTGTTTTAGAACAAGGATGGAGAATCCATTTAAAAAAGGGAAGTTTGCAAGTCACCTTTTACTTTCATACTCTCGTTAGAGGCAGTCTTCTTAAATGCCCCTCAATTCTGGGCCCAACTGTAGCCATTAGTGGAGGACCTGTAATTCACGTGCAGTCTCCATATTTGGGATCCGTGTATGTTAGAAAACCCTACAAGGGAAGCCATGGTCTTCAGAACCAAATTGGAATGTTTCAGGGGAATGGAAATTATTGATCCTGCTGAAAAATGTGATGCCACATTTTGGGCAGCTGGTGTCCAAATAGAGCCAGACAAACTTATAGTTTTATATAAAGAAATATATTTAACATCCATATTTAGAGCAGACAAGATAGGCACACCGCTATATCATGAGGTAATTCGTCAGGTAAATCACAGAATAGCATACAGAGCACGCAGAACAAACAGATGGGGAGAAAAGGGAAACTCCCCTCTTTTACATCCAGCAATTAATCATAATATAGATTGTTTCATGCCGGAGCCTGCACTCTCCAACCAATCAACCCCATTGTGTGTCCTGGCCCATTATACTCTTTACTGTTCCAGCTATTAAATTAAATACCTTAACACAAGTTCACTTATATGTCTGTGGAGATTCTCAGTCATCCAGGTCATGGCTGCCCCAAAGGTGCCTTTTTAAAGAGGCAACTGGACTTTCTGGTTTTTCTTTGAAGATGTTTCCCACCATCCAGTCGGAGCTGAAGAAGCTTCTTGGATGAGAAGTGAAATGTCTTCAAAGAAAAGCCAGAAAGTCCAGTTGCCTCTTTAAAAAAAGCCCCTTTGGGACTTATAATAAAGATTTTAAATAATTGGGTACCTCTGTTTTAAAAAAAAAGCACAATATTGGAAAAATGAAGATATGCCACAAGATGAAGAAGTAGTCAAGAAGATACTAGATCGTGCAGAAATGGGTAGATTGACATTGAAAATTAAACAGGAAGAGGATGTAGAATATTATCAAACATGGAATTTATTTTACCAATGGTTGGGAAAAAAGGGGTGGAGATTAAGAATGTAATTTGTATTGTTAAGCAAATTATATACCCAGACAACACGATGTTTATTAAGCACTAAGAAATGTACTTAATAGAAAATCAATAAAATAAAATTTTATTTATTTATTTATTTATTTATTTTATTTATTTTAAAAAGCACACTCTCTTTTTCTTTCCCTCCCCAGCTTATGATCCGAATAACAAGCGCCTCCGCCAGATAAAAGACCAAGTTCTCACTGATTCCAGATTCAACCCCAGGATTCTTTTCCAGCTCCTTCTGGATACAGCCCAGTTTGAATTCATTTTGAAAGAGGTAAAAAAAAAACCCCAAACCCTGGGGGGGGGTTCATTTCTGAAGTGGGAGGGAGTGTGTGTGGCACAGTTCACAAGAAGCTGTGGGTCATCCCAAAATAATAACACCGGAAAACTCAATGTCAAGGTTCTGAGTAATGAACCCAACCAATCCAGCAACTCTTGAGACTTTCGGCTTTCTCAAAGAACTGCTTTGCCGAGTTCATCATTTCAGCACGCTTGAAATGCAAAACCAGCTCTGGCTATTTCCTGCGCTTTCAGTATAATTACAGAACAGACAGTTCTCTTCCTCCTGTCACAGGTCACACTGTCCAACTAGGCGTTCTGGCGTCTCCTTGGTAACCTTGACATTAAATCAGCTGTCTGGCCAGCACCTGTTGGGGTGACCCTGGTTCCTATGAGATAGTAAGTTGTTGATGTCTGGTCTGACATTCCAACAGGTGCTAGCCAGAGAGCTGGTTTAATGCGATTTGGCTATTTATTTCACTGTCGGAGCAATTGTTCTCCTGGGTCATAAATGTATCACTGCAAGAACTCAGAGAAACAGCTTCATGAGTTCTTTTGTTTTCTTTAAAATCCTTGAAGGGAAATTTCATAAAATAATAGGTTTGTTTTTTTAAAAAGATGGCCTGATCCTTTCTTATTTTCTTGGAGAATCTTTGAAAAATGTATTATTGATGATTTCTTATTTTTATTTATTTATCAAATTTCTATACCGTCCATTATACTTGCAAGACTTTGGGCATTTTACAAATAAAACTGTGATGACCCAGAGTGGGATACAAAATAAACACAGTCACAAAAACAGGTGAAGCCCCTTTTATTCCTTCACTTTGCTTCCTAGCTCCAAATATCCTTGACTGGAGACAAAAAAACTCCCCCACAAGCAGTTACGAAAAGGAGGAAATGCCGTTTAAGCTAAAAATGCCTATAAATTATAAAGAGTAAAAACAACACAAACCACACTGAAGCAATTAAGGGAACCAGAGAAGATAAGGGCTTGAAGACGCCCACCAATATCGGAACACACACTGGGAAGGACGCCAACTCAGAGAGGAATGACAGACTAGAGATATTTCCATGCTTTGTTTCCAGCACTGGCCCATACGCATGTCCATCCTTTTAACCAGTTCTCACAGCTGCAGCCCATGAAGAGGATCAAGGCCCTCTCCTCCCCAGTAGACCACGTCTCTCCCTTATCCTCTCCTCCCTGCATGCCCTAGTTTGGAGAGGGGATGGACCTGGGTCTTCCTCTGACTGCCAGCCTCTGCCCTTCCCCAGCCTCCTCCACAACCTCCGGAGCCACACTTCCACTCCCTGTTGGCTGTTCCTCCTCTCCCTTGGAGTCAGTCTCCAACAGAGGCATGACAGGTTTTTTTAAAAAAAGATGCCCTCATCCTTTTTTGTGTTCTTGGAGAATCTTTGAAAAATGTATTATTGATGATTTCTTATTTTTATTTATTTATCAAATTTCTATACCACCCATTATACTTATAAGACTTTGGGCATTTTACAAATAAAACAATAAAATCATACAGAGGTAGTCCTCAGTCTGCAACCATCCATTTAGCGACTGTTCAAGATTACGACAGCACTGAATATAAAGTGATTTGTAACCAGCTCTCACATCAACAACCGTTGTAACGTCCCCAAGGACACATGAACAAAATGTGGCTCCTTGGCAACCAGCATATGTTATGACAGTTTCGGCATCCTGGGGTCATGTGATCTCCATTTGTCACTTTTGCAGCTGGTATCCCACAAGCAGAGTGAAGGAGGGAAGCCAGAGTCACTTAATGATCATATGATTCACTTAACAACCAGGGTAATTCATCTAACAGGTGTGGCAAAACAAGGTTGCAAAATCAGTCAGGACTCACTTAACCCCCTCACTTAGCAATCGATGTTCTGGTGTTTTTTTGTGGACTACCTTTAAAAGCATAGTTAAAAACAAAGTTAACAAGATATATTTATTTATCAAATCTATTTCAGTGTAAAAGGTAAAAGTTCCCCTCACACATATGTGCTAGTCGTTTCTGACTCTAGGGGTTGGTGCTCATCTCCGTTACAAAACCGAACAGCCAGCACTGTCCAAAGACATCTCCGTGGTCATGTAGCTGGCATGACTAAATGCCTGAAGGCGCATGGAATGCTGTTACCTTCCCACCAAAGTGGTCCCTATTTTTCTACTTGCATTTTTTATGTGCTTTCGAACTGCTAGGTTGCCAGAAGCTGGGACAAGTAACAGGAGCTCACTCCATTACATGATGCTAGGGATTCGAACCGCCAAGCTGCCGACCTTTCTGATCGACAGTGTACGGTGAATCAAATAGAGTGCTTTTAAGTGTATTTGATCCATATTCTGCCATATATCTCTTCTTCCTAATCAGATATTTTGAGTCACAGACTCAGCTCAGCAAGCTGCACCTTTTGGGTCAGTGATTTAAATAGGTTTTGCAGCGATTCACTATTTACTCTTAAGTGCATCATTATCAGCTTTGTGTTTTGGCTACTTGTCTTTTAATCTAAGCTTCCCAGAATAGCTTTGTATAGTAAGATGGGTGGCATATAAATTACATAAATAAATCTGAGAAACATCTCTCTTTCTATTAGATGTTTAAACAAATGTTGTCAGAAAAGCAAACGAAGTGGGAGAGCTATAAAACAGAAGGATCCGAAAGAATGGCTGAATTGGCGGATGTCTTTTCAGGAGTGAAACCATTAACCAGAGTGGAGAAAAATGGTAGGCTGAAACAAAAAATCTCTTTTAGCATGTAGAGTAAAATTGTAGTAGATTGCTTCATATTGACTGAATTCATGCATTGAATTGTAAGCCAGGGGTGTCAAACTCAATTTCATTGAGGGCCACATCAGGATTGTGTTTGACCTCGGAGAGCCAGAGGGGTATGGCCAGCTCTATGTCACTCGTGTCTGGCGTACCTGTGGTGGCCTGGGCGCCCCACCCCGGCTCTGTTTTGGCTGGGATGGCCTCCTGTAGCATTCTGCCAGCAAAAATTGACACGGTGCCCCCCAAGCTCTGTCCTTCGCTGTTTCCAGGGTGTCCCTACGAGCCAGATCTAAGCACCCCACAGGCCGCATCTGTCCCGCAGGCCTTGAGTTTGACACCCCTGCTGTAAGCCATGGCCTATTTAATTATGGTTTGCTGAATAGGCCACAATTGGCTCAGAGATCACAATATACTAAGCCACAAGCCATATTTTACAAACCACAATGGCTGAATTAACATAATCTTTTAAGCTGGAATAGAATAAAATACGTCTTGCTTTAGTGCAAAATAGGAACTTCATAATTGAATTGGCCCATAAGGTTAATGAGAGCAAAGTAGTACAGGATGCTAGTTTGTTTGCAGGGACCGTTCGAGGGTATGGGGACCTTGTTAACGAAATAACTGTCTTCTGTTATGTGATGGATCCTTCCACATTTTTAGGATCTGTTCTGCTCCGAGGCATGGTTAGCAGCCATACTCAGTTGCAGCATCTTCCAGATGCATTTCCACCAGTGGTGGTATTCGACCGGTTCTGCCCAGTTCTGGAGAGCCGGTAGCGGCAATGAGCAGCAGAGACCAAACCGGTTCTCTCCGCTGCTCTGTGTTTGGCCCACCTGCCCGCCCAGGCTCCATACTCACTTTTATGGGCAGAATTCAAAGGGCAGCTGCTTTGCGCGGCGCGGAATAGCGCCACGCGGCAGCTGCTGCAGCAACTGGCATCATGCAGGCTTGCAGGAGGTGAGTTAGAATGCCTCTGCGCCTGCGCAAATGCCTCTGCGCCTGCGCAAAGTGCACATTTGGTGCACGCATGCACGCAAAGTGTGTGCACGCACGCAAAGCACGCCCACCAAGCCGCACCCACCGAACCGGTGGCAACTTTATTTGAATACCACCACTGATTTCCACCATAGGCCAAGGCAAAGCTAGCTAGCTTAGCTAACTGTATTTCATTGGTCGCTATTCTTGGCCAGTATCTGTGGGGTATTTGATTGACTTTGGGTTCTACAGGCCTCCCCCAACTCTTTGCTATCTAATTACACCCCAGCAAAGGTGAAGTATAGCCCAAAAGCAGTAAAGATGCTTGGAGGGAAGTTTTCTCAGGCAGCCTTTCCTTCCATCTGCATCTAGAGTTCAGACTTACAAGGTAACAGTGTACATCAAGCTCCTTTCTATACACCAAAGAGCCTTGGTGGTGCAGGCTGTTAAATGCCTAGCACTTAAGTTCCAGCTGCCTGCAATTGGCGCAGGCTCGAATCCCACCAGGCTCAAGGTTGACTCAGCCTTCCATCCTCTCGGGGTAGGTAAATTGAAGACCCAAGATTGTTGGGGGGCAATAAGCTGACTTTGTAAAAACGCCGCTTAGTAATAAGCAGGCATATACAATGGAATGAAGGCTATTGCTGAGCACATTGGGTTGCGCTCCAAAAATTGTAAGCCACCCTGAGTCTTCGGAGAAGGGCAGCATATAAATGTAATCTTTTAAAAAATAAAAATGATGTGTTACGTTGTCATACTATGGCGAAACCATGGCTGCGGTATGTTCTTCAACCACAAGATCATCATTAGGCTAGATTTATATGTTGCACTGAGCTAGTGTTTCTCAACTTTTCTCAGCTTTAAGATGTATGGACTTCAACTCCTAAAATTCTCCAGCCAGCTACGTTGATTAGAGAATTCTTGGAGTTGAAATCCATACATCTTAAAGTTGAGAAACAATTCTCCAAGGCAAAACGTACTATGGTTTAGTACATATTCGATCCCAAACCTTTTGTGATCTCTATGCCTCAAAAGAAAACATTATCTTCATCTGTGTTCTGCTGACAGTTAAGTCATATCTCTTCAAACCATCATTTTATTCCATTGCATTTATTCATTCATTCATTTGGGCATCCTGATTGTATTTTGTGTGTGTGGTTGTTTTTAGTTTTTAACCGATGTGGCCATTGTCTTCATGCTGTTGGCTCTTTTTTAAGAGGAGAAAAATGAAGGGCTAAATTTCTTCAGTGAATTAAACAAAAACATCGATGGGCTGCGTTCAGTATTCACTTGATAGATGTGAAATTTGCTATTAAGACCTATGTCCTCTAGCAATATCTGCTGAAATATCGCAAGCTGAATCCTTTCATGGCAGGTGCATATTTAATAAATTAAGAATTTCCCGCAATAAGGTGAAAGCATACTTCACGGTTTTATGGAATAAGCAGAAATGCATCTTCTTTCTCGAAGCTAAAAAAAGGGGGGGGCAAGAATCCTGCCTCTGTATTTTTTCCCCACAAATCAGGCTTCTAAGTCTTGCATTGCCGTGACGCATAAAGATTAGTATGTTTGCAAATGAAAGAAAACAATCCTCTAATAATGATCAGGTTATCTGAGGGAATGTCTCTTGCCGGTCACATCTACCCGACCCAGTAAAGTGGGGAGGCAGGGAGTGCTGTGGGTCCCATCCCTGAGGGAGATACACCTGGTGGGACCCAGAAGAAGGGCCTTCTCTGTGGTGGCTCCCTTTCTCTGGAACATCATTTCCCCAGAGATTAGAATGGCCGCCATTCTCGCACTCTTCCGGAAGGCACTGAAGACCTGGTTATGCCAGCGGGCCTGGGGAACCCAAAGCGGGATGGAGCCCATCAAATGGCTCGTGTGATCTGCTGTCATCGGTTGTGAATGCTACTTTCTCTTCGTCACCTTCTTTCTCTTTGGTGGGGTTGGAGTTGGAGATGATTTTGTATTTATTTTTTCCCAGATTTTGTTCTATTGTACTTTATTAATTTATTTGATTCTTTTTTGTTAGTTTTTATTGTTTTTTATGTTTTAAATATGGTTTTACATTCTGTAAGCGGCCTTGAGTCGCCATGGGCGGATAGGCGGCAATATAAATTCAGTAAATAAATAAATTATATTTTTGCTTTTTTAGTCAATATTTGGAAACGCAGCATTTGTAGACTGAGAGTTTCAGGGAGGTTTGGAGGGGGCGGTATTGACAGTCAGGGCTGCCACCACAAGGTGATTCCTTTTATTCCTTTTCCTGCCTGGTCAGAAAATCTGCAAGCCTGGTTTAGAGAAATCTCCAAACAAATCATGTCCCTGAATTATAACGATTCCACGGCCGCAGGCAGGAAAACAGTGCAGTTGATTCAAGCTTTGGAAGAGGTAAGGAAGGAGTTCCTCGCCTATAAATATTTTCTGGGTGGAATAATAATACCACTGAAAACCTCCCCAGTGAATGAGTTGCATTCAAATGCTTATTGCAGGTCCAGGAATTTCACCAGCTGGAATCCAACCTGCAAGTTTGCCAGTTTCTCGCAGACTCTCGTAAGTTTCTCCATCAGATGATCCGAACCATCAACATTAAAGAAGAGGTTTTAATCACCATGCAGATCATAGGAGACCTGTCCTACGCTTGGCAGCTCATCGACAGGTATGACGACACAGAGGCCTTCTGAATTCTTCTTATCGGAACAGGTAGTCCTCGACTTACGAACACAGCTAAGCCCAAAATTTATGCTGCAAAGGGAGACGTTTGTAAAGTGGGCCTTGTCCCATTTTTACGACCTTTTTTGCCGCCGTTGTTAAGTGAATCATTGCCATTATTAAGTTATTAACACGGTTGTTAAGCAAATCTGATTTCTCCATCCACTTTGCTTGTCAGAAGGTCACAAAAAGTGATCACGTGTCCCCGGGACATCATAAATATGAATCAATTGCCATTTCAGTCTTAAGCATGTTAAGTCTGTTACACTGATTTTTGTGTGCATCTTTCTAAGCATAGCAGAAAACCACCCCACTCATTTTTGGCAATTGTCAGAGGGCCACATAAATACTTTCTCACTCCTGTGTCCTGGAATACGTATTGGTCTCAGCTTTTGTTTCTGATTATGACTTTATTTTTCCCTCCCTTCCCAGCTTCACCTCTATCATGCAGGAAAGTATAAGAGTCAGCCCATCCATGGTAACCAAACTGCGGGCCACTTTTTTAAAGGTGAGTTGGTTAGTCTAACAGTGCAACAACTCCAGCTTTTGGGAGGTCAGGCTGGGAATCTTTTATGGCTTTTGGGGGGGTCTTATTTTTCTCCCCTCTTCAAATCCTTTGTCTCAAGTTTACAAATTGGATTTCCAAGACTATAAAAAAACTGATCTATTTTATTTGGACTTATTTCCAGAATGGAAATAAGCCCAAATAAAAAAATAACTAAGGATCTTACTCAACATGGAATAGATTTTACGAGAGGTTAGAGATAAGTGGTAGAAAATAGGTGAAGAAAGACTATTGCTATGTATGAATTAAATATAAAGAGGGTTTATAATCACAAATACGGTGATATAATTAGCAGAACTATAAACAAGCTAAGATAAAGAGAAATCTGTTAAAATTATTATTAGTATACACGTCAAGATCTCTGTTTTCGTCTTGATTTTTTTGTAAATGATATGCCCTGACAATACACTGCATTCAAAATGTTTACGAATAAAAATAAAACATATATTAAAAAGAAAAATAATTAAGAATCTCCTTGATTCAAGATACTTTCCACTTACATAATCATTCTAATGATTTTCACTCTCATGGGTGGAAGTCTGAGGCTCAGTTTACACACCAAAGACAAAGCTTGCTAAGCCACATTTTGTTAAATAAGCTTCAACTGGCTGAGTTCATAGAGTAAGTAGACAAAGCTACAAACCATGATTTATAAGACACAGTGGCTAGATTCACTCCTTGCACTAAGCCACTAGCAAGAAAAAACATAAAGTATATCTGGGAACCTTACTGACATTTCTGTCTCGCTTGCTTCCAGCTGGCTTCAGCTCTTGACATGCCACTTCTTCGCATCAATCAAGCAAACAGTCCTGATCTTCTCAGTGTATCACAGTATTATTCTGGAGAACTGGTGTCCTATGTGAGAAAGGTGAGCACGATCACTTTTTGTGGGATATTTTCTCCCCTGTTTCAAGAGTTCCCCTCTGGAAGAACTTTACAGTAGACCATTGTTTCTTAACCAGAATACAGAACAGAGTTGGAAGGGATCTTGGGGGTCTTCTAGTCTAACCCTCTGCTCAAGCAGGAGACCCTATACTACCATGTTTCCCCAAAAATAAGACCTACCCCGAAAGTAAGACCTAGCACTATTTTCTAAACCTGCCCTAATATAAGACCTACCCGAAAATAAGACCTAGTGTAAATCTCCAGTTCCAGGAAGACTTTTCAGGGAGCAACCGTGCACCGAAACACCCCCTACACACTCACACCCACTATTTGGCACCATAAATATATAAGACCTACCCCGAAAATAAGACCTAGTGTGTTTTTGGGAGCCAAAAAATATATAAGACAGTGTCTTATTTTCGGGGAAACACGGTATTATGGATAAATGGCTGTCCAATGTCTTCTTAAAAGACATCGTCCTCCAGCAATGGAGGACCCACAACTCCATGAGACAAAGAGTTCCATTGGTTATTTGTTCTCACTGTCAGCAAACTTCTCCCTAGTTATAAGTTGGATTGGTGGACTTCCAGAATTTCTCATTGTGACTGACGAAGTCTGGAAATTGAAATCCACACACCTTAAAAATTGCTGAAGTTGAGAAATATTTGCAGCGGACTATCACAATTGAAGCCGAACCTCCTGGCTATTGAATCAAAAATGGCCTCCTCTAGGCCAGCCCTGGAAGCCAGAAAGGAAGGTGCTTTGGATCTTCCTGCCAAATCCAACAATAAAGAACAGAATAACAACCTAAGAATGTAAAGAGTAGTTATGTAATCATGCAACGCTCAACATGGGAACTTTCATAATGAGAATATTCTCTATTTAAATCAATAAAGGTATATCTCTAGATAGAAATATATAACTTTACTGGAGCAGGAAAATCTAAAAAAGAAAGGGAAGGTAGTAAACATATACACCAAATTCTAAATAATATTAAGTTAAACAGTTTATTATATCCTGTTGGGATAGATCACACCTGTCTATGTGGTTGCTAGAAAGCCAATTTGCTGTAATCCTGTAATCCTCGCTTAATGACCATTTGTTCGGTGACTGTTTTAACAATGGCACTGAACAAAGGGATTTATGATTCCCCTCCCCCATAAAAGATGAAAAAGCCTTTGCTGATAGGTAACAAAAGATAACTTCTGCTAATTCAGATCTTTCTTCGTGCAGTGCTTCAGTGAGATGCTTCATTGTCATGCTAAAAACTGGGGGGGGGGGTGCCACACCCCTTAAAGGAACTAAGGCTTCACTAATCAATATTTTTGCATTTCTATGTTGTTTTTGGAGAAAAGGTTTTACAGATCATTCCGGAAAGCATGTTCACTTCTCTCCTGAAGATTATAAAACTGCAGACTCATGACATCATTGAGGTGCCAACTCGCTTGGACAAGGACAAGCTGCGAGATTATGCTCAACTTGGACCACGCTACGAGGTGCATCAAAGTTGACAGGGTGAAGAGAGGTTAGGTGCACTTCTGGAATTGGTATGAAGTCATATTCTAGGAACAGGGAAAGAAGTTTGCAAGCACAGGCTCAGGTTGGTTTGTCACCAAAGCCCAGCAAGATGCCTTCACAAGTAGTAGGACTTGATAGACGTAGACAATTCCCATTTGTTTTTCCTAAGATTTTGTGAGACTAACAGACCATGAGGGATCCTTGGTACTGTCAGAGAGTACCAAGGACCCCTCATTTCAGCCCTGAGCTAAAAATATTCTTCTTAGTGTTACTATCCAGACCAGAAGGCATTTTATGGGTGCAAATGAAGGTTTTCCTGCAGATCAATGAATGGGAGAATGAGGACTTCAACTGCAGCTTTTATGAGAGCTATGTGCACAAATAAGCTCTCATATTCAGAATCAGGTCATTGACCTATCTCAGTTTTGTATCCCATAACCAGATTTTAGAGGCAGGGAAACTTTCCAAGAGTGGAGATCAGGGACTTCCTTATTTCAAAGTCTCTTTCTTAAGCAGAAGCTATAAATAAATATATTTGACGCCCACCACCCAATATACATCTTCACCCACATATCCTTCTATATCCCAAATAAAATGAAGAAGCTGATCGGGTTTGTTGATTGTAAATGCTGGTAGAACAATGTTAGGTAGTAAATCATCATCTATAGATATTCTCAATCATCCAGATCTTTTTTTCAAAAGGCAACTGGACTTCCTTGATGTTTTTCTTGATGTTTTTTTCTTTGAAAATGAACTGAAGAAGCTTCTGGGATGAGAAGCAAAATGTTTTCAAAGAAAAAAATGAACAAGTCCAGCTGTCTTTTGAAAAAAAAAGCACCTTTGGGACAACCATGACCCAAAGATGATTGAGAATCTCTGTAGAGGATGATAGTCTATCATCTGTAGTAAGTCACCTGTAATAAGGAATGAATATTTTATCAGGAAAGGTGAACGTTGGTTTCTATCCATCTTGTCATAAGGAAGTGACAGTTAGGCATGTTATTTAAAACAGGAAACCAAGGAGAAAAATGTTCAGTCATCCAGGTCATGGTTGTCCCAAAGGTGGTTTTTCAAGAGGCAATTGGACTTTCTGGTTTTTCTTTGAAGATGTTTCACTTCTCATCCAAAAAGCTTCTTCAGCTGAAGAAGCATCTTGGATGAGAAGTGAAACATCTTCAAAGAAAAATCAGAAAGTCCAGTTGCCTCTTGAAAAACCACCTTTGGGATAAGGAGAAAAAAGTCCGTGTGGTAAAAGAAGAAAAGAATTTCCTTATCAGCGATGTTCTTTTCACCTCCCCAATGCTCTGGAGGTTCCTTCTAATGACCAACCTCTCCTTTCTTTCTCAAAAGGTTGCTAAGCTTACACACGCCATCTCCATTTTCACAGAAGGCATCCTGATGATGAAAACGACGTTGGTTGGCATTATCAAGGTAACATTTTCGATTGTGGTGGACAAGAAAATCCAGAAACCTGTTGATTCCTAAAGTTAGGTTTCATGAATTTGGGGCATGTGAATTGGGGCATGTGAAAATGACAGAGTAGTATCATCTGAAAGAACAGGAATAGCAATTTGAAGGCCATTTTCCAACATTTTTCAAGAGATATTTGTGTGCATGTATGTTTCTTCAAACCAGTATCGACTTTCGGAGACTGCTTGGATTAGTCCCTGCAGTTATAGCTACCACGTAATCTTCATATGGGCCTTCATAAGTCCTCCATGATCAACAGAATAGGATGGAAAACAACCCCAAGGGGCATCTACTACCAGAATATTGAAGACGTAGCTGTTCTACAAAGTTTCCTCTCTGGGAGATTATCTTATCTTCCTCAAGATAAAACTGTTCAGTTCAGCCGTAGCATAATAGAGAGTAGGAAAGATGTATCCAACAAACAGAAAGGCACATTAAGAAAATGTATTGGCACATTATGATTTCTCTCTTCTATGGGTTTCTAGGTTGACCCAAAGCAGTTGCTTGAAGATGGAATTAGAAAGGAGCTGGTCAAACGTGTGGCTTTTGCCCTACACCGGGGGCTCACCTTCAACCCTAGAGCTAAGGTACAGAGTGAACTACTTCCAATTGAGCCTAGTTCTTTGTTGTCACACCAACAATTACAGTAAAATTATCATCCTTCCTTGTTGCCCTTTTAGAAATGAAATGCTTCAAGTCATCTCCCTACAGCTTCATTGGGATTCTTTGTTGTCCAAGTGTGATTAGTCACACACAAGGAATGTGTGAAAGAGAGATTCATGAAAGAGAGGCTTCCCCCATCACACAATCTCAAATTCTATTTTGGATTTATGGGCAATTCTTGAAAAAGGTGGTGGAACAGGGGTGTCCCAGCTTGCAAATACATTCTAAAAATGCTTGGAGCTAAAGCAGCCTTTCCTTATCTCCATCTCGTCATGGTGAAATAGTTCTTCCTTGGAAGAGAGTGAGAAGGTTTCAGGGAAAAGAACTGGAGGAGGAAATTCTGGAATAGCAGCATCTACAGATAGTCCTCACCTTATGACCATGGTTGGGAGTGAATTTCCATTCCTAGGCATGGCGGTTGTTAAGGAAGTCATGCTTTTGATTGTACAGCCTATTTTGCCATGATGGTTAAGCAGATCACTGCCATTGTTAAGTGAATTGTGCGATTGTTCAGCAAATTTGGCTTCTTGTATTGATTTTGCTTGTTGAAAGCCAGCTGGGAAGATTGCAGATGGCGATCGCATGACCCTGGGACATTGAAACCATGATTAAATAAATGCCAGTTGCCAAGTGCCTGAATTTTGATCACAAGATCATGTGGATGCTGCAACAGTCGCAAGTGTAACGACCGGTTGTAAGTCACTTTCTCCAGTGCCATTGTAACGTCAAACAGTCGCTAAATGAATGGCTGTAGGTTGAGGACTATCTGTACTGGGATGTGCACCAAGGGGTTAAAGTAATCAAAATGGCAGCTGCAGCTGCCGTTCAAACCCACAGTCCTTCCTTAGCATCTCCCATCGTGCGTTTCCTAAACCTGCCCTTCTGTAGACATCCCTGAATGGAGAAATAACAAATTTAAGAAGGCAACGATGGTGAATATCCTTTTGGTGGCTCTTTTGACCTCCCCTATTTCCACAGCCCAGTGAGCTCATGCCCAGACTGAAAGATATGGCAGCCACGATGGATGGGTTCCACCGTTCCTTTGAGTACATCCAGGACTATGTCAACATCTGTGGATTAAAGATCTGGCAGGAGGAAGTGTCCCGAATTATTAATTACAACGTGGAGCAGGAATGCAACAACTTCTTAAGGACAAAGGTATTAAACCCCCTTAATTAAAAAGCTGTAGAACGTATGGAGGCCGATAGAAAAAGTATTTGTAGCTCAGGGTTGCACCACAGTGTTCTTGATGCTCTCGGAACCTGTGTTCTTGCAGACCCTTCATAACCCCACTAGGTAACATCATCAGTGCTAGGAGGGAGTGGGGCTTGCTGTCTGTTCATATACAAGTGGCTTGCAGAGAGAGAACCCCACTCCCTTCTAGTACTGAAAATATTACCTAGCTGGGTAATGAAGCGTCTGCAAGAAAACAACCAAGCTCAGAGAGCACCAAGAAGCCCACAATGGGGTTACTGAGTTACTATCTTATTCTTAATGCTGCTTATTCAGAGCCCTGGTGTCCTCCTCTGAATTCCTCCTCCATTTCAACTCCAAAAATGTCTTGAGGAAATGCTCTGTTGGCTGTAAGCATGTTGTGGCCTGCCGGCAGCTAGCAAACCTGGCAGCAGAGTCGAACGGTGAGGAGGTTGGGGAGGCACCCGGGCCAGTCCTAGAGGCTGAGGAAGATTTGGACGAGGGCTCTGCGTCGGAGGCAGAGATGGAGCCAGAGCAGGCTGGCAATCATCAGCTGCCTTCGGAGTCGGACAGCAGTGAGAAGGGGGAGCAGCTGGAGCCGGTTCCCAGCCTGCGCATGCATAGAGCTGCCAAAAGGAAAGAACAATTATGAATTAATGGTCCACGGGGGAGTAAGGCCACAGGTGAAGGGTGAATGGCCCCTCCCATAGGGATTAAAAAAGGAGCAAAAGAGGAGGGGGCTTTTGCAGGAAACAATTTGTTTGTTCGTTGCAGCAGTGTAAAGATCTCTCTGTGCATCTCAGAGACTCTGTGACAAGCCCTTCCTTGTCAGCACTGTGTTTGAAAATATTTACTTGGCAGCTCTCCAAGCTAGGTAAGATCTGTGCCGCTAATTAGACCCCTGAAAGACTGTTTGCCAGGCCTTTGGCTGAATGTCAATGCAAGAAATTCACCTTCATTTAATAAAAGGGGTTTTGCCAGGACACAAAGTCGGCTTAGTGCTTTTGGGGGAAGCCTAGGTCAAAACAAAGCATCTCCCCAACCCTCTTCACAGAAAACTGGGCAGAAGGAGAGTGTAAAACCATTCTGCCACAAGAAATTATCCAGACTGAATTCACACATTTCACTAAGAATTGTTTGCTTATTTAGTTCGCTTTAATGCGTTGAATGAACCCAGCCAAATGTGGTTTAGTCAGCACACCACAATTGAATAAGCTAAAGTTCAGCATGAGGTGTTAATCCAGACCCAGTATTTATGGTACTAGAATTGTTTCACTCACTTCAAATGCTGTATTTTTCCTTTAACATTTTTAAAATTTATTTTATTTATATTTGGACTTGTATGCCGCCCCCTCTCCCGAAGGACTTGGGGCGTCTCACAACTAAAATATGAACAATAAATAATTTAAAAAAACAATTAAATCCAAACAAGCCCAAACAAACTAAAACCCAATTTAAAACACACCCCCAAAAGTCAGTCCAGCCTGGCGCTCAAACAGCCAGGTTTTTAGATCATGGCGGAAGGAGCGGAGATCAGGAGCCAAACAGGGCTCCAAGGGTAGTTGGTTCCACAAGGCAGGAGCCGCTACAGAATAGGCCCTCCCCTGGGGCACCACCAGCCAACACTGTCTTGCGGATGGCACCCCAAGGAGTCCCTGTCTGTGCGCACGCACAGGGCGATTGGCATTCAATGTCGGCGGGAGACGCTCCCGCAAATACCCCAGACCCAAGCCATGTAGGACTTAGAATGTTAATAATAATACCTTGATTGATTATTTATTTATTTATTTATTTATTTATTTATTTATGAGCTTTTTATGCCGCCCTATCTCCCAAAGGACTCACGGCGGCTTACAAACTAAAAACAATTTAGATACAAATATATATATATTAAAAAATGATTAAACCAAGGTCTCATAAATATAACGAATTAAAATACATTAAAAACCCTCCCCCAACCCCATCAGTCCAGGTAGGCTAGTTGGAATAGCCAGGTTTTTAGGTCACGGCGGAAAGAGCGGAGGCCAGGGGCCACCCGAGCTCCAGGGGGAGCTGGTTCCATAGGGTGGGTGCACCCACCAAGAAGGCCCTCCCCCTGGGAACCGCCAGCCGGCATTGCCGAGTCGCGGCACCCGGAGAAGGCCCTGTCGATGGGAGCGCATGGGATGCTGGGATGTTGTTATCGGCAGCAGGGTCTCCCGCAAATATCCTGAAGGGCTTTATAGGTTAACACCAGCACCTTAAACCTTAATTGAGTTATTAAGATAAAAAAGATACAAAATAGGAAAGTAAATAGGAAAACAATGGGGGGGGGGAAGTGAGGAAGGAGTAGGAAAAAGAAGCGTTGACTTCTCTCTCTGTTGCAGTAAAATAAGACATCAACATCAAATCACAACTTTTTGTTTTTTTTTCATAATAATATAAACTAGCCATTTCTATAAGGATCTATCAGTCTAATTGGTAAAACCCAAAATCAAAGTTTCATTCTTTTCTACTTCAAGCACAAAATTCAGAAGCGGTCTTCACTTCAAGTGCTGTGTTTTAAAGTTAAATAAAGGTAAAGGTTCCCCTCGCATATATTTGCTAGTCATTTCTGGCTCTAGGGGGCGGTGCTCATCTCTGTTACAAAGCCGAAGAGCCAACGCTGTCCGAAGACGTCTCCATGGTCATGTGGCCGGCATGACCAAACGACGAAGCCGCACGCAACGCTGTTACCTTCCCACCAAAGATGGTCCCTATTTTTCTACTTGCATTTTTTACCTGCTTTCGAACTGCTAGGTTGGCAGAAGCTGGGACAAGTAACAGGAGCTCACTCCATTACAGGGCAATAGGGATTCGAACCACCAAACTGCCAACCTTTCTGATCGACAAGCTCAGCATCTTAGCCACTGAGCCACTGCGTCCCTCTTGTTTTAAAGTTACCCAATCCAAATGCAAACGTACTGGTTGTAAGGCGGCCACTGTCATCATTAAGTGAACACTGCTGTAAAGCAAACCCATTGTTCACAATGGGGTAACATTTGCCTAAAATTGGAAGTAAATGCTGGTTTCTGGCAAATGCGTCAAAAAACCGGCAGTCAAATGGCCATGGGGTGGAGAGTGGAACTTCGGAACCAGGTTGTAAGTGACTGGGGTGTGGGGGGTCGGTCAAAATTTCGAACAGTCACTGGGTGATGAGTCATAAGTCGAAGACTACCTGCTGCTGAGAGCAGCCATCAAGAGCTCTGAAACCAACACTACTGATAGACAACACTAGGATACTGTGGTCTTGAAAAACAGCCTGATGGGCTTGAAAACAGGTGAACTACGTGTATCGTCAGAGATAGCTGAGCATGATTTCAATGCGCGTCTCTTTCAGATTCAAGACTGGCAAAGCATCTACCAATCCACCCATATTCCAATACCCAAATTTGCGCCTACGGATGAATCTGTTACTTTTATTGGTCGCCTCTGCAGAGAAATTCTGAGAATCACTGACCCAAAGTAAGCGGACTATATCCTTTGCATATCGCCATAGGAAATGGGCTTTTTCCTGACCTCTGCGCATATGACCAGCAAGAGTAGGCTAAAGCGGACAAAAATTTAATAGCGCTCCTACCCCCTTCCTCTCTTAGGGAAGGCTGACTCAGCCTTCCATTCTGTTGAGGTGGGTTAAAATGAGGACCCAGAATGTTGGGGGCAATAGGCTGACTCTGTAAACGCTTAGAGAGGGCTGTAAAGCACTGTGAAGCGGTATATAAGTCTAAGTGCTATTGCTATGCTATTCTCTATCTTAAAAGGAAAAAGCCTTCCTCCCCTTTCTCTCCTCTTCCTCCCACCTTCTTTTTCTCCTTTTCCTTTCCCTCCCCCTTCCTCCTCCTCCTTCTCCCCTCCCCTTTCCCCTACTTCCTGAACCAGTCAAAAACTCAAAACTATATCTCATTCCAACCCTGCAGAAGTTTTAACCCAGAACCGACTCTGCCTCTCGGTATGAAAAATTGCATAATTTAATTTATTTATTTATTTATTGTATTTAATTGGTCTTATATGCCGCCCTATCTCCTTAGGGACTCAGGGCGGCTCACATCATAAAAAAACACCCAATACAAAAGTTAAAAAGAATTAAAAGAATATTAAACCTAATCAGACCAAATAAAGTATTTAAAACCCCATCACATGACGTTTAAAACTAAACCCACTCCCCCCTCAGTCCAGGCCGGATTGTTCAAAGAACCAAGTCTTTAGGCCACGGCAGAAGGAGCGGAGGTGGGGGCCAATCGTAGCTCCAGGGGAAGCTGGCTCCATAAAGTGGGCACCCCCACAGAAAGGCCCTCCCCTAGGGACCGCCAGCCAACATTGTTTGGCTGACGGTACCCCAAGGAGGCCCTGTCTGTGGGCGCGCACCGGGCGATGGGTATTTGATGCTGGCAGGAGACGTTCCCGCAAATAGCCGGTCCTAAGCCATGTAGGGCTTTATAGGTAAGTACCAGCACCTTGAATCTCACGCGGAGGGCAACTGGCAACCAATGCAACTCTACATGAGTCTATTGTTCTATTGCAAATCTTCCTGTTTCTTGTCTGCCCAACTTTATTCAATATCTGATTGTTTAAAGATTGCCAACTTGCTCGCAGATAAGATCCTTCCTTCAATGGCAGCTACTTACCTCTTTACCTGTTTCCCAAAAGGTCTGCCTGCTATATTGACCAACTTAACACCTGGTATGATATGAAAACTCACCAGGAAGTCTCCAACAGTCGCTTGCTTGCTGAGATCCAGAACACTTTGGGAACCTTTGGTCTCAATGGGTTAGACCGTCTTCTCTGCTTCATGATTGTCAAAGAGTTGCAGGTAACCAGGCCCCAGCCCTGCTCCAGTTCACAAAACCAGCCTGCCTAGAGCAGTGTTTCTCAATCTTGACAGCTTGAAAGCTTTAAGACGGGTGGACTTCGTCTCCCAGAATTCCCCAGCCAGCATTCTATGGAAGTCTATACATTTTAATGTTGCCATAGTTGAAAAAACATAGCTTCAAGCAAGATCCTGGGTTCCATTCTAGATTATTCATGCCATATGAAACGCAGCATGTGCAACTGCAGTGGGTTTTTCTGCCGAATATCCCAAAGCGTCTCTTTCTTTTCTCTCCAGAATTTCCTCATCATGTTTCAGAAAATAGTGCTGCGTGATAAAGGGGTCCATGAAGCACTGAAGTCTCTCATGAGGAGTGTCAGCCCGCTGAAAGGACTTGTGGGTAAGTTCCTTCAAGCAGGATCCTGGGTGTTGTGCTCCCCTGGCAGTCGAGTCAGATGAGTCAGAGGAGATGGAGGGGGTGCCTGGGTTACCATCGAATCCCTGGGTTACCATCAGGCTCTGAGGAGCAGGAGGTCTCAGAGCAAGGTTCATCTACTCACGGTCAGGCGGAGAGACAGCTGTTTTCGGGGCCTGAGCTGAGCAAGGCGGGCGGAATAGCTGGGGCCTGTCCCAGATGCAGCTCAGTAGAACGTCAGAGAAAAGCAACTTAGGACTGAGGGCCAGTATTTGGAAAATGTGGCAGGTCTTGTTCGGTCATGTATGTCTGTCTGTATGTATGTCTGTATGTATGTATGTATCTATCTATCTATCTATCTATCTATCTATCTATCTATCTATCTATTGGTTTTCTAACCCGCCCCATCTCCCGAAGGACTCGGCCGCAGCGTACAGTCATAAAAACAATACAAAATATACAATTAAAAAGAAATTAAATAAGAAACCCAATTAGAAACTAAAAACAGTAAAACGATCATTTAAAACTCCCATCCCCACCCTCAGCCCAGGTCAGCAAGTTGGAACAACCAGGTTTTTAGGCCCCAGCGGAAAGAGCGGAGGTCAGGGGCCACCCAGGGGAAGTTGGTTCCATAGGGTGGGTGCTCCCACAGAGAAGGCCCTACCCCTAGGGGTCGCCAGCCGACTTTGTCTGGCTGACGGAACCCCAAGGAGGCCCAGTCTGTGAGAGCGCACAGGACGATGGGAAACAGTTGCTGGCAGCAGGGTCTCCGTAAATATCCCGGTCCTAAGCCATTAAAGGAACTGTTGTAAGACAAGGACTACCTGTACTGCCCTCAGAGTATTTTTATGAGGTGGTGGAAACAGAATAATAATCCTAAAGAGAGGGATGGGAAGGCAGTTCTGAAATTATTTTTCTCTCAATTTGCAGTCAATTGTAATAGAGTCTACTCTGCAGCAATTACCAAAACACAGAAGATCTGGGCTGCCTATCTGGACACAATTATGAAGGTACCTTGGCTATATCAGTCATGGGGCAGGGAACATCTGGTGACTTTCCAGCTGAGAGAAGTTTGGGAGCTCTCCAGCTGAGAGAAGTCTGATGTTCTAAATGCCTCTGAAAACTTGGATGTCCTCACAATCTCTGATGTTGAAAAAGCTAAACAGAGCTGGACCTGGTTAATTCTTGGGTGGGAGGCTACCAGAAAATCCCAGGCTTTTGTCTAGACCAGGAAATTGGAAAAACATGGACATGTACTTAAATAAAATGCAACAGCCATGTTGTTCTTTAATAGAAGGGTGAAACCTGAAGTTTTGATTGCTATAAGAAACAGCTAAGTTAGCTGAGGCTCCATTAATATCAGAATCACACACATTCCTTAAGAAGAGGAAGGGCCTTGGTGGTGCAGGCTGCTAAATGCCTAGCTCTTAAGTTCCAGCTGCCTGCAATTATTGCAGGCTCGAATCCCACCAGGCTCAAGGTTGACTCAGCCTTCCATCCTCTCGGGGTTGGTAAACTGAGGACCCAAGATTGTTGGGGGCAATAAGCTGACTTTGTAAAAATGCCGCTTAGTAATAAGCAGGCATATACAATGGAAGGAAGGCTATTGCTAAGCGCACTGGGTTGTATCCCAAAAATTGTAAGCCACCCTGAGTCTTCAGAGAAGGGCGGCATATAAATGTAATTTTTTAAAAAAAGATAAGATGCCTGTTTTCTTGGGACCAATTCTCTTAGAAGTGAGTTGAGTCTTTTGAATCGTAACATAGAGAATTAGGATGCTCTTTCTTATATTACCCTTTTCAGATAAATGGGATTCTGGAAGTTGTAGGATCACTACTTCTGGGAGTACCTCTACCATGAGGGCTATAATGGTAACTTTTAATTGGTAATCCTCAGTGTCCATTTAAAAAAAACACTATTTTAGGCAATAAATTGTATTTATTCTTATTTATTTTCATTTTGGGGGTCTTTTAATTCTCATCGTCTCCACCCTAGGTTGGCCAGATGCAAATTTTAAGACGCCAAATAGGCAACGAACTGAACTATTCCTGCAGATTCGACTCCAAGCATTTAGCAGCTGCCCTGGAGAACCTTAACAAGTAAGACTACAAGTTTCTTGGGGACCAGCTTGTGTCACTGGGATGGCAACAGTGACAATAATAGTTTTGCATATCCTGGGATGGTAATATAAATCGTAATAACTTTTCAAATCCGTGTGTGACAAAAGAGAACATCTACAATTTGAGGTGTTCCTCTCAGCTCAGAATGCTGAGTAAATGTGGGTAGAGTCATGGGTTCAAAAAAATAGGTTGCATCACAAAGATCGCAAAATTCGTCTCTAAACATTTCTGGATTATGGTAGCAGGAAGCAATTATCCATCCAATTTTTGGAATCCTCCTGAAATCTGGTCCAGATTTATGTTCATCCAAACTTAAGTGGTCCTAATTCTTTATTTGGCCCTTAATTGTAGCCATGGCCATCAGTTCAGTTTTGAAAGAAATCTAGACCCATTTTGGGAGGAATCAAAATGTGAATGGCTATTAATCTCATTGACCCTTTCCGAGCTCCAGAATCATAAGCTTACAAATCCTTAAATAGCAGCTGCTTGGGAAAAATATACGAGGGGATTTATTTGTTTGTTTGTTAAATTTATTTGCCGTCTATCTCGCTGTGGGGCTGCTGTAGATAGCTTACAATAGTAAAAAGGAAGAGAAATGAAAAAAAAACCATGTAGAGAGAACCTAAGTAAAATAATAGAACAATAAAATAAACAATGATGAAGGAATACAATGAGAATAAGAATAACATAATGAGAATAATATATGGTCAGCAAAAAAAGGGAAGGTTGGGGGTGGGAATTTATTTATTTATTTTTATTATTTATTTATTTATTTGATTTGATTTGTCAATCACTTACAAGATAATAGATATAAGTATAAACATGAGTAAGAATACAGGAAATAGGTACGAATAAATGGGGACAAAAGGACAGGGATGGGAGGCACGATGGTGCACTTAGGCACGCCCCTTACAGACCTCTTAGGAATGGGGTGAGGTCAATAGTGGATAGTTTGAGGTTAAAGGAGTGGGGGTTTGAGGATGTAACTACAGAGTCAGGTAGTGCATTCCAGGCATTGACCACTCTGTTGCTGAAGTTGTACTTTCTGCAATCAATTTTGAAGCGGTTTACATTGAGTTTGTATTTGTTGTGTGCTCTTGTGTTGTTGTGGTTGAAGCTGAAGTAGTCACTGATTGGTAGGACATTGTAGCAGATACATTTTGTGTGCTATGCTTAAGTCTAACCATAGGCGGCGTAGTTCAAGGTTGTCCAAGCCCAAAATCTCAAGCCTGGTGATGTAGGGTATTCTGTTGCGAGCAGAGGAGTGTAGTACTCTTCTCGTGAAATACTTCTGGACTCTCTCGATTGTGTTAATGTCTGATATGCAGTGCAGATTCCAGACTAATGAGCTGTATTCGAGTATTGGTCTAGCAAAAGTTTTGTATGCCCTAGTTAGTGATTCGATATTTCCAGAGGAGAAGCTCCGTATGATTAGATTTACAACTCTTTAATGCCTTTTTGGCAATGCTGTTAGCTCTGGTGCTTAGGTCATTTGATACGAGTACTCCTAGGTCCTTGACAGAGTGAGGGTCATCAATGAGGTCATATCCGCCTAGTTTGTATTTGGTGTACTGATTTTTTTTTACCAATGTGTAGGACAGAGCATTTGTTGGTTGAGATTTGGAGTTGCCAGATGTTTGACCATTCAGACACGTAATCAAGGTCGCTTTGAAGGATAGAAGCATTGTCAGTGGTGTCGAATAGTTTTACGTCATCCGCAAAGAGGGCAGAGTTGCATATAAGGTGATTATAACATGAAGGGGAGCCTGCCATCAATGTAGCAGCCACTTCCAGCATAAAATTCCCTATCTGGTTCCCAGACCTACTGGCAGACACGGGTCAGAATAACAGAGTTGGAAGGGACCTTAGAAGTCTTGTAGTCCAACCCACTGCTCAAGCAGGTGTTTCTATACCATTCCAGGCAAATGGTTGTCCAATTTCTTCTTCAAAAACCTCCAGTGTTGGAGCACCCACACCTTCAGGCTCTTGTGGAAGACTAGGAGGGTGGGAGCAATTGGGCGCTGGGATTGCTGTCCTCTCAAATATTTGGGCTTTTCAAATCCATTCTAATTACTGCGGGACATAGAATACAGAAATAGGTTGGCCTTTGGCCTGATTTAGTAAAGCTGCTATGGTATTCTTTTCCTCTTGCAGAGCAATCCTGGCTGATATAGAGGCCCACTATCAAGATCCTTCTTTGCCTTGTCCCAAAGAAGATAACACCTTGCTGTATGAAATTACTGCTTACCTGGAGGCTGCTGGCATCCATAACCCACTGAATAAGGTGAGGCCATTTTTCTTATTAAGGTAGCTCAGCCCCTGGTGCCATCCCAATGTGTTGCACCAGTTGCTGGCATGTTTAGTCAGCAGGGCCTTCTAACCTATGAGACACCATCTTTACTAAGGGATCTCCGTTCTTTTTTCAACTGTGAAAAAACGGTGTGACGCCTGCAGGAAAAGAATTTGTTTTTGGAAAAAGAGGCAGCAGAGCTTAGATTGGAGAGGTGAGATTGGGAGAAGAGATACAGGGGAAATTTACTTATTTGTTTAAATTTATGACGCAACCCTGCAACAACTCTGGACAGTATAGAAACAGTGGGCCAGCAATACAGGCAGAAATAGATAATATATTTGTCATCCCTTCAAGCTTTATTTCAAAAGTCCCATCCGACATTCAGAAATTGTGCATAGGGCTTCTTTAGTGAAGGTACCTTAATTAAACAGCATCTTCAGAAAAAGTTCTCTGATCCTTAACTTGATGGTCTATTTACTCAACTGTAAAACTATCCCATTAATTTCTTTTGTTCAATGGATTATTTTCCTTCCCTCTGTTCTTTCTTTTCATCAATCTAGCATAGCATAATTTCTTCTTCAGTTTTTTAAAGTGATTTTCTAAAACAAAAGATATATGAATTTCATTACTTTGCTGTCTAAAACGGGGATTGTAAAATAATCTGAATTTTTTTTAAAAAAAATAATACATTCTTTCCTTCAAAATGTTCTTTGCCAGATCTACATTACAACGAAACGTTTGCCGTATTTCCCCATTGTGAATTTTCTGTTTCTGATTTCTCAGTTGCCAAAACTTCAGTACAGTAAAAACTCAGGTACAGTATAATTCTTCTGTATCCTTTAACTTTAAGCATAGTGATGAAGAAAGTATTTTCACTCCAGCAAAATTACCAGCACTCAAATTTCCTTGCAGGTAGAATTGCAGAGAGTTTAATTGCTCTAAATTTGTCCTATAATTCTTACGAGTTCTGGTGAGATGACCAGTGATCCAAGATAGTTGGAATTCTAGGGCAAAATAGAGGAAGTAGGATGACTAGATTTGACTGTATAATTTGAATGATTATGATTTACGTTTCCTTTGGGTATGTATTATATTTCAATATACTGTATGTATGTGTATATATATATATATATATATTATATTTTATATAGATATTTATAGGTATGTAGGTCTTGGTGTATTGGGTCTTGTCCGTGTAATTGAGAATACCTTGGCAGCGTTTGAAATCTCATCCGTCATCTTCAGGCTGGTGTCTTCAGCCGTTCTTCTGGGAGAAGAATGAAGCTGAAGACACCAAGCGGATAATTCGCCATTCTCAATCTTACAGACAAGACTCTATATATATATATATATATATATATATATATATATATATATATATATTTATTTATTTATTTATTTATTTATTTATTTATTTATTTATCATTTCCCCGAAAATATGACCTACCCTGAAAATATGTTCTAGCTTGATTTTTGCACTGCCCAATATAAGCTCTACTCCCAAAATAAGCCCTAATTAAGATCCTGCCCACTTGAGTGCACGGGTAAAAATTAAGCTAGGGTGGGGATGGGATGCTGCCCTACTACTTACTTTTGGACAGTTGTAGCCAGGCCTCGCACACCCTGACACCTGCCTTGCCGGCCCATTTCTTCTGCAGCCGGCAACACTAGCAAGCCTTTCCTGAAGGCCTCTGTAGCTGATAACAAAGCTCCAGATCAATCTGTTATTGGCTGCAGAGGCCTTCAGAAAAGCCTTGCCAGCCTCAGAAGAAATTCCTGAAGGCCTCTGACGGCGAAAAGGAGGCCGGGGGCGATGCGCGCGAGTGAGGTTAATCGGTGAATGACATCCCCCAAAAATAAGACCTGGTGCCTTTTTTTGGTGGCAAAATATAAGACAGGGTCTTATTTTTGGAGGAAATGTGTGTGTGTGTGTGTGTGTGTGTGTGTATGTATGTCTGTATGTGTTTGTGTATGTATATGTGTATATGTATATGTAGGTCTTGGTGTATTCGGGTCTTGTCCGTGTAGAGAATACCTTGGCAACATTTGAATCTCATCCGTCATCTTCAGGCTGGTGTCTTCAGCTTCACTTCTCCCAGGAGAACGAAGCTGAAGACACCAGCCTGAACGGATAATTGTCAAGGGTTCTCAAAGACAAATATAATATATATATATATATATATATATTTTAATTCATATTTATATCCCGCCCTTCTCCAGAGACTCAGGGTGGCTTACAATTTTGGGGATACAACCCAGTGCGCTCAGCAATAGCCTTCATTCAATTGTATATGCCTGCTTATTACTAAGCGGCATTTTTACAAGGTCAGCTTATTGCCCCCAACAATCTTGGGTCCTCAATTTACCTACCCCGAGAGGATGGAAGGCTGAGTCAACCTTGAGCCTGGTGGGATTCGAGCCTGCAATAGTTACAGGCAGCTGGAACTAAGTGCTAGGCTATTATCAGCCTGCACCACCAAGGCCCATATCTCAATATGTCTGTCTGTCTAGTTTTATAGTTATCCGCATATGTTTTTTGCCCATCAGGATAGATACGTGTACATATTTACATGTACATATAGTGTGTGTGTGTGTGTGTGTGTGTGTGTGCGTGTGTAGTTGGCTCCCTCTGCTAAGACATGGAGATGAGCACCACCCCACTAGAGTTGGATACAACTGGACAAAGGAAACCTTTCGTGTACAAATTCTGTTTTAAGTTCCTTTTGGGGATGGTTATTCTTGAGCAATAAACTGTTCCTTGGATGCAGCTTGCAATTATTAAAAGTGGACTATAATCCAGGGTGAATATTACAGAGAGAATCCTCCACTTTTTCTCCACCATGTAACACAAATTTTCCATAGTATTTTGAATTGCCGCCTCCAGCTGTGTCTTTTTATGCAGCAACCCACTCCCCAAACTATGAGGAAATGTATTGGGTTAGATTTTGTTTTCCGTCAGGGATGGTGTGTCGAAAGCCAGCCGATCCCATTGACTGGCCACCTCTGGTGCTGGGACTCCTGACCTTGCTGAAGCAGTTTCATTCACGCTACACTGAACAGTTTCTGGGCCTGATCGGTCAGTTTGTTCGCTCCACCATGGAACAGTGCACCAGGTACCAACCTTTCCTTCATGAAGCCCTCGCTGCCTTCCCTTAGCAACAGAGCATATGTTAGGAGGATTAGATGCTCCTTCAAAGGGCAGCTGGATAGCCATTATCCAAGAAGTTGAATTTCTGAGTTGTTGTTGTTGTTGTTGTTATTATTATTATTATTATTATTATTATTATTATTATTTATTGGACTTATAAGCCTCCCTCTCTCCCGAGGGACTCAGGGCGGCTTACAATAAGAAATAAGAATACAAATATTAAAATACAATTAAACCAATCAAATTAGCCCAACAAAAATTAAAACCCAATTATTTATTTATTTATTTATATTTGAACTTGTATGCTGCCCCTCTCCAAGACTCGGGCTCACAACTAAAATACAGAACAATAAATACTTAAAAACCATTAAACTAGATTACAAGCCCAAATATTAAAACAATAGGATAAAACAAATTAAAAAGGTCCATCCCACCCCCCAAAGAGGGGTCACAGCTCGGGTTGGTCAAATAACCAGGTCTTTAACTCACAGCGGAAGATGCGGAGGTCAGGGGCCAGACGGAGCTCCAAAAACTAAAAACTAAAATCGATAAAACCCCACCCCACCCCATTCAGTCCAGGCTGGCCTGTTGCAACAACTAAGTCTTTAGGTCGTGGCGAAAGGAGCGGAGATCAGGGGCCAAATGAAGGCCCAAGGGGAGCTGATTCCACAGGGTGGGTGCTCCCACAGAGAAGGCCCTACTCCTGGGCGCTGCCGGCCGACAATGTCTGACCGACGGCACCCCCAGGAGGCCCTGCCTGTGGGAGCATACAGAGCGATTGGAAGTCGACGCTGGCAGGAGACGCTCCCGCAAGTAGCCCGGACCCAAGCCATGTAGGACTTTATATATGATCATTATATATGATCACTATATGTCACTATATGACTTTATATATGATCATTATATATGATCACTAATACCTTGAATCTCACCCAGAGATGAGTGTTAACACTCCATGGTTAAGAAGACATGAGCTGCTCAGTAGAGGGTGGAGAACATCTGGCCCCACTAACCTGCTTTCCAGCTCCATTCTCCTGTGCAGGGCAACAAAAGAAGATCCAGACAATCAGCTGGGACTCAGGAGGCAGTAAAATTAAAAGTTGGATCACCGATGGCCCCCTTGTCTCTTTTCTAAACTTGTTTCCAATTCTCTTTAAACCTGTTTGAAATGTGGTAGCCCAAAGAGGCACAGAATTGTACATCAATAATACATTCCATAACATTGAATTTTTGTCAATGGCTACGTTTACATAGCCTCAAGGCACAGTTAACAAATCACGATGTGCAAAGTTAGTCAGGCAAACCACATATTGACCTCAAGTGTGTAACTCCTATCCTTGACAGCACTTGTAGCACCAGTTCTTTTTAATACTCCTGCCTCGCTTGGAGGCCTGGGATTTGTCTCCTGGTCAAATATTTACCAGGTTTCATGGTTTAACATTTTTATTATATGATACAAAATAGGAAAGTAAATAGGAAAGCAGTGGGGAGGAAGAGGGGGAAGAGAAGTGAGGAAGGATTAGGAAAAAGAAAAAGAAGCATTGACTTCTGACTCTCCCTTGTTGCAGTAAAATAAGGCATTAACATCAAATCATCACTTTTTGTTTTTTTCATAATCATATAAACTAGCCATTTCTATAAGGATCTATCAGCCTCATCAGTAAAATCCAAAATCAAAGTTTCATTCTTTTCCACTTCAAGTACAAAGTTCAGAAGCGGTCTCCATATGGAAACAAAAGTACTTACATTCTTTTCTTTAATCAAAATAGTCAATTTTACCATTTCTGCCAGCTGCATCAACTTCTGCAACCATTTGTCTGTGGTAGGAATTGAAGTGTCCTTCCACTTTTGTGCATACAATAGTCGTGCTGCTGTCAACATATATAGTAACAAAGTTCTAGAAAAATTTTTCTCCAGGTCTTTTTCCATTAGGCCCAAAAGGAGAAATTCTGGTTTCATCTTTATCTTCATTTTCAAAATTTTCTGTATTAAAATATGTATCATATACTCCCAAAATTTTTGCTTTATCACATGTCTACCATAGATGATAAAAAGTCCCTTCTTTACTTTTACACTTTCCAGCAGTCATCTGACATACCTTTATACATCTTAGATAACTTGCCAGGTTTAATCCCTCTTAAAATAAGAGGTGGTAGGGGAAGATCAGGCAGTTTCAGCTAGGTTCTGCATCTGCTGTGCTGTGACACAAAATGGCTCCATTCTAAATCATCCTTAAATTAAGTTGAACATATGTGGAGGTGAGAGGTGTTTCCTTCAACATTGATGTGTTTTCTAGCTGGCCCATCAGAGATGTACCAAAATTAAAAGCATTTTGTGTTGTGGTTTTGTGCCTATTTGCAGCCAGAAGGTCCCAGAAATGCCAGCAGATGTTGTGGGCGCCCTGCTTTTTTTAGAAGATTATGTTCGTTACACAAAATTACCAAGAAGGGTGAGTATAACATGTTTTTTTTTGCGAATGAGTCCAATGAACAAAAGCATCCAGAATTTTTGCCTGTTTCTCAGATCATCCTTAGATATGCTATAGAGCCATGATGGCAAACCTATGGCATGTGTGCCGAAAGTGGCACGCAGAGCCACTTCTGCCAGCACAAGAGAGGTCACCCAGAAGAGCCCCACTGCACATGTGCGCCCGCCGCCCACCCAACAGCTGATTGTCGGTTATCTGGCGCGCATACGCAGGGGGTGGAGGTGCACATGTGGGGTCGCGCACGTATGTGCAGAGGATTTGGGGGGCCTGCACACATTGCCTTCTGAGTGCTGGCACGCAAGCGCACATGCGCAAGCTCATGCACAATTTTCGGCACGGGAGCCCCAAAAGGTTAGCTGCCACTGCTATAGAGCAATGTTTCCCAAACTTGGCAACTTTTAAGATATGTGGACCTCAACCACCAGAATTCCCCAGCCAGTATGATCATTTCCTGTAGGAAGATCATCTCTGATAATTCTGGTTTTAAAAGGCAGCCACAGCTGAGAAAGATAAAGGAATAATTGAGCAGTTTACTTTGCAAGGCTGACTTGCTTGGAATTCAGACGTCACACTCTGAATAACGTAGTTCACCATTAATTTGGAACAAGACTCATGTTTTTTTCTGAAAATAAAATTTGATCTGCAACAGCAGGCTTAACCAAAACTAAATGAAGTAACTGTAGATTTAATAAAAATAGCAATGGCTACTCCTTAATAATTCTTGTACGGTTGCAGTGGGAAACCACTTCATGCCTAAGTGCTTCTATTCAGAAAGCCAAGATCTCAAATATAGAAATAGTTTGAAACATTTGGAAATGCAAAGCAAAAGATTGAGGCTGGGACTTTTTAAATATTTTACTGCACTGAAAAAACTTGAAAATCAGTACATACGTTTTCTCTTCCTTTTTTGCCTCTTTTCGTACTTCTGCACTTTTCTTTAACTTCCTCAGTTTTTTAATTTGTATTTTACCATACAGTTAAGTTTTATTTGTATTTTACTGTACAATAACATTTTAAAAAGGTGAAGAAACAAATATTTAACAGGAATAATAAGCCCTTTCTTTCCTTAGGTGGTCGAGGCTCACGTGCCTAATTTCATTTTTGATGAATTTCGGACAGTTCTATGAAATATCAACTGCTGATTCTGAATGGAAACAAACAAACCTTAAAAGGTGATGAGGGGAAAAATCATCTCCAAATATATGAGTTTGCTAATCACTGAGTATTAATATTCTTCATAAAAATAACTGGAATCATGGCGTCTTAGCCAATGGATTATTAAATTCAAGCAGTGTATATTTTGTACTTAACCTCTGACGTACACAATTCCTTTACAAAAATCATTTCTGTTCCTAGAGAACAGCATGTGAATAGGGAATGATAGTTTTTGTAACACAGATAAAAAAAATAACGGTGAAATGAATGGATTGTAAATGTTTACTGTTTTCACCAGTGCATTATTTACATAATACCATCTTCTGCTCAGGTGGGAGGCCAATACCATTTTAGATAAATGGTTGTCCAGTCTCTTCTTTAAAACTTACAAGTGGAGCTCCCATTATCGGTACTTCTGAAGGCAAACCTTTCCACTGATGGATTGTCCTGTCAGGAAATTTCTCCTTAGTTCTAGGTTGCTTCTCTCCTTGATTAGTTGCTTCTGGTCCTGCCTTCAGGGGCTTCGGAGAATAGGCTGAACTCCTCTACTTCGTTGGGAGTCCCTGAGACACTGGAACACTGCAGTCATGTCTCCCCTAGCCTTTCTTTCATTAAGTTAGATGTATCCAATTCCTGCAGCCGTCCTTCACACGTTTTAGCCTCCAGTCCCCTAATCATCTTTGTCGCTCTTCTCTGCGCTCTTTCTAAAGTCTCAACATCTTTTTTATATCATGGCGGCCAAAACTGGAAGCAACATTCCAAGTGTGATCTAAATCAAGGCATTATAAAGGAGAACTAACACTTCATGTGATCTTGATTCAATTAATAACCTATTCAGTGTTAGTATACAATTGTATACAATATACAATTTATGAAGCTTGCATGCTATGTTTGATCCAAGGTTTGCTGACTTCCTGACTTATCTGATACCGTGTTTCCCCGAAAATAAGACCTACCCCAAAAGTAAGACCTAGCACTATTTTCTAAACCTGCCCTAATATAAGACCTACCCCAAAAATAAGACCTAGTGTAAATCTCCAGTTCCAGGAAGACTTTTCAGGGAGCAACCGTGCACCACAAACACCCCCTACACACTCACACCCACTATTTGGCACCATAAATATATAAGACCTACCCCAAAAATAAGACCTAGTGCGTTTTTGGGAGCCAAAAAAAATATAAGACAGTGTCTTATTTTCGGGGAAACACGGTATTAGACCATGATGCTGTTTTTCTCCTTGCCAAATGCCAGAAGTCACAGCGATCTTGTCCCATTGTCCCCTTAGCTAAATAAACTAGCCATGCTTGTAATGGACACATACAGTTCAAAGAATGTCTTAGCAGTAAGGTTGGACCATAAGACAGCATTATATTTATTCAATAAATTTTTACTTGCTAATTCTCCTGTTTGATCTTACTTAAATTTCTAATTTAACTAATACATCATATTCCTGTTTGTTAGGTCTCTCGTATCCACAATTTGAGGTAGCTTTTTCCACAGCTTCAATACTTGGATAACATTGAAAAGGTCAAAATAACTCCTCCTCAATTTTGTTCAGCATAAGATGAGAAACTTGGATAATTATTATTTATTATATTAAGATACAATAACAAATTCTTGAAAGCCTGTCCAACTTTCTGTCTTTCCCATCTTATATTATACAAGATCAGGGTGAGGTTAGAGTTTCTGCCTCCCATTTCTGGACATCCAATTGGCAACTAGCACAGAATCCCAACATTATAGAAAGTGAGAAAGTAAATTAAGAGTTGCACAAAAATGATCAGAAAAGCAAGAATTTATTATAAGTTCTGGGCTATAATAATAACAACAAGAATATAGATGTTCACCCCTCTCCCTAAAGGTCCTGTTAAAAGTTGCACACTTCAATGCAACAACAATATATTGAAAACTTACGATGACACCCTGTAGTGTTATTGGTTTGTGTTTTTTTTCTAATTGAATCAATTTTGTCTTGGCACTGCCTACTCCTGGCACCCATTTAAAAACAAGACCCTTATGCCGCCCCCCTCAAAAAAATATGTTTTTGGACCTGCCAGAAGACTTTTCCCCTTCTTTCTATAATTGAATGGAAAAGAAAATGGAGAAGATCCCTAGAATATGTACCAGAACTTGAAACAAAAACACAACATATTCATGGAATATATGTTTACATGTTACTTGACAGAAAAGCTCAACGCCAGAAAATATCAGTGAAGAAATATACATGTAAGAGCCGCAGATGATTTTTTAAAAATTGATTGAGCTGACCTCCTTAGTTTGATTTATTAATGTAACAAGGCAGTGCCATTTATACTGCCATGTTAGCTATCTCTGTTATAGTAGCTGAAAAGGGTTGCTGCAAATATCGCTTTTAGAAACTTTATTTGTACAAAGTAACACAGACAAATGTGTGTGCATTTTTATGTATGTGAACACAGACACATAACCCTGTTTATCTCAGTATACCCATAGCTAAATCTTTCTGTCCATCATGATGCTTGACTCTCTTCCCAGAAATCCAACAGAATGGAGATATTGCCATACATAGACATCACTGCTCCTTCTAATTTCTCCTCTGCCATCCATCCACCTTGCTTTGAGATGTTGCGATTCCAAGTTCCATCAGCCCCAGCCATCACTTATTTATGAAAGCTCTTGAGGACCCTAGTTCTAACCTCTCAAAATGAGACTGTTCTAATGAAGCCAACAATATGAAGGCATCTAGAATTCCTTGCAGTCGTACCATAAATCTCAGTATTGGCTAAATTCTTCCTGAGGTGGTAAGCCTTGGGCTGCATCATTTCAGGCTACAGTGGAAGCTCAGCCGGCATTCCTCCATAAACAAATAAAACCCTATATTTTTTGCAAAAAAAAAAACAAGACACTAGGGAGAATGCTTTTTCCAGTTTCTTTCTACAAAACCAATTTGGAAGCTCATTTAAATAAGCCGGGTTTTAACCTGTGGCCTAAGAACAGTACGATGTAGCCCATGTTTCCTTTACTGTGCCAACATAAGCAAAATCATCCATTTTCGGTTCATAACCTCCTGGCAGGATAACTATGATTGCTGTTGTTGGTAAGTCCCTATGAAGGGGCTGAACAAACTCCCATTTCTCTCTCTCTCTCTCTCTCTCACACACACACACACACACACAAAATAGAAAATAGAAGAAGAGCAGCTGGTCAGGGCGAAAGAAAATAAGCCAGTTCTGTAGGACTAGGAAAAAAAATGTGAACAGAGTCTGTGGGGGATTTCTAAACTGTGACCTCTGGAAATATACTCATAGTTCAGATCAGTAGCTCTAGAAATTACATTAATTGTTTTTTTTTGGGTAAGTCCTGGCCTCAAAAGTCAGAGGGTTCAAGGAAAGGGAAGAACTCCCCTAACATGCTAGATCCTTACTCTCGGAAGTAACCTGTTGTGACCCTCTCTCACTCCCTTGGATTAGAAAGATGGAGTATTTGTTTCTTTTTTACATATCCTTGTTTGACAAGATTATCTATGTGCTTATAAACCTCAAAGCGCCACTGCAAGATCATCCCAGGCCCACAGTTTTGTTGCTGCTGTTGTCTTTTCGACTTAAAGAGACAGGACACATCCGGAAGACGTGAAGAAATCCAAGCGGTTGCTCTTCCCGTCTCTTTGCCCCTCTGTATTCAGTAGATGAGCCATTTCATTTCAGAATATATCAGTGGGAATAGGACAGAGCAAGCTCGGTACATCACTGCAAGGCTGCTGAAAATGGCCCGGGGTTTGGTGATCCAAGCTTCGGATTTGAAACAAAAGTAAGTGGCGTAGAGGGCAACGGCGAAGAAGTGGCCGATCAGGGTGATGGGCTTCGGAGACAAACTGTAAAGAAAGATTTGGAAGCAGAAATAAATTATGAGGAATACATATTTTGTGAGGGCAACACTAGAAACTGAAAAGATCATCCATTAATATGACAGAATAATAGAACAATTTAAAGAATATTGCTATTTTCCCCCTTGAAACTTTTCCACAGAAGATTGAGAACCCCACTTTTTACAATAAGCTCTCTCAGCTTTTCCATATAAACTTTCTTTACAATACAGGATAATTCAACAGAGGGGTGCTATAACAGGTTATTAATTTCTGACTGTTTATTAGACTCATTTCACTCACTCCCATTCTTCAGTTTTCTGGAGTCCTACTGGTTCCTGCTTGGTTCCTCTTTCTCTCTTTGCTATTTTCTTTTATTCAACATTTGTTGCCATCATAAGCAGGCAAAGTTTTACATTTTAACATTTTCAAGAGCCAAAGGATCATATAGGTGCTTCAAGAGACCACACTCAGCTATAAGTATTTTATATGTGGAAGGTCTTGGATTTAATTACCATTATAGTAAAAGGCTGAATTGGAAAGACTTCCTTCAACTTCCATACAAGTAATCCTTGGTTTACAATCATTTGTTTAATGACGGTTCAGAGTTACAGTGGTGTTGGAAAAGTTACCTTCTGACCAGTTCTTACGCTTAAAACCACAGGTAGTCCTCAACAAGAGTTCATTTAGTGACCGTACAAAGTTACAACAGCACTGAAAAAGGTGACATGATCATTTATCACACTTACAACATGATTTACATTCGGATGCTTGACAACTGACTCACATGTATGATGGTTGCAGTGTCCTGGAGTCATGTGATCCCCTTTTGCGACCTTCTGACAAGCCAAGTCAATGGGGAAGACAGTTTCACTTAACAACCGTGTTACTAATTTAACAACGGCAGTGGTTCACTTAACGAATGTGGCAAGCAAAGTCGTAAAATGGGGCAAAACGCACTTAAACAAATTTCTCACTTAGCACCCTAAATTTTGGGCCCAATTGTGAGTGTAAGTTGACTGTATAGCAATGGCCCTACAGTCATGTGACCAAAAATTCGGGCAATCGGCAACTGGTATGTGTTTAAGACAGTGGCAGTGTCCCTGGGTCATGTGACCCCCCATTTGCAGACCTTCCCAAGGGGCTTCTCACAAGCAAAATCAAGGGGGGGAAGCCAAGTTCGCTTAACGACCACAGCAAAAAAAAAGTTTATAAAATCAGGCCTGATTCACTTAACAACTGCATCGCTTAGTGACAGAAGTTCCAGTGCCAATTGGGGGTGTTAAGTTGAGAACTATTTGTAGTCAGACATAGCCAAAGACAGCTTTTTACACCCTAAATAATCATTAAATAAAATACGGTATATGACTTGACTTAATTGTCTAACCAGAAAACTCACTCTTGATTGCCATTACCCTCCATGTGTCTCTCTTTCTAAAAGGCTCCTAAGGCAAGTCAGGGGCTCCGCTAACTACAACTGCTGCCAATAACAAGTTGAACAAGAATTTTGGGGTGGGGGGGAAAACCCCAACTTACACGGAAAGTAATCCAACTGGACCAGACACACACTTGCCTCCAAGCTTGAAATAGTAAAAGCAGGCCGTCCTTAGCTTGTGCAGAGAATCTGTCAAACAGATGAAACACGACATCACCTTAGCAGAAAGGCCAGGCAAAATCAGAAAATGAAAATTTACAGCACAATGGCACAATATTGGCCTAAATAAACATTCCCTTTAAAATCTTATCCGGCACAGGTGGACAAAACCTTTTATCAGATGGACTTGACATCGCAGCAACAGCAACTTTTGGGGAGAGGTTCTGCAAGGGAGTCGTCTTTAACGTAGATTGTTATGTCGTTGTCTGTTCTGTCCTAGGCCTCCCCAAAAAGCACTGAATCAATTCTGAGTCCCAGCAAGAACCTCTTTTATTACATCAATGTGAATTTATTTCATTCAGTCAGCCAAAAGCTTGGCAAACAAGTCTTGCGAAGGTAGACTAATGAGCTCAGACCTTTATCAATCCTGGAACGCTGCCCAATAAATAGTTCCACACTCAGTGCTGGCAGGGAAGGGCTGGGTTGTACAGACAAATCTCCATGAGGCTGGAGCAAACAAACGACCAAATGAGCGAGTTGTTTCCTGCAAAAGCCCCCTCACCTTTTGTTTCCCTTTTAATCTTGATGGGAGGGACCATTCACCTGTGGCCTTACTCCCACATCGACCCCGAGTTCTTAATTGTGCCTTCCTTTTGGCAGTTGTGTGCATGCGCAGGCAGGGAACCAGTTCCAGAAACTCCCCCGCCTCACTGGTGTCTGAGCCCGAAGGCAGCTGATGACTGCCAGCCTGCTCTGGCCCCATCTCTGCCTCTGATGCAGAGCCCTCTTCCGAGCGTTCCTCAGCCTCCAGGAATGGCCCAGGTTCCTCCCCAAACTCTTCACTACTGTCTGACTCTGCTGCCACCTCTGCCAGCCGCCACCGGGCCACAACATTGTGAGGGATATAGTGTACTCGGATGTTTGACTCAGATCAGGAGCCACAATTGAGCAATGTAAGTTGGCCCATTTTTAGGAGCAAGATGTGAGATCTTGTAATATCGTCTGCCACAAAAGATTCAGGTACCAGAAGCAAAACCAATGAGGACGTTTCTAGCATGTCCTTCAACTTCTAGAAGAGTAGATACCAGCTGTTTTTATGTTTAAAGTTCACCTCTTTCAGGTATGACTTATGACAGGTCACTTAGCGACCAAAGTTTCAAATGGCCTCCCCAAAAGATATTTATGACCTGGATTCAAAGTTCTGACGGTCACCCCTCCCTCCTGCAGTCATGATCACATTTTGGGGACGTTTGGCAAATAGTCTACATTTAAGGCCGTTTGCAGTATCTTGCGCTCACATAACCACAATTTACAATGCTTTTCTGACAGAAACCAGTGTTACCTACAGTTTCCAGCAAAAAAAAAGCATTCGGGACAATGGGTTTACTTAATTACCACATTTCCTTTATGATCACTGCAAAAAATGTCATAAAATTGAGTCAGTCTTGTGCATGTCTTAACTGATGACCGTCATGACATACAACAGAAATTCCAGGCTCCATTATGGTCATAAGTTGAGGATTACCTTTATTTCTTCTTTTTACTTTTGCTCCACAGGAATATTTCTCAACCTCTGCAAGATCAAGATGTGTGGACTTCGACTCCCAGAATTCCCCAGTCAGCATGCTGTCTCCAGAAGTTAAAAGTCCATGTATCTTAAACTTGCAGAGCTAAAGAAACACTGCTCTATAACTTTTTTGAAATTAAAGGAGATGCTCAATTTCATTTTTATTTTTCAAACAAACCTTTAAAAAAATAAAATCTGGTAAAAGTTGTGTTGGGTTCAAAGAGGGAAGTCTGTTCTGAGCCCCAGGCCTAGTATTTTGTGGCCAGAAATGGGGCAAGGTAAGTAAGCTATCAGGCTCCGACAGTTACCAACTTCCAGAACTTAAAAGATTTATTAGGAGTAAACATGTCAGCGTTGCCTGGGTGAAGCGAACTCTAAGACACATCATTCATTGTCACCCTTGTCCCTAGTTTTCTTCCACCCCCTGGGTGTGTCATAATTCATATTCTCCAATGGAGATACATCCATAGCCAAGAGTCATCAATCATGCTCTCCAGTTAGGATTTGGCACGGCAGAAACTTCGGTCACCTAGAAACTATCTCTGAAAACATTTATGGAATGCAAACTGCCGCATTGCTCCCCCTTCCCTTTCCGTTGGCAACTCTCAAAAGACTACAGGAATATTTCATGTTGACATATCAGAAAATAAGATTCATCAAATTTATATATACAGGTAGTCCTTGATTTACAGCAATTCATTTAGTGATGGTTCAAAGTTACAACAACACTGAAAAAAGTAACTTATGGCTGTTTTTCACCATTATGACCTTCGCAGCATCTCCATGGTCATGTGATTAAAATTCAGGCACCTGGTATCTGGTTCATATTTATGACCGCTGCTGCATCCCAAGATCATGTCATTGGGTTTTGTGTCCTTCTGACAAGCAAAGTAAATCGGGAAACCAGATTCACTTAACAACTGGGTTACTAACTTAGCAACTGCATTGGTTCACTTAACAACTGTGGCAAGAAATGTCACAAAATGGGGAAAAACTCGGATATCAACATAAATTTTGGGCTACACACACACACACACACACACACACACATACAGAGAGAAAGAGAGATTTCTTACAACACAAAAATGAGTTAAGCGTACAGGAAGTGAATAATTATTTGATTAACTGTAAAGAGGACCGGTTATGGAGGAAGGAGCCTGAGAGAAAAATACCAATATTTCAAAAGGTCATACATCAGATGGGAATTAGACAGGAGCAGCCTGATGTGCAAGAAGTTAGTTAACTTAAACCATTAAGACCAGTATTTCTCAAGCTTGGAAACTTGAAAACAGTCAAGAATGAAGGAGACAGCAGGAAGAGAAGCAAGGATGCAGCACCAATCTGCAGCACCCTTTTCTGCTAAAGGGAAGGAGAAGAACCAGAGTTGAAAGAAAAAAATGCATTTTTGAACAAGCACATACCATCTGTTGCAGCGAATAATTCGTAAAGCGCCTGAGCAAGAACATTCACAACGAAGGAATGAGTCTTCTTTCTTGTCCAGTAGAAGGTCTTTTTGGCCTGCAAAAGATACGTTTCCAACAGATTGCTCTACTTGATATTCAATCAGATGAAGGGGGGGGGAGATTTCAAATATAAAACAGAATGAAATTGTAGAAAAGAAACTTCGAGACCATCAATTCTTTATAAAAGAAAAAAATATATGAATCTTACTTGCAGCAGAGCAGAGTCTTCATACAGGTCCGGAATGGTCTGTAGCAAACATCTCCAGATCTTGATGTCATTCAGAGCAACGCTCATTCCTCCACCTGTCAGAGGGTGCCTCATATTGTAAGCGTCTCCTAGGAGGAGGACTCCTAAAAGGGAAAGAGTCCTAACATCAAAACTCGCACAGATACGATATTTGGGATTTGATTTAAATGTTTGAAAGGCTTCTTCAAAACCCTCCATGCAAATTGTTAAGTGACCGGCTGGTAAAACTACAAGGAAGCCTCCATTTTAGCTGCCAATGGGGAGAAGGGGGTGTCTGTTACATCCAAATGTCAATTAAACTGCAGTGTCATTCATGACAAAGTATATCATTGCTTAGCATTGTCAAATCCTACAAATCCGTGGCAGTTTGCATCAAACTCATGTAAATGGCTGTGAATCTGAAGGGAAGTGGCATAATGGCTCAGCAATTAAGATGTTGGGCTTGTCGGCTGGAAAGCCGGCAGCCCGGGTTCAAGATCCGATCTACACACAACGGGGTGATTTCCCGTCCTAGCAACAGCTCCTGCCAACTAGCAGTCCACGAGTAGGTATTAAAATTAAACGTATTAAAGGTATTAAAAGGTACCACTTCGGTGGGAAGGTAACAGTACTCTGTGATGGCATGCTGGCCACATGGCCATGGAAATGTCTCCCTCAATGGCCTTGAAATGGAGATGAGCATCGCCCCCTACAGTTGGCAATGATTAGCGGAGTAAAATCTGCAGAAACTACTTTACTTTTACCATAGGTGTAAAGATATCATTATGCAAATGAGATAACCTGGGGCAAATGATGTACTATTACATTACAGTTGAACTAAGCGGAACTGCCCTCCTGCAGAGCTGGTTTTCTCTGAGTCTCTCTGATGTACAGTCAATTATGAGTCAATATTTCCACTCCAGTAATCCATATTAAAACATCTTTAATCAACCAAAGCCATTTTACTAATAAATGTATTCTGACATTTACTGTGGTACATACAGAGAGGATGCCAACTTAATTGTAAAGAGAATTGCTCTAAAGGCTAAGGGTTATTAGCAATGGCCAAAAAGATTGGCTGAGGTGCAAAGAAATAGGCAAATAACTTTGTTTGCTCCAATTTCAGACCTTGTGATTCAAAAATATAAGGTCACCTTATGTCAGAAGTCTTCAAAAAGAGACTCATGGCTGAAAGGGCACCAGGAAGGAGCATTTCCCTGCTCGGGGGGGGGGGGGAACCATTCCGCGCTCCCAAGTCTTTTGTTAGTTCTGGGGTGTGGCAACTTTAAGACTTCTGGACTTCCAGAATTCCCAGCATGACTGGCTGGGGAATTCTGGGAGTTGAAGTCCCCAAGTCTTAAAAGTTGCCAAGATTGGACAGCTCTGTGATAGATTGTGATATTTTCTGCATTCTCTGCTTTGCTCACAGACCTGCTTTATTGACAGGACAAGGCGGAAGAAAGCTCGCCGGCATGACTCTCAGACATTCGTTCTGTACTGCTATGAGGAAAGGCTCTTGAAGGTGTTCTGTTAAAAAAAAACAAATGTGGTGCATGAGTTTTAAAACAATTTGTCATGCCCCCATCGGAGCCTGAATCTGCGGGGAAAGACGAGCTGGAACCAGAGGCAACAGAGATTGAGGGGGCTGCTTCGTTGTCTTCAGGAAAAAATGAGGTCAGGGCCTTTCAGGATTTGGACAGCTTGTAGACAGGGAGGAACAGGAAAGACAGAGCTCAGGCAATGAGCAAGGACCACCCCCTCCTGATCCAAGAGCCCGGAGAGTGGAGAGGAGGCGTGAACAGCACAGACTGAGCAGGCTAATTGGGAGAAGGGTGCCCCGCCCATCTTCACACAAGGCACACCTGGGCAATGAGACTTAAGGAGATGCTGTGGGGATGGGCATTTGTTGGGAACAAACGCTGACAACTTAAAGAGGACATGAAAGTGTTGAGTGCCGATGACTGAATTTTCCAAGAGCCCTTGCATTCTTTCTGGCATTCTGGACCAATTACCTGGATCTGTTGCTTCCTGGACTCCTGGATTTGCCCTGCTGGATTTATTGCTGTGCAGCCCTGGGGTACAGGACTTGGCTGGACTAACTGCAGCCAGAGCACAAGTGGGATGCTACCGGTTCTGCCCAGCTCTATAGAACCGGTAGCTCTGAAGAGGAGCAGACACCAATCCGGTTCTGTGTTTGCTGCTGTTTGGCCAACCCGCCTGCCCGGGCTCTTACCTGTCCTTTATTTCCTGCTTTTTCAACCTCAGCTGCTATGCGTGGCACAGCTGGGGTTGAAAAAGCAGGAAAAAAAGAGGCTTTTCAAATGCTGCGTACCCGCACACAGCGTTTTCAGCTGTCCAGGCAGCACAGCTTTAGGTGTGTTTACACGCACGTGCAGCACGTGCCTGGAGTGCATGCGCACAAAGTGCGCATGCGCAAGCAAAACATAATAACCGAACCATTAGTAACACCAGTTGATTCCCACCCCTGAGCCAGAGGCTTCTTGAGGTTTGTGGGTGGGTTTGTTATCACTTTGCTCTGGGACTTGCCAGAAAGGTGGGAGTGTTTGGGGGAAATTTGGAGCAATAAAGGGGTGGTTTGAACTGCCAGCTGTTTTGTGTTATCTCTATGCTGTGCTCGGGGTGATCACACATTTGTCCAAGATTAAGAAGAGAATGCACCGTAACAGAAAGATCTCTGATAATCCAAGGTCAACTTCAGTTCTTCAGCTAAGACAATGTTTATCCCCCTTGACAGTTTTAAGGCATGCACACATCTCAAACTTCCCAACCCCTGCTGGGCCGTGACCTATTTGGAATTGGGCTGTGCGAGTGGCTGGCCAGAGCGTGTGCACGCAGCTCAAGTTGCGTGAGTGGTGGGCCAGCGGGCACTCGCCTGCGTCCCAGCCTGCCACTCACACGGCCCAGTTCACTTTTTTCCCCACAGCTGGGCCGCCAAGCCACAAAGGTTGGGCCCCGCTGGTTTAAGGTAGCCAAGATTGGGAAACACTGCATTAAGACAGGTGCCTAAACTACTATTCAAGTCACTGGCTTGCAAACAGTCCTCAACTTGTGACCATTCATTTAATGAACATTCAACAGTGACTCAACATTATAATGGCAATAAATAAAGTCAGTTACAGCTGGTCCTCACACTTATGACTGTAGTGGTGTCTCTTTGGTCAGGTGATCACCATTTGCAACCTTCCCAGGGGGTTTCCAACATGCAAATCGATGGGAAAACCTGGGTCCACTTAACAACCACGTAATTCATGTAACGATCCCAGTGATTTTCTTAACAACCAGAACAAAAAAAAGATCAGATGCAACTCATCAACTGTGCTGACTAGCAACAGAAGTTCCTGTCTACATTGCGGTCCTAAGTCAAGGACTACCTGTAAAGATATTAAGACTCCGTGCAAAGGTTACTATTACCTGGTAGCTGTGGATAGATCTTTTCAACCATGTATTCCTTAAGATTTTTTGGCATTTCACCTCGAATGTCAACAAGAACTCGAGTTTCATTGGAAGAAATCTGGTAGAAAAGCACAGGGCTAGGATTTGCTAAAACCAGCTCGGCATAATTGGCTTTAAACTGAGGAGAATTCTTTATAGACAAAGAAAGAAAGAAAGAAAGAAAAACATTATTTAAAAAAAAAGAATTTCCATCTTCCTGCTTTGCCTTGACTGCAATGAGTAATTTTCGGCTGACAAATAACCCAAGGCTCACACACTTGCAACAAACTGAAAGTTCAAATACCAACAGGTTCTACCACAAGCCACCATCAGGCTGAAATCATTACACTGAGCTGTGGGTTTTCTCCCCACTATAATTTGTTTCCCCACCAACTCATGCCTGAAGATGATTCTTTGCAAGCCAGTTTGAGAGAATCTGGGGCTGAGGAGCAGGATGAAACTTGGGCGAATAGGGGGCAATATAAATTCAATAAATAAATAAAGTGCTTTTAAAAAAATGAATAAGCATTTTCAATAGTAACTAACGATGCTATTAGAAATTATTTGTGTGGCTCGGGGGAGATAAGAACACTTGAAATGCTATTCTATGGTATAGGTAATCCTCGGTTTACAATGGTCCATTTAGTGACCATTCAAAGTTACAACAGCACTGAAAAATGTGACTTATGACCGTTTTTCATAGTTACGATCTTTGTAGCATCCCCATGATCATGTGATCAAAATTGCTTGGCAGCTGGTTCATATTTATGACCATTGCTGTGCCCCAAGGTCATGTGATCCCCTTTTACGACCTTCTGACAAGCAAGGTCAGAAGCCAATGGGGAAGTCAGATTCACTGAACAACTGGGTTACTAACTTACCAACTGCAGCGATTCACTCAACAACTGTATCAAGAAAGGTTGTAAAAGGGGACAAAACTCACTGCACAAATGTCTCACTCAACAACAGAAACTTATAGTAAAGAGAAAATATATTAGATTGTTCATGTATTAACTGCAGCTAGAATTGTATTTGCTCAAAATTGGAAAAGCGAAGAGATTCCTATTGATGAAAATGTGATTACAAAAATATTAGAATGTGCAGAAATGAATAGATTAACACTTGCAATTAAAAATAAGCAACAAACAGGATATTATAAGATATGGGAACTATTTTATCAATGGCTAGAGAAAAAATATGAAAGCTAGAAATAGCTAAGATTAGAGAAATATAGAAAAGAGGTTTATAGAATTAAACATGTTAAGAAGAGGAGTGTTATAGTAATAGACATATTATGCATATTAATAAGGTAAGAATAAGATAAGAACAGAGAATTAATACCAAAGTAATGAACATGGATGTAAATTTTAATTGTTATTGCACAAGATATTTGTACCCAGACGACACACCGTTAAAAGGAAGATGAGTTGTATGTACTTATAAAATAAAATAAAATTTACAACAACAAAAAAATACCACAGAAATGTTGGGCTCAGTTATGGTTGTAAGTTGGGGACTGCCTGTAATTATAACCACAACCCTCCAAATTTGATGATAATATTGCTTTGTGTTTTATGAAACAGCTTACCTTCAAAATGCACCCCACAAAACGAGAAGGGACTTTCACTTTGCTGGAGATAAGATTTTTCCGAAACTTGGAAAACAGACCATCAGCAACCACCGTTAAGGGTGCGTGGAGTTCCTGCAATACAAAAGAAATAAACTTTAAATCATCAGCGTTGATTTAAAGTTTAACAATGGACTCCAAAGCAAACACGAAATTGACAGGCTTCAAACCCTGCTTCTTTTCAATATGCAGATGGTAATGATCATCACGATGCACAACCTTCACAGGTAGTCCTCAACTTTGACTGTAACTGAGCCCAGAATTACAGTCGCAGAATCATAGAATAACAGAGTCGGAAGGGAGGTCATCTAGTCCAACCCCCTGCTCAAGCAGGAAAGCCTATTCCAAATATCAGCCTCTACCTAGGATCAAACTCACAGCCTCCTGATTGTGAGGCGAGAGCTCCACGGGTCATGCTAAGTGTTAAGCGGGTCACCATGTGACCGTAACTGATTTTTATGACTATGTCATTAAGTAAATCTCTGCAGTTGTTAAGCAAATCTGTTGTCCGCAATCTTTTGCCCAAAAATAAATAAATCATAAATCACAGTCCTTTGCCTGCAGGATGCTGCAAACAGCCACAAATGCAATCACATGACTGCAAGTTGCTGAATGCAATCGCATGAGCACAAGGGGGGGTGGCTGCCAGTGTTTCAAACCTGGTCATAATTAGCCCAGGGAGGTCCATTGTCACATTGAATGGTTGCTCAACAAACAGTCATAAGTTGAGGACTATTTGTACCTTACTGGTTTTAACAGGCCAACCTGAAATGCAAAATCGTATGTGAGGCAGGAATGAGTGAATCATTTTTGAATGTTTCGTTCTGCACTGAATTCTTCTCACCCACGATTTTCTCACAGATCTTTATATTCCTTTGTATTGCTTGTATTCTTTGTAGATAGATCTACACCTCGCACACATCCCAACATCTATATTAAGTGCTTTAAAAACAATGATTCCATTGGAAGGTATATACCACCTAGCCTAATTCAATTGCCGGATTTGGCTTTGGCTAGTCCAGAGAAAAGAAGGCTAGGGGTGACGTGATAGCAGTATTCCGATATTTGAGGGGCTGCCACAGGGAAGAGGAAGGTCCACCTATTCTCCAAAGCACCAGAAGGCAGGACAAGAAGCAACAGATGCAAACTAGTCAAGGAGAGAAGCAATCTGGAATTAAGGAGAAATTTCCCGACAGTGAGAACGATCAACCAGTGGAAGGGCTTGTGTTCAGAAGCTGTGGGTACTCCATCACTGGAGGCTTTCAAGAACAGACTGGACTGCCATCTGTCCTAAATGGTGTAGGGTCTCCTGTCTGGGCATGGGGTTGGACTAGAAGGCCTCCAAGGTCTCTTCCAACTGTATTATTCTGTATTCTGTAGTACCACGGCTGCCGTTCAAAATGGCCTCCTCCTGCTGTACCTCAATGTGCTCGGGATTGCACAAGGCTTGTGCAATCTTGAAGTGGCTTCAGAGAATGCTCTTTTGCAGTCTCCACACGGTCCAAAAACTGCACACAAACCCATTCATGTGCCGTTTTCAGAGGGTCTGAAAGCTCCTGGAGAGCACAGCCCTCTCGCACAACTTGAGAGGCTGCACAAGACCATGCCTCATTCTCACATGGCCTCCACAGCTTCTCAAAATCACGCTCAAGTTGGATCTGCCTTCAAGAATTGTCCTTGTCGGCTACTGGTGCATGCTTGCGTTACCCAAAATGTGTCACCTTTGACATGCGTGTCGTAGGTTCACCATCACTGTAATAAGCTATCTGATTAAGAATTGCAGCTTCTTGAAAACTGATGTAGTATCCTAGAACACTGGAATAACCAGAATTGCTGGAAAATCTCACCTTTGTATCACCAGTTTCTTTATCTCTGTATACAATTCCAGCTACACATTCCTCTTCTTCAAGCAATTGTACCACTGTCCCCTCAATAAATTTTGCACTGGAAAAAAGCAGATTTATTTAAAAATGCATACATTTTATTGTGTTGGACTGAAATGGGCACCTCTGTTTAGAAATGTAGCAAGTTGGAAAGTATTTCTTCTCTCTTTTCTTTTTAGTCTGAACTAAAGACTAAAACTAGAGAGGGTACCTTCTTGAAAGAGACAAAATAATCTAGTCTGACTGCCAGGTTGATATAATGGTTAAGTAGCTAGTTGAACAGGGAAATCTAGTTCACTGTGAACCACAAAAAAATCGTTCATTCTCTCTGTACCCCTCTTTTTCTATGTGTGTGATTTTAATTTTCACATAAAGTACTTCCATATAAATTTTCATATAAAGTACATGCAATTATATTCAATCTTAGACAAAACAGCTGTTATACAGAAAACTGGACTTCTGAAGTAGAAAAGAAAAGGAAGATGTTAAAATGCAAACCGTGAAAGAAAATAGTGTAAGAAAAATATGAGGAAAGAGAGAGTAACCATGTGCTGTCAGGTTGGTATGTTCTAGGAACCATTCTAGACGGGGCTGGGGGGCAATTAATTTTCCCAAGAGGCCAATGAGAAACTGGAAGAGTTGTCGGGGGCTGCATCTACACTACTGATGCCCCGCCCCCTGCACCCACCCAGATGCTGCACCAATTCCCAATCCCAATGTTGCCCTGGTGCTCAGCTCCCACAACGTCCCACCTCCAACTGCTGCTGCTGGCCACACTCAAACTGCCCACACGTCAGATGTGGCCTGTGAGGAATAAAATGCCCAGGTCTGATCTAAACAGACCTTCTTCAAGATCATGTGTCCTGAGCCTGGACTTTCAGGTTTTCCAATAGTGCACAAAACATACCATTCTTTATCTAGACGTTTGTTTCTAAATCTTGGCCATTTTAAGATGTGTGGACTTCAGTTCCCAGAATTCCCTACCTAGCTGACTGGGGAATTTGAGAACTGGAATCCACACATCTTAAAATGGCCAACCTTGACAAATTACTGCACTAATTTGACAGTCTAGACCAGTGTTTACGAACCTTTTCAGCACCAAGTGCTGAAACGGGAGCACCGAAAACTAGAACAGCAACTCCCTAGCATGCGTGGGAGCACCGGAAACCGGAAGAGCAGCTCCCAGCAGGCATGCTTGTGCCAGGAAGCTGAGCTTCTGGTTTTCGGCTCCCACACACGCAAAGACCAGCATGCGTGCCGGAACCCAGAAGAGCAACAGATGACAGCTAGTGTGCTGGGAGAGATGGCTCTGCATGCCACTTCCGGCACGCATGCCATAGGTTCCCCATCACAGGCCTAGGCCAACCTCTATCCTCTGAAGATGTTTCTATAAATCACTTTTTCTTTCCATCATATTTAACAAGGTTCTTTCTTGATATTAGAGTTGCTACTTACAGGGAGAACTTTGATTCAGAGTGCCTGGACCATTCATATAACACTTGTAAAAACATGTTAATTTTTTCCCAGGAATGCACTGTGGTTGTGAGGGCAATCACATGAACCCAGGAAAAGACACAACTGCTTTAAGGGGCTTCTGACAGATGCAATGCACAAATTCAAGTGTACTCCGTGTCCTATCCCTCTCTTCAAATCCAATCCATTTTCTGGCCTGATTATAGCTTACGGTATGTCAAACAAGATATAAGGGTTTATTTTACATTCAATTTAGACAATTTATTCTTTCTTTGTTTGTCAGTATGCCAAAATGACAAATTAGGCTTCAATAAGAGTAACCTGTTTTGTGACACGGGCAATTCAAACGGCAAAACAAAACAAAAAGGCTTATGGAATAACTTCTAGGAGTTTCATTGACAGAACATATAAAAACCAATCCAATTGATATTGCAAATGCTTCTTCTGGTTAACTCCAAACTATTCTCAAATGCAACGAATAAAAGAAAAGCACATTTAAAATGAAAAATAGATGGAGGCATCTTAAGAAGACCCTGTTAGCCATGTGGCCTAACCTATTTGTGTTGTGACTTTAGATGATTATACTTACTTGGGTTCCGACATGGCTGCCCTTCGAAGGCCCATAATGAAACGTCCATGATGAAATGCCTTCCCGTTCTGCACTCGCCCGGCTGCTGTGCAAGGGAAAGAGATCTCAACCTCTGCCTTGTTTTCAAGGTTATGAATGATGTAGCCATTTATTGTATGAGCATCTATACCTTCCACAGCATCTGCAAAATAAATGAATAGAGAAAGGAGGAAGTTTTAGGAGGAGCCAGCTAGCTTAAAAACATGTATCTGCAGTGTACTTTTCAAACTGACAGCTATTATTTGCCAAAACATCTTCGGGAGATATTTTCGCACGTGAGATTCGAACAGCTTGACACAATGGTCAGATATGGGAGATTCCATTCTATAGTCCCTACAATGGACGTCTCTGCATTTGCAGAGCGGCAGAGGTAGAAGACCTGGCTCACATCCTATTTGATTGTTGCCTATACAAGAGGGTGAGAGGCAGATACCTCGGTCTGTATACCAAACGAATGACCCATTGGAATCCCCATATCAAAGCAACTTACCTTATGTGTGGACAGAATCTGAAAATAACATTTAACACAGCACAGTACTTGAGCAAAATGGTTCGGTTGAAATCAGTATATGTGGGACTGATTGGGGTAGATTGTAGAGGTGACACCGAAATATAATTTTATCATATTTTATTTATCTATATATTAAATTGTTGTGTTTTATTCTGATTTCTTTTAAATCGTATTTTATTCCAATTTCATTGAAAATCGTATTTTATCCAATTCTATTTTAAATTGTTTTTATCAGTTTTTAGTAATAATTTGTGTCTGGAATTCTGCATTTTGATATGGCCCAATAAGGTAAACAAACACATCTAGGGTGACCGGTGGTGTGGTATAGCCCAGGGCAACTACGGTAACTTTACGATCTGTGGACTTCAAAATGCAGAATTCCCAAGCCAGCATTGCTGGGAACCGAAGTCCACAGGTCATAAAATTGCCATAGTTGCCCACCCTGGGATATACAATCAGGATTCATAATATAGCAGCCTCTCAGGCAGTCTGAATGGAGTCAAAGACAGAGTTTGAATCCAATTTGGATTCAGGTCTAAATGAAGTTCAAGTTCGAATGCTTTTTTTCCCCCCATGTAGGCCTTATCTCCTGTAATCCAGAAATATGCCCCCCCCAATTGGAAGGCCCAGCACTGTTGTATAGGCATGAGGTGAAATTAAGCCCCGCCCTCAAAATGTGGGCCTATTTAAACCATGCGGTCCCCACCATTTCTCACATCACGAGGTGAAGAGAAATGGAGGGAAGGGTGGGGGGGAAACTTGCCTTTAGGAGCGCCCCGCAGGTAGCCTCGGCTAGAGCACCCCGCAGGCAGACTCGCCTCTATCGTCCTGATAGAAGCGCCCCAAGGGCAGAGTCATCCGCCGCTTCTATTGGCTGTTAGGAGCGGCCTCGTGGCGAGGCGTGGCGGCCCATGGGGCGCTCCTAACGGCCAATAGAAGTGCCCCGAGGGCAGAGTCACCAGCCACTTCTATCAGCTGATATAAGTGGCCTCGTAGCGAGGCATGGCTGCCCACGCAGCGCTCCTAATGGCTGTTAGCAGTGCCCTGTGGTCAGCCACGTCTGGCCACGAGGCCGCTTCTATCAGCTGATAGAAGCGCCCTGAGGGCAGAGTCACCAGCCGCTTCTATCTATGTTAAATATGCCAGAAATAGCTTTATGAATTGAATTTCCATAACATTTAACTGTCAGTTTAATGCCTGCATTTGCACAATGTACTAAATTTAATGTTTTAACTTTGCTTCTTTTTATTATTTACCGTTAGGCAACTTAGTTGACTTCTTGGTTAACTTATAATTTAATATATTCAGCAACCCAAGAAAATAGAAAATTAGGTTCGGGTGATGACCAAATTGGGTTGTGACCAAAGTAATGGAATGAATTATGATTGTGACCAGCGGTTCTACTGTGTCAGGGTCTTTTCCAAAGAGTCCTCTCTTCTCATTTGGTGGCCAAAAGATTTGGGCTTCAGCTTCAATCTCTGTCCTTCCAAAGGACAATTAGAGTTGATTTCCTTTAGGATTGACTGGTTCAATCTCCTTGCAATTTCAAGAGTCTTCAACATTACGTTACTATATACTTAAATGTGTTTTATTTTAATTACTTTTTCGCTGTATTTAAGTGAATTTTTTTTACATAAAAGTTCAACAAATAATTTAGACTTTTATCCATATACAGATAGTCCTCAACTTACAACCATAGTTGAGCTTGGAATTATGGTCATAACTCATGCTGGTCTTTAAGTGGGTCATCACATAACCGTGTCTGATTTTATGACTTTTTGTGGTCGTTGTAAAGCAAATGAAGCGGTCATTAAGTGAACATCATGGACATTAAGCAAACCTACTGTTTGCAATGGGAGTGGGTTTTTTGCGGGTAACAAGAAATAAATGTTAGTTTCTGGTTAAAAAAAAAGTTGTAATGTGCAGTCACATGACTGCAGGACATTGCAAATGGCCTTAAGTGTGGATCATAACTTTGAATGGTCACCAGGCAACCAATTGTAAATCTACCTATACCTGGTTGAGTATGAAGCTGTGCCTTATTGTCTCTCTACTGCCTCTATTTCAAATCATTGCACTTCACTTTCCTTCAGGGTAATAAGTGAAAAAGTCAAATTTGAAGTTCCTCTTGGACCATTTTGGAAAATTCCTCTAACACTTGTACAGCCAAAGACGATTTACAATGTATCACTGGTATGCTGGGAGTAAGACAATATCATGGGGAAATATCATATCAATCTAGTGATGCCATGGAGGTGATGTCCCGGTGCCTAGAGGATGTGAGGGTCTGGATGGGGATTAATCGGCTCAGACTCAACCCTGACAAGACCGAGTGGCTATGGGTCTTGCCCCCTTGGGTTTCAGTTGATTATCCAACTTTGGTACTGGGGGGAGAGAAATTGCTCCCCTCAGAACGAGTTCGCAACTTGGGGGTCCTTCTGGATCCACAGCTACAATTTGACCACCACCTTACAGCTGTGACCAGAGGGGCCTTTGCACAGGTTCACCTGTTGCGCCAGTTGCGACCCTTCCTGGACTGAGGGGCTCTACACAGGGTTGCTCATGCCCTTATCACCTCTCGATTGGATTACTGCAATGCGCTCTACATGGGGCTGCCCTTGAAGAGCACTCAGAGACTTCAGCTGGTGCAAAATGCGGCTGCGAGTGATTATGGGTGCACCTAGGCGTGCCCATGTATCACCTATCCTCCACGAGCTGCATTGGTTACCGGTGGTCTTCCGGGTGCAATTCAAGGTGCTAGTGACAACTTTTAAAGCCCTTCATGGCTTAGGAGCAGGTTACCTTCAAGACCGCCTACTGCTACCTTATGCCTCCCAGTGCCTGGTTAGATCCCACAGGGAAGGCTTGCTCCGGATACTGTCGGCCAGGCAATGTCGGCTGGCGGGTCCGCGGGCTAGGGCCTTCTCTGTAGTGGCACCGTCCCTTTGGAATATGCTCCCTGGGGAGATTAGAACCATCCCCAATCTACTTGCTTTCCGCAAAGCCGTTAAGACCTGGCTTTGTCGGAAGGCATGGAACTGAGGCTCTGTTCTTCCCTCGTGTATGTCTGAATGGTATGAATGAGTTTTTGATTTTGTATTGTATAGGAAAATGTTTTTATCTTGTTGTACGCCGCCTCGAGTTCCCCGATGGGGGAAGTGAGGCAGGACATAAATTAAATAAATAAATAAATAAATAAATAAATAGCATAGAAAAAATGTCAGGGAAAGTTTATCTAAATCAGGGGTCCCCAAACTTGGCAACTTTAAGACTTGTGGACTTCAGCTCCCAGAATTCTGGGAGTTGAAGTCCACAGGTCTTCAAATTGCCAAGTTTGGAGACCTCTGATCTAAATATTTATATGTACAGGTAGTCCTTGACTTACGACCATAATTAAGCCCAACATTTCTGTTGTTAAGTAAGACGTGTTAAATGAGTTTTGTCCCATTTTACAACCTTTCTTGCCACAGTTGTTAAGGGAATCACTGCAGCTGATCAGTTAGGAACGCGGTTGTTAAGTGAACCTGGCTTCCCTGTTGACTTTGGCTGTGAGAAGATCACAAAAGGGGATCACATGACCTTGGGACACCGTAACCGTCATGAACTGAATTTTGATCACATGACCATGGGGTTGCTGCAATGTTGTACCTGTGAGAAACGGTCATAAGTCGCTTTTTTCAGTGCCGTTGTAACTTCGAATGATCACTAAATGAACCATTGTAAGTCAAGGGCGACCTGTAAATAGACCTGAATGAGGGAGGAGAAATGTGGATATGATGGTGGGATGAAGAAGAATAAAATATCGCTCTGTTCAGGTTCAACATCACACATTTTGCTTCCCTACATTGAGGGCAATATCCAACAAGCAGTGTTAATGACGATCTTATCCATGTTTCCTCTTCTAGCTATCAAAGGTTTCCTCTGTCAAGCAGGTTTCTCTATCTTGGTTTTCCATCTTTTGAATTTTCTCTTTTTTCCGTGTTAATTCTGAGCCATGAATTTAAGGCAAGTTAGACTGTACAATTGTTTTTTGTTCCCAGGATAACAGACACAACAGGAGGAGTTTTATTAGTATTACTTGCTTTCTGGCTTTTGTAATACAGACAGTCCTCAACTTACAACAGTTCATTTAGTGACTGCGAAGGGACAACACACTGACATCGAACGCCAACCGCCCTGTATGAGTGCACAGACAGGGGCTCCTTGGGGTACCGTCGGCGACTCAGTGTCACTTGGCGGTGTCCCGGGGGAAGGCCTATTCTGTGGCAGCTCCCACTTTGTGAAACCAGCTTCCCCTGGGGCTCCGTTTGGCCCCTGACCTTCGCACCTTCCGCCATGACTTAAAGACCTGGCTGTCTGGACAGCCCGGGCTGTGCTGACCTCTTGGGGGTGGGGTGATTTTGTTCTAAATTCTGGGGTTTTATACGAATTTGACTTGGTCTACTTAATATGGTTTTATTTAATTTAATTTATTATATGGTTTTAGCTGTGAGCCGCCCCGAGTCCTTTTTGGAGAGGGGGCAGCATACAAGTCAAATTAATAAAATAAATAAATAAATAAATAAAAAGGGGCTTATGACCCTTTTTTTCACACTTATGACCATGGCAGCATTCTCCTTAGCCATGCGGTCAAAATTCAGACGTTTGGCAACTGACTCATATTTATGACGGTCGCCAGAGTCACGCAATCAATTTTTGCGACCTTCTGACAAGCAACGTCAGTGGGGAAGCCGGATTCACTTAACAACTGTGTTACCAACATAACCACCGCAGGAAGGGATTCAGTTATGGCAAGAAAAGCTGTAACATGGGGCAAAAAAGCTCACATAATAAACACCTCGCTTAGCAACAGAAATGTTGGGTTCAACTGTGGTCATAAGGCGAGGACTACCTGTAATTACAAGAATACAAGGTAGAGATAGAACAGCTGACAATCAGGCTGTTGGGTGGGTTTCAAAAACTTGCAGTTCATGCATTAATTCCCAGGTCTGTATGAAAGACAGGACTGTTTTTACCAGCAGTTAATGTACCTTGAAGGCCCAGATCTTTTAGAGTGTTATAACCTCCTGGCTGTAAGAATTCTCCAACAATCCTATCAGGTTCCTTCAAATCCCGCTCAATGACCGTCACTTTCCTTCCATCCCGGGCCAGCACCGTGGCCAGAGCAGAGCCAAGTACACCAGCCCCCACAATGATCACTTCTGGATCAGGCTGCGCAGCGGCTGTCAAAGCTGAATCGGTTTCTGTTCTACTGTCAGGTGAAGGCACGACTCCTCTGGTACCCTGTCAGAAAGAAGACAAAGCCAAGGCATTTAGGCTGGTACAACGGCCATACAATATGCAGCAGATTTAGCGACACTCAGGCGCGCAGTGGCTCAAACCGTTAGAACGCTGGGCTGACGATCAGCAGGCTCACCTTGAGACCCGGTTACTGCCGTGGGATGGGATGACATCCCGTCCCAAGGTCCAGCTGCTGGTGGCCCAGTGGTTCAAAAGTAGGTGACTGTGAGTAGATGGATGGGTACCACTTTGCTGGACAACTTAATGAGGGCATGGAAGGAGCTCCCAACTGAGCATCCCCCGGGCAACCATTCAATCCTTTCACAATCCAGTAACCCTTTGGTACTCCCAATACAATTATAGTAGTATAGGTGGTCCTCAATTTACAACAGTTCATTTAGTGATTGTTCAGTTATAATGGAAAAAAAGTAACCTATGACAGTTTTTTACACTTGTTGTAGCATCCCCATCATCACATTATCAAAATTCAGATCCTTGGCAATTGACTCATATTTATGATGGTTGCAGTGTCCTGGGGTCATGTGCTCACCTTGTGACTGTCTGGCAAGCAAAGTTGACGAGGAAATCGGATTCACTTAACAACCCTGTTACTCATTTAACAACTGCAGTGATTCACTTAACAACTATGGCAAGAAAGGTCATAAATCGGGGCAAAATTCATTTAACCAATGTTCTCACTTAGCAACAGACATTTTGGGCTCAATTGTAGTTATAAGTTGAAGACTACCTGTAGTCAGACTCAGCTTAAAGCAGTCTAAATTCTGTGTCACACAACTGTATTTGAGGAGTATTTTGGACATATTTGGATAACCACAATATCTACCCCAAAACCTTAGGGCTTATGTACCTGCATCAGGTAAAAGTAGGCAAGTAACTAAATACACCATATGTGGGACCATATCACTGCACATGTAAGGCCGTTTTCGGCATTTGGGTGCCAAGAAATGGAATGAAATATGAGAAAAGAAGAAGTCGTGTCTGATTTTGAACACTCACAATTCAAAGGTCAGGAATTAGATTTTTCAGAGCACTGGTACAACAGCATAGTAAAATTCTTGGCAAATTCCCCTATTTTCTGGCCTCTTCACGTTTAGAATTTCTGCCCTCAGGTTAGTAGATTGTTTCAGATAATTCCAAATACTATTTTGTCAGATATTTCTGTTTCAGTCTAGATAAACTGGTTACATCAGAATTCTAACTTTTTACTGGGCATATCTTGCAGATATTTCTTCCTACGAGACTCTATTTCCTCAAAAAAATTGCATAGTTACATAAATAGTCCTTTGGGCTATTCCCATGCAAATAAGCAATGTTAGGCGGAGTGAAAAGGAATAAGCAACAATAAGTCAAAGAAAGTAAAGGCTTAAGATAATAAAAGGAGCCACAGCTGAAACTGGTTTATATCGCCATTCACTAAGTCTCTACTTTTTATGTTGCAAACCACTTTTGCTTCCATCAAAGCGATAAGCAACATCATACACTGCCTCTTGGGTTTTTTTTTAAACTTTACCTCTCTCACGGATCTTCATTTTGCTTTGTTGTTCATCATCTGGGTACCACTTGCAATCTCTCACTCCACTTTTGCTGTCAAGTGCAATTCTTCCATTAACTTTCAAATCTGCACTTCTCATGCAACACGCAACCTATCTCAGATGAGCTATAAATCATTCAACAATTTGGCTTCCTTTGCATAGCAAAGTTCATGCCATCAGGGTTCCAAATATTCCCATAGCAAACAGAACTCTGAGGCAAGCAATTTCCTCAGAGAACAGTATGGATATCAGTGGAACCTCTGGTCGCGAACACTTCTGTTCGGCACCAAATCGGTTCGCGACCAGAATTTTTGGCAAAGTTTTATTTCTGGTTGCGAGCACATCTTCGGGTAGCAACCAGACACAGCCGCGGCGATTTTCCTTGCCGTGGCAATTTACCCTTTGGCCCCGTTTTTTTTTTGTCCACACATGCGCAGACGGTCGTGCTTCCAGTCACAACCAAGTCGGGTTGTAACTATAGTCCTGGAACGGATTACGGTCATGACCCGAGGTTCCACTGTATCATATTGGCACAGGCTGGGGAAAACCAACTCTCAAGGTTCCCGCAGTTTTCAGCTAATTAAAAGTAAAGTTTTTCCCCCTTCCCCAAACAATCAGTCACCTAGTCCAATCAGGGCGCTGTCCAGTTGCTTGGTAAAATACAAGCTGAACAGTCAAGACCTTGTTGATGATCCTAACTCCGTCAAGGACCTTGGAGTACTCATCTCTAATGATCTAAGTGCTAGAGCCCACTGTAACTACATAGCCAAAAAGGCATTAAGAGTTCACACTACTAACTAGAGCATATAAAACATTTGCTAGACCAATACTCAAATATAGCTCATCAGTCTGGAACCCATATCATGTATCTGATATTAATACAGTTGAGAAAGTCCAGAAATATTTCACATGAAGAGTTCTACACTCCTCTATTCATTGCAGAATAACTTATGCCACCAGACTTGAAATTTTAGACCTAGAAAACCTAAAACTACGCTGCCTTCGGTCCGATCTAAGTATAGTATATACATTGCAGTGTCCTACCTGTCAATGAATACTTCAGCTTCAACCATAACAATACAAGAGCACACAATAGATACAAACTCAAAGTTAACCACACCAAACTTGATTGCAGGAAATACGACTTCAACAACAGAGAGTTCAATGTCTGGAATACTCTACCTGACTGTGTGGTTTCTTCCCCAAACCCCAAAAACTTTAACCTTAGACTGTCTACTATTGACCTCACCCCTTTCCTAAGAGGTCTGTAAGGGGCGTGCATAAGCGCACCAACGTGCCTACCGTCCCTGTCCTATTGATTTTTTATTTCTCTTATATGTATCCATTTAATGTATTCATAACTATGTTTATACTTATACCTATTATCTTATAAGCAATTGACAAATCAAATAAATTAAAATTAAATTAAATCACTCCTCCTCTCTTCAGCCACCCGTTGGAATGTCCTTGGTTCTCAGAGGAAACTATTTTGTTTTGGCTACACCACTGCAGCTATCTCTATTCCTCCCTCCTTATCCCTCAGCACCACTGTGGCAACACTTAAGCCTCCAAGATGGCCTCACTCAGGCCAGCTTCAGAGTTGACACATGCATATTCATGTTTCCAATCAGCTCAGTTCTAACCCCATAAGGATTCCTTAAACGTCAACTGATAAATATATTAAACGCCCATGGAAACATTATACATCCTTTTCAAACCATTTGCTCCACTTTCAACCACACTTCACTTCCATCATATAAACACTTAACACACCCAGCAATCAAATTCAAGCTTCTTTGCTTTAGCCTATGTTTTCTAAGTCAATATTTGATAAACATTTCTCTCTCAGGACTTTCCCAAATTTAAAAATTATGGAGGACTCTTAAAAGAGCTTCTGTTCTTATGGGTTATATTTATTAATATCTACTGCACTAAAAAAGAAAACTGAAGCATTCGTTCAGTGTTTTTCTTTACTGAATCTTGTAAAAATAACAATATTAAACCAATTAGATATTATCACAAATATTTTTCATGAAAAAACCTGGTGGCAGCCAGTGGCAATAAGGTACGCAGGCCATCAAAAAGACAAAGATTGGGGGAGAGATAGGCAGGTGGGGTAGTTCTAGAGCATTTTTTTTCTTTCTTTCCTCGTCTTCCTTAATTCATGCTCAATATTATAAACATTATTATATACATTCCACATAACAATCTTTCTTTCACATGGTCATCCACAAATGTGCCCATGGATTTTAACTTCTATTGTTCACCATGGCTTTAGTCAAAGGCTTCCAAACAGGTCGTCCTCGACTTACAATGGCAATTCCATCATTAAGCAATGATGGAATTAAGCAACCACATCCCTTAGCAATGGCAATCCCTCAAGTTCCAGTTGCCACATTAACCAAATCCCACAGTCATTAGATGAGGGAGTTCCCTGCCAGATTCCCACAACTAAAGTCAGTGGGGAAGCTGGCAGGAAACTGTAAATCCCAGGTCAGTGGGCATGTAAATAGCTGCTGCTGGGTTGGGGGAGAGGAGTGTGAGAAATGTAGGGGAAGGTTGCACAGGGCATGAGGGAATGCGCATGAGAACATAGATCAGGGAAGGTGCGCAGAACTGCAAGGAAGGAATGGGAAGGGTGTGCGTAAATTTACCAGTGGGTGGGGTGCAAGCACAGAGGGGCTGGAGGATGATGCATGGGTGGGACAGACTTACTAGAGCAACTTGTGACTATTTATTTATTTATTTATTTATTTATTGAATTTATATTGCCACCTATTCACCCATGGCGACTCGAGGCGGCTTACAGAATGTAAAACCATATTTAAAATTAAAAAACAATAAAAACGAACAAAAAGAATTGAATAAATTAATAAAGTACAACAGAACAAAATCTGGAAAAATATAAATAAATAAAAAATCACCCCTCGTCCTGGCGACAGCAGATCACACGAGCCATTTGATGGGCTCCATCCCGCTCTGGGTTCCCCAGGCCCGCTGGCAGAACCAGGCCTTCAGTGCCTTCCGGAAGAGTATTAGAGAGGGGGCCATTCTAATCTCTGGGGGAATGATGTTCCAGAGAGAGGAAGCCACCACAGAGAAGGCCCTTCTTCGGGGTCCCACCAGGTGTATCTCCCTCAGGGATGGGACCTGCAACACCCACCCTGTGGAATCAGCTCCCCTTGGAGCTCCGGTAGGCCCCTGACCTCCGTTCCTTTCGCCGCGTCCTAAAGACTTGGTTGTTTCAACAGGTCAGCCTGGACTGAATGGGGTGGGGGTGGGGGTTTTTTTAATCAATTTTTAGTTTTAATCGGGTTTTAAATTTTATTGGGCTTAGTTTAGTTTAATTCTATTTTAATATTTGTATTCTTGTTTTTATTGTAAGCCGCCCTGAGTCCCTCGGAAGAGAGGGCAGCCTATAAGTCCAATAAAATAAATAAATAAACATTCCCTGCCTTTTCACTCTAATGGTTCGGGTAGAGGTGACCGGCAGAAGACGTTCCCTCAGATAACCTGGTCCCAAGCCATGAAGGGCTTTTTTTTAATATGTTTATTGAAAGTTTCAAAAAAAGAATATATTTAAAAAAGAGAAACATGTTCTCACATTTTTGCAATGTTTTCATAGCAGTGTACATTTCTAAGTGTCAATTAGTCATTTGTTACAAGTAAATCTATAACTTGTTTCCTAGATCCTTACTTTTTTATTATTACAATTATAATGCAATATTTATTTAATTGTATTACTTTACATACTATACATAGCTATATATACATTTATCCTTATTTCCATTTTCCCTTGTTGCTTGTTTAATCAGTTTCACTAGACCTCTTTACTTCCTTTTTATACAACCATTTGTACCATATATTCCAAGTTGTAAAAAACTCCCCCTCTTCCTTCTTTTTTAGTAACATGGTTAGTCTAACCATTTCTGTACATTGGTGGATTTTATTAGTTATCTCCAGGTCCGTGGGTGTCATTGCTGATTTCCAGTTTTGGGCAAAGACTATCCTTGCTGCTGTAATGATATGTGATATAAGATGCCATGAAGGCTTTAAAGGTGACAACCAGCACCTTGAATTGCACCCAGAAGCAAATCAGCAACCAATGCAGCTCCGCAGGAGAGGTAAAACATGTGCACACCAGGGTCTGCATAAAACCATGTGGGCCACTGCATTTTGCACCAACTGGAGCTTCCGGATGTTCTTCAAGGGCAGCCCCATGTCGAGCACATTGCAATAATCAAGATGGGAGGTAACTAGTGACTGTGAGTAGGGACTGTTGGTCCAGGAAAGGGTGTAACTGGTGCACAACCTGCAATTGCGCAAATGCCCTCCTGGCCACGACCGCCACCTGCTCTTTGAGCAGGAGTCGTGAGTCCAGGAAAACCCCTAGGTTACACACAAGGTCTGTTTGGGATAGTGCCACCCCATCCAAGACCACTGATGTATTGGGGGAGCTAGCAGGAAGGTTGCAAATGGTGATCACCTGATCATGGGGCAGCGCAACCAATTTTATTTATTTATTTATTTATTTATTTATTTATTTATTTATTTATTTATTTTTGGGACTTGTATGCCACCCCATCTCCGAAGACTTGGGGCGGCTCACAACTAAAAACAAAAACAATAAATAATTAAAAAGAGATTAAACCAATTCACACGCCCACTAGTACAAAACTAAAATTTACAATAATTAAAATAATTTAAAAGCCCATCCCCCCCCAGGGAAGGGTCACAGCCCGGATTGGTCGAACAACCAGGTCTTCAGATCATGGCGGAAGGTGCAGAGGTCAGGGGCCAGGCGGAGCCCCAGGGGGAGTTGGTTCCAGAGGTCAGGGGCCGCGACAGAATAGGCTCATCGCTGGGGGACCGCCAGCCGACATTGGCTTGCTGACGGGACCCCGAGGAGTCCTTGCCTATGTGCTCGCAGGGCAGTTGGCACTCGATATCGGCAGGAGTCGCTCCCTTAAATATTGAGGACCCATGTCGTGAAGGACTTTGTATGTTAAAACCAAAACCTTGAATCTCACCCGGAGTGCAACCGGCAACCAATGCAGGCCGCAAACCGGTAAACCGGTTGCCAAGCAAAAGTGTAAACCGGTTGCCAAGCACCAGATGGCGATCATATGACCACAGGAATACTGGGATAGTTGAAACTCCAAGGACCGGTTGTTAACACCCAGTTGTTCAGCGCCATGGTAACTTTGAACAGTTGCTGAACAAATGGTTGTAGGTCAAGAACTACCGTATAACTTTTTGTACAACTAGATTGCCAGGTTTAAATATATCAATGCATCATTCCCTGCTAATGGTAAGAGCACAGCCCTGATCAGTTTGACACTTCTGATTAATGTACCACATATGCAAGTAAAGTCATTTATTCCAAAATACTCACACTATTCTATGTAAGCCAGAACGTCTAATCAAACACAACTTTGAACCTGAATTTTTTTTTCGCCCACTTATCAACTAGAAGGAACAGTGTTCTGGCACTCTAAATACAAGTGGCTGCACCAAGGAAACCCAGTGGCAGAATTACATTGCATGTAACAATACAAACATTCCATAAATTCAAAAGCAATGAAAAATGGCTTCCTGCCATATTTAATTTTCAGCACCTCAGAGAAAACTTATTTTGCTACTAACTTGTTTTGCAGATGTATTTGGTGTATCATACTGAAAAGTAGAGTTCACTAACTATAAATTTACTGACTGAATTTACTTTAAAATGTACTTATTACAAATGGGCTTATGAAGTGCTGAATCATGAGGAACTCGTTTTTCATTTGTGTCTCTTTAGAAGTAGCAGATAAGCAAAACATTAGTAGTGACTGTCGAAGATCCTATTCTTTGGTTCTCATCCCAAGTCTACGGGGCTCTAAGAATTCATAAACTGCCCCTTTCTAAGTTCCCCACTATCTCAAAAATAATTGAGACCCCAAAGAGCTTTGGTTTATATGGATTGTAATTATCAATATTTACTACATTATAAATTAAAATTAAAAAAAGTTACAATATTTAACTGTTTGACTTTACAGATCTCTAGGGTTCCCCAGACTAAATTTTGAGAACCACTGTTCTGGTCTATAGGTGTTTTTGTTGCTTTTCCTGCAACAGTTCCACATTCCAGCTCTGCCAGATCCATATCATGAATACACAAGATCAGCCCATTGACAACCATGATGAATTATGCTCCCATGTACCTTTGAGCAGGTGTTTTTCACCTCTGCTGTCAAAGAATTCTTGACTTAGAGGTATCATGACAGTACAGGTAATTCCCAACTTGGGATCAGAATTTCTCTTGCTAAGCAAGACAGTTATTAAGTAAACCATACCCAATTTTACAAGTTTTGCACAGTTGTTAAGCAAATCATGAGTCGTGGGTGTGCAATAAGCCATGGTGGCGCAGTGGTTAGAGTGCTGTACTGCAGGCTACTTCTGCTGACTGCCAACTGCCTGCAATTTGGCAATTCAAGTCCCACCAAGTTCAAGGTTGTCTCAGCCTTACATCTTTCTGAAAAGAGTAAAATGAGGACCCAGATTGTTGCGGGACAATATGCTGACTCTGTAAACCACTTAGAGAGGGCTGTAAAGCACTGTGAAGCGGTATAAATAAGTCTCAGCGCTATTGCTAAGTGCTATTGCAAATCACTGCAGTTGTTAAGTGAATTGAGCAGTTGTTCGGCGAATCCAGTTTCCCTTAACTTTGTCAGAAACCAGCTGAGAAGGTTGCAAATAGCAATCATATGATCCCAGGACACTGAAACCGTTGTAAATACATGCCAATTGCCAAGTGCCCAAACTTTGGTCATGTAACCATAGGCCTGCTGCAATACTCATAAAGGTGAGGACCAGTGTTGTAATTATGAACAGTCATTAAATGAGTGGTTATAAGTCACCTGTACATGGGACTTTCTGTTTCTCTAGCACTAACCAATTGGGCCAGCTTGCAATTCCCATCATCCATAACTAACAAACGTAAGTGTGCACTGAAAATTAGAAACCAAGAGATTGAGGGGAGGTTTATGTTAAGGTAAATAATGTGGGAATCACATTGTCTCTTCCATCCTTCTGCCTTCAAATATGTTGGGACAACTTCTAGAATTCCCAGCAACAATTTTCCCCCAAGAATTGTCATCCTAGGACTTAGGTGATCTGGAGAAAATCACATTGGTAAAAACTTGGCTAGATTTAGATCCAAACTCTTCACACACAAACATACAATTTATGTAACCATAATTTACTGAACTGATACAAGATATTGAATGATAATTGAAAACACACTAAGGTAAAATGTGATTACTTTGTGGCACATTCAACCAAGGGGACTTACTTGCAAATGAGTTTTGCATGCATAACTGAAATTACAAAAAAATGTGCCTGTTATTCTAGTTGTAGCCCTCATCCCAGCAACCTGAAATAACTGGCTGGGATCCAAAATCCTAGAATTATGTAACTGAGATACATTATGTAAATTCAAGATAAACTTTCAAAACTAAGTTTTATGTAAGTGAACACTTCTTTAGTAGTAAAATCATCTAAAATCTGATGTTCCTCCGATTTTAATTTTGCAGTAAAATTCATGAGAAGCCTTCAGGAACACAAATTTGTAATAGCGTTTTCACAGCTATCCTATGTATTTTGTCCACCCCCAAATAAAAAAAAGACTATTCTCTTTTAAACTACTCAACTAAAACAGAGCATACCTTTCTGGTCTTCGGCTGCAGTTTCTCCATGGAATCAGTGTGGGATTTAGTCCAGAAAAAGCCAACGAATGGCAAGGCAGCAAGGAAATTGGAAAACATTCCACAATAAGGCTGCTTCTTATTCTGCGGTTGGGGTCCCCACACTCGGTACCAATAAGAGAGCATCAAGCCAAGAGAAAAAAACACCATCGTGGAAATAAGCACCTCCTTGTTGGCATAACTTAGCAAATCTCCACATTTTTTGTAGACATAGATAAAGGAAGCAATGCCCAGAAAAGTCCACATTGTGAGTGCTCTGTTTTTGTATGTCCAAAGATGTACAAAATTGCTTAAAAGGTTTTATAAAGACAAAAAAAAGGCACATATAAAAACGTCAAAGCAGTCAGGAAACTTCAAGGCGTTTGCTGGAGCGCTGTCTTTCATGAAGAACATATTGTGACACAAACCTGTCCTATTTCACTCACACTAACCAGAGTCTAAACTATGTATGTAACAATATGTGTAACTATATCCTGTACAAAACTACAGTATGCCATTTAGGGCACAGGTTTCCAACATTTGTTTTAGCAGAGGCTATGAAGAATACTGTCAAATACAGTTTTTCATGCCTGCTTAAGAATAAAGAAGATTCTTGTTACATTTCATAAATCAAAGGATAGTTTGAAGAAACATAGTTTTCAAGGATCCCTAGTTTGGTCTAATAAGAACACTGCAGGTGTTTATTACACAGCATAAATAGAAATCTAGAAACTTCTTCCACCAAGTTCTCTCAAAATGCCTTCACATATGTCCATAAACTTCAATAATGTAAGGCTCATTCACTTTATCCTAATTGTTTTTATGTACCACACATTTGATTCGAAATTCCTTTTTGGTCACAAAAACACCCCACCAATAGCTGAATGCAGATAGATATTCTGTCAAAATAATGGATGTACCTCGAGAAAAAGTACTACTTGTTTCTTACTGTTGAACAATCTGTAGGGCTGGGCCAGGATATATATATATATATATATAAATTTTAGGGTGCCTGACTCTTCATCCACCAAGAGTGGCAGCTAAAATAATCAGCCTAATTCCGGGGCAGTTTAAGAAAGTAAAACATCCAGTCAAGCCAGTATGAGAAAAGTGCTGCAATCCATCGTGATGTGTTTTCCCTTTCTTCTTTCTAAATACTTTAAAAGATCCTGAAAGAAAAAAGAGAATTTTTTTAAAACAAAAAAAGTAGAAGAACAGCTGTCATTCAAACCAGGTGGGGCCAAGCCCTCTGACCACGATGGAAAGCATCAGGTTAGATTCCATGGGTCTCCCCTGGGCTAGTCCCATCCAGGTTCCTGACCGTGAGGGTTGGGGATGATGGAAAGGTAGTCCAAAGCTGATTTGAGGGGGGAGGAGGAAAACAAGCCCGTATTTATAGGAATGGATAGGAAGCAAGCCCGCATAGAAGCTTTAAAATACCTACATCTAGAGAAAACTGAATGAGAAGACGAGGTGGGGGGTTTTCTCAAGCCCCCACCCACCCGTCTCCGATGTGCCCCCAAAAGCCCAAACGGGACAAGCAGAAAAGGCGATTTCGGTACGTTGCTCGAGGATGAGGTTGCGCCCCCTTCTTCTTCTCCCCCCTTCTTCTCCCCACACCCCCAAAAAACGGGAGAAAGACAAGATAGGGGCGCCCCGTCAAGGCTCGTCTTCCTCCGCAGGGCTCGCACCGGCTCCCAACCGCCTGCCCGCAACGAAGGCGCGCCGGACGTCCGAGGATGCTCCAGGAGAAGCCGGCAAAGAATCGCGCTGCAGCGACCAAGGGAAGGAGGGGCAGCTCGGGAGGCCATATGAGAAGGGGGGAGGAGTTTATGCTAATCACTCTCGCCTTTCCAGCTCCTCTGGCGCGCCGCGCTCCTCGCGGCTCAGCCCCGCCTGGCCAATCAGTGGGCGCTATGCCGAGATGGCCTTATGAAGCTCCGACCAATCTGAAGGGGGAGGAGGCGGGGTTAACCGTTCCTCAGGAGCCTAGTGCGATGTGACGTAGGGAGCGCGCGAGCGAGGGCTGTTGGTTGTCATGGGGACGGAGACTCGCGCTTGGCAATCCCCCTCTGGTGCAGACAGCGAAACCTTAAAAGGGCTTGAATTTCACGAGGGCGGGGGAAGGAAATATGCTGCTCCGGGAATCGCTTCAGGATACTTCGGGATTTCTTAAAAGATATCCTCCCCGATATCATTGTTAGAGGAACGTGAAGGGGAGGGGCAAGAGAGAATCAATGTTCTGAAGGATATTATTGAAGTCATTCTCGAAAACTGGGCTCCAAAAACCTTTTCCCCACACAACGTTATTCCAGAGAAAGGGGAAGGTGACCCACATTGCCTCACAGGGTGGCTTTGACTTCACCCACGAGTAGCCACGCTCCAGCGAATTAAACCGAATAAAAAAAACGGTTTAAGCTCCACCAATCAACTCCTCCGAATGCTTCCAAGTCCCGCCAATCACAAGCGCGGAAGGCGGTGACGTCATTGCTAGCGGGTATCTCGCTTAGCTTGGGCCACGTCGGGCCGAGGTTGCCATGGCGACCGCGGCGCGCTTGGAGCTGGGGCGTTTGGCTCAGGAGGCCGCGGCCCTGGCGGGGGTCGTCCGCGGGTCTCTCGGCCCCCACGGAGGACAGGTTCTGCTCACCCGCCCCACGGGGGAGGTCCTGCTTTCCCGAGACGGACGGCGTGTGCTGGAGGCCCTGCATGTGGACTCGCCAACGGCCAGGTAGCCGCTTTCAGGATGAACTTGTGGCCTAGGTTCTCTTTGCGGCCCGCGTGGGAGCTGGGCTACGGGAACAGGAGACGGCGAGGCTTATTTATTTATTTTTTTATTGATTGATTTTCTTGTTTCAGTGATAGATCGTCCAGTTCTGAAGTTAACGGTCTCCTCCTGAAATAGAATATGGTATTATAACCCCCCAGAAAAAAATATAGGTAATCCTCAACTTATAATAGTTCATTTAGTGACTGTTCAAAGTTACAATGGCACTGAAAAAAGCGACTTACGACCGTTTTCACATGGCCAGTGCAGCATCCCCATGGTCACAGGATCAAGATTCAGGTGTTTGGCAGTTGGTTCATATTTATGACGGTTGCTGTGTCCCCGAGGGTCGTGTGATCAATGATTCACTTAACAACCATGGCAAGAAAGGATGTAAAATGAGGCAAAACTCACTTAACAACAATTGTGGTCGTAAGTTGAGGACTACCTGTACTTCCAAATGTTCTTTATGGACAACTCCATGATGTAGAGCTCACTACTGTAAACCAATTGGGAGATGGTTAGGGTGTGAGAGATTGTGAGCAAGGCTTCCCAATCCAAGAATGGCCACCGCTGGCAAACCAGATGTAACTTTGCAAAAGCCCCCCTTGGGAGAGTTGCCATCTCATCAAGCAAGAGCTGAATTTGGGAGGAGATAAACCCTCCTTTGAACTGGCACCTTCAAGGAGAAGGGCGTCTGTAAAATAATGTCCCCCATTCCAGTCCACCAGAGATGGTCCACAAGGATACTATGCCCAGTGGCATTGAAAGTTGTTGAGAGTTCAAATAGGACCAGGGAAATTGCTCTTCCCTCATCCTGTTTTGAAGTATGTAGCACCTGAAAATCAGCAGATGCCCGAGCCTTTCTTTCCCTTACACAATCACAAACTATGATTTATAAATGATTATAGTTAAGCCAAAATCAGGCAAATCATTTGTGCAGTATTGTTATTTTAGTTTCAGCTGAGTACTGGACCAGAATTAGCTAACCACATCTTATCCTCTCCTGTGATGCAAACCTGGGATTAGATTATGTCTCATACCATTAAAATGAAATGTTTGCCTATTAATTGAATCTGCTTCATGAGTTCTTTTCAGTCACATAGGAATCATTTTTAGTATGCAATCCAAGTATATATTAAAATACACTTTATCCTTTATGAAACTTATTTTTATGTGATTGAACATAAAATGGTTAAAAAATTTAACAGAATTACAAAAAATAGAATTAGAACGGGCAACAGAACTGCAAACAATAAAGAAAATTAAATATTTAGGTATATGGCTGACTGCATACTGCAAAACAATAAAAGGAGAATAATTATGATAAACTATTACAACAAACAAAAAAAGATTTAGAATTATGGGCCAAATTATAACTATCACTACTGGGAAGGATAGCAGCCATAAAAATGTCTTATCTTACCTAAATTCTTATATCTATTCCAAACGATCCCTGTTAGATTAAAGAAAGTATTTTTTGATGAACTCAATAAAATTATGATAAAATTCATTTGGTTAGGCAAAAAATCTAGAATAAAGATGAAGTCACTACAAGATATAAAAAGCAGAGGAGGATTTGGGCTACCAAATTGGGAGTTATATTATAGTGCAGCAGCACTAATCTGGATGAAAGAATGGATTAATTTAAGTAATAAGAGAATATTAATTTTAGAGGGTCACGACCTACAAAGAGGATGGCTTTTTGTGGGAAACAGGGATCAGAAAACAACAATATTTTCATAGACATTTAATTAGGGACTCTTTATTACAAAATCGGATTAAAGCACAAAAGTAATTTCACCATCTCTACTTACAAGGCAGAAGTTGACTTCTTCCTATCTCATGGAGGAAGTTTAATCCTAGTTGTAGCTATTACCTATAATTTCACACTTTCCTAAGGCAAAAATTATAAGCACTTGCTATTTTTTCTTAGTCATCTTTTTTAACTATAGCAAAAGACTCCAAATGTATGTGGGTATCAATTTATTAATTAAATTTATATGCTTTCCATCAAGCGGCTCTAGGCTAATATAGAAAATATTTTCTTAAAACAGTGTCAAACTATATAGTATTGTTTATTTATTTTCTTTATATAGTTTATAGTTGCTTAATTCCATGGGACTTTAGATAGCATCCAAAAAAGGATAACATTAATGTATTATAGTTTTAAAAAAACTAGTTTACCACACTAGCATCTTTGAAGCTATTCAAAGACCTGAAAATGCCTGCAACTGGAACACGAAGACCCTCTTGTACATTATATATTTGATTGAGGATTTTGCGGTATTGGCATTGTTGCTATTATTTTTTCCAATCAGAACAGACTTTGGGCTGCTTATAGTGGTAAACTAAAGCAATCTAGGAAATCATGCTCTCCAGAAATGCTACTGATTGTTGCCAAATATTTGATTCCCTGCTTTCCCAATCCCCCCCCCAGCTGTCTTGAATAAAATCTTATATTTAAATTCTTATTTATTTATTCAACAATTCCCCAAGATCTGTTTTTCTGCATAGTCTCTGCTAGTTCCAAACAAATCAATCTTTTCAAAGGCATATATGCTTAAAATGATTCATTTCAGCTTGTGCATGAAATTGTAGCATGAAGATTCATATGTAAACAAGATAATTGTATTTAGCAGACTTTTATAGATATATGTGGGTCTTGTCAAGAACTTTTGGACAGAAATTGGAGAGTGTTAAGATACTTCGGATGTTTGAAATAAACAGTTTTTTTAAGTTAACAATTGATTTCTTCTTTGGTTTTGACAGAATTATGATAGCATGCATTTCTACACACTGCAATTTGTTTGGAGATGGCGCTAAAACCTTTATCATTCTACTCTCTGATTTACTACAACAGTTTGAAAAACTTAATAAAAGAGATGAAGGGAAATATTGCAGTTTGAAACACATTTCCCAGTTTCTTGTGAAGATCCAAACAAACATCCTGGACTACATAATGACACAGGACCTTAAGAAACATTTCTGGTCAATCTTTTCTGCTTCTGATTCAGATACAAGACGGAATATGGAGTTAGTGTTAGAACCTTATTTTTGTGGGAAAGTAGGAAGTAACAGACAAACGTTCCTAACTCATTTGACATGTGATTTCTACTTCAAAGTTACAGCGGGTAAAAACCAGAATGAGGCATTATGCTTGGTGAATGAATGTTTTTCAGAACTGCATACCACTGTGACAGGCCTTCCTTTTTCAGATTCCAGGATCCTAGATGGCTTATTACTTCACAGAGATTTTGCCGTATACTGTCCTGCAGATGGTGATAAAAGAATTATAATAATAACAGAACCTATTCACTCCTCTGTATCTGAGTTGGGTATAGAAGTTGTCATAACTGCTGAGGGTCAATTCAAGGCATCAGACACCTGGATTACAAAAAGAACCGAAACACTTTTACAGCACATGCAAGACAATGACATCAAAGTAATACTATCTGGTGTAAAACAGCATGACATTGTTCATCGCTTTGCCAAAAATAATGGCATATCTATTGTAGATTGCTTGTTAACAGAGGAAATCTCTCTTATTTGCAAGATTACTGGAATTTCACCTTTCAAACCATCTTTGGATAATGTTAACTGTGAAATCACTCAAACAGCTGTAGCCAAATTTTGCCAGCCCTTCCACCTTGGAACCAAAAGATTTGTTCATATTGGCTTTGCAGAAACCTCTACCATTCAGCTTTATTGCGTGATTCTCTGTGGACCAGTACATGGAGTTACAGAGCAACACGCTTCTGCTTTTCGTGAAGCGTTCAAAATGCTACAACAAATGTTTACAGCAATTCATCTGCCTCAGAACTGTGCCTCAGAACTGGAAAATAATCCTCTTCTGAATAGTCTGAATAAAACTCAGCAACATTCATCTCCCCATCAGCTGTTATTTCAGGAACACAATGATTGGAGAAAACTTCAAACCAACATCAAGCATCTTACACCTTGTGGGCTTAAAATGGAGAAACACTCTGCATCTTTTTCTATAGTAGATGAAAATTTACTGCATTCATCCAGTTACAATTCTTCAACCATAGTCATGCCTTCTGTTGATTTGATGCATGGTAGTAGGAGCTCATTATTCCAGAAAAAGAATGATGACTTAGTTGGCTGTCAAACAGCTTCTTTAAAACCCAAATTTCAAAAAGAAAGGTTGAAAATGACTGAGAATGAACTTCTTGAAGATAATCGGCCTGCTTTTAATACAGTTGATAAAAATGTACAGCTGCAAGTTAGTACTGCCAGTTGTGCCAGGCTGCTTAAATATGAGGAGAATGATCAAAGGGGGAATCAGAGTTACTCTGACTCTTGCATAGAACTGGGATCAGTTCTACCAGTAGGAGGGCTCTTTGAAATCCTGTTACATTACTATCTATCTAACTATGCAAAACAATGCCAGTCATCAAATACATCCATCATTTGTTCTATACTTGCTGATGTATTGCTAAGTATTCCAAAAACACTCTGCATGACACAGAAAAAGAATGCCTTTCCTCAGCTCTGTCTTCAAGTTACCAGTGCCCTCAAAAGCAATCAGCAACTTCTGCCAAAGCAAAGGCTTCTAGAATCAATTTCTTGTAAATACCACTTAGTAGCTTCTGTGCTTCAGTGTGCAGCTCAGTTGCTTAGTGTTGATTTAATCATTAGCATTAAAAGGCTACCACAGAAAGCTGAAGAGAGTGACTCAGAGGCTGATGGGTAAAAGCAGACTGCTCATACACTGGTGGGAACCTTGTTCATCTTGTCTGATTACTTTTTTTCTTCCCTAACTCTTAGTGAAAGGACCTTTACATTGCCTCAAATTCCATGCAACATGTAATGCAACTTTGCAAAACAAATCAAAGACCAATCTGAACTGAGGGGCATTAGATACTCAACACATCAGACAGACAAAAGATATCCTTAACTTTACACACTGAGAGAATGCATTGAAAAAAAGAAAGAGGCCATAATGATTATATTTTCCCTGAAGGACCAGTTACCAGAAGTGGTTCCTTATAAAGACAGCCTTTATTACTTTAAGGGGTGGGTGTCAAATATATCAGCTCTGCATTTGTTCAGTTTATTTACGCATTAATTCTGTGTTATGGCTTTCTTCTATGGTAGACTCTGGGGGTAGTGTCCATATCACTCTACTTTTTTCAAACTTTAATTCTGTGAAATAGGTTTGACTGAGAGAATGTGACTGGCCACAAGTCACTCGAGGATTGGCCACAGCTAATACAGTTTTATTCAGTTATAAGCTCTTCTAATAATAAGCTCCCAGTTAAATATACCTGATTGTTTCTTGGCTGTGGAGAAATCAAAGTTCCCCATTCCCATAACATTGGATCTCCCAAGTCATTCTGAATCTGACTTGGCTGGGAAAGAATTCAGTGTGGGTAGTGCAGGAGTGACATTGCTGGGAAAACATTGATTAGCCTGAATGCGATAACCCTAAGCAAAATTTCTCTGGTTCTCTGACCTTGAGGAAGCTTAAAACAGGGAAAGCTGGATTTTCTTTTTCATAATTTCTGAAAATTTAGTATTGTGAAATGTTACTTCTTTATAAGGAACTACTTCTAGAAATATTTGTCCTTCAGGGAAAATATAATCATTACTGTCTCCCCCTTCTCTCTCCCCCTCCAAATGTATTCTCTCAGTGTGTAAAGATAGGGACATCTTTTAACTGGCACTGACTCTCATCTGGTTGGGTTGATACTGTGTTTTTCTGCAAAGGTAAATCATGAGAAATTGAACTATGAAATGGCAGCAAATAATCAGGAAAACTAGACTGTATCTAATACCATAATTACGGAGAAAGAGTTGGTGACATGGATTAATCACTGAGTAATCTGTTCAGCATAAATACACATGTTCATAGAGCATGTTAAAACATGAGTAACTGAACCATGATTCATATGGTTTCTTAGGTTTAGATACATACTGAGTTATAAACTGATTCACCATTTAGAGATAGATGCAATTCTCACCTGGACATTTGTATATAATTATGAAATATTTGGTATACCCTGAATTTAAATACATTTGGAATAATAAAAGACTCCTCGTTTTGTATCCTTTTCCGATAGAATGCTTTTATTCTTATCTAGGTTTCACATGCCAGTTTTAGGCCCCTAATCCAAATCCTGTCTGACTTTCACAATGTGCTAGTAAACAGAAATTAAATTGCAATTGCTCCAATTCAAAAGATGGCTATGGGAGAACCATTAGTTCTTAAAGTTAGAAAACAACAGCAAAGTATACCGTAATGTTGGTATAATTACATATACTCCATCTCATTTGTATTTCCAATTTACTCCTGATTCACACAACCAACATAACCTATAGTAATTTTGTCATTAGAAGGCACACAACTGAATACTGCTGTTATATGTTTAAAAGTTCCTTAACAGATTTCAGAATCTTCAGTTAACATCCTATACAGATATTATTACATTGTCAATGGGCATACAAATTGCCAAGTGAGACTAGATGTAGTCATTGAATCTTATTTCACATTAAATAGCTACTTTCCATCCGACATTTTCAGGCCCAGTACTACATGTTGTTTCTCTTTATTATGAACTGCATGAAACCTAGTTTTTGAAAGAGCATAATCTCCTACACATCTAGTCTGAGTGTTGGTAATAATCACATAAGGCTAAGCCAGTAATTTAATCATAGTTTATATTGTCTATACAATTATATTAATCTAGTCCATGCATAAAACCAAGCCATCATGGATGCAGTGTCAAATCATGGTATAGGGATGAAGAAATATGAACTAAGCCTTTGTCTTCACCATTGGAAACTCTTTTAAGGTGTTCTAAAACTAATAATCTATATCTGAAATATCATTTTGAAGTAACCCTGCCTAACCTCAAATATGCTGACTTTCCAGCACCAGGCAAATTTAGTTGATTGATTTAGTGTTGAAGGCATTCTAGCCTGTCCATTATCTGATTTTAATCTGGTAATTGATCTGCATCTTTTGCTGGTTTTTGGTTCTGCTTATTCAATTCTGTGTTTGATTGACAATACATTTATTTTTTATGTTAGTCTCTTAATTCCATCTGCTGCTTTGCAGTCTTTGCTGAAAAGCAGCATAGAACATATTTCACGAATAGGTCAGTATAAATTCATTACTTAGACTTTTGCTGTGTCCTTTGGAAATCCTTTTATAAATTTAACAAAATATATTTGGGCTTATTTTTAGGACACTAATATTGTAACCCTTATTGAAACGTTGGATAGCCATCAGTATAATTAAATTAGACTGATATCTACCAAGAAAAGGTAGATTGTCAAGCTCATCAAAGGAGCAGAATAAGAATCTGTAATCTCTGTTTCCAAAGTTCTGATTAATCCACCCTGATGATTCAGCACCTGGCTTGTTACCCACATTCAATCAATTTATACTGTAGTGATAGCAGAATATTTTCTTACCTTCCGTTACAAACTAGGGCTGCATAAATGTCACTTTGTAATTTGTTGCTGGGCAATGCCACCAAACGAGCCAGAAACCACTCTAATTTGTTTCAATGTGAAGGGTTCATCCAGACCTCTTAAGCACTATGCCTAGAGAAATGACTTCCAATCAGGATATCTGACAGTCCATCAAACAAGGAAGGGACTACAGATAGTCCTTGACTTACAACCATTCATTTAGTGACCATTCAACTGCACTGAAAAAGGTGACTTAAGGCCTTTTTCACACTTAATGACCATTGCAACATCCCCATAGTCATGTAATCCAATTTTGGGCTCTTGGCAACTGACATTGTATTTATGACAGTTTATCTTTCCTATGTCCATGTGATCACCATTTATAACCTTCCCAGCCAGCTTCCGACAAAGCCAATGGGAGAAGCCCCATTTGCTTAATGATTGGATGATTCACTTAACAATGGCAGTGATTCACTTTACAGCTGTGGCCAAAAAAGGTCATAAAGTGGAGCAAAATTCACCTTGCTTAGCATGAAAAATTAGGAGCTCAATTGTGGTCGTAAGTCAGGATACCTATATGATGGATCAGGTTATCACAAGTAAATACCTGTATGGCAATGGAACAAGATGTATTAAAGTGACATGATGGATTTGTGGATGGATAACTCACAATGTCTGGTAGAGGTAGAGTGAACACTCACTTGGTCCTTATTTCCAGACTTGACAACTTTAAGATGTGTTATTGATAGAGGAGAATATTTGTAGCTCAGGGTTAAAATGAGAGGTCCTTGGTGCGCTCTGAGCTTGGTTATTTTCTTGCAGATGTTTCATTACCAAACTAGGTAATGAAAATACACTGGTGATGTTACCTGCTTTGGTAATTAAATGTCTCAAAAGAAAACTACCAAGCTCAGAGAACACCAAGGACCCCTCATTTAAGATGTGTGGATTTTGGACTCCTGGGATGCCATGGAATTCACATATATTTGTTGTGGTTAGCCGGCAGCAGGTGCGGATGGTGGAGGAGAGCGAGGACTCGGATGAGGGGCTGGGACCATCAAGGAGTGGACTTCAGGGATTGTGGGAGCTGGCAGCAGTGATGAGGAGGTTCCCAAGGAGCCTGTGCCAAGTGCGCGTGAGCACAGGATGATTCATAGAAGAGAACAGCTGGAGCAGCACAGGTGATTCGGGAGAAAGGATGCAACATAATGGCCCCTCCCTCCAGGGAATATAAGCCTGGTTTCAAAAGGTTTTTGCCCAGCATTGTGTGTAGAGACTCCGGCTTATCTGAAGAATTCTGTCAAGGCTTTTCTGGTTGGACTAATTGGCTGCAAGCCATCTTTTATCTACAAAGAAGTTATTTGTAGATTAAAGCTGTGAAGGTTTGAGTTGCCGCGTTTGTTTGAGATTTTCGTGCTGGTAACAGGTTGGGTCAGAACAATATTGAAGTTGTCAAGTTTGAACAATACTGCTTTAAGAAGAGTTAAATCACCCATACCCAAAGAGTCTGAAGATTCTGTCAGGTGAAAAAGGTGCTATGGTGCAAGCTGTAAACCTTACAGACATATGATGTCACAACCAGACAGACCCAAGAAGAGGACTTTGCATTGTGATGTCATCATGTACCACCCCATCTTACCCATGGTTGAATGGGAATCCAGGCGTTATCATGGAGGGGCTGCAAATTACGTAGCTCTAAATGCCTTGTGTTGTTTTGCATATCAGTCTAGCTCTTTTGATCTCTCATCCTAGCTTTGATTGCCCTGTTTTGTTAATAATGATCTGCATTCATTTTTTTCATGCCTGGGATGAAAACTGGTTTTTATCAACTTAAGTAGAATTTCAAAAGTGGGATCAGAATAGCACCTGTGGCCTCAATACATTGCATGTCATCGCTAGTAGGCTGTAATTTCTAATGTCCCTCAATTATCAGTTGTATATTCTTCATTATTATTCTTCATCAGGCGAGTCACAGGTTCCCCAACTTTGACCTAACTGTTGCCAAACGAAAGGACTGTTGGTTGAATCTGGAGAAAAGTTACATTCTAGTGTCTCCAAACAGTTTCAGCTCATCTGATTTAGGACGTCTTTTTGCAACTCAGCAGATTATTACAGATGTTTATATACATGTTTAAAAGTTCAATTGATCAGGATTCAGATGTGACATTGGACTAAGGAAATACAATGCTTATTCGATGGCCTACAAAATTCCAGCAGACCAGTAGATGGCGCAAAATGGACGTTTAAGGAAAGCTTGATGGTCATCCTTACTTCCTGACAAAGGGATTTTTGTGTAACTTGAGAGGCATTTAACTGAAATTCATGCAGCTGAAACGATACTCAAGTCTCATCCATCTGGAAATCTAAAGATAAATTAGAGCAATTAATGTATTAATTCATTGCCACACCAATTTAAAAGGCAGCACTTGAATTAGATTTAGAGTCAGAACTGTAAATTGGAATGTACTGGTAAATGTATGGGATTCAAATTGCATTGGAACTATTCCCATATGTCATCTCCATAACTTACAACTGTCCTGTGAGACAGTCAACAGTACAGGTATTACTCAACTTATGACTGTAATTGAGTCTAGAATTATGGTTGCATATTAATGCCAGTTGTTAAGCGGGTCACCACGTGACCAACCCAATTTTGTGACTTAGTTTTGCAGCTGTTGTTAAACAAATCACCATGGTTGTTAAGCAAACCCATTGTCCACAATGGGATTGTTTTGCTGGAGACAGAAGTAAATACCCTTAATGGAGAATATTTGTAGTTCACGGTTGAAATGAGGGGTCCTTGGTGCTGGCTTTGTTTTTTGCAGATGTTTCATTACCCAAACTAGGTAACATCATCAGTACTAGCAATGAAAAGTCTTTAAGTGTCTAAATGTGTAGTAACAGAAATGAACTGCAAGAAAACAAACCAAGCTCAGAGAGCATCAAGGACGCCGCATAAACACCCGTTTCTGAGAAAAAAAAGGCATAAATCAATAAAAGAGAAGAGAGAGCCAACCCCACTCCCTACTAGCACTGATGAAGTTACCTAGTTTGGGTAATGAAACGTCTGGAAGAAAACAACCAACTCAGCACCAAAGACCCCTCAAAGTTGAAAATTGCAGTCATGTGACTGCGACATTGCAAACGACCATAAACATTGGCTGGTTGTTGAATGCCCAAAATGCACTCACTACAGGGGGCCGCAGCTGTTGGAACTTCAAATCTGGATCATAAATACCGTTTTTGGATTCATCGCAACTTTGAATGGTTGCTAAGCGATCAGTTGTTAGTCAAGGACCACCATATTACCTGAGGGTAATTGCGGCCCATCGTCCTGTATTGGTTGATGGGAGTTGCTGTCCAATTATTGGAGGGCAGAGAATCAGGAAAAATTATGCGAGGTTGGCAGCCTATTTCTTTCAGTGAGGGGCAAGATTTGGTTAAAAATAGGGAGTGACAAACACCTGCGAAATCAGGAGATCCGGGCAGTTCACAGGGGTATAAAGATTTATTGCGAGCTTAAATTCTGTACAAGAATCTGAACTACTAACGGTCAAAGGACATAAGCGGGAGTTAAGAACGTTAGTAACATGGTTGTGTCAGTGAATGTGGCTTCCCCATTGGCTTTGCTTATCAGAAGGTCACAAAAGAGGATTAAATGATGCTGGGACAACTATCATAAATAGGAGCCAGTTCCCAAGCATCTGAATTTTGTCCATGGGGATGCTGCAAGGGTTGTAAGTGTGAAAAACGGTCGTAAGTCACTTTTTTCAGTGCCATCGTAACTTGGAACAGTTACTAAATGAACTGTTGTAATTTGAGGATTACCTGTACTGTATCTGCTGCATGATACTGGCTCTCAGTCTATGTCAGAGTCCATGAAGGTATAGGACAGACTCTCCAGAATAACCCCTGATCTTCTGCCCCACATTCAAGTAGAAGTTCTGCAAAACACACTAGCAGGTAGAACTGTCAGAAGCGTTCCTGAGCCCAAGCTGCTTCAGAAAGCCTTAAAAACAAGGATCCAGCAGTAATAAGGCTTACCCAGGAGGGAAGCTGTCTGTGACATTAAACTTTAAATATGATTAATAAATAACCAGTGTTTTTCAAGCAGAGATGAGCTACTCTGACCCTTACTTGAACTTTCTTGCATTCTTGGCTTGTAGCAGTTTATTTAAAGGTGCAGCATCCCATGGTGAAGGTATTAAATAGCAAGGAAAGTGTTCTTTTCTGCAAAGACATCAAAATGGGCTTCGGGGAGGGAGATGTAAAAATGTACCAATTATTGCAAATAATTCAGTCTCCTTAGTGCAAATATTAATTTGAGCTGAAGCTGGTATTTTTGGGGTCTGTAATAGGCAAAGTCACCGTGAAGAATAAAGTTCATTCAAGTTGGCTCAGCCATTTGCAAGCTTCAATCACATATTTATTTAGTCCTAAATTCCATTGGATTTAGGACTAAATAAATATGTGATTGAAGCTTGCAAATCTGGAAGAAGGTTTTTCAAACTGCGTTCCAGGGATTCTAGGGTTCCATAAGACCTTGATGGATTTCCTTGAAAGAGTAAGCATTAAAAAAAAAGTTACAGCTTCACAGCCAATTTTCTATCATTAGAGCTTTATTTCTTGTGTTTGACCTTGTGACAGGGCTGGGGGGCTCGCAAGCTCCGTTTTCAGCTGCAACGGCCTCCTGTGGCCCTCCCGAGCTCTGTTTTCTCTGGCAGAGGCACTGTGGGCTGGTCCTTCATTGATTCCAGGGCAGCCCTGTGGGCCAGATCTAAACACCCCATGGGCCAAATGCGGCCCACAGACCATGAGTTTGACACCCCTGACTTTGTGACTATTGAAATTTACAATGGCACTAAAAAAGCAATGTATGACCGTTTTTCCCGTTTATGACATCTCTATGGTCACGTGATCAAAATTCAGATGCTTGGCAAATGATTCATTTATGATGAATTCCAGTGTCCCAGGATCATGTGATCACACTTTGAAACCTTCTGACAAGCAAAGCCAATGGGGAGGCCAGATTCAATTAATAGTGTTACCAACTTACCAACTGCAGAGATTCACTTCATTGCTGTAACAAGAAAGGTCATAAAATGGGACTAAACTCAACTATCTCACTTAGCAACTGTAACTTTGGGCTCAATTGTTGTCGTAATGCGAGGACTACCTATACAGTACAGACTTGTTTTTTCTTTTAGGGAAAAAGAAAAGAAAAAGAACAATTATTATTTCCTCAATTTTAAAACAAGCTTTCTTTTATCTTTCCCAGATTCCCTTAGGATCTGGATCTCTCTGAACAATACCAGAATTAGAATTAGAATTCTTTATTGGCTAAGTGTGATTGGACACACAAGGAATTTGTCTTCGTTCAAATGCTCTCAGTGCACATAAAAGAAAAGATACATTCGTCAAGCGTCAAGAATCATAAGGTACAACACTTAGTAATAGTCATAGAGTACAATAAGCAATCAAATCATACTAGGAAACATTCAATAAAAATCATTAGGATACAAGAGACAAAGTTACAGTCATACAGTCACAAGTGGGAGGGAATGGGTGATAAGGAGTGATGAAAAGATTAATAGTAATAGTAGTGCAGACTTTGTAAATAGTTGGGCAGCGTTGAGAGAATTATTTGTTTAGCAGAGTGATGGCGTTCAGGGAAAAACTCCTTGTGTCTAGTTGTTCTGGTGTGCAGTGCTCTATAGCGTCGTTTTGAGGGAAGGAGTTGAAACAGTTTATGTCCGGGATGTGAGGGGTCTGTAAATATTTTCACAGCCCTCTTTTATGCTCTTAACTAAACTCCTGAGAATTAGAGAAAGGAAAAGAACAGAAAGATTCAAGCCAGCCAGCAAAGGAAGTTGGCTAAGATTATTAACCAATTTTGGGAGCGTGGGGAGAAGGAAGGGGAATAGATAAGGAATAATGTTCAATATGTAGCACCAGCAAAGAAAGGAAGGAAGGAAGGAAGGAAGGAAGGAAGGAAGGAAGGAAGGAAGGAAGGAAGGAAGGAAGGAAGGAAGGAAGGACAGGCAGGCAGGCAGGCAGGCAGGCAGATAGAAGCTTAGGAAATCAAAAGTTGTCTTTACCAGCCCCGGGGTGGTTTCATCCTACCAATTTCAGTATGTACAGTAGAATTAGGATCAGTGGGAAAGTGGGTCTGTTTGCTGGGCATATCTCAGGAGCCACAAAAATAGGTGAGGACCGATTTAGCTAAGAAAGGTTCTTCCCTATTCGGAACAAAGCACATTTTAACTTAAGTACATTTTAAAATTTTCATCCTGTCAGTAGAAAAGCTTTGATTCCCTAAAGCATAAATAATTCCATCTGTCGCTTGGATGGTAGGATTTCAGCATTCCATGAAGCATATAGGGGGTTTGTTTCAGCAACAGTAGAAGGTTCTGGAGATGAGGAAGGGGTCTCCGTTGCAGAAATCTGTTTGAGACCTTTTCATCAATCGTGATGCAAGAAAAATTTTATAAATTACCATCTGAGGTGACTGAGTAATTGGCTGTTTTTGCAATTCCCCTTTGAAGATCCGAGTGGGCAGCACACAGCAACACAGCATGCATTCAATATTAATATTATTTACAACATTAATGCAATTAATTATTGACAATATTAACAATATTAATGCAATATCAGGGGTTTTCAATTCAATGTATAGAATGTGAAGGGTGTGTGTTTGTGTTTATTTTCAGTCATAATATACCCTAAGATGGTATTTAATTTCGTTGTACGAGATGCAATGACAATAAACTAAACTAAACTAAACTAATTCTAAAAATAGTGCTAGCATTTGATCCAATTAAGATGTGTAACCCAAACAGATCATGTCTGGCGGAAGGATTGCATACAGGGAATCCTCGACTTACGACCACAATTGAGCTCAAAATTTCTGCTGCTAAGTGAGACAGTTGTTCAGTGAGACTTTTGCCCCATCTTATGACCTTTCTTGACACATTTGTTGAGTGAACCACTGCAGTTGTTAAATTAGTAACTTGGTTGTTAAATGAATCTGGCTTCCTCGTTGACTTTGCTTGTCGAAAGGTGCAAAAACTGATCACGTGACTCCGGGACACTGCAACCGTCATAAATATGCCAAGCGTCTGAATTTTGATCATGTGACCATGAGGGGAGGGGATCAGAGGTGGTATTCAGCAGGTTCTGACCAGTTCTAGAGAACCAGTAGTGGAGATCTTGAGTAGTTCGGAGAACCGGCAAATGCCATCTCTGACTGGCCCCGCCCCCATCTCTTCTCTGCCTCCCATTGAGGCCCAACTGATCGGCTGGGTCTTCTTTTGTTGCCCTGCACAGGAGAATGGAGCTGGAAAGCAGGTTAGTGGGGTGGGGAGGGAATGGAGATTTTGTAGTATCTTTCCCCTGCCACACCCACCAAGCCACGCCATGCCCACCAAACCACGCCTACAGAACCGGTAGTAAAAAATTTTTGAATCTCACCACTGGAGGGGATGCTGCAATGGTCGTAAGAATGAAAAGTGTTCATATGCCACTTTTTTCAGTGCCGTTATGACTTCGAACGGTCACAAAATGAACTGTCGTAACTCGAGGATTGCCCTATTTGGAAACGTAAAGCCAGCAATTTATAACAAACCTGTAGGCCTTGCTTCATCAAAGCCAACCATCTCCCCTAAATAAGCTGCTTGCTTTCTTGCACTAATTAGTTAGATCTTGCAGGGGAATGAAGCTTGAGCTGGGAAGTGTTTGTGCAACGGTTTAAACAGCCACTCACTCATACTGTACATGCAGGCTTCACTCTAGCCAGTGGCAGTGATTTCACAGGCCGATTAGCTTTTGTGCAAGCTTCTGTTTTTCCCCAGCCTCTCCTCCTACACCTCAGGCTCATGATAAAATATTAAAATAACATGCAATTCCTCGATTCAGGGCCTGCATTAATGAGCCACGAGGCCTGACACAGTGAAGCTTAATTTTCTGTATCCATTCCGAGCTCTGTTTTATTTGCCTTCAATTGCTGTCTCAGCAGGTCAATCTCAGCCCCGGCTTGTCAAGCATTATTAATCCTTCAGTCCAAACAAGTTTTGATATCAACTATGTAGATTACTTCACAGTTGTTAAGCATTGAAAGATGGCACAAGTGTTCTGGAGGTTCTCGGTTGAATCAGAGTAAAGTGTACCAATTGGGCTTGATTCATTTAATTTTTCATTACAGCTCCGTGAACCAGCAGCCCAAAGTATAATATAGGCTTGTAGGCGGATAAAAGGAGGATATGGATTATAAATAGAGACCTCTTTCATACAAAGGAGCAGAGAAGTCCAAGCATTTTTATATCAAAATCCATTCCATGTTTTCTAGTGTCCAAGCTCTTGGTTCCAACAGTCTAAAGAAGGTTTTTTTTCTTTAATTGATCTAGCTAATTACTTAACAGTTTTTGATTCTTGTACACCTTGAGGTCTACTTACCGATGCAGATCTAACGTTCATCTGTTCCTATCCAAGTACAACATTTTTCCTTTGTAGATGTTTGTTGCAGCAGGTTCTGACCAGTTCTGGAGAACCAGTAGTGGAAATTTTGAGTAGTTCGGAGAACCGGCAAATACCATCTCTGACTGGCCCTGCCCCCATCTATTCTCTGCCTCCTGAGTCCCAGCTGATTGGCTGGGTCTTGTTGCCCTGCACAGGAGAATGGAGCTGGAAAGCAGGTTAGTGGGGTGGGGAGGGAATGGGGATTTTGCAGTATATCCTTCCCTCAGGAGTGGAGTGGGAATGGAGATTTTATAGTATCATTCCCCTGCCATGCCCACCAAGCCATGCCACACCCAGCAAGCCACGCCACAGAACCAGTAGTGAAAAAATTTGAATCCTACCACTGGTTTGTAGGAAAATCTTGTTAGGATCTTGTAGCCAAATGTTCCAGGAGATAAAAACATGTGCATCTTTCCTCTTTGTACCCAGAATGTGGAACATGGAAATTGACTTGTTTTATTTTTGTCCTACTTGGAGTTTGGTCCATATGACTAGATTAATCATTGCGTTTTGCCTACGCTCTTTATGGCTCTGTCTCCAGAATTCATCAAAACTTCAAGAATATCAGATTTGGAGCTATGTAGGCTGGTTAAATGAATTATCATGCTACATTGGAAGGAGAAAAAAATAGTGCATCCAGCAACTAACCTTCCATAATATTAACAGATAACCGAATAACAGAGTTGGAAGGGGCCTAGTAAAATACAGCAGTGGATTGCTGAGAAATATGGTTGGTCAAATTAAATTTTAAAAACAAAAAGAAAATGAAGGCAGGAAGACTTTTGAGCCATTTGATAAAATTTGGGGAAGTTTCTCTGCTTACGATTTCCCAGGGTATGCTTCCCTTTTACTTTCTTGTGATGATTACACCGATTAATGTTGAGATGCATTGTTTTGCTAACTGTTGCATATACCCCTTTTCTGTTTGTGAAGCAGTTTAATATAATAAAAAATGTAAATAAAAGTCACAGAACGTTGCAGTGAACGTCTTAACTAAAAACAAAAGGTTAATGCAGGAAATAGATTTGAAAGGGAACGTTCAATAGGTTTATTTGAAGAGGAGAATATATACGTGTGTGAATTCAATGGCTTTTTTACCTCACGCAGTAAATTATCTTGAAATAATCCCGTGCAGCTCATACATGACAATAAAATCAATCAAAGCTGAAGTTAAATTAACAACAGGAACAGCAGACTAATTCAGCAGTACACTAATAAGCAAAATAACGGTAAATCTATTGTGTAATCTTATGGCTATTTAAAAAAAAAGTAAAAATGACTTTAAGTCAGCCTTGAGTCCTGGTATCTTCCTGCACGTAACCATGCTGTTTGCTTATTTACCATTTCCTTCTTTTTCCAGGATGTTTATTTCAACTTCCCAATGTTGCCTAGAGCTCTGGCATTCTTCGAAGACCTCTCGTATAATTATCAGGAAAAAAAAGGTCAGAATCATCTCACTGCATTCCATAGGGCCAGTTCCCTAGGGGAGTGTTTTTCAAGCTCAGCCATTTGAAGATGTGTGGTTCTTGCTGGCTGGGGAATTCTGGGAGTTGAAGACCACACACCTTCAAATGGCTGAGCCTGAGAAACATTGCTCTGGTAAATATGTTTAGAATTCCATCACTTAAAAAACCAAAAGGACATTTCTAGAGGGACAGAAGTCATTGCCTGCTGAATATTAATGGGGAGGAAGTTTCAAAGGTCAGAGGTTACTACAGAAAAATCCCTGTGTGTCAGCAATAATTCTTTCTCTGGAGCTTGGCTTTCTCATTGGACACTGACTGGATACTAGATAAGATCCTTTATTGCAAACACCAGCAATCTTATTTAATGTAAAGAATCTTCTGGAGGACTAAGAATCTGGTTGTCCATGTGTGCACACACCACAAGGTTTATTGAACAATAATTCAAATTCCCATCGTTTTAACAGAATAACAGAGTTGGAAAGGGCCTTGGAGATCTTCTAGTCCAGCCCCCTGCTCAAGCAGGAGACCCTATACCATTTCAGACAAAAGGATATCCAGTCATTCTGAGGATTCATGATCTCCCACAGGACCAACTCCAGTCCTCACAAGGATAAAGCCACAAGTGCAGGGGTGGACTGCTGGGCCCTAGCTAAGACTCTGCGGGGCTTGGAGAGCCCCCCAATAACCTCAAAAAGACAAGCAGCAAGGGAAAGCTCTTAACAAGCTTAATTGAACTTCTGGGCATTCAGCCAAGAGCGTTTCACACCTTGTAAATGTGTTGCAAGCTAGATAAACAATCCACTCAGCGCTTGCGAGGGGGAGCCATGGAGAAAATCAGATAACATAGCCACTAGCCAACAAGGGGATTAATTCCCAAATAATATGAATTACGTAACTCACCAGAAACTGCTATTAAGCCTGGTTTCACCCAGCCTTTTATTTATGTATTAAATGCACAAACTAATAAACAACTTTTTGGCATTAGGCAGGGAGGAAAGCAAGCAAAGTCAGCAAAACAAAAACAAAAAACCCTTCAGAAGTGCAGGTAAACCCACCTTGGACAGAAATTTCTCCAGTGTCAATTGAAAGCAAGCAGCGGGCTTGTCCAAGCAGATCATGGACCAAATCTTGGCAGAGCTTCAGCTTTGCACATGCAGGCCTGATGATGACTTCTACACAGAGGCTGGAATGAAGAATTAACTAGAGCAGAAAATTCCACACAACTGGAAGAAGTTAAATTCTTTCAGCAACTCTTCACCATCCATATCAACAGCAACCTTACGAATTCATGACAGCCAGGTAATCCTTGAGTTACGGCAAAGGCCGCAACCAAAGAAGTTATGACAGTTCTGAATGAAGGGACTTATGATTGATTCTCAAAAGTTTTGGCTGTCGCAGCACCACCTCGGTCATGTGCATAAAATTCAAGCACTTGGCAACCAGCTCACGCTTACAACCGGTTGCAGCATCTTACCGTTATGTTGTTGCCATTTGTGAGCTTCCCTGCCAACTTCCCACAAGCAAAGTCATTGGGGAAGCCAGCAGGAAAGATCATAAGTTGCTCAAGTAAATCTTCCTCCATCCACACCTTTCTTCACTCACATGCACTGTGATCTTCTTTCCCCACTTTACTTGCAGTTACCTACTTTTCTTCCTGGCCTTCCTGCACACATGCACACTGTACTCTCTGAATGCTGATTTAAAGTTGACTGTAATTATCCGTAGCAATTAGTGCATACCTACACTGCAAAGGGATTGATGATTAAGTGTAGGTTGCAGATGGCTGCAGATGGGCTGACATACACATCTTCCAAATCCCAACTGCGTGGTGTGTGGAGGTGCACATCCTGGGTGCTGATTGGTTGATCTGACTTCCTGTTCCGTGCTTTACTATTTGAGTACCCCCCAGCCACAACATTAACATCTGCAGAAATGTAAATGGAACACCTATGCAATCATTCCCAGAACTACAGATTTATACATTCCCTAGACATGCAGTGCTGGAGAAGTCTGCTCAAACCTTTATCCTGACCTCCTGCACTCACACAAATACACCACACCCTGCATTCTCTTTCTCTGGCCTTCTGGAGCTTGCACCCACACCCTAACCCTAACCATAATTCCTTCCAGGGCTTCCCCTACCCCTTTGTGGCACTCCCACACTCTACCTAGGACTCTTTCCATGTCCCATGTAAAACCCACACATCTGGAGTTACCACAACAACCAGGACTGGCTAGATTGCCTTCGCTATTCAATGCAGCCAGATGAAGTTACGGTTTATAACTGCTCGGTGATGACAATCCCAATTCTAGCTGCAGTCATAACTTGAGGACTACCTACATTTTAAGACGTCACACCATCAAGAGTTTGAGGAACCCATGCACTAGGTTAAAATATAGATGACTGGTTCTATGTTCTGCAGTGATGGGATTCAGCCGGTTTATACTACCGTGTTTCCCCGAAAATAAGACACTGTCTTATATTTTTTTTGGCTCCCAAAAACACACTAGGTCTTATTTTCGGGGTAGGTCTTATATATTTATGGTGCCAAATAGTGGGTGTGAGTGTGTAGGGGGTGTTTCATGGTGCACGGTTGCTCCCTGAAAAGTCTTCCTGGAACTGGAGATTTACACTAGGTCTTATTTTCGGGGTAGGTCTTATATTAGGGCAGGCTTAGAAAATAGTGCTAGGTCTTACTTTCGGGGTAGGTCTTATTTTCAGGGAAACACGGTAGTTTGGGCAAACTGGTTGTTAAATTACCCTCCCACCCACCCCTCCTGCCCCCCGCTATCAAAATGGATCCCGGGCACTGCACTGCAATGGAGAAACGGACAATGGAGCGGCCGGCACGAGGGAAGGAGAAGGCTGCTTTTCCTCTTTCTTCTCGCTGCTCCTCCTCTTCCTCTTGTGTGTAGCGCCCAGGATCCACTTTGATAGCAAGTGTGTGTGTACAATTTAACAAGCAGTTCTCCCAGGATCAGGTTGGCCATCGCTGGAGGCTCATCCCGCGTGTGTGGCGGAGCTGGTGTATGGGGACGGGCCATACCTCCCATGGCAGCCAACCTGACCCTGGGCGAACCGGTTGTTTAATTATTTGAATCCCACCACCGATGTTATGGCATACTTTGGTGAGCATCGTCTTTTTCTGATGAAAGGGATATCTGTTGTCAGTTTATATTATAGCTTAATGATGGGATTTTGGAAAGAATTTCCAAAAATGCATTATTGCTGGCTCCTAATTCTTAGCGGTACATTAAGCTGAACGTTCACATCAAGCAGAAAATACATCTCATGAATGTTATAAATAAATGTAGAGGCACTAAAATATCCCGCATAAGATGAAGGGAAGATGGTGGGCCGTTTGGCTGCAGGCAGAGAGTTTACAGTTGGGTTTCTACGCGGAAGGGAAGGCATTGTGAGAGAGAGAGAGCGCGAAAGAGAGGGAGGGAGGGAGAGAGGGAGGGAGAGGGAGGGAGGGAGAGAGTCAGTCTTCACATCTGCTTAATGTGGCCTCTAAATGTGGCTACCTTTGAACAATTAAGTATCTGAACATTTATCAGAAACACAAAAATGCAATTTTGCTACAGGTAGTCCTCAACTTATAATATTTCATTTAATGACCATTCAAAGTTACAGCGGGACTGAAAAAAAAACTGACTTAAGGGCATTTTTCGCACTTATGACTGTTGCAGCATTCCCCGAGGTCCTGTGATTTACATTTGGATGCTTAAGTCAATGGGAAAGCCAGATCCACTTAATAACTGTGTTTCTACTTTAACAGCTGCAGCGATTCACTTAACAGACGTAGGAAGAAAGGTCGTAAAATGGGGCAAAACTCACTTGACACATTTCTCACCTAGCAACATAAGTTCTGGGCTCAATTGTGGTCATAAGTCGAGGACTACCTGTAGTTGCAATAGGTCTACTGAAGCCCACAAAATGAGATATTCTTATTGCAAAAAGTGTCACATGTTTGTTCCAGGTTGAATTCAAGATGCAGAGATGGGTGGAAAAATACCAATACGCTTTCAATCCTATTCATCTAAGTTACTAAGCTTAAAAATACATTGATGTGTTTTCAATGAAATCCCACCATTCCTCATTCAACGTGAAGCAAGCATGTGACTTTTGCTTCTTCCTCTCTTCCTCTCTTCATGTTGCCCTTTTCCATTACTCAGCAGAACAGGGGTCTCCAACCTTGGCAACTTTAAGACTTGTGGACTTCAACTCCCAAAATTCCTTAGCCGGCAAAGCTGGGACTCTGGGAGTTGAAGTCCACAAGTCTTAAAGTTGCCAAGGTTGGAGAGCCCTGCACCAGAATACTAGTTTCCGCTTTATGTGATTCCACCAAACGAGACCAGGAAGATACAGGTATCCTCAGATAACAGATAACAGACAATAAGAGTTGGAAGGGACCTTGTAGGTCATCTAATCCAACCTCCCCACCCAAGCGGGAGACCCTACACCATTTCTGACAAATGGCAGTCCAATCTCTTCTTGAAAGTCTCAAGTGATGGCGCTCCCACAACTCCTGAGGGCAACTTCTGTTCCATTGGTTGATTGTTCTCACTGTCAGAAAGTTTCTCCTTATTTCCAGGTTGAATCTCTCCTTGTTCAGTTTCCATCCATTAATCCTTGTCTGGCCTACAGGCATTTTAGAAAATAGATTGACCCCCTCCTCTCTGTGGCAGCCCCTCAAATATTGGAAGACTGCTATCATGTCTCCCCTGGTCCTTCTCTTCACTAGACTAGCCAAGCCCAGTTCCTGTAACCGTTCTTCATATGTTTTAGTCTCCAGTCCCCTAATCATCCTGGTTGCTCTTCTCTGTACTTTTTCTAGAGTCTCAACATCTTTGTTATAATGAGGTGACCAAAACTGGATGCAATACTCTAGGGGTGGTCCTCAACTTATGAGTGATCACTTAGCGACCGTAGGAAGTTATGACTTATCTGAAAAAGTAGACATACAACCTGGATCCAAAGCTCTGACAGTTGCCCTCCCCCACAATCACACAGCTGAGTAACACACTCGCATTTATGCCCATTTGCAGCCTGTGGATGCATTTTAGAAGTTTCTCCCAAAACTGGCACTTCCAAATTTTGGCAAAACCTCACCGTAGTGAACAATGGGTTCACAACTGCCATAAATCACACAACCAACCTGTTTTATGACCGTTATGATTTACATCCATCATGAAAATACTCCATTATGGTCATAACTTGAGAACTATCTGCAATCAACAGGAACAGGTCTTCTCAGCTGGATCCTAACTGAGGAATCTGGTCAAACCCACATATTCAAGGATAAGAGCATAACACAAAGGCTTAAGCAGTGCTTTGCTGGAGCCCTGTCCATCTAATCCAGGGGTCTGTGATGGCCAACCAGTCTCAATATTGTCTCAATATATTATATAATTACTTGGCATTTGGAAATGTCCTACATGCACATGAGCTTAAAACCTAAGACAGTACTGATGATTATACTCATTGAATTTAGAGGTCTAAAGAACGGTTGCTGGAATTTGGTATGTCTAATTTGATAAAAAAGAAGGACTAGGGGAGACATGATAGCACTGTTCCAATATCTCAGGGGCTGCCACAAAGAAGAGGGAGTCAAGCTATTCTCCAAAGCACCTGAATGCAGGACAAGAAGCGATGGGTGGAAACTAATCAAGGAGAGAAGCAACCTAGAATTAAGGAGAAATTTCCTGACAGTTAAAACAATTAATCAGTGGAACAACTCCAACACTGTAAATGTAAATGCTCCAACACTGGAAGTTTTTAAGAAGAAATTGGATAACCATTTGTCTGAAATGGTATAGGATTTCCTGCCTAAGCAAGGGGTTGGACTACAACAGGGGTCACCAACCTTTTGGACTTCAGGGACCACCTCATAATTTTAAATCCCGCGGACCAGAGACCCTGGGAAAATCCCCAAAAAAGTCTGCAGGAAAATTCCCCAGCCCATTTTCCTAACAATTGATCATTCTTTATTTGGGATCGCAGTATACTATCTCCAGCTCCGTTCTCAGGGAGAGAGAGAGAGAGACTGAGACTGAGACTTTTGGCTTCATGCAAGGAAAGCAGCAGAAGCAGCAGAAGTCTTTCTTTCTCTCCCCCAAATTCCACCAGAAATGAGTCTTTGTGAGACTTGTCGCACCAGTGCAGCCTCTTGGAGCAGGATGATTTGCAGAGTCCCAAAGACTCATTTCTGGCGGAGTTTGGGGGAGAGAAAGAAAGACTTTTGCTGCTTTCCTTGCGTGCAACCAAAAGCATAAAAAGAAAGAAGCGGAAAGAAGCAGCCCAGTGGCCAGGCCAGGCACGTGGGCCAGTGGGGAAAGTTCCCCCCCTTCGGCCTTTCCCCTCTTTCCTTACTACATTGTGTTGTTCGCAATGCAAGCGATGCAAGCCTTGTGTTCCCACGGGCCATGTGGACGGCACAGCCTTGTGTTCCTGTGCAGCCTGGATTAATTGCTTTGGAGGGTGCTTTGTGGGTGGCATTTCTCTGCAGACCACCAGTGGTCCCCGGCCCACTGGTTGGCGACCACTGGACTAGAAGACTTCCAAGGTCCCTTCTAACTCTGTTGTTCTATTCTATTCCTATTCTATTCTATTCTATTCTATTCTATTCTCGTCAGATACTTTGAAACTACCCAACATTCATTTTGAAGATGAATCCATAATAATGGATTCATCCTAGCAGACAAAGTGCAGAGCAAATACAGGGAGTTCTCAATTTACAACCATTTGTTTAGTGACTGATTGAAGTTACAACATGCTGGAAAGAGTGACTTACAGGTGGTCCTTGCACTTATATAATAACCCCATCATCGTGTGATCAAAATTTGGGCCCTTGGCAACTGGCATGCATTTTACAACAGTTGTAGTGCCCTGGGTCATGTGAACAGCATTTGCAATCTTCCCAGCCAGTTCTGACAAGAAAAGTTAATAGGGGAAGCTAATCCAGGAATCTGTGGTGGGCCACCAATCTCCTAGCACAGGGGTCTTCAAACTTGACAGCTTTAAGACTTGTGGACTTCAACTCCCAGCATTCCTCCTCCAGTCACTTTAGCTCAGGAATTCTGGGAGTTGAGGTCCACAAGTCTTAAACTTGCCAAGTTTGAAGGCCTTTGTCCTAGCAGATGGCCTTCAGAGGCAGTCCCACTGCTAGCCATGGAATCCCATGATTTCTCTAAAGTGACCCAACCCCTTTTTAAAGCTAATCAATCTGGCGTCAGATTAATCCCTCAGCCCTGTAAGTAGCTTCTGGACTAAGCTGAAATTTTCTGAGTGTTTTCTCACTGTGTCCATCTTTCTGTGTTGAACTGGATGCTTTGAAAGCAAACTGTAGCTCACACATTCAGCCAACCGTTGTTGCAATCATCTTTAAGAATTTTCAGGATAATATGAGTGGGTTAGGAGCTACTATATATTTATATTTATATCGGTGGTTAAAAGCAGAAACGTTTTTTCTTCTGAACCACTGGATATTTCCATTACAGAATATTTATTTATTTATTTGTCAAGCGATTATAAGATAACAGGTATAAGTATAAACATAGTTATGAATACATGAAATGGATACATATAAGAAAAATAAAAAGAAACAATAGGACAGGGATGGTAGGCACATTGGTGCGCTTATGCACGCCCCCTACAGACCTCTTAGGAAAGGGGTGAGGTCAATAGCAGACAGTCTAAGGTTAAAGTTTTTGGGGTTTGGGGAAGAAACCACAGAGTCAGGTAGAGTATTCCAGACATTGACCACTCTGTTGCTGAAGTCGTATTTCCTGCAATCAAGTTTGGTGTGGTTAACCTTGAGTTTGTATCTATTATGTGCTCTTGTATTGTTATGGTTGAAGCTGAAGTATTCATTGACAGGTAGGACATTGCAATATATAATTTTATGTACTAATATCGGACCAAAGGCGGCGTAGTTCTAGGTTGTCTAGGTCTAAAATTTCAAATCTGGTGGCATAAGGTATTCTGCAATGAGTAGAGGAGTGGAGAACTCTTCTTGTAAAGTATTTCTGGACTTTCTCAACTGTATTAATATCAGATACGTAATGCGGGTTCCAGACTGATAGCTGTATTCAAGAATTGGTTTAGCAAATGTTTTGTATGCTCTAGTTAGTAGTGTGATATTACCAGAGAAAAAGCTACGTAGGATTAGGTTAACAACTCTTAATGCCTTTTTGGCTATGTAATTACAGTGGGCTCTAGCATTTAGATCATTTGAGATGAGTATTCCAAGGTCCTTGACAGAGTTAGGATCATCAACAAGGTCTTGACTATTCAGCTTGTATTTTATTTTCTGATTTTTTTTGCCAATATCTAAGACAGAGCATTTATTTGTTGAGATTTGAAGTTGCCATTTGTTTTTTTTTTTTTAAATTACATTTATATGCCACCCTTCTCCGGAGACTCAGGGCGGCTTACAATTTTTGGGATACAACCCAGTGTGCTCAGCAATAACCTTCATTCCATTGTATATGCCTACTTATTACTAAGCGGCATTTTTACAAAGTCAGCTAATTGACCCCAACAATCTTGGGTTCTCAATTTACCTACCCCGAGAGGATGGAAGGCTGAGTCAACCTTGAGCCTGGTGGGATTCGAGCCTGCGCCAATTGCAGGCAGCTGGAACTTAAGTGCAGGCAATTAACAGCCTGAGCCACCAAGGCCCTTTGACCATTCTGATACATAGTCAAGGTCTTTTTGAAGAATAGCAGTATTGTCGGTGTATTATATATTATGATTATATCTTCTTAATATAAAGATATAAAGATAACTAAGATTTAACATGACATGAGAAATGACTCATTTTGACTAGCCTTGTGTTGACTTTCTAGTTTCAGCAGATATTTGGTGAACCATTAATCAGAGCGTTGACTGGCTACAAATTAAAACTGGATTCTAATTCGCAGCTGCCTCTGTTGGGCCTTGTTCCTCACAATGATGTTGATCAGAACCAGGGGTGGGGCACCATGGCCCTTTTACGACTTGTAGACTTCAACTCCCAGAATTCCTGAGCCAGCATGGCTGACAGGAATTCTGGGAGTTGAAGTCCACAAGTTATAAAAGGGCCATGAATTCCCCACCCTTGGCCTAAACAAAGCTCAAAGGGAGGAAAATGAGCTATTTGGCCCTGGTTTATTGACCCTTCAAAGTATTTCGCCCCCGTTTCTAATTTTGGCCTGGTATTCTAGAATAGATAATAGACATTCCAGAATGGTACAGGGATCCATTCCAACTTCTTGTGGGGCAGGATACTTGGACCGGCTCCGGTATGAGAAGAATGGTCTGGGAATGATAAAAATATTGCCTAATTTATCTTAGCCGGCAATTCCCTACCATCTGTTTTGGGCACTGATGAAATAAGGGGTAGTTTTGGGGAATTCATGCTGCTCATTTCGTCTCCCAAAGTCCAAAGATTATAGATTTCACATGTAACTCTTGGAAAGCAGATCCTCAATTTGGATTCAAGTGTCAGGCTCTATAGCCATCTGTTTGAGCTGCTCAAATACCACTTCTAAAAATAGCTGTAAAAGCTGGATGTGGAAAAAGGCAAGAAACTTGATGCAGAAATGAAAAAAGAAGAATGTCATGGCCGTGGGGAATAAGTATGAAAGAGGAGGGGGAAAGGCGTGGATGGTTATAGAAGAATTATTTTCAAAGAACTACTGATGGCCCATCCATTATTTTCAAAATACATATCTCTGCAGGTCCTCAAGATAAAACAATTAAGAAGATCTTGATCTGCCTATTTAACTTGTCGCCAAGTCAGGGGAAAAATACAGTCCCGCTAGCAAAGCCAAGCAAGCCGCTGAAGAGCTATCAAGGTACAACATCAAATTATTCCTTGTTACAGGTATTCCTCATCTTACCACTATAATTGAGCCCGAATTTACAATTATAAGTTGTCCTGGTCGTTAAGCAGGTCATCACATGACTACGCCAGAGGTGGTATTCAGCAGGTTCTGGCCAGTTCTGGAGAACCAGTTTCGGAAATTTTGAGTAGTTTGGAGAACTGGCAAATCCCACCTCTGACTGGCCCCACCCCCGTCTATTCTCTGCCTCCCGAGTCCCAGCTGATCGGCTGGGTCTTCTTTGTTGCTCTGCACAGGAGAATGGAGCTGGAAAGCAGGTTAGTGGGGTGGGAGGGAATGGGGATTTTGCAGTATCCTTCCCCTGCCATGCCCACCAAGCCACGCCCACAGAACCGGTAGTAAAAAAATTTGAATCCTACCACTGGACTACGCCCAATTTTATTAACTTTTCAGTGGCAGTCATTAAGCAAAAGTAGCTGTCAAGGTTCCAAGTAATACATCCCATTCAATAAGAATTCCGAGGCAGGCAAATTCCTCAAAGAACGTTTTATTGGGACATATCAAATTGGCCTGTTCCTGGTGGGAAACCAGCTCTAAGTTCCCGTCAGTTTTACACCCAATTAAAAGTAAAACTTTGTCACTTCCCCCCAGAGTCTCCAGTCACACGGTCCAATCAGCATACATTCCAGTTGCTAGGTGACCTCAGTCTCCACCTTTCAAACACCTGCACCAACGTCCTTGATTCCCAGGGGAAGGAATTTTACTCAGGCTATAATATCCCAGCTATCTCTACCCACCCACCCTGGCTCCTTCACTCCAGGCTGTGTCAGCCCTGAAGCAGTGAGAAGAGAAACCTCCCTCGAGAAAACTACAAAAAAGAAAATGGCCACAATTCAGCCAAACTACAGGGTTGAGTGTTCTGTGTGCCCTTATATGGTCAATGAGTGGAGTCTGATAGCAGACTCCACTCATTGGTTCAGCCACCAGCAGGAGAATTGAAGCCCCGTCAGTGGCTGAAGCTTTGGATAGCACCGGCTTTAAAAAGCCGGCGCCTGCCACGGCTGAGCGGCTTTTTGCTTCACTACTTAAATAAAGTGTTCCACCGGTACTGCTGTGTCCTGCCTCTCCTTTTGCATGCGGTCCCACAAAATATTGAGAGCAGCAGTTGTAAAGTGAACGCTGCCGCGGTTAAGCTTATCTTGCGGTCCTTAAGCAAACTGATCATCTGCAATTGAATTATTATTATTTTTTGCTGGACCCTGAAAATAATTGTCAGTTTCTAGCAAAAAAACCCATTGTAAGTCACAGTCATGTGACCCTGGAATGCTGCAAAAGGCAACAATTACAGAGCAGGTGCTGAGTTTTCAAATACAATTCCATGGCCATGAGGGGGAGAGTGCATCAAAATTTTGACTGTGGAGCCTAAGTACCATTTTTGGGGTCGTTTGTTGCTAAGTGACCAGTTGTAAGTCGAGGACTATTGGTTATAGCTTGAAAACTACCAGCAGAAAGCTATGGGAATTGGAATCCAGTTGCGGAGGCTTGAAACCTCACTATGGCCATTGTGATGACCCAGAGTGTAACACAAACGTGACAAAATCCAAAACATAAATAAATGTCCTTTAATGCCTCCAATTTGACCCCACTGTTCAATAATACTCAGAGATAAAACGTACTCAAAAATAGTCTTCAAAAGAAAGCAATACAGTCCAAATTTAATGAGCAGATAGAGGTGAAATAAAAAAACCAAACAAACTACAATGACAAAATTTCCACAACGGAACAAGAGAAGTATTCACCAAATTCAAGGAGATAACAAGGTACAGTCTGTTGGAAGGACACCAACCAAGATAACTTCAGACCAAAATAAAACACACTTTGTTTCCAGCGTTTGCCAGTACGCAGGTCCAAACTCTTATTCAGTTCTCACACCTGCAGCCCATGAAGAGGATCAAGGCTCCCTCCTCCCCAGTAGACCATGTGTCTCCTTTATCCTCTCCTCCCTGCGTGCCCTAGGATGAACGGGATGGGCCTAGGTCCTCCTCTGACTGCTCAGCTGGTCTCTGCCCTTCCCCAGCCTCCTCCACAACCTCCGGAGCCACACTTCCACTCCCTGTTGGCTGTTCTTCCTCTCCCTCAGAGTCAGTCTCCACCAGGGGCATGACAGCCATCTTGAGAACTAGCTAGACTCTAATCTAGACAGACACACAGAGCAAAAAGATTGTTCTTGATTTGCATCTCTCTGTCACAAACTGGGTTCATGTTCTGTGTGAATTTATCCATTTCTCATAGCCAGACCTCTTCTGTTTAGGTTTAGGCTTTTTCTAAACACATTCCTCTTGTCAGGGATGACAGGTGGATTAAAATGATTCATACCCAAAGGCAATCAACCCTGTTGGAATCCTGAGGAATGTAGAGAAGTTTCCCATCCTATTGAGGACAATCAATCAATCAATCAGAGTAGAGCTGGAAGGGACCTTGGAGGTCTTCTAGTCCAACCATCTGCTCAAGCAGGAGACCCTGTAGCCAGGATGGTGAACCTGTGACACACAGAACCCTCTCTGTGGGCACGTGAGCTGTTGCCCCAATTCAGCTCTGCTGTGCATGCATGCGCATGCCTCCCATGGGCCAGCTGGTTCTTGGGTCTCTGCAGTGCATGGGGGAGTGCATGCATGGGGGTTGCATGCACATGCTCAGGGGCAGCGGGGCGCACGCACAATGGTCACACATGCATGCATGGGGATGGGACGCAGGGTCACGCATGCATGGGGTGTGGGGTATCATTCAGGGGCGCATGCGCAGGGTGCATGTGCGTGCATTGCATTTTGAGAGTGCACACGCATGCACGTGCTTCGGGCACTTGGTGCCAAAAAGGTTAGCCATCACTGCCCTATACCATTCCAGAGAAGGGCTCATTGAATTGGGCCAGATACATCGAAACGACCCAACGTTCATTTAGAAGATCTGGTTGCTCCATAATAATGGATTCATCCTAGCAGGCAAAGTACAGAGCAAATACAGGAAACCCTCGACTTACAGCCATCTGTTTAGTGACTGGTTGAAGTTACAGCACACTGAAAAACATGTCTTACAAGTGATCCTTGCACTTATGACTGTTGCATTACAATGACCCCATGGTCGCATGATCAAAATTTGGGCACTTGGCAACTGGCATGTATTTACACCAATTGTAGTGCCCTGAGCCATGTGAACAGCATTTGTGATCTTCCCAGCCAGCTTCTAATGAGCAAAGTTAATAGGGGAAGCTTGGCTTATTTAATAACTACAATTCACTTAACAAATGCAGTGATTTGCTTAACAACCATGGCAAAAAAATATTTTAAAAATTGGGCATAATACACTTAATAACCACTTTGCTTAGCAATGGAAATTCTGGTTCTAATTGTGAACACTACTATAGGTTAATTCAGGCACACTTCCTAGGACAGGGGTCACCAACCTTTTGGACCTCAGGGACCACCAAACTCATAATTTTAAATCCCACAGACCAGAGGCCCTGGGAAAATCCCCCAAAAAGTCTGCAGGAAAATTCCCCAGCCCATTTTCCTACCAATCAATCATTCTTTATTTGGGATCGCAGGATACCGTCTCCAGCTCCGTTCTCAGGGAGAGAGAGAGAGAGAGAGACTTTTGGCTTCATGCAAGGAAAGCAGCAGAAGCAGCAGAAGTCTGTCTTTCCCTCCCCCAAATTCCACCAGAAATGAGTCTTTGTGAGACTTGTCGCACCAGTGCAGCCTCTTGGAGCAGGATGCTTTGCAGAGTCCCAAAGACTCATTTCTGGCGGAGTTTGAGGGAGAGAAAGAAAGACTTTTGCTGCTTTCCTTGCGTGCAACCAAAAGCATAAGAAGAAAGAAGCGGAAAGAAGCAGCCTGGTGGCCAGGCCAGGCACGTGGGCCAGTGGGGCAAGTTCCCCCCCTTCAGCCTTTCCCCCCTTTCCTTACTACATTGTGTTGTTCGCAATGCAAGCGATGCAAGCCTTGTGTTCCCATGGGCCATCTGGGCAGCACAGCCTTGTGTTCCTGCGCAGCCTGGATTAATTGCTTTGGGGGTGCTTTGCAGGGTGACATTTCTCGGCGGACTGCCAAAATTTTCTCACGGACTACCAGTGGTCCCCGGCCCACTGGTTGGTGACCACTGTCCTAGGATAAATAATTACTGTACTGTATGAGTTACTAAGTTCTGAGTTTTAGAAGAAAAACTAATAGAATCGTTGACAGAAAACTTTCTTTGTCTCTCTACCAAAGGTTCAGAGTAGGAAAATCACAGTCTGTTTATTTTCAGAATTGAGTCTCTCTATATATATATCAATATTTCTCAACCTCAATTACTTTAAGATGTGCGCACTTCAACTCCTGATGACTGGAGAATTCAAAGAGTTGAAATCCATACTTCTTAAAGTCAGTTGAGGTTGAGGTTCTCCAATAAAAGAGAATATTTGTAGCTCAGGTTCAATGAGCAGTCCTTGGTGCTCACTGAGCTTGGTGGTTTTCTTGCAGAAGTTTCATTAACCAAACTAGGTAACAACATCAGTGCTAGTCTATTGATCTATATTACTAAAACAGGGGTTTGGTTAGAGGCAGACCTGAGTTTGCAGCCCTAAATATGGAATCAAGAGAAAATGCCTTCCAGTAGTGCCTTTTGGAAAGATGGGTAGCTCCTGAAGTTAAATATTTTTTCTGAAGATTCAAAATCCTACCCTCTTTTTCTTCACAAACGCCTTTATTTTAGGAGTTAATTCAAGTACTGTAATGCTGCATTCTGTCACTAGGTGTCACTCTTCTATTTCATTGCTTGACCTGGGATCAAGCGCCATGCTTTTTGGATACAATTTATTTTATTTATTTATTTATTTTGTCAAGCAATTATACGATAACAGGTATAAGTATAAACATAGTTATGAACACATGAAATGGATACATATAAGAAAAATAAAAAGAAACAATAGGACAGGGATAGTAGGCACATTGGTGCGCTTATGCACGCCCCCTACAGACCTCTTAGGAAAGGGGTGGGGTCAATAGTAGACAGTCTAAGGTTAAAGTTTTTGGGGTTTGGGGAAGAAACCACAGAGTCAGGTAGAGTATTCCAGACATTGACTACTGCAATGGTTTGAAAAAGAGATTTACATGTGTTCCTTAAGCTGTTATAAACCTGCATATTCCCTATTAGCTCAAATTCAGCCTCCATACATTGACCCAGATGTGTGCACTTGTAAATCAGTTGTATTGTTGTGTGTCTAAACTATTTTACGCTCCTGAGCCAATCCAGCTCACCTGATCTGCAATTGTCAACCCAGAGTGGGGATTGTGAACAAACAAATAGAAATGCAGGAAAGTTGACTTTTATAACAACAAGATTTACCAAAAATCAGAGCCCTACTTCTAAATATTCGGAGTTTGAATTTTTCCTCCTGTTTTAAAATTCACTTTTACTACTAATTTTCTACTTTATAATGCCTACAAAGGTCTTCTGGAGTCACGACATAAGCCTAAGATTGAAAATCAGGCTTGTCAGATGCTACATCTTTTCTATCCTGCTCTACGGAGTGGAGAGTTGGTCTCTGACAGAAAGCCACTTGAACAGTAGTGGTATTCAGCCGGTTCTCACTGGTTCAGGCGAACTGCTATCAAGGATTTGGCGTGGGTCGCCAAACTGGTAGTAACTTCTGGCTGGCCATGCCCCTGACCCAGTCACCCCTCCCCTCCCCCCAGCCAGTCCTTATCGCGCATGCGCAACATCGCGTGCATGACTGACATTGCTGACTGTGTTCTTCCCTGTCCAGTCACTCCTTAAGGTATTTCTCTCCCCCCCAACAATCAGTTGTTCCTATGATCAGCTGTGCGGGGATTCCCCTCGCTGTCTTACAGCTTCTCCCAGGAGGCTTTCCTCAGGCTCAGAAGGCCCCAAAATGGAGCACAGGGGGTGCTCGCACCACCCCCAGGCTCCATTTTTTTCCTTCCTGAGCACCAGGGAAGACTTCTGGGAGCAAAAACGCCCCCAGGAGACTTCCCTGAGGCCCAGAAGGCCCAAAAAATGGGGGGTGGGGTGTGCTGAAAAAAAGCCACGCCCATCCATTTACATGGCCATGCCCACCTAGCCACGCCCACAGAACCAGTAGTAAAAAAAATTGAATCCCACCGCTGCACTTGAAGAGACTACAAGCAATTGTAATGTGGATTACAGCTGTTATGTATAAGTTGGGTTGACAAAATCAGAAATGAGGAGGTGATAAGCTGCCTGGGAAAGCCAAGGGAAATCATCAAAACCATTAAAAAGTGAAAGTTAGAATATGTCAGACATGGGATGCGACACCCGGAAAAATACGGCATGCTTCACTTAATCCTCCAGGGAAAGACTGAAGGCAAACGAGGTCCAGGCAGAACAAGAACATCATTTATTTATTTATTTATTTTATTGGACTTATAAAATCTAACGGAGTGGTTTGGACAAAACTCAACAGCATTTTTTCATGCAGCTGTTGATAAAAATAGGATAGCCAACATGATCACCAGCCTCCAATGACAGATATGGCACAAGAAGAAGAAGGATCTACAATGCTTTATCTAGATGCACTAACTGGGCCTAATAATTAGCCTGCTTTTACATTCTGTATATCTTGATCCGTCTGCATGCCATTACAAGTGTACGCTTACTGGTGGATTATTCATATCGTGCTTCAGTGTCACTGATATAACAAATTACATCTGCTGCTAATTACCTAATCTGATGTCTAGACTATTGTTTGCATCTTTTTGTTGAGGCAGTCTGTTTCACACTTCTTTTATTATGTGATTTTGCTGTTGTAAACTGTGAGGATGTGTCTGAATCTGCCTTGTACAGAATATGTTGCAGCAACCACAAATGAACATAATGATTGAAGGTTTACTTTTTGCCAGTAAGTCTGGTTCCAGTTCTGCTTCTCTCGACGTATCTTGATGGATCTTCATGGCCTTGGGATTTTCTTGGGTGAAAAGAGGTGCCATCTCTGCTCTTCATAGACATCTTGCCATCATCAAAGGCCCAGAAAATATATCCAAAGGTTCACGTTTATGGATTGCATTAAACTCTGATTTGCTTTTTGGCAAGTATCTCAATAAATCAACATGATTAACTTCACTCAGAGGCCAAAACCAAAGTAACTGAAGAATGATTTTAGCTCTATTAACTTAACCAATTTAACCAGGTTAGTTAAAAACCTTCTCACATTTGAACAATGTATTAAGCTTGGTTAGTCTTAACTTGGGTTAGATTCTGAGAAAGTGTGATGACCCAAGGTGGGATACAAAACAAACACAGTCACAGAAAACAGGTGAAGCCCTTTTTATTGCTTCACTTTGCTTCCAAGTTCCGAATATCTTTGATGGAAGACAAAAAAAGGGCCTTGGTGGTGCAGGCTGCTAAATGCCTAGCACTTAAGTTCCAGCTGCCTGCAATTATTGTAGGCTCGAATCCCACCAGGCCCAAGGTTGACTCAGCCTTCCATCCTCTCAGGGTAGGTAAATTGAGGACCCAAGATTGTTGGGGGCAATAAGCTGACTTTGTAAAAAATGCTGCTTAGTAATAAGCAGGCATATACAATGGAATGAAGGCTATTGCTGAGCGCACTGGGTTGTATCCCAAAAATTGTAAGCCGCCCTGAGTCTTCAGAGAAGGGCGGCATATAAATCTAATTAAAAAAACCAAACTCTCACACAAAGAGTTACAAGAAGAAGGAAAAAAGCAACACAAACCAGGCAAGATAAGGGCTGGAGGGTGTCCACAGACAACAGAACACACACTAGGAAGGACGCCAAACTCAGAGAGGAACCATAAACTAGAGATATTTCCACACTTTGTTTCCAGCATTCGCCCGTACGCAGGTCTGTCCTCTTATTCAGTTGTCACAGCTGCAGCCCATGAAGAGGATCAAGGCTCTCTCCTCATAGACCACGTCTCTCCCTTATCCTCTCCTCTCTGCGTGCCCTAGGATGGAGAGGGGATGGGCCTGGGTCCTCCTCTGACTGCTCAGCCGGCCTCTGCCCTTCCCCAGCCACTTCCACAACCGCCAGAGCCACACTTCCACTCCCTGTCGGCTGTTCCTCCTCTCCCTCAGAGTCAGTCTCCACCAGGAGCATGACAGAAAGAAGCCTTAGCATTTTGTGTGAACCCAAAGCATTTACAGATAGTCCTCAACTTATAATACTTCATTTAGTGATGTTCAAAGCTGCAACATCACTGAAAAAAGTGACATGACTGCTTTTTCACACCTACGTTACAACTATTGCCGCATCCCCCTGATCATTTGATCAGAATTTGGATACTTGGCAACTTTATTTATTTATTTATTTATTATTTGAACTTGTATGCGCCCCATCTCCGAAGACTCGGGGTGGCTCACAACTAAAAAAAAAACAATAAATACATTAAAAAGCGATTAAACTAATTACAAGCCCAAATACTAAAACCAATTACAATAATAACATTAAAATCTCCCTCCCCCCAAGGAGGAGTCACAGCCCGCGTTGGTCAAATAACCAGGTCTTTAACTCACGGCAGAAGGTGTGGAGGTCAGGGGCCAGACGGAGCCCCAAGGGCAGTTGATTCCAGAGGTCAGGGGCCGCGACAGAATAGGCTCGCCGCCGGGGGACCGCCAGCTGGCATTGACCCGCCAATGGGACCCCGAGGAGTCCTTACCTATGTGCTCGTACAGGGCGGCCAGCATTCGATATTGGAAGAAGACGCTCCCTTAAATATTGAGGACCCATGTCGTGCAGGACTTTGTATGTCAAAACTAAGACCTTGAATCTCACCCGGAGTGCAACCGGCAACCAATGCAAGCAGCGCAGGAGGGGGGTAACATGGGAGAACCAGGTAACTCCCATCACCACCCGCGCTGCCGCATTCTGCACCAGCTGCAGTCTCCGGATGGTATGCAAGGGCAGTCCTAAATAGAGAGCGTTGCAGTAGTCGAGTCTAGAGGTAACAAGGGCATGAGTGACTGTGCGCAGGGTGTCCCGGTCCAGAAAAGGGCGAAGTTGTCGAACAAGGAGCTGGGCAAAGGCCCCCCTAGCAACGGCCCCCACCTGCTCCTCCAACCGGAGCTGTACATCCAGGAGGACCCCCAGATTCCGCGCCCTATCCACAGGGGGCAACACCTCTCCCCCTATGGCCAAAGATGGACAATCCTGACTGGGGCTGAGACGCCGATATGCACAGCCACTCAGTCTTGGCCGGGTTGAGTCGAAGCATGTTCCCGCTCATCCAGATCCGTACCGCATCCAAGCACCGAGTCATCAGGGAGAGGGCATCGCTGATCTGGTTTGGGGTGGAGATGTACAGCTGGGTATCATCCGCGTACTGATGGAATCTCACCCCAAAACCACGGATGATCTCACCCAGCGGCTTCATGTAGATGTTAAATAAAGAGGGAGAGGACCGACCCTGAGGAACCCCACAAGAGAGCACCCTCGGGTCGACCTCACCCCCCACCAACACCGATTGCACGAGAGGTAGGAGGTGAACCACTGAAGAACAGTGCCCCCACTCCCAACCCCAGGCGCCAAAAGGATACCATGGTCGATGGTATCGAAAGCCGCTGAGAGGTCTAATAGGACCAGGACAGAGGCAAAACCCCTGTCCCGGGCCCTCCAGAGATCATCCATCAGCGCGACCAATGCCGTCTCCGTGCTGTAACCGGGTCGGAAGCCCGATTGATACAGATCTAGGTAGTAAACTTGGCTCATATTTATGATGGTTACAGTATCCTGAGATCATATGATAACCTCTTATGATCTTCTGACAAGCAAAGTCAATGGGGAAGCCAGATTCACTTAACAACCATGGTACTAACTGCAGTGATTCACTTAAGTGTGGCAAGAAAGGTCATAAAATGGAGCAAAATTCACTTAACAAAGGTCTCACTCAGTAAAAGGAATGCAAGACTCAATTGTGGTTGTAAGTTGAGGATTACCTCAGTCCTAAATTGCATTAACAGAGGGATACAATCAAGATCAAGTGAGGTACTAATACCACTCTATAAAGCCCTAGTAAGACCCTGGAGTACTGCCTCCAGTTTTGGTCACAACATTACAAAAAAGATGTTGAGACTCTAGTAAAAGTACAGAGAAGAGCAACCAGGATGATTAGGGGACTGGAGACTAAAACATATGAAGAATGGATACAGAACTGGGCATGGCTAGTCTAGTGAAGAGAAGGACCAGGGGAGACAGGGTAGCAGTCTTCCAATATTTGAGGGGCTGCCACAGAGAGGAAGGGGTCAAGCTATTTTCTAAAACGCCTGTAGGCCAGACAAGGAATAATGGATGGAAACTAAACAAGGAGAGATTCAACCTGGAAATAAGGAAAAACTTTCTGACCCTGAGAACAATCAACCAATGGAACAGAAGTTGCCCTTGGAAGTTGTGGGAGCGCCATCACTTGAGACCTTCAAGAAGAGATTGGACTACCATTTGTCAGAAATGGCGTAGGGTCTCCCACTTGGGCGGAGGGTTGGACTAAATGACCTATAAGGTCCCTTCCAACTCTGATTATCTGTTATCTGTTACCTGTAGTTAGTTTATCATTCAATGTACTGTGTGAATCCCCAAAAGCTTAATGTTCAGGTTTAATAGATTGTGTGAATGCAGGTTGAGTGATGTTTGACCAAAGTTTATGTGTCTTAACAATCTTTTTTTAGAATGCATTTTGTGCAGAAAGCAGTAGGGCAATCCATCAAGAAATCTGATCGATTTTAAACTCAACTCCTTGAAACAATTAAACAATTAAGTCTAGGTTAGTATATTTAACTTGGCTATTAAATAACTTATTTTCCAGGTTTGCATTAGACAGTGAGTCATAAATTTCTACAGTCAGAAGTTGTACAAATATCATTCTGTAACTGAATCTTTTCTTAGCAAACTAGACTAGCCATCTTCATGGAAACTTTGAATGGATTGGACCAAGACCGCAAGTCCTGATCTATTAAATCTTAGACACACTGGCTAGAAAAGTGTTTCAAGCTACAAGGAGCACACAGGTTGGGGAAGGCAAATTTAAATTTCTAGATGATCAGCCTTTCCCCGCTTGGTGCCCTCCTGATGTGTTAGGAATAGAAATGCAAGCTGTTTGGAGGACATCAAGCTGGGGGAAACCAATTTGTATCACTGAGCGTCTAACGTTTTCTGCCACTAAGTTCATCAAAGGGAAGCCATTTATTCCTCAGACTAATTCTTCCCTTACATCCAATTCCTCAAATGACACAGAAACTACTGTGCTAAGGTGAACTGTGTGGAGTAAAAGCAGCAACAGAGCCAAGAGGAACATAATGTGGTGAGATCGCCCTTAGAGACTGGACCACTTCAAAATATAAATTGAGGATGTCATCAGTAACGGTTCTCATGTGAAAAATTTCCTACGTAGAAGCAACTCATCATACTTGAAGCAATCGCCTATGAGTCATCTTAAGAGGAAGGAAACACCGCATTCACTTTTAAACATGAGTTGTGTCATGCCTTAAACACAATTCTTGCCTTTGGTTTAGAAACATCGCAAACCACACAACCTCTGTTTGTTTATACTTGGTTTTCAGTATCTTAGTAGCCAAGGCAACATGGTGCTTGCAGTCTTATGTCAGAAGGAAAATTTGAGGAAATGACTTCTTGTTTTTTTAATTTAGTTACTAACAGGCATAATTCAACGGCTATAAATTCACTCAGGGGTGTCCACAGGGAGTGTTCAAAATGGCGGCCACAGTGGTGCAGTCGAAAGTCTACCTAGCGCTCATCAAAATGGATGGAGATTTAATTGCATCATTAAGGCTACCATTTTGACTTTTTTGATGAAGGCAACAAAGATGTTTCAGGAATTATATACGGAAGCTTTTCCTGCTCTGTGTGGAGAAGCCTAGAATTGAAATTATATAATTCAGATCATGAGGTCTCCTGGAGTGGGAATGGAAAACCCATGTTCATGTTGCAACCAGGGACAACAATTTTTGTCTCAAGTGATGAGACAAAACGAAATGGAACAACAAGGAAAGAACTGTAGACCACAGCATCGTTGTATCTACAGAGGAATGAAGTAGATATGGGCTGCCAGGGCTATATCTTGATCCTCTGTAGGAGATATGGGATGGAGACCTGAAAGCGGGTGAGATCACACACTGCTATCTGGAGACGTTAATCACTCTTGTCTCTCTTAAGCAACTTCTGTTCCTGGAAAAATAACAGGATGTCTATGTTTTTTTTCTAGACCACCAAGCAGATTTCTTCACTGGTCCTCAGTGACTGGCTGGAGAGCTCCTTGTTTACAAAGTGGCAGTATACCTATTTTATTCACTTATCTATCTATCATTTGCAAGGCCACCCATCTCACAAGAATGTGACTCTGGGTGGCAGGCAACAGTTAATTAAAAAAAGAAAACCAAGAAGTATATAAAAACATTATTAAAACCTATTAAAAAAAACTATTAAAGAACACATGAGCCAGATAGGAGGATGTTAGTTGTAGTAAGGTAGCCATAGCAAGATCTCCCTGGGGCAACAGGTCTGATAGCATACGCTGAAAGACTTGCAGAATGTTAAAAGGGGTGGAGATGACCTCACTTCCTGGTGGTGGAGATACCACAAGGTGGTCACCACGGCAGAGAAGCCCCGCCTCCTGGGACCCACCAGATATAATTCCCTAACGGATGGAACCCACAGCCTGCCCTCTCTAGATTGGGGTGGTGGTCACATGGATGTAATCCAAAAAGGAGATATCTCAAGTAATCCAGTCCTATAGGGCTTCAAAGATCAAAACCAGCACCTTGAACTAGACCTGGACGCAAACTGGCAATCGATATAATTCTCAGAGTAGAGTGCTACGTGTACCATTCTACAGGTACACAAAATTGCCTGTATCACTGCATTTCGAAACAGCTGAAGCTTCCAGATACTTATTCCTATTTATTTGTTTGTTTATTAAATTTATATGCCACCTATTTCACTCCTGCAGTGACTCTGGATGGCTTACAAAATGATAAAAAGACAAAAAAAATAATCATACAAAGTGATTAAAATTTAGGAAGATTAAATAGATTAAGTAAAGACTACAAGCCAAGAGGACAAGTGACATACATGGCAGTGGAGATCGCTCCATCCAGTCAGCCACCCCTGGCATAATATCATGCCCAAGAGATCAAATTCATCCCGGCCTGATTAACATTTCCTCAGCCCGTCAAGACACGGTTGTGCCACTGGGCTTGTGAATACAGATGTCTGGTGGGGGCCTGTATGGTGGTAATGATGATTGCTGATGGTGAGGATTTCTAATACTGCTGCTGTTTATTTTTGTATGGTTGTAATGTGCTTTTTAATGTTGCTCTTTTCTCTTTTGTAAAATTTGTAATGCTTGTGATCCACCCAGAGTCATGTCTTTGTGGTAAAAAGGTAAAGGTTCCCCTCGCACATACATGCTAGTCGTTTCCGGCTCTAGGGGGCAGTGCTCATCTCTGTTACAAAGCGGAGGAGCCAGCGCTGTCCAAAGATGTCTCTGTGGTCATGTGGCTGTCATGACTAAATGCCGAAGATGCACGGAACGCTGTTACCTTCCCACCAAAGTGGTCCCTATTTTTCTACTTGCACTTTTACATGCTTTCGAACTGCTAGGTTGGCAGAAGCTGGGACAAGTAGCAGGAGCTCACTCCATTACGTGGTGCTAGGGATTTGAACCGTCGAACTCTGACCTTTCTGATTGACAAGCTCAGCATGTTAGCCACTGAGCCACCATGTCTCCATCTTTGAGGTAAGCAGCCATATAAACTGAAATACTAAATTAATAAAATTGAATCAAATTTGGTAGTATAGATGGACCTTCCAGCCATTTCATTAATGGCTATCTGCTGGTTTGTCAGCCTGCTTAGTTCATTTGCTTTTGCCTTAAAAATAAGGAAAAAACAAAGTAATTGTCTTTTGGCTTGGATCTCATCTGAATTTAGTCCCTTTATTATAATGTTTGTAGCCATGATGTTATGGCTGTGTAATTCCTTCCTGGCACACAGGAGCACCAATCCAGGATCTCTCTCCAGTTCTGGAAGATACTCTGGACTAGGTCTACGTGCAGATAAACTCACAGCCACACCTTTTGCTTTAATCCCTGGAGGGAAAAAATGCAGCCCTTTAATGATTTGACAAGAGATAACTTCCTTCATGTTCCACTGCCTTGCAAAACACCTTTTCCCAAGAGCTTTCACCGCCCCACATCATACACGCCATTCTGAAAATCATCTGGCCGAAAAATGTTTAAATCAAACAATATCCAGGATAGTTTCTGGGATTGAAAAGGTTTCCTCAGGTCTTTTCCTCTAGAATCACCCACATCCTTTGATGAGGTGTGACACAGGATAAACCTTTGGCCTGAATATATGTTTTCTTTGTTGATCTATACTTCCTCCCTGCCCCTATTTGCCTTCCCAGTTGAAAAAGCTGCTTTGATGTAAAACATCCTCTAAAATCAAATCCTTATCTTGTATACATTCCCAGGAGCCTTTAGATAAATAATTATATCTTAGCCTGGGAACCGGGCTACCTTAAAAGAAACCATCCAGTCGGTGAGCAATGGCATCTGTATTTGTAGAATGTTTGAGCTTCCCAGAATGAGACAGTCCTCTAAATTAAATCTGGATTATTAAAGAAAAGAGGAAGGACTGCCTGTCATAATAAATTTTTAAAGGAGGTTAGTTACAGTTGGTAGGAAAGTTTTCAGTTGCGCTAGAAATTGGGTTAAGTGATGGATTATATTAGTCATCACTACGGGTTGATCCATCTGTGAAACTTCTGGATACAACAGTGATTGGTCTCATTTGAGACAACAATGAATCCACATACAGATGGGAGGTTGTACAACTTGCTTCGTGGTGTAACTGGAACAATCTGGAACTGAACACACTCAAAACCATAGAAATGGTGGTAGACTTTAGGAGAAAGCCTCCCATACTACCACCTCTTACAATACTACACAGTATCAACAGTAGAGACCTTCAAATTTCTAGGTTCTATCATATCTCAAGACCTAAAATGGACACCTAACATCAAAAATGTCATCAAAGAAGCACAACAAAGAATGTTCTTTCTGTGCCAACTCAGAAAGCTCAAACTGCCCAAGGAGCTGCTGATGCAGTTCTACAGAGGAATTATTGAGTCTGTCATCTGCACCTCTATAACTGTCTGGTTTGGTTCTGCAACCCAACAGGACAGACACAGACTTCAGAGGATAATTAGGACTGCAGAAAAAACAATTACTACCAACCTGCCTTCCATCGAGGACCTGTATACTGCACGAGTCAAAAAGAGGGCTGTGCAAATATTTACAGACCCCTCGCATCCTGCTTCAACTCCTACCCTCAAAACGACGCTATAGAGCACTGTACACCAGAACAACTAGACACAAGAACAGTTTTTTTCCCTGAACGCCATCACTCTGCTAAACAAATAATTCCCTCAACACTGTCCAACTATTTATTGAGTCTGCATTACTATCACATTACTATTACTATTAATCTTCTCATCACTCCTATCACCCATCCTCTCCCACTTGTGACTGTAGGACTGTAACCTTGTGGCTTGCATCCTAATTATTTTTATTGACTGTTTCCTAGTATGATTTGATTGCTTATTGTACCCTATGACTATCATTAAGTGTTGTATCTTATGATTCTTGACTCTTGATGAATGTATCTTTTCTTTTATGTACACTGAGAGCATTTGCACCAAGACAAATTCTTTGTGTGTCCAATCACACTTGGCCAAAAAAGAATTCATTCATTTCTTCATCACTACAGGTTGATGTTTGCAGGATATTTTTCCCAATAAGGGACTGGTATACAGGTAGTCCTTGACTTACGACCACATTTCAGCCCAAAGTTTTGAATGCCAAGTGAGACATTTGTTAAGCGAGTTTTGCCTCATTTTACGATCTTTCTTGCCATCGTTGTTAAGTGAATCACTGCAGCTGTTAAATTAGTAACACAATTGAGAAGTGAATCTGGTTTCCCTGTGGCTTTGCTTGTCAGAAGGTTGCAAGAGGGGATGCAAACATCATAAATATGTTGGCAAGCATCTAATTTTGATCATGTCACCATGGGTGCTGCAGTGGTCGTAAGGGTGAAAAACAGTCAGAAGTCATTTTTATCAATGCTGTTGTAACTTTGAATGGTCATTAAGTGAACGGTTGTAAGTCAAGGACTACCTGAAATAAGTCCATATGGAAATAGTTAATCTGCAGGGTTACACAGGTATTGAATGCCAGCTTGGAAGAACACAAATATGTGGGTTTAGTTTTGAGACACTGGCTTCTAATCAAGGATTATTAGTATTGTCTAGATCAGAAATGGAGGTAGTGATAGATTTTATTTCCCTGGACTCCAAGATCACCACAGATGGGGACTGCAGCCAAGAAATTAATAAATGCTTGCTCCTGGGGAGGAAAGCTATGGCAAATCTAGACAGCATACTAAAAAGCAGAGACATCACCCTGCCAACTAAAGTGTGTAGAGTCAAGGCTGTGGTTTTCCCAGTTGCAATGTATGGCTGTGAAAGTTGGACCATAAGAAAGGCTGAGCACCAAAGAATGGAGGCCTTTGAACTATGGTGCTGGAGAAGACTCCTGCGAGTCCCTTGGACTACAAGGCCATCAAACCAGTCAGTCCTAGAGGAGATCAACCTGACTGCTCTTTAGAAGGCCAGATCCTGAAGATGAAACTCAAACACTTTGGCCACCTAATGAGAAGGAAGGACTCGCTGGAGAAGAGCCTAATGCTGGGAAAGATTGAGGGCAAAAGAAGAAAAAGGGGATGACAGAGAATGAGGTGGCTGGATGCAGTCACTGAAGCAGTAGGCATGAGCTTAAATGGACTCCAGAAGATGGTAGAGGACAGGAAGGCCTGGAGGAATGTTGTCCATGGGGTTGCGATGGGTCGGACACAACTTCACAACTAACAACAACAACAGATCAGAGGTGGGGAAATATGTCTCCTTTATGACTTGAGGACTTCAACGCCCAGAATTCCTGAGCCAGCAAGGACCATAGTTTCCCACCCCTGGTCTGGACAAAACAGGGGAACTGTGTGACTTCAGCACAACTCCTATCCTGTTGCTGTTATTTTCGGAGAAGGAAAGTGGATTCCTGTGGTAGTTTTTAAGGAATCCACAACCTCCTGTGACTGCAGAATAAGGAAAGCAAAATTTTGGTTACGTAAAAATTTTCAGAGCGACTGTTTCTCTTGGATGAACAAACATTTTTGAAATAATGAATGTTATATAAAGGGGACTGTAATAGTTACCAGCTGTCATTCTTGTTGGGAGTTAATGGTGATGTTTTTTTTGTTTTTCAACTTTGGCAACTTTAAGACGTGTGGACTTTAACTCCCAAACTTCTCCAGCCAGACTGGTGTTTGGTCAGTTCTGGGAATGGAAATTCACACATCTTAAAGTTACCAAGGTTGAGAAACCCTGGTTTAGAGAATCACCAAATGAAAGCTACTACCGTACATATGGCCCTTTAAATGCAGTCACATGATACATCCACAGAAGTAGCAAGTCATTTTTTGGCTAGAGATTTATAATGTCACCCAGCTGCCTGTAGTGATATAAAGCCTGCATTAAGGATTAATCACCAAGGAAATGGTTAGTTGATAAATGACTAGTCTGACAGACCTTACAATCTGGTTGCATAATCTGTTGGAAAAGGTTGTGATTGACAGTTCATTCTTCCTCTATCAGTTATTTAGAGCTCTTGTGTGTTCATAAACACCTAACAAAGGCTGCAGTTCTTTCTGGAGATTTGCAAAATTTGTGACAAATAATTTGGAATGACACTGTGCATTGTCTTTCTAACAGTTGGCCCATCCCCTCTTTTCTTTTAAATATTAGATTAGCATGGCAAATATATCTTTTCTTCTTTTCCTTCCAGAGAAATCAAAATCTGCCAGTTTTTACCATTTAATTGCATGATTCACCCTTCCCAGCCCACCCCCAGAGAGAGAGACAGAGAGACAGAGACAGAGAGACAGAGACAGAGAGAGAGATACAGAGAGACAGAGAGAAAAAGAAAGAGGGAGGGAGAAAGAGAGAGAGAGACACTAAATAGTTTGGGCTTAGCGAGCAGTGTTATGATGACCCCTTCACTGTTTTACAAATAAACTTTTAAAAAACCCAATCGGAGCCAAAAGAAACTCTTAGTTGGATGCTCAGCCTTCTGAATCAAATCAGTTTATGCTGCGTAGGACAAAGTTGAGTGTTCTAATTTTAGAGCAGTCCATAGGAGGATAAATTTCAAAGATGGGAATCTGAAACAGGCTCTTAGTTTGATTTTAAAACTCTGGAAAAACCCTGGTTCTACTCAGCAGGGTGAATTTAGATACATTTCTTTTGGCACAATTGGTCTCCAACCCATGTGAATGTGAAGAGCTAATGGTCTCATTCTCCTTGTTGTTTTCTTTGCCTGCCCAGCAGGCTGGAGATGTCAGGATATGCTGGTAATTGAACAGTACGGCTGACATTATCATTCCTATTGTCCAGTATTGTGAGACCAGAGGGGAACAGGCTGAGCCCCTCTCTTTTCTACGTGCATGGTGATATTACATGCACACTGCAGTGGTGGGATTCAAATTGTTTTATCACCGGTTTGGTGGGCGTGGCTTGGTGGGCGTGGCTTGATGGACATGCTTTGCCTAACGCCGGTGCACAGCTTTCCCCACATCAGCTGAGTCCTGCAGCACCAATCAGCTGAGAGGATAAAGAAGAAAAAACCGCAGGGGCAGGTGGGAGGGCCAATCCTGTGCTTTTCTCTTCGTTTTCCTCTCAGCTGATCCTCGGCTTTTTTTTTACTACCAGTTCGGTTGAACTGGTCCGAACCAGTAGCATACTACCACTGGCACACCGCAAGGAGGTTCGACGCACCTTGTGAGGTGGCCACATTGGCTTTTCTTACAATATTCTGAAAAACACAGAGATCTTGTGAATTCCTACATTAGATTCCTTCTATCATGGTTCTTCATTTAAAATCACATCTGGAGATTGAATCTAGGGAAGGTTTTGGTCAATGCCATACCGTTTCTTTAATCTAACTCACATGTAGGCAACTCTGTGGCTGCTGGGTTTGTGCATCCCATAGACCAGAAGCAGTTAAAAGTCCCAGTAACTGTGTTCATACAACCCAAAGCTAGATTTTTCCTCCCTTAGTTTTGCCTGCAGGGTCATAAACAAACTTGAGTCCATTTGGTTCCTTAATGGTTCAATGCAGTGCAGGAATTCAGAAACCAAGTTAAGCATCTAATGTAAATGCAGTTACTCTTGGCCATGGGGAGGAAAAGAAATCACTATAAAATCTCCCTTTTCAGCTTTCTCCTCTCCAGTGCCTTTCAGAAGCATTAGACCAACTCTCAACCAAGGCTAATATCTGGGGATTACTGGAGCTGATGCCCTACTTACATGGAAGGCATCAGCTCATCGTTGATATTTGATTTGTTTTCCTTTCATAGCTGAGGATAACTGGTGCAGAATCAAGCCACATTTTCCAACCGCATCACAGCCTCAGACCTATATTTGTGTTGAAGTGTGCAAATACTTTTTTTAAAGCCCACAAATTAAGCGTGAATTAGATTTAATTTGCTTTTTATCCTGGGGTTTAAAGAAGACGTGTGCAAAAAGCATTAGAAAAGTGCAGTTCTGTATATCCAAATTGCAGAAAGGTTTAACCTATTAAGGATAGGCGAAAAGTTGATTTATCTTGCTTCTGTGGTTCTTGCATTGCCAGTGCTTATGGAGAGACCTTCCCGTGTCCCTTAGCTGTCATTTGTGTAACACATGAACATCTTTCTATAATGTCTAGTGATTAAATTATCTTTCTGTCTAGTCTAGTGAAAAGATGGACTAGGGGTGACATGGTAGCAGAGTTCCAATATTGGAGGGGCTGCCGCAAAGAAGAGGGGGCCAACCTATTTTCCAAAGCATCAGAAGGCAGGATAAAAAAAACACTGGATGGAAACTAATCAAGGAGAGGAGCAACTCTAAAACTAAGGAGAAATTTCCTAACACTGACAACCATCAACGGGTGGAATGGCTTGCTGTCAGAAATTGTCGGTGCTCTATCATTAGAGACTTTTAAGAAGAGTCTGGATAGCCACTTGTCTGGAATGGTATAGGGCCGTGATGGCGAACCTATGACACGTTTGCCAGAGGTGGCATGCAGAGCCACTCTCTGTGGGCACACAAGCCGTCACCCCAGCTCAGCTCTGCCGTCCATATGCGCACCTCCCTCCGGCCAGCTGGTCTTTGGGTCTCTGCCAGGCATGCATGGGTCTCTGCCAGGTGGGAAGCATGCGGGCGGGCACATGCATGGGGGCAGGGGCATGCACAGGGATGCATGTGCATGGGCAGGGGGATGGGGTGCACAAGGGCATGCGCATTTTGGGAATGTGTGTGTGCGCTTTGGGTACTTGGTGCTGAAAAGATTAGCTATCACTGGTATAGGGTCTCTCCTGTTTGAGCAGGGGGTTGGATTAGAAGAACGCCCAAGATCTCTTCCAACTCTGTTATTCTGTTCGAAGAGGGACACAGGCAGCAAAGAGATGTCTTTGGAGTTGAAGTCACTCAGAGTAATTGAAAACAAATTTTGAAAGAGGGCAAGGCCCACCAAGGTTTCCAGCTAAACTCTGAAATGTTCGGAATGCTGTTAAGAAGAACAAGTACATAGCGTACAAGGCCATGTAGCGAATGCGTCTTAAGGATTTTATTTTTTTTTAAATGCTAATATTATTTATTTATTTTTGCTTCCCTAGCAGAGTAGGATTCATTTGGGAGAGGCCGAAGAAAACAAGCATCTCTGTTTGTCTAAAGCAGGCTTTCTTAACGTCAGCAACTTTAAGATTATTGTGTGGACTTCAAATCCCAGAATTCCCCAGCCAGCATGTGAGTAAACAAAGCACTGACGTGACCCCATCTTTTTTTTTTAATTTTCTGAGAATACCATAAGGCCAAAACTGGAGGAAAAAAACCTAGCAAAATAGAGGTCTATGGCATGGCGATTTTGGCCATTTCTTCAGTCAGATGTACCTCTGTTACTCTTACAATGCAGTAGTGTAAGTTACTACCTTGCAATTTTTTACTTCTAGAATTTTTTACCGAAGGAAAATCAAGATTTCGAGGAGATGCTCTTGGGTTTTGGGGAGGGGGCTCCAGAGTGGGGAGCCAGAGAAATAATGAGATGGGCAATAAAAGAGAAAGATAGCATTGGACGAGACTCTCCCTTCTTGTTCTGTTGCAACGCCTGCTAATTTTTCTTTTCTCTGGAATCTCAGATCGTAAAACTAAAATCTAGGTAAAGACAGTGTAGATTAAGAGGCAATAACTGTACCCATGTGATGTCTTACAACCAAGATAAGTTAATAAATAGCACGAGTTCTCTCTTTTTACCTCGTTGATTACATTATCAGGAACAATGATCATGGGACAATCAGTGAAGGTAACAGAAGGTCAACCTCCCCAAAAACAGCGTCTATGGAACTGAAACTGCTGTTATCATCTGTTGGGATAAATAATCCATCTGGTTCAGTTCCAAGCCAAAGGAAGAGACTGGAAACATAGAGACTGATTGGAAAGATGGTTTAATGATGAAGTAGCAGAACCACGTGGATGGTCCTGGGCAGTTGAGTGGGGTTTTTTATACCTTCTCTTGGGCTTTGAACTTGAGCTGCCTGTTCCTGTGCAAGAACATGTATTCTATTGGCTGCTGTCAGACTCCCATGGGGCTCTGCAGGGGTCATAGCTGAGGTTGTCTGAGCTCCCAGGTTTGGTTGAAGCTTGACTGATGCAAAGTCCTTAGGAGATTGTGCCATGTGGTGAGCTCTGCTGCTAGATGGGTTAATCCTATTATGTCCTAGAGGGTCATGTCTTAATCCCATCACCCTGCAGCTGGAGGTCTTTTGTCTTGTAGCTAGGCTGGTCCAGACTCTTTTAATGGGCATCAAATATCTGCTAGGGACAGGGAGCTGGAGCTCTTGAGTTTCTGTCTCCCTTTTATTTCTCTTCTAGGGGAAATATTTTATCCTGCCTTTTTAATATTTCTCAAAATATTTCATTCTTCTAGGAGGTGGGTGCTAACTTTCCACACATCATTTCCATTATCATCATCATCATCATCATCATCATGATTTCTAATCCACCCAATAACCAAAAAAACTCTGGGAAAATTATAAAGTTTCTTTAAAAACAAAAACCGTGGAAGCAATAAAAGAAAACACATCCATAAATAGAATCAGAAAGATGTTTTAGAATTCAGAGTATGAGCAGGAAAAGCCACTTTATCCACATATCAAAGGCCAGGTGAAAATTTGGAGACCTACAATAAGCGTTGTGTTATGTATGTAGGTTTGAATGTTATTGGTTTATTTGAACTGTTCTTGTAAAATGTCAAATGGTATTGGTTTAAATAGTGCGGGAAGAAACCTTCACTCCCATTGGCTGGCGACCACGGCTGCAGGCTATAAGAGGCAGCCGTAGCCAAGCCAGGAGGGGTCCATTCGAGCTGTAGTCACTTAATAAACTCTTTGCTGGAACTCCTCGCGTCTGACTCTTCATGCAAACTTAACACGTTGTATAAAGAGAAAGACAAGATACAAATGTAATAAATAAATATTTTCCTAAGCGTTTTCTCCACTGCTTTTTACTTCCAGTCCCCAGTTTGACAAACTGGCTGTCTGCTTTGACATAGATGTTTTCTGTTTTTTGTTTTTTAACAGGCTTTCTGTCTGCCAGTTAGAGATGGGCTAGAACTAAACTATTGTCTATTATGAAAACTGTACCTGAGGGAACACCTTTGTGAAACAAAGAGATTTCTTGTGTCTTTCTTTTTTCTTTTTGGGTTACTCATCCACTTTGTTTATCTGCTCTTTGGGTCAAAGAACAAAACTGTCTGAAGAGTTCTTGATCAAGACATTGCTAGTTCAGCTTTATTACTCATCCTGGGTATATGCATGTTAAAACTAGATGGATTAGGAGTAGGCTTATTGTTCTAATATGCAGTTAAGGACTACTCAGTGATTAAAGGTCAACAGTAAATTGATTAAAAAGACAAACATCCTGTTCCAAATTAACGCCCTCCAGACAGATTAGGCTATATATTTCCTATCATTCTAAAACATATTGCAACAAAGGGAGCTGTAGTCCAACACCAGATAGTATAGACTAGCTGAAAAAAAACCTGAATGTGATCCTTGAGAATACCATGGACAGCCAAGAAGACAAACTAATGGATCATTGAACAAGTCCATTCAAGAGTTCTCGCTCAAGGCTCAAATCACCAAGCTTACATTATCCTTCTTTGGACACCTTATATGAAGATGTCTCTGGAGAAGGCTCTGATGAGGTGGCAGGAAAGAGAAGAAGAGGACAATAAGATGGATGGAGTCAGTCACGGGGCAATGGATCCACCATTGGATGTCCTGAAGGATCATGATGGAGAGAGATTATCATGAATTCTACCAGTGTAGTCAGTAGGCATCCACAATGACTTGACGGACATAATTAGTCAATCAAATGCATTTTTTAAAAAAATTACATTTATATGCTGCCCTTCTCTGAAGACTCAGGGTGGCTTACAATTTTTGGGATACAACCCAATGTGCTCAGCAATAGCCTTCATTCCATTGTATATGCCTGCTTATTACTAAGCGGCATTTTTATGAAGTCAGCTTATTGCCCCCAACAATCTTGGGTCCTCAGTTTACCTACCCCGAGAGGATGGAAGGCTGAGTCAACCTTGAGCCTGGTGGGATTCGAGCCTGCAATAATTGCAGGCAGCTGGAACTTAAGTGCTAGGCATTTAGCAGCCTGCACCACCAAGGTGTATGTATTTGCCTCTGAATGTGTGATCGTTGCATGAAAAGATTTATTTATCGTTCTTCAGCAGAGCTTCCAAGTTTCTCTGCAAAAACACGCAACAGCGGAAAAAATGATACATAAAGAAGTACAGGTAGTCCTTGCTTAATGGCCACCCGTTCAGTAAATGTTTAAAGTTACAATGGCGCTGAACAAAGAGCACACACCATGGGTTGTTGTAGTTGGACTTAACACAGCATCCCTGCGGTCAGATGATTGCAATATGGGCTACTTGGCATCTGGCTCACAACTGCAAGGTTGCAGTGTCCCCCGGTCACATGATTACCCTTGGGACCTTCCCTGTCAGCCTCCAATAAGCAAAATCACTGGGGAAGCTAGGAAGAGGTGACAAATGGTGATCAGGTGAATATAGAGTGCTGTAATTATTTATTTATTTGGCATATGGTGATGTTACATTAGCCAGGATGCTACAGTGCTAATACAGAGTAGTACTTTGGCTACCCTGTTTGGTTCAAGCTCGCACGCTTTCCAAGGTGTGCCACATGGGGAAGCTAGCTCGTACCAGAAATAAAGATGAATGGCATCCTGCAGTATCATCCGGGATCCTCTCCCTCTCCATTGAAGGTGCCTCACAAATGGGCATCACAACTGGGAAGGCCCGGCAGGATTCTGACTGTCCACACGAAGCACCACCTCACTTTCCCACTGAAGTGGTACCTATTTATCTACTCGCATGCAGTATGCTTTTGACCTGCTAAGTGGGCAGAAGCTGAGGCAAGTGACGGGAGCTCACCCCCCCGGTATGCAATGCTAGGACTTGAACCGCTGGAGCAGAGAAGATCTCCAGTGTCATTGAGCCACTGCACCTCTTGCACCTGTATTATTTTATGAACTAAAATACTCAGAAAAATAAAACAGCTTAGGCTAGCATCAGAAGGCACAAGTGGCTTCAGTTTGGGAAAATTTACACAGACATTTCTGTAATTTTGTTTTTTTTTAAATAATGTTAAACTAAATGACTAACTGCTTTTTTGTCACAACAGGAAAGTAATAGGATAATTTTGAAACTTTGCAACTGGCAATTCTGTCATATATGTGGGTGGAGTCCTGTGAGTAATAAGGTGATGTCTCAGGTGCCTCCAGAAATGTTCCTGGGGGAGAACAGGATGCTCTGCCTGTTTTATTATTATTATTATTATTATTATTATTATTATTATTATTATTATTATTATTATTTTGCTGTTTGTCACACAGTCAGCCAGATGTTCAGACTGGATGTGGCATTTTTATCCTCCTATTGAGTCCGTTCCAAGAACCTGGGATAGGTTAGATATTGTTGATGTGTGATGGTGTTATGGACATCTTTCCAGAAGAACATATCTCTTCCCCTGTCCTTACTATTTTCTATAGAGGGATGATCAAGAGCATTATTGTCTGGACAGGAAGGCAGTGCAGAGAGTGGTGAGGATGGCAGAAAAGATGATTGGTAGATCACTTACTTCTGTCTGCAGGATCGTCTGGGATACTACACATCCTCTTCATGATTTGTTTTTCTTGTTACTTTCTGGGAGGATTCATAATACCCAAAGCAAAACATCCAGATTCAACCACAGTATTGTTCCATATAGCATCAACTTTGTGAATTATCAAGTTTCTTCTTTCTGCTATGTATTCAAAATGGACAATGCTTAATATTTGTATGTATGTATGCATGTATGTATATATATGTGTGTGTCTGTGTCTCTGTGTGTGTGTGTGTACAGTGTGTGTGTGTGTGTGTAGCACGTGTATACGTGTGTTATATATGTGTGTGGATAGATATATACTTTTTGTTGAGAGCAGACAACAGAATTTCCTTTTTAATGTGGGCCAGTTTGCTCACAGTAAAAAATGACAATCAAAGTTATGTTATCTTATGTAAGCTGTTCTAAGTAAGGCTGCCTTTTGCAATTGACTGAGGGTGAATGACAACTATAAAATATGTATAGAAAATGTTAATGCCGATGGTATTCAAGTGATGGCCCCGAAGTGCCTATTGCCACCATTGCTGTTTTTTGCCCCAGTCATTCTATTTCTATTTGCAGGCCTTCGTATTATTTTTTTATCTTCTCCAGTTTTATTATTACTATTTTCATTGTACTGGTTATTTTGTATTCCAGTGTTTTGAAGACTCCAATTAAAAAAAAAGACATCTCGTAAAATGTACAACGACTGCCCAAACCACCAAAGTACTAATGAAGCTCAAAAATAGATCACGTAAATGTGTATTAAAATAAGCCCATGTATTGTTCTTAATACGCAAACACTCTTTATGTAGACCCAGCTTATTGCAATGCTGTATGATTAAACCCAGTACAGCCATTTTAAAAGAGCATCCGTGGCATGGACCTATGATATGAGAGATGCCCTCTGTGACAAAACTAAGTTTCAGTTTGATAAAGACAGCCTAGATTTCGGGCTCTCCAAAGCGGAGAGTCCAAGGGATACAATAAAGAAAAGTCAAGGTAGCAGAGGTGGTGTGATCAAAGGTCAGACAAATTGTATGTGTGTTTTAAGTCACACTAGAAAACAGATGGAGCTTTGATTACATCATCTCAGCTATTATTTTGACTGTTTTTACTATGTGGGTGGACATTCCTGCTCCAAAGCACTTCCTTATGAAGTAGCAGCATTTAAATCAGTGGGAGAAAGACCTTGCAACTCCTGATTTCCACAAGATATTGGTTGGTGCTCCATCTATGCTTTGCTGTATAGATGCAGCACGGTGGTGGGATCCGAATTTTTTACTACCGGTTCTGTGGGCGTGGCTTGGTGGGCGTGGCAGGGGAAGGATACTGTAAAATCTCCAGTCAGAGGTGGTATTTGCTGATTCTCCAAGCTACTCAAAATTTCCGCTACCGGGTCTCCAGAACTGGTCAGAACCTGCTGAATACCACCTCTGATGCAGCACCATGTGAACTGAGATGCTGAACTCTTACAGTCTGGGCCTTTCAAAAAACAATAATAGCAATAGCACTTAGACTTACATACCGCTTCACAATGCTTTAGAGCCCTCTCTAAGCGGGTTACAGAGTCAGCATCTTGCCCCCAACAATCTGGGTCCTCATTTTACCAACTTCAGAGGGATGGAAGGCTGAGTCAACCTTGAACCGGTCAGGATCGAACTGCTGGCAGTGGGCAGAGTCAGCCTGCAATACTGCATTCTAACCACGGCACCACCAGAGCTCATAAAATACTGTACAGTAAAAATACTGTGAAGAGAGCTGTATGAAGGGTACCCAGAATTAATTATTGTACAGGCAGTCCTTGAGTCATCATGACCATACCTGGGACTGGAGCTTCCACTGCAAAGCAAGATGGTTGTTATGTGAGTTATACTCAATTTTAGGATCTTTTTGCCAGAATTGTTAAGTGAATTGTCATGGTTGCTAAGTGAATCATGTGGTTGTTAAGTGAATCTGGTTCAATGGTGGGATTCAAAAAAAATTTACTACCAGTTCTGTGGGCATGGCTTGGTGGGCATGGCAGGGGAAGGATACTGCAAAATCCCCATTCCCTCCCCACCCCACTAACCTGCTTTCCAGCTCCGTTCTCCTGTGCAGGGCAACAAAAGAAGACCCAACTGATCAGCTGGGACTTGGGAGGCAGAGATTAGATGGGGACGGGGCCAGTCAGAGGTGGTATTTTTGCTGGTTCTCTGAACTACTCAAAATTTCCGCTACCGGTTCTCCAGAACAGGTCAGAACCTGCTGAATACCACCTCTCATCTGGTTCCCCCCTCCTTGTTTTTGCTTGTCTGAAACTGCCTGGGAAGATTGCAAATGATGATCATGTGACTTCTGGACACTGCAACCATCATAAATACCTGCTGGTTGCTAGGCATCCAAATTTTGATCACATGACCACGGGGACCTTGTGACAGTCATAAGTGTAAGGGCCATAGTAACTTTGAACTGTTATTAAATGAGTAGTTCTAAGTTGAGGACTAGTTGTACAACGTTCTTTAGATTTTACCATTTAATTTTTTTTTAACTGTGGGGGCTATTTTTATGTTTACTTATGTAGACAACCAAGAGGCCTGGGACTGCACCAGATAATAAATCTTATAAACAATTTACCTAAAGTAGCTACCTCACAAAAATGATTTCTTTTTTACATAAAACAGTAACGAAGTACCAGGTTTATGTGACAGTTCTAGGATGAACTGTTTGCGTAAATTAGTATCCTGTCAATACAGTTCAGAAAACAGAAAAAACATTTACATTTTCCTTGTTAACATTTTTTTTAATTAAAAACACAGTTGTTTGTTAAACTGGTTGTGTGGATTCCTTCATGTCCCCAAGCATCATTTTTGCCTGAAAATATCATAATAAGGGCATGTGAAGTTTGGTGTCACATAAACAAAACTTTTTCTACAAGATATGAAGCAGTAAAAATATTGGCTTTGATATTCTCTGTCAAACATTTCCTCTTATCTGTTTCTACTAAAATGCTGTAGTATTTCTAAAACGATGCACTGCATGAACAAAATTGCATCATTGCTCCTGAAAATGGGAAGGAAGAGTGAACAAGGGAATGTAAACACACCTTTGCAAATTCCAGTCTCTGCTGCATCTTTGTGCAGACAAACAGCAGACACACGTGTGATGGTCTTCAGCTGTAGAATATTTAGGCATGTGAAAGACATGATTGAAGAAGGAGAAGAATGATGGTAGCTGGCTGTCCGACAAAAGTTATGGAGCCAAAAACTGAAGGTTTCTCAGCTGATAAAACATTATCCAGACATATTATGTCTGACCTTGCTGGAACACCACAATTAAAGCCAGCTAAAAACTGTGCTGCTAGCAGGATCACTACACACATCGCTCAGTCCAGCCAGCAAAAAAAATATATAGCTCAATGTTTAGATATTAAACAATGGCAAACTTCAAAAACAGTTAACTGACCAAAAAAATGGGATTAAAAACAGGCAGAGAAGAAAAGAGTCACGAGTAATAGGCAAGAGGTAAGGGCAGAGGTTTTAATGACAACAATCTTGATTATTTATCTATACTTAGATAGCTCTGTAACTAAAGGCACAGGACTTTCTGGGGCCATTAGAAACACTATTGTGGGAAATTAGCATAGATCCTTTCAAAGGACGTGGCCTTTGCTTATTACAGATTTAATCCTTTCATGTGCATAATGGCCAGCAGAACAGAGATGGAAAGTAGGATGCCAGGTGATCCCTCCTTGTTTCTCCACCATGAAAGAACAATTTGGCAGAACAGATATGATATATCCAACAGATTTAAGAATCTAAGAAGAATTTTGAAGGGATCGGAAAGTGGGGGGATTCAATTTCTTTTACTACTGATTCTGTGGGTGTGGCTTGGTGGGCATGGCATGGCTTGGTGGGCGTAACGGGAAGGTTACTGCAAAATCCCCATTCCCTCCCCACTCCACTAACCTGCTTTCCAACTCTGTTCTCCTGTGCAGGGCAACAAAAGAAGACCCAGCCAATCAGCTGGGAGGCAGAGAATAGATGGGGGTGGGGCCAGTCAGAGGTTGTATTTGCCGGTTCTACGAACTACTCAACATTTCTGCTATCGGTTCTCCAGAACTGGTCAGAACCTGCTGAATACCACCTCTGGATCGGACCATGGGTTCATCAGTATGGATAGAAAATCTGGATTTAATTGATGGTTTTGCATGTTTTGATACCTCTTGTAAACACTTCTGATAGTGTAATAGCCAGTGGGAGACATGAAGAAGAGCTGCAGACCAGACAACCATTATTACCTCAACCCACAGGAGGAAGGAAGGCATGGGAAACACTTCAGAATGGACCTCCCTATTTTTGCAGAAATAAAAGGAAAAGAGAAGAGAAATACTTTCAGTGTGGCAAAATTCTGTTAGCATAAATTTACAATAAAGGCAGTCTGAATACTCCTGGTCACGTGTCTTGCCTGGAGTACCTCGAAGGGCTAACAGACATGCAAGATGATGTTATAAACGCTCTGTAGTGGCGCAGTGGTTAGAGTGCAGTATTGCAGGCTGACTCTGCTCACTGCCAGGAGTTCGATCCTGATTGGTTCAAGATTGACTCAGCTTTCCATCTTTCCGAGGTCGGGAAAATGAGGACTCAGATGTTTAGGGGCAATATGCTGACTATGTAAATCACCTAAAGAGGGCTATAAAGCACTGTGAAACAGTGTATAAGTCTAGGTGCTGTTGCTATTATGGAAAAGGTGTGTCATGCCCCTGGTGGAGACTGACTCTGAGGGAGAGGAGGAACAGCCAACAGGGAGTGGAAGTGTGGCTCCGGAGGTTGTGGAGGAGGCTGGGGAAGGGCAGAGGTCACCTGGGCAGTCAGAGGAGGACCCAGGCCCATCCCCCTTTCCATCCTACGGCACACAGGGAGGAGAGGATAAGGTAGAGATGTGGTCTTCTGGGGAGGAGAGGGCCTTGATCCTCTTCACGGGCTGCAGCTGTAACAACTGGATAAGAGGACGGACATGCGTATGGGCAAGTGCTGGAAACAAAGCATGGAAATATCTCTAGTTTATTGTTCCTCTCTGAGTTTGGCATCCTTCCCAGTGTGTGTTCCGATATCTTCAAGCCCTTATCTTGCCTGGTTGTTTTTTACTCTTTATAATTTAAACGGCATTTCCTCCTTCTTGTAACTGCTTGTGTGGGAGTTTTTTGTCTCCAGCCAAGGATATTTGGAGCTAGGAAGCAAAGTGAAGGAATAAAAGGGGCTTCACCTGTTTTTTGTGACTGTGTTTATTTCGTATCCCACCCTGGGTCATCACAGGTGAGGGATGAACACCGGATTATGGCATCCTCCCTTGCCTATTTTCCTTTTTATCTTTCAATTCCTGGCAGGTTCTGTGCTCTTCCTTGACAGTAGAAGGCTTAAACTGGAAAAAAAAACCTCTTGGCCTGAGCACTAAATAAATCTCTGGGCCAGGCTTAGGGTTCATTGGCTTTGATCCCAGTTTACTCAGAGAATCTTTTTTTAAAAAATACCAATTATGTTTGATCAGCCGTTGCAGCTTTCCCCCTTATTCTGGCAAACCTTTCTCTGGTATTTCCTGTAGTTTAGCATTCATTCACTTTTTTTTTTTCCTGTGTCAGATCATCTGCTTAAGCCTTATAAACGCCACACCTGGGCTCTTTCCAATCTATTTCTGATCTTGTGTGATTTCTTATGCTGACTTGAGCAAATTCCAGAAAGGCCAGTGATACAGCAGGAAATGACGTGGTAGGTTGTGCTTTTCTCACTTTGAGTCAGAAATGATGTGGGATCATGAAGAGCCAGGTGAAGAGGGAGCCATCAAGAATTAGCATAATTACGTGCAGTCGTTTCTTCTTTGATTTTCTAGAGATTTCCTGTTTACAAGTTCCTATCTTCCCAGACTGTGTTAAATTGCAGATTCTGTCCTGGGCCCAGCTTTAGAAAATGCTTTGTTAAAAGTACAAGTGAGTCCTCAACCTGCAATAGTTCATTTAGTGACCGTTCAAAGTTACAACGGCCTTGACAAAAGTGACTTGTGACCATTTAACACTTATGACCAGGTGGGCATGGCTTAGTGTGGGTCATGGTAATGTGACCGCTCAAAGCTTGACAAAAGGACTTGGACCATTTAACACTTATGACCAGGGTGGGATTCATTTAACAACCAGTTCGGTGGGCCTGGCTTAGTTGGTGGGTGTGGCTTAGTGGTAATGTGACTGGCAAGGCCAACTCAACATCACTCACATCGAGGCATGAATCTCCTCACCTGGCCTCTCGTGACTGTGGGGATGCTGCAATAGTCGTAAGTGTGAAAAATGGTTATAAGTCACTTTTTCAGTGCCATTGTAACTTTGAATGGTCACTCCACACAAGCAAAGTACCAGCAAAGGAGGGGGGGAAAACTCCAGAGAAGTTCCTGAGACAGGAAGTCTACTCCTGCCAAGAATGTAATAAGGGTTAACGGAGAGGCAGTTTCTGTAAGCAACACCAGAATGTTTCTTTCCTGCCTTCCTTACAGGATTAGGCCAGTAATTTCTTCTAACAACCGGTTCTCTGAACTGCTTAGAATATTAATAACCGGTTCTAGCGAATAGGTGCAAACTGGTAGAATCCCACCCCTGCTTATGACCTTTGTAGCATCCCCATGATCCTGTGATCAAAATTCAGATGCTTGGCAGCTGGTTCATATTTATGACCGTTGCCGTGTCCCAAGGTCATGGGATCTCCTTTTGTGACCTTTTGACAAGCAAAATCCATGGGGAAGCCAGATTCACTTAACGACCATGTGACCAACTTACCAACTGCAGTAATTCCCTTAACAACCGTGGCAAGAAAGGTTGTAAAATGGGGTAAAACTCACTTAACAACAGAAATTTTGGGCTCAATTGTAATCGTAAATTGAGGACTACCTGTACACCAACGCATTACATTTGTTTAAGCTGAACTGGAGAAGGGCCTATCAAGGAGGAAGACTCTAGACTTCTGTTTCTCAAATCTTGATGACTTTAAGGTGTATGGACTTCAACTCCCAGAATTCTTCAGCCGGCATGACCGGCTGGGGAATTCTGGGAGTTTTTATCCATTTATTTATTTATGAAATTTATAGGCCACCTATCCCTTCGATAAGGTGACCTTGGGCAGCTTAACCAAGAATAACAATATAAAACCAATGTATAAATATAAAACCAATTAACATTTGAAAAAACTATATAAAAACTAGAACTAAGGAGATGGATGGCCCAGAGATGAGAAGATCTTCTTATCCTGTCAACCATCTTGAGCAGTGAGCAAATTCCAGGAAAGCTAGTGATACAGAGGAAATGATCTAGTGAGCTGTGCATTGAAATCCACTTATCCTAAAGTGATCAGTGTTGAGAAACACTGGTTTAGAAAAATGATTGTGAGCTTCTGCATAAAGTGGGTGCCACTTTTCTTCCAAGAAAAGAGACACTGTGTTTAAGATTCTCCCACCCTCAAATAAGAAATTCTTATAAGAAGAAAAAAAGACTGTGCCCCTGTCAGCTGCATAAAGTAAGTTGTACACTGATTATTATTATTTTTTTGAATACAACTAGTCTTCAACTTTCAACTGGAATTGAGCCTGGCAATTAAGGGTATAAGTTATGACAGGTGTAAAGCCAATCATCTCATGCCCAAACTTAGTTTTATGACCTTTTTTTGTAGCAGTCATTAAGTACGTTACCTAGCCTGATAACGAAACATTTGGAAACCAACCCACAAGTTCGGAGAACAAACCTTCACTCTCAGTCATTAAGTAAACATGGCAGCAGTTAAGAAAATACCACGGTCATTAAATGAATGCTATGGTCATTAATTGAACCCATTGTGCACGACGGGCCAGGTTTTGCCAGAAACCACACAAGTAAAGGCCGGTTTCCAGCAAAAACATAATTTGCAGTCATGCAACCGCAAGATATTGCAAATGGGTGTAAATGCAGGCAGGTTGCAGAGTGCCCAAAATGTGGTCCATAGATACAGAGACAGATAGACAGATATAGATGATGGATAGATGATAGATAGATGATAGATAGATAGGTAGACAGACAGACAGATAGATGATAGAGAGACAGACAGAGACAGATAGATGACAGACAGATGATAGATTGTTAGATAGATGATAGATGTTAGATAGATGATAGATAGAGATGATAGATAGAGAGACGGACAGATAGTCAATTCTGAAGCTGGCCTGACCGAGGCCATTTTGGAGGCTTCAGTGTTGCCACAATGGTGCTGAGGGACAGGGAGGTGAGAACAGAGATAGCTAGGGTTTTGTTGTCAAAACAAAATAGTTTCCCTTGAGAATCAAGGACATTCCCACAGGTGGCTGAAGAGAGGAGGAGTGAAATTTCCAAGCAATTGGACAGCACCTTGATTGGACCATGTGGCTGATTATTTGGGAAAGGGGAAAAACTTTTAGTTAGGTGAAAACCACAGGAAACTTTAGAGTCGGTTTTCACCAGTCTGTGCCAATATGATATATCTAATAAACCTGTTTTTTGAGGAACCTACTTGCCTCAGAGTTCTATTTGCTATGGGCATATTACTTGGAACCTGACATAGATAGATAGATAGATAGATAGATAGATAGATAGATAGATAGATAGATAGATAGATGATAGATAGATGATAGAGACAGACAGACAGACAGACAGACAGACGACAGATAGATGATAGATACATTGTTAGATGATAGATTGTTAGATAGATGATAGGTAGGTAGGTAGGTAGGTATAGATAGATAGATAGATAGATAATGGATGGATGGATAGATAGATAGATAATGGATGGATAGATAGATAGATAGATAGATAGATAGATAGATAGATAATAAACCTGTAGCCTTTGAAACAATAATAAAAGCTATGCATACATTTCAAGAGATGTATAGTGGTCATATTGGAGGCATAGAGGTCAGAACCAATCCTTAACATTGGTTCCCCTTTGTAACTTCCTAGACCTCTGATGAATAATACTCTCTTTGGTGGCTGTAACAGATGTCTCTTTTAAGCACTTAGATCTTCCTTGTCAGCACAAAAGGGTTTTCTTTTGCTAATTTACCCTAATGAAATATAAGGACAATTGATCTTTCTTCCTTGTTTAAACTGTCTCTCTTGTAGAAATCAAAAGCTGAAAAGAGACGCTTTCATATTATCCTGTTGGGCTTATCAAGGAAATGTTGTATTCTATTAATTACCCTGGCTGGAGGCAAAAGGCTGAGAACTCTGGGAGGCTATAATTATACCACATTTTACAACTTCTTGTAATATTAGAGGGCCTTTCTAAAAATCCGTCCATCAAGCTTTACAAAAGCACAGAATCCAGCATCATGGTTGTGTCCCTCTGACTGTCTCTCAATAACAACAAAGCAAATGCATTTATAGCTGACCTACTATGCATCTACTACGTGCTTAATGGGACTACAGTATACACAACCCCCTAGGCAGTAGGCTGATTTCTTAAGAAGGCGTAGTTGAATAAGAAAGACTTCAATGGCTCCATTTGCTGCTGTAGCTACTAATGCAAGCTCCATTCAGATGACCACTGCAGTCTTCAGGCCATTAAAAAAACCCATTATTTCCTCTTTTTCCCATCCTCTTTCCCATAAGCCTCAGGTCAGGAGGAGAAAGAGATGGAAAAACCAGAGCAGGAGCAGCAGAATTGAATACTTTTCTAAGGGCACAACCATCAGCCAGCCTGAGGGGTAGCATAAAGCAGACCAAAAGAAATGAGATCTTTCTAATTGATTAAAATTGTTGACAGGGTCACTCAGTGGTGCTGTTATTACAGTTTACTGCAGGGTAAGTTAAGGTGCAGGGATTGGTGGATTTCCCTGCCAGTGGGAGGAAATATCCACCAACTGTTTTCCTTAATGTCAGCTGGGCAGAGGCTACAGAAAGAGGCAAGTTTCAACAGATAGTTCGAGCAATAGGTTTAGTCCTCTGCCAAAACTTGATGTATGAAATTAATGGGGAGGGGCGGCGGATTTCTTTTCCTGCTTTGTCTGGGAGCTTCTGTGCACCCATGGATTGCGTGTGTGGGGTTCAATCCACATAACTTCTATTATCTGTCTATTATCACCCCACACACATGGTTCAGGAATTTACAGCCAGTTTGACCTAGTGGTTAAGGCACCAGGATAGAAAACAGGAGATTTGAGTTCAATGTTAAATTGGTGTCTGGTAAAGGTCAACGGAATTCAAGAGGGGTTGGACTTGGACCATTTATAGGAACGTAACAACTCTAAGCTAATGATGTTCTTAACTCCGCCCACCAGCTCTGCCTGATCTTCTATAGTCACCCACACAATCGCACCTTCTCTCTTCTTCCTACATCACTTTATCACCTGTCGAGAGTCCCTTCTGTCTCTACTCCCCTCCATACCTCTCTCTTTCAACTCTTGATGGCATCGTTTAAATGGAGCACACAGTCTATTAAACTACTTGAACTCTAAGGTCTGGTGTATTGCGTACTCTCTCTCTGCAGCTGGGTACCCAAACTGACACAATTGCAGAGGTGGTAATCAGCAGGTTCTGACCAGTTCTGGAGAACCAGTAGTGGATATTTTGAGTAGTTTGGAGAACCGGCAAATACTACCTCTGACTGGCCCCGCCCCATCTATTCTCTGCCTCCCGGGTCCCAGCTGATTGTCTGGGTGTTCTTTTGTTGCTCTGCACAGAAGAACTGAGCTGGAAAGCAGGTTAGTGAGGTGAGGAGGGAATTGAGATTTTGCAGTAACCTTCCCCTGCTATGCCCACCAAGCCATGCCCACAGAACCGGTAGTAAAAAAAATTGAAACCCACCACTGCGCAATTGGTATATTGACTTTTGATTGCAAATCTCCAATCCAGATATGTGTGAATTAGCCACCCACTATGGATGCTCTAGTTTTCATTTTTCAAGCAAATCTTATTTCTGGTGGTGAAGTCATGATCATTAAGCTGGGAATGAACCTGCCAGGATCATTGTGAGGCGTTTTCTAAAAATATCTTGGTTGAGCGCTTGCTATTAATCACAAAATAATTCCTCCTTGTGTAAAAGGATGAGCAATATTGAATTTCCAACATGCTACACATCAAATGTTCCATAATCTGTTGAGTCTGAGTAATTCATACAGAGGGGAGGACAGCAGCAAGATAGAGGAACATTTCTAGAATGGAAAGATGAATTTTCAGAAATGGTTTTAGTGCAATTGAGGATATTTTCCCCCTTCAGAAAGGGCAGTATGACTGAACTGAAGTCAGAACTATCCCCTTAACAGTGTAGATCGTGCATAAGATTTCCCAATTAAAATCTTTCAAAGGTTTCCTTGAAGTTACACAGTGAACAGCTTCTTATTGTCAGGAACTCCTGCCTTGGCCTCTCTCCCAACTCTTAGGAATTCATCTTCATTTTCTTCATCTATTTTGCAAAGGAAGGGTCTATGGCAAGGGTCTTCAAACTTGGCAAGTTTAAGACTTGTGGACTTCAACTCCCAGAATTCCTGAGCTAACATGACTGGAGGAGGAATTTTGGAGTTCAAGTCCACAAGTCTTAAATTTGTCAAGTTTGGGTACCCCTGGTGTAGAACATAGAACAGCAGGATTGGAAGGGACCTTGGAGGTCTTCTTGTCCAAAATCCCCTGCTCGAACAGGAGACCAGGTGGGTTGGACTAGAAGACCTCAAAGGTCCCTTCCGTTCTTCTGTTATTTTTTTGTTAACATTACAAAATCTCTATAAAAGTTAAGCAACCAATTGAAAATGGCTTAGATTTTGCACTATTCTATTGGCAAATGGAATTATACGGGATGTGAACACCTGACATTCACTTTTAATCAGGGGTGGGATTCAAATTTTTTAACAACCGGTTATGTGGGTGTGGCTTAGATGGTGGCCGTGGCTTGGTGGTCATGTGACTGGGTGGGCATGGCTTGGTGGTCATGTTATTGGCTGGGTGTGTCCAACTCAATATCACACACCGAGGCACGCATCTCCTTGCCTGGCCTCTCATGATTGTGGGGATGTTGCAATAGTCGTAAGTGTGAAAAACGGTCATAAGACCTTTTTCAGTGCCATTGTAACTTTGAATGGTCACTCCACACAAGCAAAGTACCAGCAAAGGAGGAGAAAAAACTCCAGAGAAGTTCCTGAGACAGGAAGTCTAGTCCTGCCAAGAATGTTATAAGAGTTAACAGAGAGGCAGTTTCTATAAGCAACACCAGAATGTTTCCTTCCTGCCTTCCTTACAGGATTAGGCCAGTAATTTCTTCTAACAACCGGTTCTCTGAACTGCTTAGAATATTAATAACCGGTTCTAGCGAATAGGTGCAAACTGGTAGAATCCCACCCCTGCTTTTAATCCTCGGTCATTGCTCATCTGCAGTCACCATTTTAGTTACAATTATTCTTCTACCAAGAGTGATCATATTCCAAATCTTTGTGTCACTCAGTTCAGTTCAAATCTCTGACCTGAATACTTTTGACCTGCAATAAGAAGTAAAACCCTGGAGGAAACTAGGAAAGAATATAAAGTGAAAATTTTCATCCTGAAACCCTACTGGCACTAAAGATTTTAGTGATATTTGCATCAACTGTTCTAAATATAACTAAATCATCAACAGATTCAGAGGTGATATTCAGCAGGTTCTGACCAGTTCTGGAGAACCGGTAGCAGAAATTTTGAGTAGTTTGGAGAACCAGCAAATGCCACCTCTGACTGCCCGCCCCATCTATTCACTACCTCCTGAGTCCCAGCTGATCGGCTGGGTCTTCTTTTGTTACCCTGCACAGGAGAACGGAGCTGGAAAGCAGGTTAGTGGGGTAGGGAGGGAATTGGGATTTTGCAGTAACCTTCCCTTTCCACACCACCAAGCCATGCCACGCCCACCAAGCCACGCCCACAGAACCAGTAATAAAATTTTGAATCCCACCACTGAACAGGTTGATGGATATGGGACTTATGATATAATCATAATTTGTAGTAGTGGATTTGACGCAATAATTAAAAAAGGATGTGGATTTACAGCAAACACCAGACTTGGAGGAAGGAATGAAACCCAGTACTGCCATTATGTTAGATGTATTTAAGTCATGAAACAAAAAAAAGCCAATTGTCAATCAGGGGAAATATCAGGAAATCTAGGCAGTTCAAATGAATATAAAGGTTTATTGCAAGCTTAAGCAAGAATCTGAACTACTAACCGTCAGTGTAAATTGGCAGTTGATAAGAATCAATGGAATTCAAGCTGGACTGATTTAGCTCTGAGGGTAAAGATTTGTTCTGCGAGCTTTTTTATTTTATTTTTATTTATTTGTTTGTCAAACATGTACAAGATAACAAGTATAAGTATGAACATAAACAGGAACAAAGGAAGTAAATACAGATAAATGGGGACAGTAAGACAGGGACGGTAGGCCCGCTGGTGCGCTTATGCACGCCCCCTTTAAGGACCTCTTAAGAATGGGGTGAGGTCCACGGTAGACAGTTTGAGGTTGAAGCTGTGAGGGGTTGAGGCTGTAACAACTGAGTCTGGTAGGGTGTTCCAGGCATTGACCACTCTGTTGCTGAAGTCGTATTTTCTGCAATCGAGTTTACCTTGAGTTTGTATTGATTGTTTGCCCATGTATTATTGTGGTTGAAGCTGAAGAAGTAATTGACAGGCAAGATGTTATAGCAGACAATTTTGTGAACTAGGCTTAGATCAGACCTCAGGTGACGCAGTTCCAGATTGTCCAGGCCCAGAATTTCGAGCCTGGAGGCATAGGGAATACTATTGTGAGTAGAGGAGTGGAGTACTCTTCTCGAGAAATACCTCTGAACCCACTCAATCGTGTTAATGTCCGATATACAGTGCGGGTTTGTGAGTTTATTTTCCGAATGTTTCATTACCAGGCTAGGTAACACCTTCAGCGAAATTTAGGGGATGTCAGTGTCAGTGTTCTGTTTATAAGGGCTTCAGGTGTGGGTGTGTCTTGTGATGAGTCATCTGTGAGTCATCTATGAGTCTTGTGATTGGAATTTGATAAATAGATTATCTCGGGTCTGGGTCATTGGGAGGTGAACTGCTAGTGTGTGTGTGTCTGGGGGGATTGTATGAGTTAGTAGAGGGTCAGTGCTGTCTCTGGTTGACTGTGGTTGATTTGGATTCTGAGGGGTTCATAGGCTGGTTGTTGGTCCATGTGTTTGTTGATGAAATTGTTTGTGTGAAGGCTTTGATGAATTCACGTGTGTGGTGGGTGGTAACTTGGCTGAAGGTTTTTATGTTGCTCCAATTGAACTGGTGCTATTTGGTGTCAGTGTGGGTAGAGATGACTTAGCTCTCTTGTGGGTGTGAAGGGATTCGAGACTGATGATGCATTTGACTCCTCCTTCAGGCTCAGCCTGGTCATCTCCTATACCTTTTCTTGTAACTTCTCTATCTCCCTATTATACAGGTATAGATAATCCTTGATTTATGATGAAAATTTTGGGACAGTTAACTGAGTTTTGCCCCCATTTTATGACCTTTCTCACCACCGTTGTAAAGTGAATCATTGCAGTTGTTAAATTAGTAACACTGGTGTTAAGTGAATCTGGCTTCCCCTTTGACTTTGCTTGTCAGAAGGTCACAATAGGTGATCGCATGACCCCAGAGCAACCGTCATAAATATGAGTCAGTTGCCAAGCAGCTGAATTTTGGGCACATGACCATGGAGATGCTGCAACGATCGTAAATGTGTAAAATGATCACAAGTCACTTTTTTCGGTGCCATTGTAACTTTGAATGATCACTAAATAAACTTGGTAAGTCAAGGACTACAGGTAAGTCCTTGACTTAGGACCAGTCACTTAATAAACATTCAAAGCAGGGGTGGGATTCTACCGGTTCGGACTGGTTTTATAGAACCGGTTGTTATGATTCTGCACAGTTCGGAGAACCAGCAAATTGTGGCCCTGGCTGGCCCCGCCCCTCTCTGCCTGCCCCTCCCCTCCCAGTCAGTCCTTATCGTGCATGCCTGACATTGCACGCATGCCTGACATCACTGATTGCATTGTCCCACGCCCAGTTACTCCTTATTTTTCCCCTTCCGACGATCAGCTGTTCCAATGATCAACTGTGCTTGGATCCTCCTTGTTGTCTTACTGCTTCACTCAGGAGGCAAAAAGCAGCCCCCTGTGCTCCATTTTTTGCCTTCCTGGGCCCCAGAAAAGCCTTCTGGGAGCAAAACGCCCCCCAAGAGGCTTCTCTGAGGCTCAGAATGCCCCAAAACGGAGCACAGGGGAGTGCTGCATGCCTCCCCATCCTCCGTTTTCTGCCTTCCTGAGCCAAAGGGAAGCCTTCTGGGAGTAAAAATGCCCCCTCAGAGGCTTCCCTGAGGCCCAGGAGGCAAAAAAAAACCAGAGAGGGGGCTGCAAAAGAAGAAGCCATGCCTACCAAGTCACAAGGCCACACCCACCTATCCATGCCTACCCAGCCACGCCCACTGAACTGGTTGTTAAAAAAATTTGAATCACACCCCTGATTCAAAGTTATAACAGACATCCCCAAAACTATTTATGACCTGGATTCAAATTTTCAACATCTACCCTGCTCCGTATGGTCAGGTGGCCACATTTTGGAGTCTGATGATGTGAGCAAAGCTCCTCCCCTCTTCCATGCAGAGGCAAAGATGTTTGATCACATTTTCGTGGAAAACATCTCCTCTGAGGTTTTTTTAACCATACCTTTTAGACACCTCTGCCCTGGGCCTCTAATTTTCACATAAAAAAATTACAATCTATATTATAAAAGAGGAAAGGTGGCACACTGCAAAACAAAAACACCAGCTAGGTCAGCCTTTAGAGTAATCTTTGAAGAATGCCTTGGGCCCAGGGAGCCGTAGATTCTGCATCCCTGCTATTACAAGCAAAATGAAACATACACTGCAAAGTTGCATTTATAAGTTACTGACTTAGCCTATTTTTAATGGGTCAGTGTATTGAGCGCAGGCTGAGCTCTTACAGTCACAAACATCTCAAAAATAACGATGCTTAACATATTGCATGGAAGCAGCTTTTTAATTTACAGGGTAGAGGATGAACGCTATTATTAAAACAAAAACAATGTTTGTCATAGTGAAAACAGTATTTCCTCCCAGCTAATGTCTACATTAGCCAGAGAAATAATACGAGACATTTCTGCACGTACGTAGCCAAGACTCTGGTTCACATTTTCCAAACCAGAAGCATTAATTTCTCATCATTCTGTTGACTTCTGTGTTGGCAGTCACATTGGGGGCAGTGGGGAGGGGGAAGAGTCAGGGGAAAAGGATTACCAGATCGTTTCCAAATCTATTCAAGAGCTATGGAGATAGAGAAAATATCTGAAACAGAGAATACGGAGATTCCCCATGGAAGATCTAGTTTCTTTGCTGGGAAACCTTGGTAGAAGTCTGTTTATTTATTCATTTAACACACATTGCAAACCAGTCGAGTATGAGATCAGCGTGGGTGTTAATGTCTAGATGTACTTTTTACTCATGAATGAAAGCAAATAAATGAGTCCCAGGATAGCAATAGCACTTACACTTATACATTGTTTTACAGTGCCTTTCCAGACCTCTCTAAGCGGTTTACAGAGTCAGCCTATTGGCCCCCAACAATCTGGTCCTCATTTTACCCACCTCAGAAGGATGGAAGGCTGAGTCAACCTTGAGGCTGGTGAGATTTGAACTGCCAAATTGCTGGCAGCCGGCAGTCAGCAAAAGTAGCCTGCAGTACTGTACTCTAACCACTACGCCACCACGGCTCATCAGGATTATGTTGCCAGATCCAATATGGGTCTGTCACGGGGATCTGAGTTTTAGTCTTCTCAGCGTTCGGACTCATGCTGGAGCCCATCCTCAGGGAACCCTCACTCTACGGGAATGTATGTTTTGGGCACATCATATTTATGTGGTGCCTGGTTGGGCGTACTTTTTGCTGTTATTGTTTTTAGACTGTGCTTTTAAATGTACAGAGATTGTGAGGTCCCTGTTACTCTCTGAGCTTGGTTGCTTTCGTTTCATTACCCAACTAGGTAACATCATCAGTGCTTAGCATCTAGAACTGATTGGGTTACCTAGTTGGGTAATGAAATGTCTGCAAGAAAGCAACCAAGCTCAGAGAACATCAAAGGTCCTACTACAGCCCTGAGCTACAAATATTATCTTCTACTCCTATAGAGATTTCTGAAAACCCAGAATGAAGCTTTACCTAAAAACCGCCAAAGGGGTTCCCTTGGAGTGTGTGATGCAACTATTTTGGTTTGTGGGACGTAGCATTATCTGATCATCACTGCTTTGATTACCAATAACTTCGCATCTCGCTGTTTAAGGAAGTTGCACAACATTCTCAGAGACTCTTCCCATCCTGCTTACAATCTTTATGAACTGTTGCCTTCTGGCAGAAGATACAGAACAATTAAAACTCGGACCACATGTTTTCTGAATAGTTTTTCTCCCAGAGCTACAATTGCACTTAACAATGAATTTAAGGACCGCCATCAGTGAGCGGTTGGACAGTATTACTTGGTCTGTTGTGTGGATGCTTGTGTGTTTTTAGGAGGCAGGGAATTTTGGTGGGTGGGGAGGTGTTTGGGGATTGTCATGTGTGTGTGCATGTTGAGTCTGGTCTCTGGGTGCAATGTGAATTTTGTTGTATGTATACTGTGTATACTTTTAAACCATTTTTAACCATGGTTAATTAAATAAACCTTTGATACCTGCGTTTATACAAGAGCCATAAACCAGAGTGTTTCTCAAACCTTATGCAGTGGTGGATTATTAAATAAAGACTTAAAATATGTTGGCACCATTAAACAAACATCTTCTTCCCTATGTTTTCTTCTTTAAAAGCATTAAAGTTCACATTTTAAGGGAGAAGAGGATATGGCTAGGACTGCATTTTAAAACTAAAATTTATATAATAACTAAATACATCTAACATGAAGTATTATTTCCTCTTTCAAATGTTTTCCATAACCTATGGCAAAACAACAAGAACTTGTAACAGATTATTGTTGGTTGAGAATGTTGTTTGAGAAAAGTATCTTAGTACAGGTAGACCTCAATGTATGACTACATTTAAACCAGAGGTGGTATTCAGCAGGTTCTGACTGGTTCTGGAGAACTGGTAGCAGAAATTTTGAATAGTTCTGAGAACTGGCAAATACCACCTCTGACTGGCCCCGCCCCCATCTATTCTCTGCCTCCCGAGTCCCAGCTGATCAGCTGGGTCTCCTTTGGTTGCCCTGCACAGGAGAATGGAGCTGGAAAGCAGGTTAGTGGGGTGGAGAGGAAATGGGGATTTTACAGTATCCTTCCCCTGCCATGTCCACCAAGCCATGTCCACCAAGCCACACCCACCAAGCCATGTAAAAAATTTTTGAATCCCACCACTGATTTAAACTCAAAATTTCTGTTGCTAACCAAGACAGTTGTTAAGTAAGTTTTGCTCCATTTTCTTAATCTTTCTTGCCATAGTTGTTCAGTGAAACAATGCGATTGTTACGTTAGTAACGTGGTTGTTAAGTGATTCTGGATTCCCATTGACTTGTTTGTCAGAAGGTCACATGACCCCAGGACACTGCAACCGTCATAAATACATGCCAGTTGCCAATTATTCAAATTTTGATCACATGGGGAAGCTGCAATGGTTGTAAAGCGTGAAAACGGTCAGTCACTTTTTTCAGCACCGTTGCAACTTTGAAATGTGACTAAACAAATGATCGTAAGTTAAGGATGATTGACTAGCTAATAAACCTCCATGGATCATTCATGGCCCACAGACCAATTTTGAAAATCACTGCCGCAAACTATGGCTTGCAAACCCCAGTGGATATGATCCAGAAATATTCTGAATTTGGCAGAGAAAACAACTACTAGAATATATTTCCTATGACTTAAGTTATAGTTAAATGTGTGGCAGAAAGTGGAGTAAGGGTGTGTTTTTCCAAACACAGTGAAGTTGAATGTGTATAGTTTTAAAACAGCTCTGTGTGTGGTTTTGTGTGTGTGTGTGTGTGTGTACATACACATACAGTATATATAGTAGATAATGTATCTTTTTGTATGCCTATACACACACTATACTATGTAATATGTATGTACACATATGGCATATATACATAGGATTAAATCGTGTATTTTGGATGTTCAGTAGTAGTAAATAAATAGAGAGGGAAATTGTATCTCTGAGGTGAGAAGAGGCCAAAGGCACCCCTTGACGTGAGTGGTGTCAAGTTGGCCATGCCCACCCAATCACATGACCACCCAGCATACCCACCCAGTCACATGACCACCAAGCCATGCCTACCAAATAAGCCACGCCCACAGAACCGGTAGTAAAAAATTTGAATCCTACCGCTGCTTAAAGGCTCAAATAAGTACATTTGTTGTAAAAAAAACCAAAACCTATGAAGCTGTTATGAAAGAGCCCCATAGCAACTGCTATGCTCTAGGAAGGAATGTCAGCAATGCTGTATAATCGAACTTTTTCTTCTGCTGGTTCTACTTGAAGGACCAGCCGTCATACTTCTCTTCCTCATTTTGGTACTGATCTCATATCAGGATGTTTATTTTTGATCGTGTGAGAACTAACTTCCATAGAACTAAAAATCAAAATAAAACACATTAAGATTCAGTACAATGTGTCCCAGGATCACAGAGATATTTCATTTAAGGATGTTCAGTCAAAACTCCAAAACAAATCAACTTTCCAAGTCAAATCGGAAAGATTAATTGAAATGACAAATAGAATTTATTCAGTTTGAATCAAGGAGAATTCTTACCATGTCTGTGAACTAATTTAAAAAACAACAACAACTTGATTTGACAATTTGGAACAGTATTTTAAATTAAAGCATACTGACATTTCAAAATGTGAGGATTCAAATTGAACTAATGAATGCTTCAAATCAAAATGCTTATTAAAATAGGAACAGAGCCAGATTGGGTCCAAACCAATCTTTGGGTGAGGAAAATCTGATTGTCATATGGAGATAAAAGGTTCATTTCTTTCAAAAATACAACTCTGTCATTTAGTTACCCCAATTTCCAGTCAATAGCATGCTGTTTGTTAACTATTAGAGTAGAGAAATTGTGTGTGCTCCAACGCTAGAAGTTTTTAAGAAGAGACTGGACAACCATTTGTCTGAAATGGTATAGGGCAGTGATGGCTAACCTTTTCGGCACCAAGTGCCCAAAGCACACATGCGCACATCCCCAAAATGCAATGCGCGCGCACCCTGTGTATGCACCTTGTCCCTCTTGTATGTGTGTGTGACCCCTTGCATGCGCACATGACCCCCCATGCATGTGCCCCACCCCGTGCATGTACATGTGACCCCTCCATGCATGCACTCACCCCACTGTGCATGTGACCCCTGTGCGTGCGCCCTACCCCCATGCATGCACGGCAGAGACCCAAAGACCAGCTGGCTGGCAAGAGGCGCGTGGCAGAGCTGAGCTGGATGATGGCTCGCATGCCCAGAGAGAGGGCTCTGCATGCCACCTCTGGCATGCACGCCATAGGTTCGCTGTCCCATGGGTGTAGGGTTTCCTGCTTGAGCAGGGGGTTAGACTAGAAGACCTCCAAGGTCCCTTCAATCACTTGTTCTGTTACCCTGTTATTGTTAAATCTAACCTACAAAAGTCTAAATGACCATTAGATGGAAACAAAGTGCTTGAGTATCTCTTCACTGCCACCTAGTGGTTGTGTCTAGTCTTGCAGCCTAAAATCTGGCATCCTTGTCTTAGAATTTGAGCTTCATATACAACTTGTCCTCAACGTGCAACCATTGGTTTGGCCACCATTCAAAATTGCAACGGCACTGGATAAACAGTGACTTACAACCAGTCCTTGGGTTTACAACAGTGGTAGGATTCAAATAGAGCCTTGGTGGTGCAAGCTGTTAAACACCTAGCACTTAGCTCCGGCTGCCTGCAATTAGTGCAGGCTCGAATCCCACCAGGCTCAAGGTTGACTCAGCCTTCCATCCTCCTGGGGTAGGTAAATTGAGGACTCAAGATTGTTGGGGGCAATAAGCTGCCCTTGTAAAAATGCCGCTTGGGGGGGCCAAAAAGCCCTAATAATAAGCAGGCATACACAATAGAATGAAGGCTATTGCTGAGCACATTGGGTTGTGCTCCAAAGATTGTAAGCCGCCCTGAGTCTCCGGAGAAGGGTGGCATATAAATGTGAATAATAAAAGAAGAAATTAACAACCGGTTCTCTGCTCTAATGATTTCTTCCAACAACCAGTTCACCAAACTGCTCAGAAAGTTAACAACCGGTTCTCCCAAACTGGTGCGAACTGGCTGAATCCCTCCACTGGTTCATAATCATCTCAATATCCCCACAGCCATGTGATCAAAAGTGGGCTCTTGGCAACCAGCACGTATTTATGAGGGGTCACCGTTTCTGTCCTTCCCATCTGGCTTCTGACAAGGAAAATCAATGGGGAAAGCTGGGTTCGCTTAAGAACTGAATGATTCCACTTAACAATCGTGCCAGAAAGAGTCGCAAAACCAGGTGGCTTACTTAACAACTGGCCTTGGTTAGCACAGAAATCCTAATCCCAATTCCAGAACTCCAGTCCTGAAGTTATCTGCGAAACTGCAATAGCTACTCACATTTACAGCTGGGCTACAACTCAACTTGGTTCTTCACGTCTAAAATTAAAAGACCAGCTTTTCCTTTCCAGTTTATTTGTGGAATATGGTAAATTAGTACATTGGCTTCTACAGAAAAAAAGGAAAACTAATTAAAGGAGTACATAATAGCATCCAGTCACCGCTATATTTGTCTCTGGCTGCAGCTTGACCTCATGCCCATTCAGTTTGGTTCAAAGCCCAGATTCCATTCTATGCAGAGCTGTCTACATCACGGTCTATGCTACAAAAGGAAAGGAGGGGGTGTGTTGCATTTGCTGCTTGTCAGTCTCCGCATTACAACAGACACTTCATTTTATTCTCACTATAAAAGCTTTTTTTCCCCTACTGAAACTCAACTGCCAATTGTAATGCTTGATCCAAAGTCAAGTTGGATATTTAATTTCACAAAGTACCATTTTGTATTCTTATTTTCTTCTCCAGCAAAGGACGTACACAGGTAGTCTTTGGCTTACCGTCACAATTGGGCCCAATGTTTCCATTGGTAAATGAGACAGTTGTTAATGAGTTTTGTCCCATTTTATGAACTTCCTTGCATAGTTGCTCTGATGACCCGGGGTGTGGCACAAAGGCAACCCAGTCAGATAATCAGTAGGAGTCCCTTTATCAGCTTCAACTTTCCCCCAATGTCCTGCTTACCTTCTGGGCTGGATAAAAACTCTCCCAGGAACAGCTTTTGGGCTGCAGAGGATCAAGTCCAAAACATGGTCAACAAAAACTGTAACTATAAGTCCAATCAAGGCAAAATGAGATAATTAGCCTGGCAGGGCAAGAGAAAGAATTCCAGGTGTGAAGGCACGGCAATAACTCAACATGGTTGGGAAGATGCCAGGAACGCAGATAATCAAAGTCAACACAAGATAAACTCAAGTTTGCTCCCAGCAGCTGCCGCACTCAGCATGCATCTTTTTAAAACTCTCTTCCCAGCTGTGCCTAATGAAGGGAATCAAGGCCCTTTCCTCCTCCATAAGCCATGCAACCCACATTGCTCTCTTCTCCATTCCTCCCTGCGTGGCCTAGGATGATGGTGGGCCTGGGTCTTCCTCTGAACTCCCTCTCCCTTGTTCTACCTCTTCCCTGCTCTGCCCAGCCGACTTTGCCCTTCCCCAGTTTCCTCCACAGCCAACGGAGTCACACTCCCACTCCCTGTGTCAGCTGTTCATCTTCCTCCTCGGATTCAGACTCCGACAGGGGCACGACAGTTGCTAAATCAATCCCTCCAGTTGTGAAGTTAGGAGCATGGCGGCAAAGTGAATTAGGCTTCCCCATTGATTCTGCTTGCCAGAAGGTCGCAAAAGGGGATCACATGACCTCGGGGGACACATCAACTGTCATAAATATGAGCCAGTTGCCAAGTGGCTGAATTTTGATCATGTGACCATTTGGACGCTGCAATGATTGTAAGTGTGAAAAATGGTCACAGCTTAGTCACTTTTTAAAGTGCCATTCACTAAACAAATGGTTTTAAGTCAAAGGACTGCCTGTAAATCTTGGGTTAACAAAATATGCCATGCCCAATTAAGGGAAATGATGAACTAATGTGATGACCTTTCTACAACATGCGTAATCATATAGCAATAGCAATAGACTTATATACTGTTTCACAATGCTTTTATAGCCCTCTCAAAGCAGTTTACAGAGTCAGCCTATTGCTCCCAACAATCTGGGTCCTCATTTTACCCACCTTGGAAGGATGGAAGGCTGAGTCAACCTTGAGCCTGGGGAGATTCGAACTGTCAAACTGCAGGCAACTGGCTGCAGCAGAAGTAGCTTGCAGTACTGCACTCTAACCCCTGTGCCACTGAGGCTCAATATGTTACATTTGTGTTCTTAGATAACATATTGTGTGACCTGCACCTGTTTGAATATTCAATCCTTCCTTCCCTCTTCCTAGCCATATATTGCTTCCTGTATTAGGCAGTACAGGTAGTTCTCACCTTACAACCTAAATTGAGCCCAAACTTTTGTTGTTAAGTGAAACATTTGTTAAGTGAGTTTTTTCTTGCCGGAATTGCTGAGGGAAATCATCACAGTTGGTACATTGGAAATGCTGCAATGGTTGTGTGAAAAAGGATCATGTGTCACTTACTTCGGCGACGTTGTATCTTTGAACGGTCACTAAATGAACTGCTGTAAGTTGAGGACTACCGGTACAGAGTGTCCTCAGTTAACAATGACAACTGGTTAACTTGATGGTACATAATCAAGCAATTGTGGCATACTAGCGGCTTACCAGTGGGGACAAAATTGTACATGAGAGAATGATAGTGATGTGAAATCCACTGGCCCTTTTTACTGTGTTCTAAAATTGATGACCCATCCAGACTGCTCTTTAACTTACATTTCATCTCTGTATAACTAAGCATATCCCCTGACAGATCACAATGGATAGTTCTCTAGTGTGTATCGGTTGATTAAAAGGAGGAAGGAGGAGGAGGAGGAGGAGGAAGGAGGAGGAGGAGCAGGAGGAGAAGAAGAAGAAGAAGAAGAAGAGGAAGAAGAAGACTGAATAGTAAATTAATAGGTGGTTGGCAAATATCATTTCAGTTTGCTATCCTTGCTTTGCTTCTCTGAAACAAATAAAGATCACTCTTCATCTACTTCTCCCAGACTTTCTCAAGCCTAGCCAGTTCTAAGTCAGCCCTACAATTATGCTTCCTCCCAAGCACATTTTGTTTTCTAAAATAAGATATGAGAACTTCCCAGCTATCCTCAGCAGTGTCTCCGTGGGGAACTGTAATTCTCCTGCGAAGGGTGTTCCCATCAGTTCCAATTGTCTTGACCCACTAAAGATTGGGTCAGCTTCTCATGCGTGTCCTTTTCTATCTCTCTCTCCTTCGTTTTTTCAAAGTCTGTGGATTTGTCGAGTTTGGATGGTCAGTTTTGATTTCCTTGAAATGTGCACTGGTTTTCACATACATTTCCTCAAACAATACTTTTACGGATATAGGTATCTGCATAATTTTCCTGAGGTAATACTTACAGGTGAAAGTCGAAAAATTAGAATATCGTGCAAAAGTTCATTTGTTTCCATAATGCAGCTTAAAAGGTGAAACCAATATATGAGATAGACTCATTAAATGCAAAGCAAGATAGTTCAAGCCGTGAGTTGTCATAATTGTGATGATTATGGCTTACAGCTCATGAAAACCCCAAATCCACAATCTCAGAAAATTAGAATATTACATGCAATCAATAACAAGGATTGTACATAGAACAATATCGGACCTCTGAAAAGTATAAGCATGCATATGTACTCAGTACTTGGTTTGGGCCCCTTTTGCAGCAATTACTGCCTCAATCCGGCGTGGCATGGAAGCTATCAGCCTGTGGCACTGCTGAGGTGTTATGGAAGACCAGGATACTTCAGTAGCGGCCTTCAGCTCTTCTGCATTGTTTGGTCTCATGTCTCTCATCTTTCTCTTGGCAATGCCCCATAGATTCTCTATGGGGTTCAGGTCAGGTGAGTTTGCTGGCCAATCAAGCACAGTAATCCCACAGTCATTGAACCAGATTTTGGTGCTTTTGGCAGTGTGGGCAGGTGCCAAGTCCTGCTGGAAAATGAAGTCAGCATCCCCATAAAGCTCGTCTGCAGAAGGAAGCATGAAGTGCCCCAAAATCTCCTGGTAGACGGCTGTGTTGACCCTGGCCTTAATGAAGCACAGTGGACCAACACCAGCAGATGACATGGCTCCCCAAATCAACACAGACTGTGGAAACTTCACACTGGACTTCAAGCATCTTGCAGTGTGTGCCTCTCCATTCTTCCTCCAGACTTTGGGTCCTTGGTTTCCAAATGAGATGCAAAAGTTGCTGTCATCAGAAAAGAGGACTTTGGACCACTGAGCAACAGACCAGGTCTGTTTTCCTTTAGCCCAGGTAAGACGCTTCTGATGACATTTGAAGCTCATGTCCAGGATCCGTCTGTGTGTGGTGGCTCTTGATGCACTGATTCCAGCCTCAGTCCACTCCTTGTGAAAGTCCCCAACACTTTTGAATGGCCTTTTCTTGACAATCCTCTCCAGGCTGCGGTCATCCCTGCTGCTTGTGCACCTTTTTCTTCCACATTTTTCCCTTCCACATAACTTTCTATTAATGTGCTTTGATACAGCACTTTGGGAACATCCAACTTCTTTTGCAATTACCTTTTGAGGCTTTCCCTCCTTATGGAGGGTGTCAATGATGGTTTTCTGCACAACTGTCAGGTCAGCAATCTTTCCCATGATTGTGATTCCTACTGAACCAGACTGAGAGACCATGTAAGGACTCAGGAACCCTTTGCAGGTGTTATGGCTGAATCAGCTGATTAGAGTGGGACACTTTGACCCTAGAATATTGCACCTTTTCATAATATTCTAATTTTCTGAGATTGTGGATTTGGGGTTTTCATGAGCTGTAATCATCACAATTATGACAAATCACGGCTTGACCTATCTTGTTTTGCATGTAATGAGTCTATCTCATATATTAGTTTCACCTTTTAAGTTGCATTACGGAAAGAAATGAACTTTTGCACGATATTCTAATTTTTCGAGTTTCACCTGTATACGTTCTTGTATATTATTTTTGGTGAATGTATTAATTCGATCTGTTTTTATTTGTGAGGTTTATAACCTGCTTTTCCTTCAGGTGAAATCAAGGCAGCATATATCTTTATCTCTACAATTTATCTCTAGAACAACCCTGTGAGATAGGTTGGGGAAAGAGAAAGGGAGGGAGGGAGGGAGGGAGGGAGAGAGCTTAGAGCCATATCACCTGATTAACGTTTGTGGCTAAAGGTGAACACCAGCATGGGGGTGTATTTGTCCCTAATTCAACACCTTAACTACTATATCCCACAGGCTTTCAACATATATACACGTGGCTCTTGCCTCCACAATCCACAACTGAGTGCAAAATTTCTGTTGCTAAGCAAGACAGTTGTTAAGTGAATCAATGTAGTTATTAAGTAACACGGTTGTTACATGAATCTGGCTTCTGCAGTGACTTTTCTTGCCAGAAACTTGCAAAAAGTGATCACATGACCCCAAGATACTTCAACCGTCATAAATGTGAGTCAGTTGCCAAGCATCTGAGTTTTGATCACATGACCATGGGGATGCTGCAATAGTCGTAGGTTGTGAAAAAGCGGTCATAAGTCACTTTGAACGGTCACTAAATGAAGTGTTATAAGTTGAGGACTCTGTATATGGTTTGGGTTCACACAAAATGCTAAGGCTTCTTTCTCAGAAACTAACCCAAGTTAAGACCGGCTAAACTTAATATACATTGTTCAAATGTGACAAGGCTTTTAACTAATCCAGTTATATTGGTTAAATTAATAAAACTAAAATCATCCTTCAGTTACTTTGGTTTTGGCCTGAGAGTGAAGTTAGTCGCTATCAGGAGTGGGCTGCTGGGGGTTTGCAGGGAGAGTCCTGTTGGAAGAAATATCCTTCTGGGTTCAGTTCCAAGTGGGGAAAAAGACACTGGAAACATGGAGGCTGCTTGGAAAGTTTAATGGTGAACAGGACCACATGGTCTGGAGCTCCAGAGAAAGAGGATCACATACTTGAAGAAGATCAAGGAAAAAAAAGGGGTGAGGTGCTGAGATTATCTGGGTTTTATAACCTTTGTTGGGATTTGAATTGAAGCTTGTTTCTAATTGGTTGTCAGACTCCCATGAGGGGCAACTCTGTAGGCTGTCCTGAGTTCCAAGCTTGGTTGACCCTTGCTGGATGATCTATGCCCCCAAAAGGGCCCTTGGCAATTGCTATAGCTTTACCTGGAGACCTTTCTTATGTAAAGTATTCTGGCTCAGGCCTTAATGGCCCACCCATTAACAAAGGTGGGGGTGAGATTCTGCTTCTGGGTTTCTACTCTTTTTAGGGGAAATATTCTGCCTTTTTAAATATTTATTAGAATATTTCTAGGAGAGGGGTGGGTGCTAACTTCCTACAGTCCCTAGCTAAGATTCTGTGCAGTTTGGAGAACCCCCAAATCCCACTCCTGGCTGGCCCCACAAACCCTTCCCCTCCCAGGAGTCCCCACACGGCCCGTTTTGGATGCAGGTAAGTGCAGGGCACGCACGGAGGCTCGGGGAGGGTGAAAAACAGGACTCCCGGAAGTTCGGAAAGGCTGGAAATGGGCCTGTTTCCAGCTTCCAGAGAGCCTCCAGAGCCCAGGGAGGCTGTTTTCACCCTCTCGGAGGCTCAAGAAAAGCCTCCAGAACCTGGGGAGGGCAAAAACGCCCCCCCCCGCCATGGTGCAAGAGGCAGAGAAGGCCATGCCAACCATGGCCATGCCCACCCAGCAACCAGGAAACCCTTTGCTAAAATTTTTGAAGCCCACCCCAGGTCACTATGATTTATTGAGATACTTGTCAAAAAGCAAAGTGTAGTTTGCAAAGCATAGATTAATGCAATCCACAAATGTGAACCTTTGTTAAGTGTGTTGAAAGAAATATCCTTCTGGGTTCAGTTCCAAGTGGGGAAAAAGACACTGGAAACATGGAGGCTGCTTGGAAAGTTTAATGGTGAACAGGACCACATGGTCTGGAGCTCCAGAGAAAGAGGGTCACATACTTGAAGAAGATCAAGGAAAAAAAAGGGGTGAGGTGCTGAGATTATCTGGGTTTTATAACCTTTGTTGGGATTTGAATTGAAGCTTGTTTCTAATTGGTTGTCAGACTCCCATGAGGGGCAACTCTGTAGGCTGTCCTGAGTTCCAAGCTTGGTTGACCCTTGCTGGATGATCTATGCCCCCAAAAGGGCCCTTGGCAATTGCTATAGCTTTACCTGGAGACCTTTCTTATGTAAAGTATTCTGGCTCAGGCCTTAATGGCCCACCCATTAACAAAGGTGGGGGTGAGATTCTGCTTCTGTGGTCCTACTCTTTTTAGAAGAAATATTCTGCCTTTTAAATATCTACCAGAATACTTCATTTTTCTAGGAGAGTTGGGTGCCAACTTCCTACAAGTGAATTTTGTTCCATTTTACCACCTTTCTTGCCACAGTAATTCAGTGAATCACTGCAGTTATTAAGCTAGTAACACAGTTGTTAAGTGAAACTGGCTTCCTGCGCTGGTTAAACAGTATATAGTTAGTTTGGGAATGAGAGCTGTCCCCTTAAGGGAATGCCTCATGGGAAATGTAGTTAATGCCTCATGGGAAATGTAGTTCATGTCATGTGGTCGCATCTGTACTCCTGATTGGTCACTGAATTGACCTCTGGCTGGGTTGTGGGGTGTTTTGGTCATTCTTACCTGGACCCAGCAACGTGCTGGAGTCTCCTCTTGCTGTATCATTATGGGATGAAGATAACTATCTTTTCACACTAGGAAGATGACAGTGCAAAGATTGGACATTAGATGAATCTCAACATAAATATAAATAAATAAATAAATATAAATAAATAGATAAATATTGCCTGAGATGAGACACTTCCTTATTGACTTTTCTTGCCAGAAACTTGCAAAAGGTGATCACATGACCCCAGGATACTTCAACCGTCATAAATATGAGTCAGTTGCCAAGCATTCAAATTTTGTTCATGCAACCATAGGGATGCTGCAAAGGTCGTTAAGTATGAAACATGGTCATCAGTTACTTTTTTCAGTGCTTTTGTAACTTCAAACGATAACTAAAGGAAAGGTTGTAAGTCAAGGAGTATCTGAAATTTCGTACAGACTTTCTTAGTATATATTTCTTTAAAAAAAAATTGCTGAACAATTGAAAAATTCCCTAAAGATTGAATCTTGAATCATTGTTAAGTCACGATCGGTTCAAAATGAAATTTGTTTGAAACCTTTTGAATTTATTTGCTACTTTCACATCCCACCATTCTCAGTGATGTGCAGTAGTGTACAATATTATGGGGAAAAGAACACAAGTTGTCCCTGCACAAAAACACAAGAAGTTGCACACGCAGCTGCCAACCTTGAGAAATACTTTCTGTTCACATGACTGAAGTCACTCAGGCCATGTTAAAGGTTACGCAGGGACAAAAGGAAGCAACTTGCATTCTCAAGCTCAGGATCATCCCAAAACCCAGCTTTGTGTCAAAAATGGTGGAAGTGATGCATGCATTTACATAACGTTACTGAAACTCGTGAGTGTTTTTTCCTCACTCAAATTTTTTTTTACTTTATTCAGCTATATTAGATGCTGCAGCCTATTCAGAAACTTCAGCAATTTTTAGGTTTTCGCCTTTACCAGCCATAGAAAGGATGAAATAACAGATGGAACTTCTTAATCAGCTGATTGTTATTTACAGAAGACTTACCCTGGCCCTAGCAGCTGTACAAAGTCAGAATAACAGAATAATGAAGTTGGAAGGGGCCTTGTAGGTCTTCTATCCAACCCTCCAAGCCAAGATACTTGGTGTTTTTCTCAGATTTATGGTCAGTTGCCCAGGAGAACAAACTGAGATTGGACCACTAACAGTTGAGGACAACATAGGAACAACTGAAATTTTGTGGGTGTCAGCAGCCAAAAAAAAAAAAATCAAATGCAATCCTAGGTCACCTTAATGGAGGAATAGAATCAAGATCACAGAAAGTATTAGTGCCTCTTTATAAACCCTTAATAAGACCACACTTAAGAGTACTGCATCCAGTTTTGGTCCCCATGTTATAAAAAAGATATTGAGATTCTGGAAAGAGTGCAGAAAAGAGCAACAAAGATGATTAGAGAAAGGGAAGCTAAAACATATTTGATTTGATTTGATTTATTGGATTTCTATGCCGCCCCATCTTCCGAAGGAGTCAGGGCGGCGCACAATCATAAAAACACTATAAATATAAATACTATACCGTTTTAAAAAGAAATTAAACATGAAACCCAATAATCTAATTTAAAATAACACTATTCAAATTAAAAACCCCATCCCCCTCCTCAGTCCAGGTTGGCAAGTTGGAACAACCATGTTTTCAGGCCCCGCTGGAAGGACCGGAGGTTGGGAGCCACCCGAAGTTCCAGGGGCAGCCGGTTCCATAGGGTTGGTGCTCCCACAGAGAAGGCCCTACCCCTGGGGGTCACCAGCCGACATTGTCTGGCCGACGGCACCCCAAGGAGGCCCTGTCTGTGGGAGCGCACAGGACGTTGGGAAGCCGTTATTGGCAGCAGGGTCTCCCTCAAGTATCCCGGTCCTAAGCCATGAAGAATGAAGAATGGTTGCAGGAATTGGGTATGTCTAGTCTAGTGGAAAGAAGGACCAGGCGTGACATGATAGCAACCAGTGGTGGTATTCAATTTTTTTTACTATCGGTTCTGTGGGCATGGCTTGATGGGCGTGGTATGGCTTGGTGGGCATGACAGGGGAAGGATACTGTAAAATCCCCATTCCCTCTCCACCCCGCTAACCCGCTTTCCAGCTCCGTTCTCCTGTGCAGGGCAACAAAAGAAGACCCAGCCAATCAGCTGGGACTCGGGAGGCAGAGAATAGATGGGGGCGGGGCCAGTCAGAGGTGGTATTTACCGGTTCTCCGAACTACACAAAATTCCGCTACCGATTCTCCAGAACCTGTCAGAACCTGTTGAATACCATCTCTGATAGCAACGTTCCAATATTTGAGGGGCAGCCCCAAAGCAGATGCATCAACCTATTTTCCAAAGCACCAGAAGGCAAAACAAGAAACAATGGGTGGAAACTAATCAGGGAGAAAACCAGCCTAGAACTAAGGACAAATTAATTAACCAATTAACCAGTGAGACTGCTTGCCTCCAGAAGTTGTGGGTGCACCATCACTGGAAATTTTTAAGAAGATATTGGACAACCATTTGTCTGAAATGGTATAGGGTCCGTCTCTTACAATACCAGGGGGTTGGACTAAAAGACCTCAAAGGTCCCTTCCAGCTATGTTATTCTGATTTCTATTTGGCATGATTTTTAAAAGTGGGAATGAAGATCTTTTAGACTCCTCCTGTTCCCGTCTCCACCCACCCCAAAAGCAATTGAAAGCAAAACAAAAACCCGTTGAAATATATGAGCCCCGCCTGTGCCAGTAATGTGAAAACCTCACCAGATACACATACAGATTAACAGAGTTGGAAAGGACCTTGTAGGTCATCTAGCCCGCTGCCCTGCCCAAGGAAACCCTGCTTACACCATTTTTGACAGATGGCAGTCCAGTGTCTTCTGCAGCCCGGCAGAAGATCAGGAGACTGCAGGATGGCCCCTGACCTTCCTAGGCCTGGCTGCTTCTGTTTTGGAGGTTTTGTTTATTGAAGAACAGATAGCCCTGGAGACTTACTGTGTTCTTCTAACATTGTTTATTTACAGATATAGAAGCAGCAAAAGACAGAGGGGCTGTTTAATGATAAAGCAGCCTTCGGCTTCCTAACCGTCCAAACATACTGTAAATCTTACAGCCTGCTTGATGCTTTCTAAGAAGTCAGATTCCAGGAGATTTCCTTTGCTTTCAGTGACAGCGTTGGGAAGCATTGGGTCCAGCAACGAACAAACACAAGAGATTAAAATCCTCAACACGGGGTAGTTTGTTTATTGTAATTTCACAGTTTAATTTGACTTTGCTTTGGGGGAGGGTTTCTCAAAAGGTGGAATGTAAATATTGTGAACTTCAAAAAGTTGCCTCAAGAACGAGCAAAGCTTTCCCGGTTGCAATGTTTGAGGCTTTGTAGTTTAGAAACATAATACACACACACACACAGACACACACAGAGAGGGAGGGAGGGAGAGAGAGAAAGAGAGAATGAGGACACAGCAAGCAGGGCAAAGGGGATTTTGGCCTTTACAAACTTAGAAGATCACCTTAAATCACCTAATAAAACTAAGTAGCAAGAGATTTTTTGACAAAAGAAAGAACTCTTCACACAGTGCACATTTAAAAATGGAGTTCACAGCCACAAGATATACAGGTAATCCTCAACTTACAACACGTTGTTTAGTGACCAAAGTTACAACGGCACTGAAAAAAAGTGACTAATGGCAGGTCCTTGTACTTATCATCATTGCACCCCCATAGTTACATGATCAAAATTCAGGTGCTTCGCCACTAGCAAACATTTAACTCTAAGGTTAAGTTTAAACTTTATTGTCATTGTACATCATGTATACAACGAAATTGGTTTAGCCTTTCTGGTGGAATCCATAAAAAGAAAATACAAGACAAGATGAAGAGTATAGATCAGGGATATGCAACCTGCGGCTCTGGAGCCACATGCGGCTCTTTTGGCCCTCTGCTGTGACTCCCTGTCAGCTGATCCTACCACTGGCTGGCCCCTCCCCTCCCCTCCCTGCCCCTCCTTGCCTGGCCTGAGAAGGTAAGGGTGATGGCAGGGGATGGAGACTCGCTCCATATTCCAAAGCAGGAGGTGACTGGGTGGGAGTGAGTGATGTGGAGTTGGCCACGCCCACCCAGTCACACCGGTTGTTAAATTATTGGCTCCCAGGGTTTTCTTTTCTGTGGGAAACTGGTCCAAATGGCTCTTTTGAGTGTTTAAGGTTCAGACCTCTGGTCTGGAGAATAATCTCTATGAAAGTAATTGGGGGGTGGAAACCAACTAGTCATACATTTCCGTATGCATGTGAAGTGATTGTGATTGTGTTTAAGAGATTTATGATGGCTGGACATCCCAAGGTCACATGATCACTATTTGCGACCTTCCCAGCCAGGAAGAAGAGACTCCTCACTAAATGTATTTATTGTCCACCTGTTTATTTACTGTACTTAATTTCACTACAACTGGGGAAACTGGTTTTCCCAGTTGCAATGCATGGCTGCGAAAGTTGGGCCATAAGAAAGGCTGAGCGCCAAAGAATTGAGGCCTTTGAACCAGAGGTGGTATTCAGCAGGTTCTGACCAGTTCTGGGGAACCAGTAGCGGAAATTTTGAGTAGTTCGGAGAACCAGCAAATACCACCTCTGACTGGCCCCGCCCCCATCTATTCTCTGCCTCCCGAGTCCCAGCTGATTGGCTGGGTCTTCTTTTGTTGCCCTTCACAGGAGAACAGAGCTGGAAAGCAGGTTAGTGGGGTGGGAAGGGAATGGGGATTTTGCAGTGACCTTTCCCTGCCACGCCCACCAAGCCTCACCCTGCCCACCAAGCCACGCCCACAGAACTGGTAGTAAAAAGAATTTAATCCCAGTACTGCTTTGAACTATGGTGCTGGAGAAGCCTCCTGCGAGTCCCTTGGACTGCAAGGCCATCAAACTGTTCAGTCCTAGAGGAGGTCAATGCTGACTGCTCTTTAGAAGGCCAGAAAAAGTTAGCCCCTCCTCTAACATTTTCTGGATAATGCTGCATGATTGTAAGCTGTAGACTACCTGTAATTATTTACCCATGTAATTTGGGAGGGGGAGGGCAAGAGAAGGCAGGAAAGAATAGATAAATGAAAAGTTAGACCCTCTTCTAACATCTTGTGCATAAAGTGAGAGGTTACTTGACTACTTTTTCCTGGAAGTTTCCCAAAGCAAAAGGATGTGACTTTACAGCTGTCCCAGATTCCAGCTACTTCGTTCTTCCCCTTCCAACATTTTCACCTTTCACTGAGCCTACTTGATTCTCATCTAAATGTTTTCTGACAAGTCCCTCTCTAGAAGTGTTTCTTTTTCCTAACACTTTCTGGCAGTGGGGTATACACTTCGGCAAAACCTTGTGCCCCTAACTTCCCTCTCGTATTTGAGTGACATATTGAGGCCACAAATGCAGCCAACACTCAGAAACGGAATGCTGGAAATAAGAGATGATGACGGTAGAACAATAAATTGTCCCTTTCCAAAGTGGTACAGTAACGGTTTTACTTTGTAGCAGCAAAATGATGGAAAAATTTTTTGTCCACCTGAAAGTCTAAGGTATTTACTGTAGCTCTCCAGAAGTGGTTAAACACCCAGCATTCTTCATTGCTGGCAACACAGGTACTTCTTGATTTATGAATGGTCGCTTAGAGACCATTCGAAGATTCGTCGGATCTCCCCAGAACTTCTTACGACCTGGTTTTAAAATTCCTTCTCCCCCATGGTCATGGGATCACAATTCAGGTGCTTGATAATTGGCCTGCATTTTAAGGCTGTTTATAGTGTCCTGGGGCCAACTGACCATCATTTATGATGTTCAGTGTTTCATCAGGCCCAAGCAACCTGGTTTATTATATGCTACATTTTTCTCTTTGTATGAAATTTGGTCAGCTGCCAGGTGAGTCGCTAAAAACTTCCTGTTGCACACTGCAAGGCGAAGTTGGCTCAGAAAACACTGCTCTAAAGTGACTTCACATAAATCAGATTCAGTTCGGTATTGGCTGACTTCACAGGATGCCTTAAACTATAAACTAGCCAATGACACCATGTCAGGGAATCATGCAGCCAGTGTCCAAATGGAGTCAGAGACACGGAATAGAAGAATAGAATAACAGAGTTGGAAGGGACCTTGGAGGTCTTCTAGTCCAACCCCCTGCTTAGGCAGGAAACCCTACACCACTTCAGACAAATGGTTATCTAATCGCTTCTTAAAAACTTCCAATGTTGGAGCATTTACTACTTCTGGAGGCAGGTTGTTCCACTGATTAATTGTTCTAACTGTCAGGAAAGGCTGACAAGGACTTGTGGTTTTTTATAAATAAATATATTTACAGTAAATAAGAGGCAAACAGGAGAATTGTCAGGTAAATCAATGACAAGGAATAATGGATGGAAACTGAACAAGGAGAGATTTAACCTGGAAATAAGGAGAAACTTTCTGACAGTGAGAACAATCAACCAATGGAACAGCTTGCCCTCAGAAGTTGTGGGAGCGCCATCACTTGAGACTTTCAAGAAGAGGTTGGACTGCCATTTGTCAGAAATGGGTTAGAGTCTCCAACTTGGGTGGGGGGTTGGACTAGATGACCTACAAGGTTCCTTCCAACTCTGATTATCTGTTATCTGTTATTAACGCAGCAGGAACATCATCAGCTAAATCACAGAGAGCACACACAACACAGAGAGAAAGAAGACGGGGAATCAAGAAAACTCATCCTTTATCATCACAGCAACAAATTACAGCTCAGATTTCCCCATGCAATGGCCAGCTCTCTTTACCCATTAGCTATAACTGAGTGTTCTTACTCATTGTCCAAACCTTCACTGCTCCAGCTATTAAATTTTCAAATATCTCAAACACACCATAGTCTACCTATGGCCTACATTCTGATTCAGTATGTTGTACACATCCAAGCAACTGGGCTAATTAAGAAACCACATTAGTCATGGAGTAAATATGTTGTACGAACAGAGCTGCTCTGAGATATTATGAGATAAGAGCAAGATTATGTTGCCATGGAATCGGACAGGTTTTTATTCGAACACCCCTCCTCTTATAAAGGCAGAGTTGCTGTGTGCGTGTATCTGTGAGAGAGTGGTAATTTGATGATAATAACTTCTGAAACTGCCTTGAGGGTTTGAGAATGTTGTACAAGTAATGTTTGCAGGAAGCCGCTTGCCTATAGCAACGTGATCTTCAGATGACCGATCAGCAGAAGGCTTCTCCATGATCTGGTTGACAGTTTCATGTGGTGGAGGTTTAGAGCATGATAGACTAAAACCAGAAAGCTTCAGGAAAGCATAGGATGGGTATACATTCTTGCCTATTGGTGGGACGACTTTGATATTGCTTAATCTACTACACCTTTCTTTTTAATCTAGAATAGATAAATGGGAATAAACGGAGACAGTAGGACAGGAACAGTAGGCATGCTGGTGCGCTTATGCACGCCCCCTTACAGACCTCTTAGGAATGGAGTGAGGTCCACGGTTGACAGTTTAAGGTTAAAGTTTTGGGAGTTTGAGGATGTAACAACAGAGTCAGGTAGTGAGTTCCAGGCAATGATCATTCTGTTGCTGAAATCGTATTTTCTGCAATCGAGTTTGGAGTGGTTTACTTTGAGTTTGTATCTACTGTTTGCCTGTGGGTTATTGTGGTTGAAGCTGAAGTAGTCATTGATAGGTAGGACCCTGTAGCAGACAATTTTGTGTACTAAGCTTAGGTCAGACCGTAGGTGGCATACTTCTAAGTTGTCTAGGTCCAAAATTTCAGAACTGGTGGTAGAAGGGATTCTATTGCGGGCTGAGGAGTAGAGTACGCTTCTCGTGAAATACCTCTCATGAGATACTCTATGATATAATTGTATGTTAAAATATGCAAGAATATACTTATTGGACAGGCTGCTTAAAACTGGAAGCATAATGACATCTTAGAAATAATCCCAAATCTGCAGTCTTGCTTAACAACCATTTTCTCCAATCAGCTGTCTTCCTGATTCATTAGATTGAATCCTATTATCCCTGGACAACTCAGCCTGGGTTATAAGAGTTGAAACCCACAAATTTGGAGAGCAGCAGGATGGGAAAGGTTGTTTAAGGGTGTCAGGATTCACGTTTTATAGTTGACAAAGGGTATATGACCAATTTTGTTGAATCAAGTCAAGATCCATTCAGAGGTTTGGTGTTCTTTGCAACTTCTCAGTGGATCAGAAGGTAATCAGCAGCCATGGGTTTCTGGCTATCCAAAAATTTAATATTTTATATTTAATAATATAGGGAGTGGAAGAGAGGGGAGAGGGGAGGGGAGGGGAGGGGAGGGTAGAGGAGAAGAGAAGAGAAGAGAAGAGAAGAGAAGAGAAGATGGCAACATGTCTCTTGACTGTATTCAGAAACTAAAGGAGATATACCCTGCCTAAGATTTGAAGGAGAAACCACTAGAAATAGCCTGGCGGTAAACTTGAATTGGCAAGGAAAGTACCTGGATAGGTGCTCCCTCATAACCATGTGAATGTGTCTGCATTCAGTCTGTCCCTAACATGGTCATTCACATCTTCCAACAGTCACTGTAAACTGAATCTTGCTCTCTTATTATAGCCAGCCTCAATAAAAGTCTTTTTAGCATGCCCTTAGAACTGATCTCTTGGTCTGGTCTACCTAGTGGACCTGAGAACCTCTGACCTGTTGCTGGAGCTGGAGCACAAAGATACACTGATAGAATTCAGAAGTTATTTTGGCCAACCAAAACATGTACGTACAATAGAACGTCTACTTTTCCTGAAGTTTTGTCAGGCCTTCCAGGTACACCAGACAGGAGACATGACTAGATGAATTGATTCTACTTAGTCGTAAGGCTACATTAAAGGAAACTGCAAGTCTGAAAGCACAAACTTTTAACCGCCACTTTCAACTACTTGATCCATTAGGACAGATCCTTCCTAAGTTTACCTGACTGTTAACTGACTGGGGACTCCTGCCACTCTTATCTGATTGTTTCCTAGGTAGCATCTCTACCCCCTTGATGCTCAAGATCATCTACACATTCCATTACAAGTTTGCAGTTCACAAATGGCTTTGAAGTAGTCAAAACATTTCACCCCTACCCCCTCTTCTTACTGGGTTAACATAGATGTGAAGACCAGTGATACGTCCATCTGAAGTCCCTGGATTTTGGTTCAAAATATGCTTTTCTTTTTTTCTTTAGGATAACAAAGCATTGTGTGTGCATGCAATAATATAATATAATACACAATACAATACCATACAATACAATTACTATACTATACTAATCAAGCTTTGTTATCTTAAAGAAAAAGAAAGAAAAGCATCTTTTGAGCCAAAATTCAGGGATTTCAGATGGTCACATCAGTCATCTTACTTTATGTCCATATATTTATAGAGAGATAGGGATAGATAGATGTGACACATGATACTAAGAATATCACATACATAAATGTATGTGAATTGCATAGAACCTACAAGAATTTGAAATATTTCCTCTGATTCTGCATTTAGGTATATAAAATTGTTTTGCTGGCAATTGAAGGCTACTTCTGCACCTTCAGTTTACTCCCACTAATCCCTTACAAAGCAGTTTAAATCTGATCTGTAATTGCTCTCATTTCTTCCAGCCTCAAATACACAGATAGAAAACGCAAGAAGCCAACACTCCAGCTGACCACTGAGCAAAACCATTGTCCGGATTCTGCCCTCTTAGCTCTCACCGGTCCAATACTCTCCTCGCTCTCCCTCTGTATAAAAATAAGATATAATAAATGGCTACTACTCCCTCAAGCCATTTTTCAGGACACGTGGTTGTCTGCATTTCTTTGCTGGTTTCCAAAAGAACGTGAACAGTTTCTAAGAGAGGAAACTGGACCAAGGAAGGTCAATTGTAAAGATGTCAACAGAAACATTGAAATCCTCCGAAGCAGTGGTGGGATTCAAAATTTTTTACTATCGGTTCTGTGAGTGTGGCTTGGTGGGCATGGCAGGGGAAGGATATTGTAAAATCTCCATTCTCACCCCACTCCAGGGGGAAGGTTACTGCAAAATCCCATTCCCTCCCCACACTACTAACCTGCTTTCCAGCTCCGTTCTTCTGTGCAGGGCAACAAAAGAAGACCCAGCCGATCAGCTGGGACTCAGGAGGCAGAGAATAGATGGGGGCAGGGCCAGTCAGAGGGAGTATTTGCCGGTTCTCCGAACTACTCAAAATTTCCGCTACCGGTTCTCCAGAACTGGTCAGTACCTGCTGAATACCACCTCTGCGCCAAAGGTTTCCTGGCTGCATGGCTGCTATTCTTCTGTTACATTTAAAACCCCCGTGAGCTATGAAGGTAAAAGCCGCCATGTTTGCAATTTGAGAACTGAATGCTTCCTGTAATAACTGTATGTTTAGCAACACACTGAGGCTGATTATGAGGAAGTTATTTAAGTTCTGACTAATGTTTTCAGGAAAAAACAAGTTTTGGGAATAATGAATTGCTACACTGATGAAGTTAGGAGGAAAACAACACAATGAACCTAGGAGCCAGGAGTTATATGAGAAAACAGACATTGTTGTCTGCATATCCTCAGTGATTCAAAGAAGGAAAATCTAGCCTTGCTGCAGCTTCCAGTACAGCGAGTCCTCAACTCACAACTCATTCCTGTCCAACCTCTTTTTAAAAACCTCCAGTGCTGGAGCATCCATAGTTTTAGACACAAGCTATCCTACTGATCAATTATTCTCACTGATAGGAAATTTCTCCTTGCTTCTTGTCCTGCCCTCAAGTGCTTCGGAGATTACGTCAACGAACTCTTCTTTTAGTTTACTGATGTAACTGCTGAGAATCTTCCTGTGATTGCAGAGGGATCTAAATGTAATACCTAAACAAACAACAGCTTCTTTTTGCAAAATTATCAACGTATTGAAAATCACAGTGTTGGATGGCAGTAGGAAAACTACTGGAATGTCACAGTCAGGCTGACTGCCACTTAGTATTATAGGAAGTTAGCACCCGCCCCTCTCCTAGAAAAATGAAATATCCTAGGGATATTAAAAAGGCAGAATATTTCCCCTAAAAAGAGAAGTAGAAACTCAGAAGCTGAAACTCACCTCAGAAGTAGAAGCTCACCCCCACTGTTGTTAATGGGCGGGCCATTAAGGCCTGGGCCAGAATATTCTACATAACAAAGGCCTCTACCCATCTGGCCTGGGAAGATTGCATCAGCCAGCACTCAGGTGAAGCTATGTGGTGCAGCTAAGACCCCCTCCCCTGGGAGTCTGACAGCCAATGGGATACATTTCTTACACAGGAACAGGAAACACTAAGGTGGGGCCCAACAGAGGGTATATAACTAAGGGTCTCTCAGCATCTTGGCCCTTCTTTTCCTTCACCCAACATCTTGAAGCATGTGATTGTCCTATTCACTTTGGAGCTCCAAGCCATATGGTCCTGCCCACCATTAAACCATCTTTCCAAACAGCCTCCATGTTTCCAGTGTCTTTTTCCCCACTTCGAACTGAACCCAGAAGGATAAATTTTCCAACAGTGTGCCAGAAACCTGTTTATATACAGGTAGTCCTTGACTTACAACAGTTCATTTAGTGACCATTCAAAGTTACAATTGCACTGAAAAAAAGTGGCCTATGATCATTTTTCACACTTACAACCATTGCAGCATCTCCATGGTCACATGATCAAAATTCAGGCACTTTGCAACTGACATGTATTTAAGACAGTTATAGTATCCCAAAGTCACGTGATCATCATTTGTAACCTTCCCAGCCAATTTCTGACAAGCAAAATCCATGGGGAAATCAGACTCACTTAATGGCTGCACCATTCACTTAACTGCAAGGATTCGCTTAACAGCTGGGGCAAAAAAAAGTTGTAAAATGGGGCAAAACTCACTTTTTATTCCTTTATTAAACTTGCTTACCATATTAACAACTCTCTTGCTTAGCAGTGGGAATTTTGGGCATGGTTGTGGTTATAAGTCAAGAACTACCTGTAAACGGGAGCAAAGTCAAAGAGAAATAGGATTGTGTCCTGAAAACAGACCACAGTTAGGTTTGGAGCCAACCCAGAAAAGATGCAAAACACTCCTTAAGAAGTCTCCTAAATTGTGCAATGGTTGTTATATAATGGAAGGGTGTGATAGGAGAGAAATTGGTTCTTGGGCAGAAATGAATTCAGAAAAAGAGGGTGTGGATTTCAACAAAACCCTGCGTGTGGTTAGTTGCTTGTCACAGAAGCCCTTCCTATTCCTATTCACCTGCAATGTTTGCTTTCCTTACCCACAGCCACTATATCTTTGCATGGCTTCCATCACCACCACGGTTGGGTGGTGGTAATGGAAGCCATAATCCTGTCTATCTACTTTCCCCAGGATGGCATCTTGAAAAAAATATTCCATCTGGTCAACCATGTGAGTTGCCATCTGAAACCTGCCGAGTGAGAAGTTTTGGGAGGGGCTGTCCTAACATGTCCGGATGGAGACATTGCTGGGAAAAACCAGCGTATCTATGTACCATAGGAATCTCAGTTGGGAGTCCAGTTCAATTACGGGTCAAGAACTCACAGCGGGACCCCCGAGTAAACAGCTGCATGCTACTACTAATAGTCTTACAATAGTGGAAAATATTGTCAATGCAGCCCAGCATGTGCGGATAATCACATATATAAATTAGACAGGAAAGCTTAAGTTTATTTAGCAGGTTGTTGCTTTCTGGTTTAGCTGTATCAGAGCGAGATCAGCCTTCTTATTATTCATTGCCTAACGTTGCTCAAGCCCAGGTGTGGGAATTAGGAAACTATCAGGGCCATCTAAGAGTCTACAGCAAAGAATAGGTAAAAGTATACACATGAGCATAATGTTGGAGTTTTGTCTTTGGATTCGTTCACTGCTGCCAAGTGACTCGTGCAAACTCAGAGCACATAGCTGTACAAAGTTAGCACCCAACCCTCTCCTAGAAGAATGAAATATTTGGGGAAATATTAAAAAAGGCAGAATATTATATTTTCCTAAAGCAGAAACCTTCTCTTGGAAAGCAGCCTCCACCTTTCTTAATAGCCCCAGCAGGACTGGGCCAGCCTATGTACAAGATAAAAAGACCTTAAGCTCCAGGGTGGATTCACTTACTGGATTCACTTAACAGCCATATTATTCACTTAATGACCACATGATTCACTTAATAGCTGCAGTGATTTGCTTAAAACCTTTGGCCAAAAAGGTCATAAAATGGAACAAACCTCACTTAACAACTGCTTTGCTTAGAAACGGAAATTCTGGGCTCATATCTCGAGGGGTACCTGTATCTATATATTAAAACATCAATATTAAAATAATATTTGCTACATATTATAATGAGGATATTAAAACACAGAGAGGGGCTTGGTGCCATCAAAGCTGAGCTTTCAAAATTCCCTCAAGATTATGCCAGATCTGAGGAGTCCTGATCTGAACTTGTGAGGTGATTCCATTATTATTAACGTTTCTCCATCTCTTATTGTCTTTTCTTCTTTTCTTCTGTTTTTACAGTTGGATTTTTTTTTAAAAGTCATAATTATATAATGCTTTTAAGTAATGATTCATTATATATTTTGGTTTATTGGATGTTTGTACTCTGCCCAGAACCACTATACATTTCATTACACTATACATTTCATTATCCAGAGTTGAAAAACGAAAAGATTGTAACCTTATTTCAAAAAGGGAAGAAAGAAATCTATGCTACATGCAGGTCATTGAGGATTATTAGCCCATTCTCATACAAGTTTATTCACGAGGAAGTTCAATTAATGTCGCTGGGATTTTTGCCCAGGTAAACATAACATGCAACAGGTATCCTCAGAATGAAACTGTAATGACTTTCCAGTAGAAAAATGTACTGTACTGGGCTAATTTATTGCCATGAATTATTTCTTTCAGCTACTCCTCAATTTCCTTTCTTATCATCAGGCAATTTTTCCTTAATGGGATCCCCACCCAGGAATATAAATTCTGGATCAGGAAATCTGCTTATAGAAATATTTCTTCAGATCGAAGGAATAACCCATGAGAGGCACACATGGCTGCATTATAGTACATGTAGTTCTCAACTTACAACACTTCATTTAGTGACTGTTCAAAGCACTGAAAAAAGTGACTTATGACCGTTTTTGCACAACCTACGACTACTGCAGCACCCCCATGATCACATGATCAAAATTCAGATACTTGGCAACTGGCTCATATTTATGATGGTTGACATGTCCTGAGGGTCGTGTGATCCTCTTTTGCAACCTTCTGACAAGCAAAGTCACTGGGGAACCCTGATTCACTTTACAACCATGTTACTAACTTAAGAACTGCAGTGATTCACTTAACAACTATGGCCAAAAATGTTTGTAAAACAGTGCAAAACTCATTTAACAACTGTCTTGCTTACCAATAGGAATTTTGGGCTCATTGTGGTCATAAATTGAGGATTACCTGCAGTCTGTAATACTATCCTTTTTTAATCTCTGATTTATTACGCATAGAATTGGGACATAGAACAGCAATAGGAGTAATAGAATTTCAATTATTTGTTACTTTAAAAAAAATCTAGTCTGCATTTTATGAGTATTCAAAGAATACCCATAAGATCAAGAGCTTCCAGATGACCCTGTATTTTTATTTAAAGAATAATTTCTGGAAACTTAGTATCATCTCTTAATTAATTTTTATTTCTAGCTCACTTTTTCCATGCAAGTTTAAAGTATCATACCTGGATTCTATCTACCTGTGATGTAAGTTAAATAGTGAGTGTTTGAAATCAACCATGGAACCATTAAACAGCCAATTAATTTAGCCCATTGTACTATGTGAAAACAGACTGGTGATTAATTTGTAGATCAGTATGGTGCATAAACCCAGAAGATAAGATTTATTCAATAAATAATGGGATACAGAGATATTATGTTGCATTACAGGTAGCTTTAGCTGTGCTGGAGCCATGGTTTGCTCTATCAAAAGTATTTTCTGGGTTTGCATAAGTAACCAGGCTAAATTGAATTTGTTTAGCTTGTTTTGCTACGTAAATGCAAATACAAATGGAAATTCAGCCAACAAAGCTGAAACTTAAGATAGAACAAGTTCTAAAAGCAATGCTTTTCAGCCTTGGCTACTTTAAAATGGGTGGACTTCAACTCTAATTTAAATTATTCGGTTATAATACCCACATATATTTCTTGATCAAGTAAGGAACAAGGCTGTCTTTTGTTTGTTTACCTTGTGGCTTGGAGGTATCTGCTCCTGTTTTGTCTGTCTGGTTATTCCACTCCTGCTTAGCAGATGGCAGAGATAAAAAGAATTGATGGGAAAGAGATACATATGCAGAAGCCATTCTGACTTTCTTATTTCAAACAGAATCTGGACATATTTCTACTTGCAAGGTGTAACAGACAATTTATCATATAAATTACATTAAATACTCAAACTGGTGGTTATTTCCTTCTGAACACTTCCTTATTTAAGTGACTCATGACTTTTGAACATCCCTAACTATTGTTCCAATAACTATTTATCTGAAATGAAAATTAAAAGATATGATGATTGGCCCATGGGACCTGACTTTCCAAACATTCTGTTCCTGTGTGCAGAATGTTGGATTTCTTTATACAAATAGTCCTCCGCTTGCAACTAATTATTTGACCACTGTTGGAAGTTACAATGGCACTGAAAAACCTGTCTTATGGCCGGTCCTTGCATTTATGACTGTTGCAGCATCTCCACAGGTCATGTGATCAAAATTCGGGCAGTTGGCAGCCAGCAACCAGGGCCACGTGTTTGCCATTTGGCTTCCGACGAGCAGTCAATGGGTGAAGCCAGATTCACTTAATGACCGTGTAATTGTACTGTTTAACAACTACAGCAAAAAGGTTATGAAACTGGACGTGACTCACTTAACAACCGCATCACTGACAGAGATTCCAGTCCCAATGGTGGTCATAAGTCAAGGACTACCAACTGTAGTCTCTCACTCAAATGCTGAGCATAATCCTGCATAGCTTTTCCAAGATCTGATAAGTTGCTGATGTGCCTTTCTGTAACAGATAATACCAAATCAACACAAAGACAACTGAGGTAGGAAGAAGTGGCTTCATTCATATGAGATACAGGCTTTTGTCATTTCTTTGGGCCCAAGTTTTGCATATACAGGGACTCATATCCTGGACATAAAGTGTTTCAACTTCTCCTCTCAGGATGCCGCTATAGGGCATTGCATGCCAAAATAACTACCGTGTTTCCCCGAAAATAAGACACTGTCTTATATTTTTTTGGGCTCCCAAAAACACACTAGGTCTTATTTTCGGGGTAGGTCTTATATATTTATGGTGCCAAATAGTGGGTGTGAGTGTGTAGGGGGTGTTTCACGGTGCAGTTGCTCCCTGAAAAGTCTTCCTGGAACTGGAGATTTACACTAGGTCTTATTTTCAGGGTAGGTCTTATATTAGGGCAGATTTAGAAAATAGTGCTAGGTCTTACTTTCGGGGTAGGTCTTATTTTCGGGGAAACACGGTAGGCAGAGTTTTTCCCCTCATGCCATTCCTCTGCTGAATACCTAGTTCCCACAGCACTGTCTTATGTCTAAGGATGTTTACCGATGTAGTAGGGCTGTATTACTAGTACTCTTCTCATCTTTTCTACTATCTTCTGCTATTGGTTTCTTATATTTCTTTGTTGTTTGTATGTACACTGAGAGCTTATGCACCAGAGACAAATTCCTTATGTGTCCAATCACTCTTGGCCAATATAGAACTTCTGTTCTGTTCTGTTCTGTTCTGTTCTGTTCTGTTCTGTTCTGTTCTATTCTATTCTACTCTACTCTACTCTACTCTCTACAGCTTTAGCTGGTGCAGAATGCAGCTGCAGGGGTTGCAAATGGTTTTGGTTATTTGGCACATATAACAGTACTGCTTCAGGGACTGCATTGGTTGCCAGTGTGTTTCTGAGTAGATTTCAAGGTGCTGGTTGTCCCCTTTAAAGCTCTTTTGTGGTTTGTTTAGTGTGTTCAAGTGATTTGTATTCAGGTACATGTGTTTTTGAGAGATTACAATTGGTTGATTCCAATGGTGAGATTCAAATTTTTTTTACTACCAGTTCTGTGGGCATGGCTTGGTAGGCGTGGCAGGGGGAAGAATACTGTAAAATCTCCAGTCAGAGGTGGTATTTGCTGGTTCTCCAAACTACTCGAAATTTCCACTACTGGTTCTTTAGAACTGGTCAGAACCTGCTTGTGATTCTCACAAGTCCATTTTTTCTTGTGTTGCAGGAACCATCTCTTGCTGCTTGTTCACAGGCATGTTATAAGCTACAATAGGAGTAGGAATGGAATTTGAATTTGAATGTGAATACTATTCTTTATTTTGGACACACAAGAAATTTGTTTCTGGTGCACAAGCTCTTGGTGTGCATACAAACAACAAAGTGATACTTATAATCAATCACAATATGCAAGTGACTAGCTCAATAACCGTGCTTTGCTACGATACTATGCAGTCGGGCTTAGTTTTTGGGGAAAATAAGGGAAAAAAATTCTGCCTCTGCCTACCAGCATCCATAGGTATTCATCTGGCTAGTGTACTGTCAGCGTGTGTGAGAGAGTTGAGGGCTGTTTGGAAAGTGAAACAGTATTTGCTGTGTGAGCAAGGAGACAACAAGGAGCCTGGTGTGGCTTAGCTCAGCTATTCTGTACTAAAGCTTGTTGCTGCTGTGAAATTTAAACTGAAACTGAAACTCCTCTGCTTGTGTTTTGCATTTGGAACAGATTTCTCTTCAGGTTGGGAGGGAGTAGAACTCCTTAGCATCAGAATTGTTAACAATAATATACGAAATACTAATGCTCTGATGGTCATTTCGAAAAATCCTTTCTTAGTGAGCACCTAGAAGCCAAGAGAAACATAGGTGGCCAAATTTCAAGTTTGCAAGCTTTACGGTTCTGGAGATTTTGTGATGTGTGAGTGGTCTTTCGCTTTTATATAGGTAGGTATGTATGTATGTATGTATGTGTATATATAGAATAAATAAATAAATAATAGATACCAATAGGAGATGGTAGTAGGAAAGATGAGAAGGTAAGAAGACTGATTTCAATACAGCTCTACTACATGGGTAAATACCTTTAGGGAGATACATTCGGAAGAGTTCAGCTAACAAACCAGGCTGAAATAAAAGCCTTGGACCCCGCAGAACGCACGGAGGGAGGGAACCCCAACGAAGCCCCTCAGCCGCGGCCAAATCCTCTAACATAAAAGCATCCAAGGAGCAACTAACTCCCCGCCTCTCAGGTAGAGCTGGCAAAGAGGCAGAGAGTCATTCCCGCCTCTCGCAGCCTTTCCGCCAATCAGAAGCGGCGGCCCGAGCAATTGGCGTCCGTGACGTATCTTCCCGGGGAATCTGTGGAGCCGGAGGAGCTGCTCCAGCCTCGCGCTTGCGTGCAGCCGGTCGCGCCTCGGTGGAAGAGGGGAGAAGGGCTGGCGGGGAGTCGGGGAGGAGGAGGGAGGGTGTTAGCTGTGGAATCCGCGCGGCCGGAGGGCTTTGCTGCGGGGGTGGGTGGGTTTTCTTTTGTATTTGGCTTCCCTCCCTTTCGGAGGAAGGAATGGACATTTTTATGATGTGGAAAAGAAAAGGGGGGAAAAAAACCACAATTAATCTGATGTGTCTGTGAATTAAAAAAAAAAAGCACCGGTGAGCCTCTTCCCTTTCTGCCAACTCAGTGCATTACGCGCAATTTTGCTTTTTTTTTCTTTTAAAAAAATAGTGCTTTGGGATTTCTTTTTTGCTAAAAAAATAATAGGCGACGTGGTTTTAGTTTTTTTGCCTTTTTAAAGGAAAAACTGAACGCGCCTTTTTTTCCTTTTTTTAGAGCAAGACGTAGCTCGCTCGCTCTCTCTTCCTCCCTTTCCCCCCCAAATCCCCGGGTATATATGTGTGTGTGTGTGTGTGTGTGTGTGTTTTCTTTTTTGGCAAAATCGGATCCGCAGCTGCTCCACATGAATAGTGGCTGGCGAGGGAGGAGGGGGGCTGCTGCTGTGGGCGGCAGAAGCCCGGCTGGTGCATCCGAGGCGTTGTTCACCCGCTCGCCTCTTTCCTGTTGAAACCACCCCTCACACTCCTCCTCCTCCTCCGCCCCCCTCCCCGTAGTCTAGAATCGGAGTGGCTGCACGGGGCAGGAGCCGGGATGGCCATTCGTGGGGTGGTTGCTCTCTGCCCTGGCGCGGGGGGCTCGCAAGCACCTTGATCGAGCCTCTCCACCATCCGCGTCCGTGGGATCTTCCTCGGGGTTGCTAAAGGTGCTGCCGCTTCCAAGGCGCGGGATCCGCCGGGGAAAGGAAAGAGGAGGCCGGTGGGATCGTGAGGGGCAGCGCCCCTTGGAGGGCTCTTCCAGACCACCATCAGTGACATGAAGGTAAGGGGGCCTTGTGGGGCGGGGGTGGGGGGTCTTTCTGGATGAAGGAAGACGCAAGGGGGGTGGGGTGGGGCGGGAAGAAAAGCCCTCCCCATCGCCTTTTGCAAACCTGCGCAGGGAGAAGGGCTCTACCTCCGTCCCACCTGACTCCTAAAGGTGGGTGGGTGGGAGGTGGGTCGCTTTAAGCAGTCAGCGAAGCGCCCAAAGGCGAATTCCCAGGGCACGGAGGGAGCCCTGCCTTGCTTTGCCTTACCTTCTTCCCGCGATCGGGGCCTTGGTTTGGGGTCCAGGTCTCTCCCCGTGGTGGTGGGGCGCCCCGAGGGGGTTTCCCTTCGGGGTCCACGAAACCCCCCATTCAACCCCCCCCGGGCCCGGGTTGATCATCCCTGGAGTGGTGAATGAATGAATGAATAAATGTGCTTTTTGGAGCCGAAAGGGCGCAGCCTTTCCTCTATGGCACCCAGAGGAAAGCATTTCTGTGAATGGAAAGAAGGGTCTATATCAGGGGTCTCCAATCTTGGCGACTTTAAGCCTGGTGGACTTCAACTATACCGGTCGTTGTGTAGAGTTGCACCTCTCCGTAGCTCTTGCTTTTAATCTCTCGATCGGAGGGAAGATCCGTCAGCGTAGGATATTAACCTCGTACTACGCAAAGGCTTGCCCTTGTTTCAATGCTCCACGCTTGCCTTTCCTGATGTCAAGATATGGGAGATATTAAAAAAAAGACATATGTCACGAATAGATCTATCTAATAGTATATCCGGATTGCCAAGGCTTTTAACATTCCCAGCTAGTTTGCTGAAATGGAACTTCCATATTCAGTGGCAAGATACCTTTGAGAATCAACAGTGGGCCATTGGTTTTATGCCTCCCTTTTCAACCCTTGGGAGTCCTGTAAAAAAAAGAATTGGGATGAGGTTCTGCTGGGATAAACCAAGCCGGTGCTCAGATGTTTGAGGGGAAAAAAGCATTTGACCTGATTTGAGTGGCTGCCCTTTCATGGGATGTGCTGGTTTTGAATAAAAGATACTGGCCTGTTTTTTCTGTATAAGTGGTTGACTGAGAAATTATTGGTGGAAATAGTTTTTTCAGATAGCGAGAACTTCGGTGAAGTGGTTCAGATCCACTCTCAGCAAAGGAAAAGTCTCTTTGGGGTGACTTTGAACCACTTGTTTTCTCACCGCCTGGGTTGTGATTGTGGAAAGGAGGGCACAGTGAGTAAGTACACTGTGGAATGAAAGGCAGGATATTAAAAAGCTAACAAATAAAAATTAAAAACCCAGTTTCTTTTTTTAAAAAAAGGCTTTTCCCCCCAAGAGGCTACTTGGAACAAGGTATGCGGTCTTTCCTTTCCCAATTTTGCTGGACTAATGGACATCTTCAGTACCCCTCAGCCTTATGCTGTCCTATTTGTCCGCTCACCTAAACAAAATCCTTTTGTTGCTTTTGGCAAGGACTTAAGGACTTTGGCTGGACTGAGCCCAGAATTGCAGTTAAGGTTTAGTGTGACTTGTTCCCGGTGGTGTCCACAGTGAAGCTCAGTCATGGTAGGCTCAAGGGTCCTGATTATCTGACTTTTAGTTGGGAAGAGGGGGGAAATCACATAGGTGAGGTGTGTTATGCATCCAAACTTTTGTGCATTTCCCTTTAAAACACATGAAAGATCTTTGAGCACTTGGCAAGCCGTGCCAGCCCAAATAAACTGTAGGAAGCAAGAAGGGACAAATAACAATGATATAAAACAGCTCCATACGATCATGTATATGTGGCAGCACGTAGTCCATGATAGTGCCAGCTTCTTGTTCAAATCCCTGTGGATTACTGTATCACTTGTGCACATCTTCAGGGTTGGCTCTGATCTCTTTCCTCCAAACCTCATTGAGTTTGCAAGGTTTTGTTCACCATCCTGCAGATTCTTACTATTTAGAACTATCTTGCATCCATTGAGGTGGGGTTGCACAAATGATTCCCGGTTATTTCAGCTGAATTGCACAACTGAAAGCTGAGGTTGCAGTTGGAGAAAATGTGGAGTCTTTTTTTAAAAAAAGGGAAGCATGAAGCTGTGTGGGTGAAGAAATGAATGGTCAAAATTCAACTGAAGGTGGCATTTTTTGAACCCTTAAGAAATACAGCTTTTAATAGCATGGAAGATGGATTCTTTTCTCTCTCTCCCTCTCTCTTCCTCTCCCCCCCCCTCTTTCTTTTGGCAATCCCCCCAGGATTTTGGAAGTGCATCAATTGGTTGAGTGGGAATGGTCCCCATGAACAGCGTTAATCAGACAGTGGGCCTAATTCCACTGTTTTCTTTTTTTAAAAAAAAAGAACCTTTAAAACTGGATTCTTTTGTACTGCCATCTGAGCAGGACTCTGCAGATGTTAACAGGGCTGCTTGCCTCCATGTGAATGGGAGGGAAAATAGTATGTCAGGAGTCTTGTCATAATGAACTCTTTGTGATGTGGCTGAATCTCAGATCTCCCTTTGTTGAACTGCATGTAAAATCTCTGGGGAGCAAAACCTGTAATCATTTTCATTAAGTCCATTTTAAATGCTTTAACAGATGCCTTCTTCCACCAGATGGACTCTGTAAGTAGGCATTGCTAAAAGCCTGGGAGCTTTTATTCCCACTCTTAAAACAGGAAGCAAACATCAGTTTGGGAAAACCTTGTTTTGTGGCTACTTGTGATGGAGGGTGTGTATATACCTGGAACACCTCTGCACCTCATAGCATGTATTTATTTAATGGCTGGGGCTACATAACAGAAATAAACTGGAGCTCTAATATCAGAGTGCCATTTTTGTCTGCATTTGTTAAGGGGGGGAAATTCACAGAGAAGTCAAAAGATTTTTGATCTGTTTTCAATCTTGTGATGTCATTTTTAGACCACAATCTTTGCTGACAAACTCCAGAAGAGGGAGCTGTGTCGGGCTCTTAGCAATTGCAGATCAGAAGAATCCTGTGACTCCTTTAAGACAAGCAAATTTGCCACCCCATATAAGCTTTCCTGGACTGGAAGGCCTTCTCAAATGCCAGCCCTTTGGCTAAAGCGATCTATTTCCATAGCCAAACCCTTAAATGAAGCAGGAGGATGTTTTCCCTGTTGCTGCTACTGACTTTGCTAATTGGGGACATGAGGAGGGCTTATTCTGGCTGTAACCCCTTGCACATTTATTTGAGAGTAAGAGTCATGAAATCCAGTGGGGTTTGCTTATCAGTAAATGTGACACAGGAGTGAAGGACCTGACCTTTTTTCCAGACGCAGCAAAAAAAAAACAGTGCATGGGTAATGGGGCAGATAACCATGCAAAAAGTATTTTGAACTGGTTTGTGTGTCTGGCGATAGATTATTAGCAGGCCAAAAGGAAGAAACAAAATGCAGACTCACTAGGATGCATGCTTGAATTGATGAGTGAATTTAAGATAAGCACAATGATGTGGTTTTTTTCCACGGCAGTATCAGCATTGCTTTGTTTTAATTAAATGGCTGTATGGAGTTGCACAATTTTAACAAAAACCTAGCATATCTGGCTTTCTATCGTCAGGCAGAGTTAACAGGGGGCTCCCTTCTTCCCCTCAAGCCAACTACTTGACCCTATCTGTTTGCACTGGGGCATTGGTTGCTGGGAAAAAAAGCGAGAACCTCTCAGATGCATTTTAAATATTTCAGAAGGTAGCTTTAAATATTTGCAGGGATCCGTTCCGCCTGACGGGTTGAAAACCAAAGAACCTCTAGTATTACATGTCACGGGATACCTGGGGGTGTAGCTCTGACAAGTTAAGGCAAGGACAAATCCTGTTGAACACCCTGTCCTGTCCAAGCTTGTTGGACATGGTTTTAAGTGCTCCAGTTGAGTTACAACCTTTGTGAAATAGTGAATAAATTAACCTTTGTTCAGAGCAGAGGCCTCCAACTTTACATGGCAGCAGCATGTTCAAAAGAGTTCAGTGTCTTAAAAATTCTGATTTGTTACACTGTCCTTTTTAGCAGAAGTATTGATTTGGGTATGACAGGTGCTTTTTATCTTTTTCCTGGTACTAAAATTTACCAGCTGTCCACATTCTAAGACTTCTGTTTGGGTTACATTCTTCAGATCTCGTTTTAATCTCCCCTACTGATCCTAAGAGGTTAAGCCAGTGCTTCTCAACCTTTTTAAGAAGTATGGACATCAACTCCCAGAATCCAGCTCTTTCCCAGCCTTTGACTTGACTTGGGGCATTCAGGCAGGCATATACACACTTAAATCTTAAATCTGGTTGTTGACTGGGGCATTCTGGGAGTAGGTACACACATCTTAAATCTTTGAACTCTGGTGCTGGAGAAGACTCCTGCGAGTCCCTTTTTAAAAATTCATATTTATATGCCGCCCTTCTCCGGAGACTCAGGGCGGCTTACAATTTTTTTGGGAGCACAACCCAATGCGTTCAGCAATAGCCTTCATTCCATTATATATGCCTGCATATTACTAGGGCTTTTGCCCCCCAGCATTTTTACAAAGCTTATTGCCCCCAACAATCTTGGGTCCTCAGTTTACCTACCCTGAGAGGATGGAAGGCTGAGTCAACCTTGAGCCTGGTGGCATTCGAGCCTGCACTAATTGCAGGCAGCTGGAACTAAGTGCTAGGTGTTTAACAGCCTGCACCACCAAGGCTCCCTTGGACTGCAAGGCCATCAAACCGGTCAATCCTAGAGAAGATCAACCCCGACTGCTCTAGAAGACCAGATCCTGAAGATGAAACTCAAATACTTTGGCCACCTAATGAGAAGGAAGGACTCGCTGGAGAAGAGCCTAATGCTGGGAAAGATTGAAGGCAAAAGAAGAAGAAGGGGACGACAGAGAATGAGGTGGCTGGATGGAGTCACTGAAGCAGTCTGCGTGAGCTTAAATGGACTCCAGAAGATGGTAGAGGACAGGAAGGCCTGGGGGAATGTTGTCCATGGGGTCGCGATGGGTCAGACATGACTTTGTGACTAACGACAACAATATCTTAAAATTGCTAAATTTGAGAAGCATTGAATTTAACTGTTTTAAGATGCCTAAGAAAATGTGGGATAACCTTTTAAGTAAAGAACTTGAATATTCTAATTTTATTGAAACAAAAAGTTTGACAACTTTAAACGTAATTTCAGATGTTACAGTTCTTAAAGTAGTTCTTAGTTTAAATTAAATTAAACATTCCCTGTTTTCACAAGCTTTGTAATAGCAAATGGCATTTCCAGGATTAAAAGTGTCAACTGTATCCACATATGTACAGTGTTGAGTGAACCATCAAGATGTGATTTGTTCAATAAGCCATGATAGAACATGGTTGAATGTGTTGTGCAAGCTTAGCCAGTAACTGAAGCTGAAGAACTGCGTTGATTATGGATTTATACAATCTGAAGAAAATCCAGAGTACCTACTGCCTTAAAATTTGGCCTAGCAGAAATTTTATATTCTTTTAAAAAAAAAACTAACCAACCTTGAAATAATTCAAGAAGTTGCAGAACATTGAACCGGGATCCCCGGAACATAGAAATATACATGCCATCTGGTGTAAAGTTGTACAAATTGTCACTTCGCACATAACTTGCTGACCTCTTCTGCACTCTAGAAGTTGGATCCCACTGCAACTTTTTTTAAGTGTGTGAGAAAATGCTGCTTTTAATGTTTTAAACTCAACTTAGTCTCATTCTCCCAAGTTTATGTTGGATCAGGGTCAAAAGAATTCTCCCCAACATATGCAAAATCACCAAATAAGGGATGTTTTATAGCTCAATGTGTTTTAAACATCTTTTCTTCCAAAGGCTATTTTAAGAAATGGGAAAAAGGGTTTTAGCCTGAAGGGGTAACCACTAATAACGTACTATATAGATAAAACTGATCTGTGTCCATTCCTACATTCATTGAAAGGCAAGATAACTTTTCACTGTTATCTTGTTATGTCTATCACCATACAAAAATATGGTTAACATTTTGTTGGCCATCTTGTGTACTTAACATTATGTTAGGATTGTAGCCTATAGTTAAAAGAATAGAATAGAACAGAATTCTTTTATTGGCCACGTATGATTGGACACACAAGGAATTTGTCTTGGTGCAAATGCTCTCAGTGTACATAAAAGAAAAAATACATTCGTCAAGAGTCAAGAATCATAAAGTTTACAACACTTAATAACAGTCATAGGGTACAAATAAGCAATTGAATCATACTAGGAAACAGTCCATATAAATCGTCAGGATACAAGCGACAAAGTTACAGTCATACAGTCACAACTGGTAGGGAATGGGTGTTAAGGAGTGATGAGAAGATTAATAGTAATAGTAGTGCAGACTTTATAAATAGTTGGACAGTGTGGAGGGAATTATTTGTTTAGCAGAGTGATGGTGTTCGGGAAAAAACTGTCCTTGTGTCTAGTTGTTCTGGTGTGCAGTGCTCTATAGCGTCGTTTTGAGGGAAGGAGTTGAAACAATTTATGTCCGGGAAGTGAGGGGTCTGTAGATATTTTCACATCCCTCTTTTTGACTCATGCAGTATACAGGTCCTCAATTGAAGGCAGGTGGGCAGTAATTGTTTTTTCTGCAGTCCTAATTATCCTCTGAAGTCTGTCCTGTTGGGTTGCAGAACCAAACCAGACAGTTACAGAGAATAGTAATTCTGGTTGTAATGACAGAGTAACTATCACCAAAATTAATGACAAATTAGAAGCAGTATGGGCAGGTGCAACCAAGATTGGTAACTGCTCCCAACCAAATGTCCCAAAGGTGTTTTTTGGCAATTGGACTTTCTTGGGTTCCTTCTCATTCAAGAAACTTCTTCAGTTCAGAACTGAAGAAGTTTCTAGGATGTGAAGTGAAACGTTTGCAAAGAAAAAAAAACCCAAGAAAAGTCAATTTATCTTTTGGAAAAGCACCTTTGGGGCAACCATGCCCTGGATGATTGAGAACCTCTTCTTCAGTTCAGAACTGATTGTAACGTTTGCAAATGTTTATCATTTTCTTGGTGGATTCTTCCAAGCATTTGAGAACCCAGTGGTAAAAACCCACCTGTGTTCCTGTTACGATATTGGGAGCAATAGCTCAATCTGTAATCTTGCCTTTTGCATTACTTGTTTTTTCTTTAAGGGTAGGGTTGACTATTTTTATTTTGTGTGAGGTCATTTTTGCCTTTAATGTGTCTTTTGTCTGTCTTAACTAAATAGACGCTGATCATTGAAAAAGTATTCACTCTCTCTTCGATTTGTTCTCCTTTGCCACTGAACGTTATTAGAAAATAATTTAGTATATATAAAAATATGAGAGCGGCATGGTGGCCTAATGATGAAGACTTCCACCTCACTCAGAAGGTGGAGAATTCAATCCTAGGTAGTGGCTGGTATTTTCTCTGTGCTCGAAGAACACATTTCCGCTACAAACTCCACTTAGGTGTCAGGAAGGGCATCCAGCTAGTAAATGCTCAGCTCAGTCTCCCCAACACTATCCCAAGTTAAGGGATTACAGGGTCATAAAAGGGGAGTTTATACATAAAAATACTAGCTCTATACCTGTGCTTCGCTACGAAACTATGTGATCGGGCTTAGTGTTTGGGGAGGAAAATAAGGGGTGGAAAACTGTGCCCCTGGCTACCAGCATCCATTGGTATTCATCTGGCTAGCGTCCTGTCAGTGTGTGAGAGAGTTGAGGGCTGTTTGGAAACTGAAACATGGAAACAAACTATTTGCTGTGTGAGCAAGAAAGACAGCAAGGAGCCTGAGCTCAACTGTTCTGTACTAAAGCTGGTTGGTGCTGTGAAACTGAAACTCCTCTCCTCTGCTTGTGTTTTGCATTTGGAACAGATTTCTTTTCAGGGTTGGAGGGGGAGTAGAACTTCTTAGCATCAGAGTGTGTTAATAATAATATAGGAAACACTAATGCTCTGAAAAACCATTTTGAAAAATCCTTTCTTAGTGAGCACCTAGACGCCAAGAGGAACATACGTGCCAAATTTCAAGTTTGTAGGCTTTATGGTTCTGGAAATTTTGTGATGATGCGTGAGTGGTATTTCGCATAGATAGATAGATAGATAGATAGATAGATAGATAGATAGATAGATAGATAGATGAACACACCACTAATTCCAAAGTGACGTTCTGATTTCATTTATTACGTTAAATGAAATACTCTTAACATGTGGTAGGCCAGTATAAAAAACGCTTTATCTTGGTAAATTAAATAGACATAGAGTGCCAGCACTGCCATTTAAATTTTGGCACCCATCATCATCACAGTGAAGTTCTTATCTCAGCGATCGTAAAGGCACATCCTGAGCCACTCAGCAGAAATTTATGGAGCCTTCCTTAGAAAGGTGGGATCGTTAATGCTTATCTCCCTGGATGGATTACAAAATGATTTCAAAAAATTCTGGACCTCCATTGATCTATATATAGAGACATGGTTTTGAGAGAGAGAAAATTTAGGGCAGTAGTGAGTCTTCCCAAGAATAGCCATGCTGTCAAAATCACTCCAGGAGCCCAACATGAAATCCCACAAAGCATTCCAGAACAACAGTCATAGGTAAACCCAAAGTTGTCATTTGTGATCACAATATCAGGAAAGCACTGGATCAAATAGGGGTCCACGGGGCATAGCTGGACAAAATCTATTGCTCCCTTAGAAGAATATTAATGGTTATCTTAAGCACTGGATGATTCTCCAGATGTCTGGATGAATAGTCCACAGAACTGAATTTTGTGAATTGAAAGTAGAAAATTTTTCAGCTTTATGAATGTTGCACTTATTTGCCAGAAAACAAAACACAGTTCTTCATGTTGACTGCTAGGGATGGTGCAGAAAGACTTTTTCTGTGTCAGGTCCTTGGCTTACAACAGTTCATTTAGTGATGGTTCAAAGTTACAGTGGCACTGAAAAAAAGTGACTGATGACCGTTTTTCACATTTATGACTGTTGCAGCATCCGCCTGGTCACCTGATCAAAACTTGGATGCTTGCCAACTGGTTCATATTTATGACGGTTGAAATGTTCCGGGCTCCTATGATGCCCTTTTACGACCTGCCAAGCAAAGTCAATAGGGGAAGCCAGATTCACTTAACAACCATGTTATTAGCTTCACAACTGCAGTAATTCACTTAACAGCTGTGGCTAGGAATGTCACAAAATGGAGCAAAACTCACTTAACGAAATAGCAACAGAGGTGGCGCTCAATTGTGGTCATAAGCCAAGGACTACTTCCCACTGTTGAGAGAAATATACAGAAACGTGATTCATCCCACTGTAGAAGGAGAAATATTTTGAACCCAGAGACAGGAATCCTCCCAATTACAAAAAGTGTTTGCTTATATAGTTATTGCAGCAAAAGGTGGTGAAGTCAGCCTGAATTTAAAGGGATTATTATTCGTTCACACTAACACGCTACAAGCTGGATGACTTGTTTAAAGGAAAGAGAAGCAACAAACAGAATCTTTCTTCCTCTGGTTAAACCATGATAACATTTGTGGCAGAGATAAGCAAAATCCTGAAAGAGGGCAAATAATTTTTTCACGAAGCTGCAGTTATTCCCTTCTCGAGCCCATATTATTTTTTAGTTACCATAATGCTTATTTTGGAAAAAAGCTACTCTGAACACAGCAACACTTAGTATGAAACATTCAGGCTTTGCTGCATTGCAGGTAGTCCTTGATTTACAACTGGTCACTTAGTGAACGTTCAAAGTTACGACGGATCCCCAAAAGATGGTTAACAATCAGGATTTGAAGTTCCAATGGTTGCCTCCCCTTTGCAGTCACCGAAACTCATTCTTGGTGCTTAGCAATCAACCTGCATTTACCACTGTTTGCAGCATCCCATAGTCACCAACCAAGATTTATAGGGTTTTTTTTTGCCACAAACCATCATTGACTTCCAATTTCTGACAGAAAACGTCCCTTAAGCGAACAATGGGTTCGCTTAATGACTGTGGCATTCGCATGGTGACCACCGCATTTGTTTTACAATCGCTGCCATTACTTAATGATTGCTGCAAAAATTAATGTTGTAAAATCGGGCCCGTCACTCGATGACCTATTTAAGGACTGGCACAAGTTATGACCGCAGTTCTGGGCTCAATTAGAGTTGAAAGTCAAGGACCACCTATAGTTGTTATTTGTGGAATCTGCTGCGACTTGTGATTTTTCACACACCTTTCCTCATGTTGGTATAACGATGGCACTTATAATAGTGGATGTGTTGTGAGCAGGGCTCAGCACATATACCATTTAATTTTTAGTAAGAAATGCATACGCACACGCGGCTATATTTTAACAATTCACACTTGGATGTGTCACATTATACTGACCTGTCTTTATTCTGCAGTTCTTCCCTCCCGATATTTCCTTCTTTTTTTCTGCCAACACATTGTATTGATTCAAAATACAGCTGATTGTTCACTTGTTTGTTTGTAATTATGTGCAACCAACTGGTCTTCCTTGTTCTGCATTTCTTCGCCATTATAAACAGCTGCAGTATGTTTCTTTTCAGGCTTGGAAAGAGGAGAGGTTGGGAGGGGGAAAAAACCATCCTTCTGATTTCTCTCCTCTGATCTTGAGTGTTGATCTTGGAAACAATCAACTGAACAGCTGTCGCACATCAGGGTTTCTTTAAACCAATGGCATTGCTGAGTAAACGGTTAGCTATTTTTAGACGTTCGGGCAATTGCTGTTGATGGAGGAGGCATAGTCCCCAAAGAAGGGGAAACAACTTCCAGAGCAAAATCTTCCTTGCAACATGTTCTAGAACAGGGGCGGGCTACTACGGCGATTTTACGACCTGTGGATTTCAACTCCCAGAATTCCTGGGAATCCTGCTAGGGATGCTGTCTGAGGAATTCTGGAAGTTGAAGTCTACAGGTTGTAAAGTCGCCAATAGTTGCCCACTAGTTGTTCTAGAAATTCGGGGTTCAGCTCAGGTGCTATTCCGTGGTCATTGTTAGCAGCTCAGGCCACTGCAATAGCTTTCATTGTGACCATAATTGGGACGAGAATTTCTGTTGCCAAGTAAGGAAGTTGTTAAGTGAACCATGCCAGATTTTACAACCTTTTGTTGCCACAGTTGTTAAGCGGATTTACTGCACTTGTTAAGCGATTCACACAGTTGTTCAGTGAATCCAGTTTTCCCCCATTGACTTTGCTTATCAGAGGTTGGCTGGGAAGATTGCAACGTTATTACAGATAACTGATTTTTTATTTATTTATTTGACATATCAGTTGCTTTCAAGATAACATGTATAAGTATAAACATGAATATGAATACAGGAAATAGGTATGAATAAATGGGGACAATAGGAGAAAGACGGTAGGCACGACTGTGCACTTACGCATGCCCCTTACAGACCTCTTAGGAATGGGGTGAAGTCAATAGTGTTTAAAGTTTAAGGAGTGGGGGTTTGAGGATGTAACAACAGAGTCAGGTAGTGCATTCCAGGCATTGACCACTCTGTTGCTGAAGGTCCTTTCTGCAATCAAGTTTGGAGCGGTTTACATTGAGATTGTATCTGTTGTGTGCTCTTGTATTGTTGCGGTTGAAGCTGAAGTGGTCATTAACTGGTAGGACATTGTAGCAGATAATTTTGTGTACTATGCTTTAAGTCCGACCATAAGGCGGTGTAGTTCTAGGCTGTCCAAGCCCAAATGTTCTTAGAGAATTTTTTTTTGCTGTCAAGTCCCAACTTTGGACCACAAAAGAGTTTTACAGAATGAGTTTTTGCAAGGAATTCCATCAATTGCTGTGGGAATATATTAGCCATTAGACCTTTGATATGTTTGTGTAGTTGTACGCAATAGGGAAATTAATGCATGATAAGGATGCTGGGTCAGACATAACCTTTTTAAATGTTGCCAAGAGGTGTTGAGTTCTGGCTCTTGAGCGCTCTAAAACAACTTTTCTGGCATGAGAAGTTCAGAGCTTTTTTTTGCTCTGCTTCTTTTTTGTGCCAGAAGGATGACCAAGTTTAGTGGCTTAAAATTATAGCTGATATAGCAATAATATCAGCTGTGGCAATAATGCTGAGAATTTTGGCATCTCTTCATCACAGGTGGATCATGCCAGGATGAGGTCTGTTAAAGAAAGTAATTTGCCTTATCAAGGAAGAAGGCCAGATGTATTTATTAATTGGATATTTTGCCTTTCATTCAGGAGCTCAGCTTGAGCATACCTGGGTTCCTTTTTCCTAGTTTCTCCTAACATCAACCCTATGAGTTACAGTCATGGAGTGTTTCGTTGAGCAACTAGAAGAAAAGTGAGGTTGTAAGCTGGTCATGGGTCCCGTGATATTCCACTTAGGAACTGCAGCATTTGTCATCAATTGGACGGCGCAAGTGGCTGGCTGAAGCGTGTATGCACACCCAGCTCAACTTGCGCAGTCCGGCAGCACTTGGGTGGGTGTGCCTGCCACTTGCGAAAATCAAGCTGTCTGCATGCCGCTGGCCCACCACTTGCAAAAGGGCTCCATGTGCCTCTCCCCCCACAGCTGGGCTGCCAAGCCGCAACGGTTGGGAGCCGCTGGTGTGCAGAAGAACAGCAAGAGCTGCAAATCTTTTACAGGATGGAATTTGCTCTTTGCTTTCTGTTTTGCAAGTGGCCTTTTCCCTCATTGATTGAATGAAATATTTATGTAACAAATGTTACTTTGGCTTAGTAAACCCATTTCTTAATCGGCAAGCAATGCATGAGTTGACGTATCCGTAGGGGCAAAGTTCTTCCATGCAGCATTTTGAGATGTTCAGTTTAGGTTAGCAGGTCTACAAATGCTCAAATCATCCTGTATGGTAGATTGACAGCATTTGAACAACAACGTGTTTGGCTGATTTCATACTGGCTGAGGAGTTGAAGTCCACCTTTTAAAGCTGCTGAGTTTGAGAAACACTGGTCTAGGGACTTAAAGCGGTGGTGGTATTCAGCCGGTTCGCACTGGTTTGGGCGAACTGGTAGCAAGGATTTGGCGTGGGTCGCCGAACTGGTAGTAACTTCTGGATGGCCATGCCCTTGACCTGGTTGCCGCTCGCTCACTTGCCCTGCCTGCCCGATTCTTGCTCACCCTGCCCGCCTGATGCTCATACCACCTAGTCACTCCTTAAGGTATTTCTCCCCCCCCCCAATCAGCTGTTCCTATGATCGCCTTTGCTGGGATTCCCTTACTGTCTTACTGCTTTGCCCAGGAGGCTTGCCTGAGGCTCAGAAGGCCCAAAAATGTGGGAGGGGTGGCTGCAAAAAAAGCCATGTCCACCCAGTCACATGGCCACGCCCACCAAGCCACGCCCACCAAGCCACGCCCACAAAACGTAGTAAAAAATTTTTTGAATCCCACCACTGACTTAACGTACAGGTAATCCTTGACTTGTGACCGCAGTGCAGCCCAACATTTCTATTGCTGAGTCATTTTGTTGCTGAGTCATTTGTTAAGTGATTTTTCCACATTTTACGACCTTTCTGGCCACAGTTGTTAAGTGAATCACTGCAGTTGTTAAGTTAGTAACAGGGTTGTTAAGTGAATTTGCCTTCCTCATTGACTTTGCTTATCAGATTATCACAAAAGATGATCATTTGGTTCCAGGACACTGCATCTGTCATAAATACATGCCAAGCGTCCAAATTTTGATCATGTGACCATGGGGATGGTGCAACGTTCATAAGTGTGGGGAAAAAAATGTCAGAAGACACTTGCTTTCAGTCTCGTAACTTTGAACAGTCACTAAATGAACTGTTGTAAGTTGAGGACTACCTGTACAGGTTGTGTCCTTGACATGTGACTGGTTGCTTAGTGAATGTCTGAAGTTATGACGGACACCCCAAAAGATACTTACAACCTAATTTTGAAGTTCCGACAGCTGCCCCCCATCATATGACCTGTTTGCAGCATCCTGGGGTCACATGATTGTAGTTTATGAGGTTTTTGCCCTAAAGTGGCATTTATTTATAGTTTTCAGCAAAAATGTCCCATAGTGAACAATAGATTTGCTTAATGACTCTGTGGGTTTGCTTAATAACCACTGCAGAAAGTCATAAAATCGGGTTGGTCATGTGGGTGACCACATTTACAACCAACATAACATACGACCGTAATGGGCAGGTCAAGGACTACCTGGAATAACATTGGAGGAGTAGGGAAGAATTGCAAATAGTTGAGATGTTAAGTGACTGTAATTTTCTCGTCTTAGGTCCTTGCCAAAATTGGAAGGTATAAAGGCAGAAAAACAACCCAGCAGAGGTTTGAGTAGTATGCATGGAAACAGCTTGTTCTGCAGGAAAATGAGGGTGCTGCTAGTGCAAACAAATAAACTTTTATTTATTTAAAATACAACCCCCCTCCTGCTCAGTGAATTACATGGGCAGATTTGTCCTGAGATGCTGTCTTGATTTGTGATTTTTACCCCACCTAGAGCAGATACCTGTTTAAGATAATTGTTTCTACAGCTGCAATTCCCAAAATATTACCAGCATATACAATTCTGATGTCCCACTAAGAATAGCTGGCAAAAGTGTAAAAAGAGGACTCTCCTTAGCATCTCTAATAAAGGAGAATATCTGTAGCTCAGGGTTGACAGGAGGAATCCTGGGTGCTGTCTGAGCTTGCTTGTTTTCCTGCAAATGTTTCATCATTCCAGATCAGCATAGATCAGGGATCCTGAACCCCTGGGCTGCGACCCACTACCACGGCCTATTCAGAATTGGGCTGCACGAGTGGCTGGCGTGCGCCCGTGCATGCAACTCAACTTGCTCGAGAGGTGGGCTGGTGGACACTTACACATGTGCGCATCAGCCCATCACTCATGCAAGTCGAGCTGCGTGCAGGCCAGCTCACCTTTCCCGCAAGGGCTGCGTGGGCACAGATGCGTGTGCCAGCCTGCCAGTTGGGCGGCTGAATTCCACCCTCTCCCAGCCGGGCTGCCAAGCCCCAAAGGTTGGGGACTGTTGGCATAGATTAATTCCAAGGTTAACATCAGACCAACAATCAAATAAACAATACCCCAATCAAGAAACTGCCAAAGACCAACAGTGAACTGACCTACCAAAGAATCTCTTAAGACCACCCTCCCTAACACAGACAAAGCAAGCCACCACAATACCTATAAACTAACAACAAACTGCACTCCTTACTATGGTACCATGTTTCCCTGAAAATAAGACCCTGTCTTATATTTTTTTGCCACCAAAAAAGGCGCCAGGTCTATTTTGGGGGATGTCATCCATTGACTAACCTCACTCACTTACTAACCTCCAGCCTCCTTTTCCATGTCAGAGGACTTCAGAAACTACTACTACTGCAGCCGGCAAGGCTTTCCTGAAGGCCTCTGCAGCCAGCCTTGCCATCTGCAGAAGAAATGGACCGGCAAGGCGGGTGTTGGGGGTGTGCGAGGCCTGGCTATAACTGTCCGAAGATTAGTAGGGCAGCTCCACCCCCCCTAGCTTAATTTTTACCCATGCACTCTGGAGTGGGTGGAGTCTTAATTAGGGCTTATTTTGGGGGTAGGGCCTATATTGGGTGCACATGTAAAAATCAAGCTAGGACTTACATTCAGGGTAGGTTGTATTTTCAGGGAAACGGTAGTACTGACGGTGTTATTTAGTTTGGGTAATGAAATGTCTGCAAGAAAACAAGCAAGCTCAAAGACCACCTTCAGGGACCCTATAGCATCTCTAAATAAAAGCCACATTTTAGTGATGTATATATAATTCAGCTGTGAGAAGCATCTAGTTTTCTAATTTTGTGCATTCATGCTACTCTCAGATAGCTAAGCAATTTTCTTCTCTGCTCATGAAAGAATGTGCGAGAAATTTGGGGTCAGAAAAGGTCAGACATGAGATTAGTGATCATGTTGTCTTGAGTCATAAAAGTTTTCCTCTAGATCTCTTTTATTCCACAGTTAGGACAAACAAGGCATAAAAATACATTTAGGGCAACTGTATCTCAGGAGATATGGCTGCACCACCCAATTTTAAATCAGCTAAATACAATTGATTTAATTTAATCAAGGTTGTGTAAATTCAAGACTAATTGAATTATAGCAATTAACCTGAATTAGTGATCTCTCAATCATTATGCTGGATGGATTCATCCCCCTTTTAACCTCTTCGGTTGCTTAGTAGCTTATGGGTAACATGAATTTTTTTAATCTTTAAATTTAGTACTGAGAGACAGAAAATACGTAAACTATTATAGGGCAATTTATTTGGAGTAAAAGATTGTGATGAGGTGTGTAACAACGTAGCTGATAGGTTTAGAAAACTGAAAATGCGGGGGGGGGGGGAAGCAACAATCTACACACATGAACAGTAAACTAGCCAAAATAAGATCTTTCTTTCAAGCTAATTAGGATGGTGAGTTTTTAAACCTTGGTACTTAAAATGCAATAATAGCAGTCCTTGACATTAAGATTATGCTAGAATGCAACCATTTTCCACTTGTTGTTCTCCAGGAAGTTCTCATTTAGCCTATTTAGATAAGCTTGTTTTCTTAATGACAAACGTCAATGTTCCTTTGGTTTTAGACATGTGTCTTCCTGTGCCAGAGGAAGACGATTTGAGTGGCCCTTTCTCAAAATACAGGTGAAAAACCTCTGCCCATGTTTTGGGGCTATATCTATAGCGTTGCCCTTTTCATTTGTTAATCTGTTCGAGGTTGCCTGGAATTCGAGTTTTGAATCACCTGACATTGGAATCATCTTATTTTGGTTTGAGGGAGAACAATTGCTGTATTAGGTTGCATGTGTTATTTCCTCCTGGATTTTCTCTCCCTAGTGAACATAATGAAAATACATATTAACCATGAAGAGAGGCAGAAAATTGCATTGAAGTATAATGAATAATAAGAGATTCATGTTCCGTTTGATAGATTGGAAGAGTTATCGCAGCCAGTTGGCACTTGTTAAGTGAAGAGGATAGAACATAGAATCATAAGGCTAGAAGGGATTTTGGAGGTCTTCTAGTCCAACCCCTTGCTCAAGGCAGTTTATTTTTGAAAACCTACAGTGATGAAGCACCCACAACTCGGGGAGATAAGCCGTCCCATTGATTAATTCTTCTCACTGTCAGATAAATTTCTCCTTAGTTCTAAGTTGGATCTCTCTTTAACAAGCTTCTACCCATTACTTTTTGTCCTGCCCTCTGGGGCCTTGGAGTCAATCCCTTCTTCTCTGTCACAGCCCCTCAAGTACTGGATGATGTTGTTAAATGAATGGGATGATGTTCAATAGATTTGTCAGGATGAAAGAATCAAGGTTTTATCTTTTTGCCTTGAAAAAAAAATCTGTACACATACATCGATACCTATAAATCCCCTTCTTTATCAAGTGGGCCACACAGCTGTCCGGTTTATGAGCAGCAGAGCAAATAAGGATGCCATTGGTGTCGTTAATGTGACCCCCTGATGTTGCTGTACATATTGTACATTGGTTAAGCTCTTGGACTATGGCAGGCCTGGTCAAGGTCTTAGTTTACCTCCCATCATGAAACTCAGTGGGTGATCTTGATCAACCATTTAGCTCAACTTTTTTTTTTTTAAATTCACATTTATATGCCGCCTTTCTCCGGAGACTCAGGGTGGCTTACAATCTTCGGAGCACAACCCAATGTGCTCAGCAATAGCGTTCATTCTCTTGTATATGCCTGCTTATTACTAGGGCTTTTGGCCCCCCCCAAGCGGCATTTTTACAAAGTCAACTTATTGCCCCCAACAATCTTGGGTCCTCAATTTACCTACCCCAGGAGGATGGAAGGCTGAGTCAACCTTGAGCCTGGTGGGATTCAAGCCTGCACTAATTGCAGGCAGCTGGAGCTAAGTGCTAGGTGTTTAACAGCCTGCACCACCAAGGCTCTTTTGACTTGATGAGTTGATGATATGAAGCAAGGTTGGAGAAGTCTGTTAGGCCTTGACTGTCTGGAACAAGGGTCTTCAACAGTGGTGTGTTTCAAAATTGTCTACCACCGATTCGGTGGGTGCACTTTGTGTGCATGGACACACTTTGCATGCCCGCGCACACCAAACCCGCACTTTGTGCAGGCACAGAGGCGTTCCAACCCACCTCCTGCAAACCTGCATTCTCAGTTGTGTCAGCAGCTGCTGTGTGGCACTGTGCTGTGCCGCGCAAAGCAGCTGCTCTTCAAAAGCAGGGAATAAAGGTGTGTATGGGAGCCCGGGTGGGCCCAACAGCAGAGTGGCGGAGAGAACCAGTTCGGTCTCCACTGCTCATCGGCGCTACCGGCTTGACAGAACCGGGCCAAACTGATAGAATACCACCACAGGTTTTCAAACTTGGCAAGTTTAAGACTTACGGACTTCAACTCTCAGAATTCCTGAGCTAACATGACTGGAGGAGGAATTCTGGGAGTTGAAGTCCACAAGTCTTAAAGTTTGAAGACCCCTGGTTTGGAAGAAAGGCCTGGTTTAGTTATCTGAGGACTAAATAAATAATTCAATAAAGGATTATTTATTTATTTATTTATTTATTAGACTTATATGCCGCCCCATCTCCGAAGACTCGGGGCGGCTCACAATCAAAACATATAGTACAATAGTTATTTAAAAGAATTAAATAATTTAAGCCCGATAAGACCAAATTAAGGTGAATTAAAATTATCCCATGGCCCAGGTGAGGTAATCACAGCCCGATTTGGTCAAACAACCAGGTCTTTTAAGTCGCGGCGGAAGGTGCGGAGGTCAGGGGCCAGACGGAGGTCCAGAGGCAGTGCATTCCATAGGTCAGGGACCGCTACAGAATAGGCTCGTCGCCGGGGGACCGTCAGCCGACATTGACTTGTCGACGGGACCCGAGGAGTCCTTGCCTATGTGTCCGCACGGGACGGGTGGCGCTCGACATCGGCAGGAGCCGCTCCCTTAAATATTGTGGACCCATGTTGTGTAGGACTTTGAATGTTAAAGTCAGAACCTTGAATCTCACCCGGAGCGCAACCGGCAACCAATGTAGGTTGGGCTAATGTAGATTAGGCTAAATGTTAATGAAATCTCATACGATGAAAACATAGGCAAACGCTTCACCTTGTGTTAAGAATCAAAACGAGGGGGGGAAAATCCTTGACAAGTGAAGTGGATGGTTTTGAAGCTCAGCGAAAATAAACCAGAGAGACAAGAAATCTGAGAATGCCTGAATGAATTGCTGTTTTGTTTGGAGCTTGTGCTGTAACAGGTGAGGCTGAGGCCAGGGTGGGAGTCTTACCTACTTCTTGGTACTTCAAAATCATCAACAGTTGACAGATCTTTTGCTCAGCCCAGAGCTACTCCGATCTGGTTTCATGATTCCCGAGAAAGTGACTGATTCTTGACAGAATGGTGTCTTTATTTCATGGATTTATTTATTTATTTCTTTTGCGGTGTCTCCTGGGGAAAGTAGGATGATTCAGGAGTTGTTGAATTGCCCCAGAGCAATGGCAGCCTTCTAGTCAAAACCAAATCAGAGTTTGGGCTGAGTTTGAGGGGAAAGGGGATTAGGAGGTTGGGAGTGGAGTTAGGAATTGACTTGCCTCATTGCATTCCCTCCAGACTTTGTGGTTCAAAATTTGGGCGTGGGGAAGAAGAGAATTGTAGTTCATACTTAGAAGGATGCGTCATTTTATTTTATTTATTTGATTTTTATCCTGCCTTTGTTGTTGTTTACAAATAGCTCAGGATGGGGAACATACACAATATTCCTTCCACCTATTTTCCCCACCTGTGAAGTGGGTCGAAAGAAAATGATTAGCCCAAAGACACCCAGCCGGCTTTCATGCCTAAAAACTAGAACCCACTTTCTCCTGGCGATTGGCCCAAAGTCACTCAGCTGGCTTTCTTGCCTAGGGTGGTACTAGAACTCACCCTCTCCTGTTGATTGGTCAAAGTCTTCTAGCCGGCTTTCATGCCTAAAGCAGGACTGGAACTCACATACTCTCCTGATGATTAGTCCAAAGTAATCCAGCCAGCTTTTATGCCTAAAGCGGGAATAGACCTCAATATTTTGGTTCCTAGGCCCATCGTGTTAATACTAAACCAAACTGTTATTCTTTATGTCTCAAATACACCAAATAATTTTATTTTATATGTTGGTTAACATACAACAAGTTTGGTTAACGTATGAACAAACATAAGTCTTGAACCAGACCTCTATAATTAGTTGACACGGATTGGTCTTCTTTCCTGGAATGTTTTGCTCTGTCATCAGAGATCTGGAGCTTCTGGAGCTTCAGGGGAAGACTTACCCAGATGGAGGAAGTCTTAGGAAGGCCTTCAAATCCTCATGCCTACAAAGGAGTTACTTCAGGATGCTCCTTGCACTCTGTAATAAATTCTCTGTAATAAATTCTGCAAAAAGGCAGAGTTTTGCTACTACTCAATGATGTCACCCAGCCTGCAAGACAATATCTGAGGACTAATCAGACTTTTGAGGCAGGTGCTCTTCCCAAACCTTATTTTAAATAATGTTTTTCATGTTGTCAGTGCAATCAAATGAAGCTCGATAGAAAGTGTTGCACTTTTTAACATAACACAGTAGTTGATTAATGTGAGATAAAATAGAATGGTTATATACATAAACAAATAAAAATGTATGATATTATGTGCACAGGATATATATACCCAACCAACACATTGTTGAATTGAAAGATGGTTTTATTTGTTTGTCTTTGTTGTAAAAATTTAAAAAAATTACCCCCCCAAAAGAAAGTGTTGCACTTTTTCCAAAATTTTCACTCTGCTTCCCCTGCTCCTGGTGTGATATTTTTCCCCTCAAGCGGTTTTTATAATTTCTGCAAATTTCATATCCCTGTGCAAATGTGTATGTATGTAGGTTCTTAAACTGGAAATAATTTGTCATTTGTGAGTTGAGCATCCTGTTTGGGACTGCTTCTGCTGTTGAGACATGTGTAAAACAACAAAGCCTGCTTTTATGTGGGTATACTGGAATAAAATTATTATTATTTTTATTTTATAATTACATTTATATGCCGCCCTTCTCCAAAGACTCAGGGCTTACAATTTTGGGATACAACCCAGTGTGCTCAGCAATAGCCTTCATTCCATTGTATATGCCTGCTTATTACTAAGCGGCATTTTTACAAAGTCAGCTTATTGCCCCAACAATCTTGAGACCGGGAAAATGGGGTAATTGAATCAAAGAGTTTAACAATCACTGATATATACTATATCCTTATTCCTAGGTTGCTGTTTGGGTCAGTTTAAACAAATTTTAAAAATGCCATTAGTAAAAATGTGTGGGATTCCTTGACTTTGGGACTGTAAATAAACCCCACAGTGTTGCTCATAAGTTGTGATAGTTGTAAAGCAAGTCACCACATGACAGTACCCAATGTTGTGGCCTTTTGAGGGCTGGTTGTGAAGTGAACGCAGCAATCATTAGGGTGAACCCATTGTTTTCTATGGGTAGGGTTTTTTTTGCCAGAAACTGGTAGTAACTGTTGATTTCCCCTAAACATATCATAAATCATGTGACTGCAGGACTGCTGCAAATAGTCGTAAATGTACTCAGGTTGCCAAACACCTAAAATCAGTCATGTGACTGCAAGGGGAAGGCCTCAGACTTTGAAATTTCGAATCTGGGTTGTAAGTAGTTTTTATTTATTTATTTTATTTATTTTATTTGATTTGATTTGTCAATTGCTTACAAGATACTAGGTATAAGTATAAACATGAGTAAGAATACAGGAAACAGGTACAAATAAATGGGGACAATAGGACAGGGAAGGGGGGCACGATGGTGCACTTATGCACGCCCCTTACAGACCTCATAAGAATGGGGTGAGGTTTTTCAAGATTGCAAAGCAACCAGTCATAAGTTGAGAATCATCTGTATCTATATGTTTGAGAATGAATGTATTTCCATTATGGCTGATGATAGATTTAAAATTCTGCATAACCAGGTTCAATCTTGGTTGAAATGAATTTTAACAATCTTCAGTTGGTTGTGGGCTGATTGTGTGAACAGGTTGTTCGTTTTCCCCGGCTCCTTTGTAAAGTTAAGAGAAACGGTTATTCCAAAGTAGCCTCCATTTTTGTCTACATACAATCTAGGTTCATTTACGAATTTGATTGGAAGAAATTATTCTGTGCTAATATTAATTCCCCCCCCCCATCCTGAGTCTTTAAGGAAGAACATTGATCAGCGTTACCTGTGTGTTTATTTATTGCCACTGTGTATTTCTTCTTCTTTTTTGTAAGCTTCTGAATATTTTTAGACATGGGAGGATATTTGCATTGACCAAAGTTTTGTGCTTTTTCTCTTCCAGGGAAGTTATCCAATTTGGGAAGATTTCATAAATAAAGCAGGGAAACTCCAGTCTCAACTTAGGTAAGCTATTCTTCTATATTGGCACGGGCAGTTCCATGTGGTAGCAGGACTTATCTTGATTTTTTTTAAAAAAAATAGGTCTTCAAGAGTTGTAGACTGTTTGCGGGCATTAATTTGCAAGCAAAGCAGTGGAATTGGCTGTGTAAGGTTAATTTCGGAGCAGTAAGGAAGAGACATGTTGAACAATGAAGTAGGCTCCTTAAATACCACAAAAATTGAAGCATTCATTTTGGGCCCTTATTATAGGGAAAACGGGAGAGGTGGTAGCAGAATAAGGCTACTATGAATTGATTTATCCAGTTTTCTTTTGATTTTTAATGTTAATTGTATTTAATATTTTTAACATAGAGGGTCTTTTAATATTTTTTAATATATAGATTTAATGTGTAGGTATTGGGTCTCCTGCTTGAACTAGAAGGTCCCTTCCAGCTCTATTCTGATTGATTGAACATTCTGTTTTATATCGTTTTATGACGTTGTAAGCTGCCGTAGGTTGCTTAATAGTGAGATGGGCAGCATATAGATTTAATAAATAAATTTTATTCGCTATTGCATTCTGGTAGCATGCTCCAGATGCAACAGAGAAGATACTTGGGGACTGAATATAGGCACAAAATTGATCATTCATATCATATATCAGTGTTTGTACATTTTTAATTTTTGATTATCAGGCTTCCTCTTAAGATGGCCGTGTTAGTTCCCGTTAATCTGTTGCATTAGCAGGGTTTAACCAATTTTCTAAGCATGGATTGCTTTAACCATGGCTTGCTAACGAAAGCAGTGTTACATGCTAAGACATTCATTGTCATTATCTAAGACACACATTCATTCATTTTAGTTTATGAACTACATTGCATTTAACGTATGAAAGCATTTTTCAAAAGCTGAGCAGGCAGAAACCCCAGAAGGGGAACTTACAGGATTTTACATTTGAGCAATGCTGGCTGGTTGGGTTTAAAATTAAAGGTAATTGAATTTACAGTCTAAGTTAAAGGGAAAGTGCGATAAAGCTAATAGAAGAAAAATATTTGTACCTCAGGGTTGAACTGTGGGGTAGATGGTACCCTCTGAGCCTGATCAGATTTTTGCAGACATTTCATTACCCAGCTAGGCAATATCATCAGTGCACTGATGTTACCTAGTTGAGTAATGAAACATCTGCAAGAAAAATAGCTGAGAGGGTACCAAAGATCCCACAGTGATAATGCTTCAAGGCCTACTGAATGGTTTTGATCCTTGTCTGATGCACTTACTGCCTTACAAGAAGCTTTTTGTATTTTAATTGTCAGTAAAACTGATCTTTTTCCCAGCTGGCCAGTGGGAACTGAAAATTAAGAGAGGAATGAATTATGCAGCTAGTGAATAATAGGCAGATCCGTCTTACGTCCTGTTTTTGTGAGGATTCAAAAGCATTAGCACCAAAAAAGGAAAGGAAAAGAAAACGGTTAGCAAAATCTGGAATATTACTTGCTCCTTGGAATTTATTTTCCCTAGCCAAAAAATCAAAGAACCAGAGTTGGATGGAGCCATGCAGGATAGCAAATACAGACTCCCAGACATATGACTCCCCAGCCTCTAGTGAAGAGAAGCTACTGTTGAATTACTCTTAAAAGAATTTTTTTTTAAGTTGGAAAAACTGTTAATTCTGTCTGGAAAAGCGTAACTTTATTTAGAACTAACTAGTGGCCGGGAATGCTAACGGAGCAATTTTAATTGGTGTGAGAAGCCAATTGTTTCTACTAATAAAGGATTGCATATGAGAAATAGTTATGGATTGGAAGTTATTTTAGAGGAAGGGAAAGAACATGAAAGCTAATGTAGTATAATAGTTAAGGTATTCTGCCATGTTTCTAGTACTTCATCAATCTTGGAAACTTTGGACTAGACCTTTAGCTCATCCTCACAGAATTATTGTGGAGAAGAAGAAGTCTCTTTAGCTCATTTGGGGAAGCTTGAAAATGGAAGAGGACCAAGAAGGTTGCATGTCTATGGAGATTCTCAAATATCCTGGACATGGTTGTCCCAAAGGTGCTTTTTCCAAAAAGCAACTGGACGTTCTTTGTTTTTTCCTTTGAAAATATTTCGTTTCTCATCCAAGAAGCTTCTTCAGAACTGTTCTTCAGAACTGAAGAAGCTTCTTGGATGAGAAGTGAAATGTTTTCAAAGAAAGAAAACCAAGGAAGTCCAGTTGCCTTTTGGAAAAAAAACACCTCTGGGACAAGAAGATTCCATGTTTCTTTCTTCACCTATTTTTTTCCCCTTTCAACTTACCGTGTTTCCCCGAAAATAAGACCTACCCCGAAAATAAGACCTACCCGAAAATAAGACCTAGTGTGTTTTGGGAGCCAAAAAAATATAAGACAGTGTCTTATGTTAGGGGAAACATGGTATGCGATTTGTTCGTGGTTTCGTACATGAATAAATGTACATTGTTCTACATGAATATGGTAAGTGTTTTTTTTTCATTAAAAAAAATATATATATATATATATAAGACCTACCCCGAAAATAAGACCTAGTGTGTTTTTGGGAGCCAAAAAATATAAGACAGTGTCTTATTTTCGGGGAAACATGGTAGTTTCCAGGACCATGTAATTCTTGGCAACGTTTTTGGAATTGGTTTATTCTTGCCTTCTTCTTGGAACTACAACGGAGTAATTGACCTGAAGTCACCGACTGACTGGCTTTGCGCCTAAGGCAGCGCTAGAACTCACAGTCTCCTGGTTTCTAGCCAATTCTTTAACCACACCACCAAATTGGCTCTCCTTTTTGTAAACTCGTACTACAGAGGAAAAAGAACACACATGGCTATGAGAAAAGAGGATTGGGAGAAGGAGAAGCAAAGCTGTCTGGAAATACAGTAAACTGCGGTTTTACTGGAAAGAGTTATTTGGTTCGGGTGTGCTCTTTGCTAAAAAAAAAGCAGACAGTATTTAGTATACTTGTAGGTTTGCTCTTGGTGGCAAGTACGAAAATAAGGGGGAACCAGTGTAAAATGTGAAATGAAAAGTCCGTAACACACACACGAAGCAACAAGCACTATTTTTGCTTGCTTCAGGATGGTTTGATAGCAATTGGATCTCACTAATTTTGTGAAGCATCAGGCAGTATCCAGAATTGCATGAGGCGTTACATCTACTCCTTGAGTTACAACTATAATTGAGCCCAACTTTTCTGTTGTTTTAAGTGAGACATTTGTTAAGTCCCATTTTACGACCTTTCTTGCCCTACTTGTTAACTGAATCACTGCGGTTGGGAAGTTAGTACCACCACTGTTAAGTGAATCTGGCTTCCCCGTTGATTTTGCTCATCAAAAGGTTGCAAAAGGTCATCACTGCAACCCTGTTGTAAAGTCGAGGACTACCTGTGCTGGTTCACATATCATTGATTGTTGGGGACAATGTGCTGACTGTAAACAGAGAGTCCTATGAAGCGGTTTATAAGTCTTAAGTGCTACTGCTATTGCTATTCTGAGCTATCATGGGCTTGTTAGGTTTGGGGTTGGTGTGTTCTTGGGCTGAGCAAAGGAGAAAATGTGACTGTGTATGTGTGTGTAGGGCACACACATCACACTTGCTGAAACGATTTTCAGAAGCAACCAGGATCATTAGGGTACTGGAGGCTAAAACATATGAAGAACAGTTACAAGAACTGGGCATGGCTAGTCTAGTGAAGAGAAGGACCAGGGGAGACATGATAGCAGTCTTCCAATATTTGAGGGGCTGCCACAGAGAGGAGGGTGGGTCAAGTTATTTTCTAAAGTGCCTGTAGGCCAGACAAGGAATAATGGATGGAAACTGAACAAGGAGATTTAACCTGGAAATAAGGAGAAACTTTCTGACAGTGAGAACAATCAACCAATGGAACACCTTGCCCTCAGGAGTTGTGGGAGCGCCATCACTTGAGACTTTCAAGAAGAGATTGGACTGCCATTAGTCAGAAATGGTGTAGGGTCTCCTGCATGGGCAGGGGGTTGGACTAGATGACCTACAAGGTCCCTTCCAACTCTGATTATCTGTTATCTGTTACACAGCTTCATCTTTTTCTGGGCTGGCACAGCTTCTTGGGTTTAGAGGCATTGTTTTAAGGTACCCCAACAGGTGCTTCCTATGCATCACCAAATCCATGTTTTACTTCTTGAATTCCTATTCTGTACTTCTATACTTCTATTAGATAAGCAGAATCATAACTCTGTTTTGCTATGCTTAAACAGAGAGAACTATAAATGAACTATAATAGGCAAATGTAAATTTATTTATTTGTATTTGCCTATTATAGTTCATTAAAAAAAACACCCACAATAAAATCATGGTTTACAGTCACATGAACTGATCTAAGCTGTAGAATGAGGAAGGCAAGATACTGTTATCTTGTCTTTGTTCCTCAACTTGGAGATAAGGCACTTAAAATAGCACTAGCGTTAAGCTTGCTAGCAGCTGTAAAATCTTTAGTTTTTTCCCCTGATTTCAGGATTTTGGATTATTATTATTTTTGCTTCCACCTGCTGTGTGCCTTTCTTTTTAGTTCATCCCCAAAGTCATGCCCCAGATTCCTTAAAATTTAAATTCAAATATGCAATTAATGAAGACAAAGAGAAGAAACAGTTCAGCGTTTTTAAGTCTTTAAAGTGAACAGTGTCTTTTAAGACCTACTTATTCACAAAATGCCTACTTAAATGCTGGCTTAAATGTTTAATATCTTTTTAATTAATTTATTTGCTGTCGTATTTTAATTGTAAGCCGCCCCGAGTCCTCGGAGAGGGAGCAGCATATAAGTTGAATTAATAAATAAATAATAATAAATATATTTAGGGAGTGTCTTATATTTGACTGAAGGGAGAATCTGGGGAGCTTCTGCCACTCAAATTAGTTTTGAAATGAAATTAAATGTCTATATAGATAGTCCTCAACTTACAGCCATTCGTATAGTAATTGTTCAAAATTACAATGGCACTGTCATGCCCCTGGTGGAGACTGACTCTGAGGGAGAGGAGGAACAACCGACAGGGAGTGGAAGTGTGGCTTTGGAGGTTGTGGGAGGAGGCTGGGGAAGGGCAGAGGCCGGCTGAGCAGTCAGAGGAGGACCCAGGCCCATCCCCTATTCATCCTAGGGCACGCAGGGAGGAGAGGATAAGGGAGAGACGTGGTCTGCTGGGGAGGAGAGGGCCTTGATCCTCTTCATGGGCTGCAGGTGTGAGAACTGAATAAGACTGTGCCTTGTTATCTCCTTGAATTTGGTAAATGCTTCTCTTGTTCCATTGTGGAAATTTCATCATTGTAGTTTGTTTGGTTTTTTTATTTCACCTCTATCTGCTCATTAAATTCGGACACTATTGCTTTCTTTTGAAGACCATTTTTGAGTATGTTTTATTTCCAACTGAGAATCATTGAACAGTGGGACCAAGTTGGAGGCATTAAAGGACATTTATTTACGTTTTGGATTTTGTTACATTTGTGTTACACCCTGGGTCATCACAGGCACTAAAAAACGTGACATGACCATTTTTCACACTTTTGCTGCATTTCCATGGTCACGTGATCAAAATTCAAATGCTTGGCAACTGGTTTATATTCATGACGATTGCAGTGTTTCGAGGTTGTGATCCCGTTTTGCGACCTGCTGACAAGCAAAATCAACAAGGAATCCGGATTTCCTTAACAACTGTGTCTCTGACTTAATAACTGCAGTGATTTACTGAACAATGGTGGCAAGAAAGGTCGTAAAGTGAGGCAGAACTCAGTTAACAACTGCCTCACTTAGCAACAGAAAAATTTGGGCTCATTTGTGGTCATAAATTGAGGGCTACCGATAGAGTGTTTGGGAATAGGTGCTGAAAATTTGGTGTGGCTACCTTTGATTTTCATTCGGCAGACATTTCAATTGAGAACCAAATCCCACTGATTCCAGACTTCAGGTAGTCCTCGATTTACAACAGTTCACTTAGTGACCGTTTGAAGTTACAACGGCACTGAAAAAAGTGACTTACGACCATTTTTCGCACTTAGGACTGTTACAGCATCTTCATGGTCATGTGATCAAAATCCAGACGCTTGGCAACTGACTCATATTTATTGACGGTCGCCGTGTCCCAGGGTCACATGATCCCCTTTTGTGACCTTCTGACAAGCAGAGTCGATGGGAAAGCCAGATTCACCTAACAAAATTCACTTAACAAATGTCTTACTTAGCAACAGAAAATTTGGGCTCAAATTGTGGTTTTAAGTCAAGGGTATCTGTATATTTCTTGAAGCATTGAATGGGGAGATAACAATTTGAACATCCTATGCTTAAAGAAAAGTCTTTAAGTACACACGTTAGTCATAATATATAGTGTACGTCAGGGGATGCTGAGCGTGTTGATCAGAAAGGTCGGCAGTTCGGCGGTTCGAATCCCTAGCGCTGCGTAACAGAGTGAGCTCCTGTTCCTTGTCCCAACTTCTGCCAACCTAGCAGTTCAAAAGCATGTAAAAATGCAAGTAGAAAAATAGGGACCACTTTGGTGGGAAGGTAACAGCGCTCCGTGCGCCTTCGGCGTTTAGTCATGCCGGCCACATGACCACGGAGACATCTTTGGACAGAGCTGGCTCTTCGGCTTTGTAATGGAAATGAGTACTGCCCCCTAGAGCCGGAAACTACTAGCACATATGTGTGAGGGGAACCTTTACCTTTTTATAGTGTAGGCTACTATATTGTATCAATTTTGGAAGAGAAGCTGGCTTAGCTCCTTCTTTGTTTGTGCTGGTGTGCCTAGTACAGGGGTCCCCATGCTATGGCCTGCCAGATGTTTGCAACCGGGCCATTCCCCCCCTTCCCCTCCCGGGCTGGTCCACAAGCCGGAAACGTTGGGGAATTCTGGCCTAGTAGACTGCTGAATCCTAATTTTTACATCTGAATCAGCCCGCTTTGAGTTTCCATATGCTGTGGCTTATCACAAACGGAACACAGCCTGAGTTAAGATGGTTAAAACCATCTTAAAATACTTAACTCGAACATGTCAGTGATGACTTATTTTTCCTGCTCACCAGCATCGTTGTAATACATCAACACGTCCTTTGACACAGGCTTCCTCGGACAGATGCATGATTCAGAGGTTTTATGGACATCCTGTTTCCCTTATGACTTCCATCTATTCCAGAAGGAGTTTTGCGAGACAGTTTCACGATGGGTGGTTCTGTGGAATTAATTTTGCATTTCGATGTCCCTCATGACATTCCATGGGTGTTGCCTCCGGAAGCCGTTTCATCTTGATGTTTACTGTAGAGGACATCTAAAGCAGGGGTCTCCAACCTTAGCAACTTTAAGCCTGGCGGACTTCAACTCCCAGAATTCCCCAGCCAGCTTTGCTTTGAAGCCCGCCAGGCTTAAAAGTTGCCAAGGCTGGAGACCCCTGATCTAAAGTGCTCTTAACTTAAATGAAAGGAAGTCCTGCCCGCAGTTCATTTACAGAATGTGAAGCTTCTTGAGCAAAAAGATTGCTTGGTCTGTCAGATTGGTCATCGAAGATGTAAACATCTTGCAAAGGTGAAATGTTCTGTGACTGACTCATGAGACAAGCCTGGATAAACTCAATGTAAATGTTAAATTTCCATTTAAAATGTAAGCTCATTAAAGAGAGGTCCAACTGGGAACTCAGGAGAAGTTTGCTGACAATGAGAACAATTAATCCATGGAATGACTTGCTTCCAGAAGTTGTGGGTGATCCATCACTGGAGATTTTCAACAAGACAGTTATTTCTCAAGGATTGTATAGGGTCTCCTTCAGTGATGGAATTCAGTTTTTTTTACTACCGGTTCTGTGGGCGTGGCTTGGTGGACGTGGCTTGGTGGGCGTGGCAGGGGAAGGATACTGTAAAATCTCCATTCCCTCCCCACCTCACTAACCCGCTTTCCAGCTCTGTTCTCCTGTGCAGGGCAACAAAAGAAGACCCAGCCGATCAACTGGGACTCAATGGGAGGCAGAGAATAGATGGGGGCAGGGCCAGTCAGAGGTGGGATTTGCCGGTTCTCCGATCGACTCAAAATTTCCGCTACCGGTTCTCCATAACTGGTCAGAACCTGCTGAATACCTCCTCTGGTCTCCTTCCATCGGCAGCAGGTTGGACTAGAAGAACTCTAATGTCCCTTGCCAACCCTATTGTTCTCTGTTCTAAATAGGATTGATCTCAAATCCTTTTAGATCAGGTGTCTGCCATTTGTTTGATTGAAACAGGTAGATATTTGCATTTTTCTGTTACCATGCTGTTGTCTAAAATAAGCCACTAGTTTATCCTTTATGTAGTAGCAAGATTTTGATAAGGCAAAGATGTACCCTGAATACAGAATCTTCTTTCCAGAAGGGAAACGGTCTTATGAATCTTAGATGGATGGAGTTGGAAGAGGCCATTTAGGACATGAATGGTCCAGGCCACTCCAGCTTAGCACTGGAATCCAAACGGAAGCATCTGCAACCAATGGTTATCTTAACTTCCAGTGGAGCACATTCAGTAAAGGGGAGCCTTTTGAGTCATGGCATTTGATGTTAGCGTTGTAGTTTTTAATCATTTAAACCCATGATTTTATGTCATTCTCTACAGAATGTCAAGATCAGGTCTTGGCTAATCTCTGGTGATACCGTATTTCCTACTGCTAAAAAAATTATATCCCAGGTCTTCTTTGGATGGGATAACGTACGCTAAGCCATGATTTCCTAAATTAGCCTCAGTAGGCAGAGTTTACACAATGCTGAGCCCTAACTATGGTTTATAAACCAGAAAGGTTGGGTTCTCCTGACACGCACTGAGCTCAAATCGGCATAGACTGCCCTTTGTAAGGCCCCTTAGGTTTTGCTGGACTATCACTTAAACTTAGCTTGTTGAATAAATCCCACATAGCTAGATAGGTTCATAATGCTAAGCGGTGAAGCATGCTTTATTAATTGCACCAATGGTGTTTTGCACAACAGGGCAAGTCAAAAACAAATGAATCATGTACTTCAGTGCAATGTGCAAATTCAGTCAGTAAAATATGCATTTTTGAGCATCCTGTCTATTCTTTTTTAATTATATACTGTAAGTAATCCTTGACTTACAACTACAGTTGGGAGTGGATTTTCAGATGCTAAGCAGTGTGGGTGTTAAATGAGTCATTCCATGACTGGCTCTGGTTTTCCAATCGTTTTTTACTGCAGTCGTTCAGGGAATCACAGTCATTAAACGAATCTGGCTTCCCCAATTGATTTTGTTTGTCAAAAGATTACTGGGAAGGTTGCAAATCATGTGACTGCTAGTCACGGTATATGTGTGTGTGTATGTATGCATAGGGTTTTCCTGCTTGAACAGGGGGTTGGACTAGAAGACCTCTAAGGTCCCTTCCAACCTCATTATTCTATGTTCTAGTTGTCATAAAAGAGCTCGTTTGCCAAGTGCTTGAATTGTGATCATGTGACTGTGGAGTTGTGCGCGACAATCATGGGCTTCGAGGACAAGGTTTTGTATGTCACTTTTTCCAAGACTGTTGTAACTTTGAACCATCATTAAACAAATGGTCATAATTTGAAGACTACCTTTACTAATGAACCTCTTACTGCTACGCTTTGGACAATAAAGAAGTACAGGTAGTCCTTAACTTATGACCACCATGGAGCCCAACATTTCTCTCGCTAAGCGAGAGGTTTGTTAAGTGAGTTTTGCCCCCGTTTTATGATTTTTCTTCCAGCGTTTGTTAAGTAAATCGCTGCAGTGATTAAATTAGTAACATGGTTATTAAGAGCCATGGTGGCGCAATGGCTAGAGTGCAGCATTGCAGGCTAATGGTGCTCACTGTCAGGAGTTCGATTCTGACCGCTCAAGGTCGACTCAGCCTTCCATCCTTCCGAGGTGGGTAAAATGAGGGCCCAGATTGTTGGGGGCAATGTGCTGACTGTAAACAGTTTAGAGAGGGCTGTAAAAGCACTGGGAAGCAGTATATAAGTTTAAGTGCTAGTGCTATTAAGTGAATCCGGCCTCCCCATTGACTTTGCTTGTCAGAAGGTCGCAAAAGGGCATCAGATCACATGACTCCGGGACACGGCAACAGTCATAAATATGAAGCAGTTGCCAAGCATCTAAATTTTGATCACACGATCATGAGGATGCTGCAACAGTCATAGGTGTGAAAAGCGGTCATACGTCCCCTTTTTTTTTTCCAGTGCTGGTATAACTTGGAACGGTCACACTTGGAGTAGTCGGTTCGAGATGAGGACCCATATGGTTGGGGGCAATGTGCTGACTCTGTAAACCGCTTAGAGGGAGCCGTAAAGTGTATATAAGTCTAAATCAGAGGTCTCCAAACTTGGCCCCTTTAAGACTTGTGGATTTCAACTCCCAGAATTCTCCAGCCAGCATAAGCTGGCTGGAGAATTCTGGGAGTTGAAGTCCACAAGTCTTAAAGGGGCCAAGTTTGGGGACCCCTGGTCTAAACGCTATTAAGTGAATCTGGCTTCCCGCTTGACTTTTGCTTGTCAGAAGGTAAGGAGCAAATGAGGTCGAAAAGATCATTACCATTTCTTTGTTCTATATACAGCTGTCTTATTAGCTTCTTTTTTTACTGTCTAATAGTATTTCTTCTTCTTCTTGTGTAGTGACCCAAACAGACTGCAACAATCTGTTTCTAATATTACGCTGTCTGCTTGTATTCTAGGACGACGGTTGTAGCCGCAGCTGCTTTCCTGGACGCTTTTCAGAAAGTAGCAGACATGGCGACCAATACGCGTGGTAAGCAGATGTGTCCGTTTTTGGTTTTTTGTTTTGTCTTTAACTTTGCAGGACGAGGGTATGTGGACTGCAAAACCTGTAAGTGCTGTCTCCCTCTTCTGTGGTTTTTTTTTTTTAATTGGCTATTGGGACCCATGGCATATCTGTTAAAGACATCTGTGAATATTTTCCCCTCCCCGAGTTGTGAATCTGTGCCCGTGGCTTCAAAGAATGTAAGCCAGAAACCTGTCACTGAAACCTGCTTGGTGTGAATAACGGGCATGTGTGGTTTCATTGGCCATCTGAATGTGCTATTGTGGCTTCGAAACAAAAGGGCTGCTTCGTTTTTATTGGAAGAGAAATTGATTGGGGCAGATTAAGTCTATGGTCTTGATTTTTGGAAAGAGTGGGGGGGAGGAAAGCCACAAATGCATTAAATGAGATGCAGTGTAAATATATATTTATATTTAGTAGAGAAAAATAAGCACAAGTTGGATCAAGCACGGGCGTTAAATTAGATTTCATTGAGGGCCACATCAGGGTTGTGTTTGACCTCGGGAGGGGAGGTGGCAGGTGACTCGCGTCATCATCATCCATTTTGAGCTGGCCCTTGCCCAAAGCTGTAGGCTGCACCCCAGCCTGTGCCTAGCTCTGCCCACAATGGCCTCCTGCAACCTTCTACCAACAAAAACAGAGCTCCACTTTTGCTGGCAGAGGCACCATGGGCTGGTCCTTCACTGTTTCCAGGGCAGACCCACGGGCCAGATCTAAGCACCCCGTGGGCCGAATCTGGCCCGCCCGCTTTGAGTTTGATACCCCTGATGTAAGGTGTCCTCCCTGTAATATACAAGACAGTCCATGAGCTAAGATGTAGCTACTTGCTAAGACTTTAGCTACAGGCTTTTCATATAGTAGAATTCTTAGGTTCACCTGCTTATGTTTCAAAATGAGAAGGAATGTATGTAATGCCCCTCTCAGAGAGTAAGTGCATTTGAAGCTGACTCGCCAGCACTTCTTAATTGATCCCGTCCAATACGAGACCCACTGAAAATGCATGTTCATTGCAGTCCTATTACCTGGCTTTTATTGTGGGTAGGGTGGTTTCTCCAATCCTTCTAGTGCCTGGCAGATGTTTTGAGACTTCACCTCTCAAAATTCCAAACTGACTAGGAATTCCAGACGATTTGGAAGGTTGTACCCATTGGGGAAATGTGAAGGAAGGATTATGTGTGTCTTCATCAGCAAGAAAAGGTTGTGGCTGACCTGGGTGCATTCCTTTGCTGATTAACAAAGCATGAGTTTTTTGTTTGTCTTAAGGTGCTACATTTCAAACCTGTGTGTTACGTTTGTTTTACAAAGTTCTTTCTAAGGTTGATAGAATTACGATTTAGCGCTACCATTGGTTTACTTGCCCTTTTGAAGATTGGTTGGCCTTCGCAGATAAGCATTCTAAAAATATATTTTAGAAATATGTAAAGACTTCATCTCATAGATTCTCCCTTTCAAATATGTGAATATGCATTTTCTGGAAAATGTAAATAATACACAATTAATAATTCTGGGAGTGTCAACCAGGTTCAAGTTTCACCTTAAAAGAAGTGCATAGGTAACTCTAGTCATTTTCTTTCAGAGTTAGATTTTCTTTTTGTAGAAAAAGAGGTCTCATTTGAAGCAGTTAAAAACAGCTGTCGTTTTGTGCAGCTGTACAATTCTTGGATTTTTGGCTTAACATAATATGAGAACCCAATTTCTGTGGTTTAAAAACTGTAGTTTGGGGCTTGATGTGACATAACCCAAGCCGAATGTGCTTAGCCAGCAATTACGGTTAAAACATCTGGCTTAATAGGGTGATGTATCCCCTTGTTACATTGCACAGTAATTGCTGCACATTTCATGCATATTACCAGCAGCAAATTTCAAGTTTTCAGTGATGTAATATGCTTGTCTGTTTCTCTTGTAAAAAGAATGTCATATTATCACATTGATCTGTCCTGTTGATCTGCCATTCAAGTAACAATCAGATCCATCCTGCTCAGCTTTTAAAAGTCCTTCAGTGTTAGCTACATGCTGTCATCTAGTAAATGATTTCTATATAACTTATACCTGTGATGGCGAACCTATGGCATGCATGCTGGAAGTGGCATGCAGAGCCATCTCTGCTGGCACATGAGCCATCGGCCCAACTCAGTTCTACTGCGCATGTGCGCGCGCCTCCTGCCAGCCAGCTAATTTTCGGGTATCTGCCATGCATGCGCGGGGGCAGAGTGCCTGTGGGAGATGCGCATGCGCAGGGGGCAGGGGGTCATGCACGCATGCGCAGGGGGCGGGAGGAGCATGGGGGTCGTATTATGGGTGCAGGCATGCATGCACGCGCACTTTCGGCACGTGACAACAAAAAGGTTAGCCATTACTGACTTATACTATGTATGATGTACGGGTACTTCAGTATTTTGGGGGTTGTGGATAGACACACTGAGGAAAATTTAGCCAAGTCAAATTGTGCGTACCATAAAACCATGTTTTACCAGAATTTGATGCAACGGATTACATGCTGCAGCTTAAATATCCTCTGCAGTTTGTGTCATGGATATAACAGTGCCATTCCGCCAATAACATAAATTATATTATTTGCATCAGTTTCCTTCCTTGTCAACCAAATGATGTACGTGCCATCTGTTCTTTAATTTGAAGACTTCCTTGAATAATAGACATCCCTCCATTTCGTTCATCCGTTAAACCAGGCACCCCATTGCATTTTCATAAACAGGCAGTCCTTGACTTACAATCGTAATGGAACCTGCCCACCACGGTAGTAAATTGTGACAGTCATAAATGGATGGATCACAACCTTCTCCCCCCAGAAAAAGTTAAGCATGATTGACTGGGGACAGTTTGGCTCAAAACTGGACGTGCTGGCTTTTTAGGAAAATTGTTGTAAAACAATGCAGTCACAATGCAGTCACATGACCGGGGAGGAACACAGCTGTAAATGTGTCTGTATTGCCAATGGAACCTTAAGTCCAGAGGTGGTATTCAGCAGGTTCTGACCAGTTCTGGAGAACCGGTAGTGGAAATTTTGAGTAGTTCGGAGAACCGGCAAATACCACCTCTGACTGGAGATTTTACAGAATCCTCCCCCTGCCACACCCACCAAGCCACGGCCACAGAACCGGTAGTAAAAAAATTTGAATCCCACTACTGCTCGCTGCCGCCAAAGCGACCACTGTAGAATCATTCCGATCGCTTGCACCCAATTATGTGTCCAGAAGCAGAGAGAGACTGCACATACGCGCGAAAAAAAAATGGCACTGGGAAATCAGCGAAGGGAATCTTTTCCGCACCAATTTTGTTCATCACCTGATTTGGTCATTTAACAAGAGCATTCAGTTTATAACTACATTCTGCTTCATACTGATGCCATAATGTGATCAACTGTGGGAACGCTGTGTGAAAGAGCGCTGTGCCCGGGTGGCTGCGTCAGCAGTGAACTAGGCCAAGGGCACAATAGCTAACTGGCAGCCACAGACCCTAGATACCAAAAGGTTCAATTCTGCTAGGCTCAATTCTGCTAGGATTGGCTAAAATTAATTTCACCATATATGGAGATATCACTCGCCTAATCCAATGGGAATAACACTGTAAACGCTTCCGCATTAAACCAATAAAAGAGGCACCCAAACCTCACTAGGGGCCGCCTCACCCGAGTAGACTTCTGTGTGTGTGTCGTCTTCTTGATGCGTTCTGGCCCCTGAGTGGCGACCTCTGATGGAACAAATCCGCAATCAACAGTACATTGGCCCCTCCAAAATACTAAAAACTACAAAGGACAAAGTAAAAAAAAAACAAAAACAAAGGTAGCTTTAGATTCTATACGGCAGTTCCTCACATGCTGATGTTTCAGTATGTTTCTGTTTGTTTGAGTTTCTGGTAGTTTCTTCCTAAGTCATGTTTATTTTTTTTTCTTTAATATTTTGCAGTTGCCATTGAGAACTTTTCTGTGTTGTGTATATCTGCCTTCTGCTAGAAACAAGTTAAAAACCTGCCCTGGGTTTTAGCTTTCATATACATCCTATGTAGGATCTTGGTTTCCATAACCATTTGTCTATGAGTGCTTCACAAAGTGAGGTCCAGATACAATTTGACTATGAGGTTTATGCCTACATTTCATTTCTTTAGAGTTCTGTAGCATGCCTTATTTCCAGTGAATTTCTTCACATAGGAGTATATGGTTCCTATAGTGATGACTGTCTAGGAATAAGTTGTTATTAAGATAATTGGGTGTAATGATTTTAACCTCATATATGCTGCTTTTTATTAAGATTATTCTTGGAGGAAATGCATTATGTTATGCATGACACAACCTTAAGTACCAAGATTATGTTTGCTTTGCTGGACTAGACAAATAAATTAAGCTGTCATCTTTTCCCAAATATAATGGCTTTAAGGAGGCATAGTTGCTGCGAGTGCAAATTTTTAGACAGGCTCTTGAGTTTTGGTGGAATTTTGGGTTTATAAAAACAGCACTGCAGTGATAAAACTTCCTCTTTCAGTCCTCTCTTCAAAATGCTTTAGCCATCTGCTCAGATATGGTGGTTTTATATTGGAAGAAGTCACAAGGGTGGGCTTCAAAAATTTCAGCAACGGGTTCTCTGGCTGGTTGCTGGGTGGGTGTGGCCATGGTGGGCGTGGCCTAGTTGGCCTCCTGCACCCTGGTGAGGGGGGGTGTTTTCGCTTTCCCCAGGCTCCAGAGGCTTTCCTCAAGCCCCTGGAAGGGCAAAAATGGTCTTCCCCGGGTTCCTGAGGCCCTCTGGAGGCCAGAAATGGGCCTATTTCCGGACTTCTGGAACTTCTGGGAGGCCTGTTTTTTCCCCTCCCTGAGCCTCCAGGCAGGCCCTGCACTTACCTCGCATCCAAAACGGGCCGCATGGAGACTCCTGGAAGAGGGTGGGCAGGGCCAGACAGGGTTGGGATTTGGTGGTTCTCTGAACCAGCCATAATATTAGCAACAGGTCCTCCTGAACCCAGGCGAACCCATAGCAGCCCCCCCTGGAAGAAGACAGCCTTTTGACCTGGGCACCATGTTGTCATTTTCTGTCCATCCTGAAGAAACTGGTGGGATCAGTTTTGAGAATTCAGTTTTGGAATTTCTAGATCAGGGTTTCCCACCATTGGCAAGCTTAAGATGCATGCATAAAGATGCGTGAACTTCAAGTCCCAGAATTCTGCAGCTAGCCATGCTGGCTGGGCAATTGTGGGAGCGGAAGTCCACACATATTAAACTTGCCAAGGGTGGAAAAACCTGATCTAGATGGAGGTTTATGAAATGATAAATTGGTGCCCCTAATCTTACAGAGGTTTTAAAACCTTGTTAATAAACCCTCAATTCAAGTCTGGTTTTGTTTTGTTTTGTTTTTGTTTAAAAAAATTAAGGCACTCGCTTTACCCGTGACTCAGTTTTTAATTGGATTTATATCCATCTCTATCAGGGGCAAGGGGTTCTCTCATTTTATCTCCATTACAAAAATCTGTGAGTAACTTGCAGTGAGTGTGAGCAGTTGACCCACACTCATCCAGCTAATTCCATAGTTGAGTGGGATTTGAAGCAGTCCAAAGTCATAAGGCATTGACAACTATATCATATTGTCTCGTCTTACTTTCCTTACCTCCAGGCTCTGAAGTGGTGATGGGTACCATAATCAGCTTGGTAATGCCTTAAATAACACTTAATTTCCAAGTTGTTGACGTGTTCTAGGGAACATCCCTTGGCACTCATCCATTGCATTGCATCCTTGTGTAGGATTTCAAAGGGCAGCACGAAGGTACGCCCACAAAATGACATGGAAATAATGTACGTTTACAAGGTGTGGTGTACTTGACTTGCATGGAAGCATTCCTTTTCTGTGGGTAGTTGAAACAAAAATGCTGACTTACTTTTGCCTAATGCAAAAAAAGAGGGATACATTGCAAATTTTATTTTGAAACCCTAATGAGCTGAAAGGTCTCTTGAACGGTGCTTATTGTAGTTACTGGATGTTGCAATCTATTTTAGGGCCCAGCCAATCCTGCTGAGAAAAGCATTTTATCCGTGAAAAGTCAGCAGGAGACCTCATGAGCTGTTCATCAGCCTTTGTGAGCACTGCAAGAAAAAAAATGGCTGTATACAATAATCCTGTGTACACTTATTATTAAACAGGTCTAAGCTACTGTTATGATCCGTGTTTTATGTCTTCACCACATCTGAAGTTACCTGGTATGGCAATAAAACCTTTGTGAGCTCAAAATCTGAGTTGGTGGAGTCAACAAAACAAGTCCTATCTCTCTTGTCTTAATTTTCTCATAGACACAATGCAATTTTGGAAATGTGTGCAGTAGAATTTCTGATTTGATGAATTCTTCTCCATTCCAACTATATCTTTTTTGGGGGGGGGGTGTCCAATTTATCCAGTGGGTTTTGTTTCTTAGGATTTGTGAAGGAGAACAAGGTAGTGTAAAGAGAAATATCAGTAACCTTCCTTTGGGGATACTTTTCCAAGTTTAACCTCAAGTCATGATGTCAGGACTTGGGTTAGCAGCCCATTTTAGTCTATGAGCTTTCAGGTGGGTTGCTACCGGTTTGCACCGGTTCAGGCAAACTGGTTGTTAATTTTATGGCCAGTTCAGCGAACTGGCAAATCCTATCCCTGCTGGCCCCACCCACCCTGCCCCTCCCAGGAGTCCCCACGCAGCCATTTTTGGATCACAAGTAAGTGTAGGGCCATGCGGAGGCTCGAGGAAATGGGCCTCCCAGAAGTTCCGTTTCTGGTCTCCAGAGAGTCGCTGGAGCCCGGGAAGGGCGAAAACAACTCCCCGCCCCGTGGCCTGTTTTCGCTCCCAGGGTGGTGCAGGAAGTCGACTAGGCCATGGCCATGTCCACCCAGCAACTGGGTAGAGAACCGGTTGTTAAATTATTTGAAGCCCACCCCTGCGAGCTTTATTTCTATTGTAAAGGGGATAAACAGTGACCATAGAGGTAACTTATAGATCAAATCTGCCTTCACCCTATATCCTGAATACATGATGGACCATCAGCTCTTTCATTGACCAGTATGTGCCTACATAGTGCTGGAGAATCTTGTGATTGAGTTGCAATTTGGTGACTTACGCTTTGTGTCTCCATGGACCACAGCATTCCAAGTCCCCCTGTCCTTCACTGTCCCTTGGAGTTTGCTCAAATTCATGTCCATTGCGTCGATGACACTATCTAACCATCTCATCCATTGCTGTCCCCTTCTCCTTTTGCCTTCCATCTTTCCCAACATTGGGGTCTTTTCCAAGGAGTCCTCTCTTCTCATTAGGTGGCCAAAGTATTTGAGCTTCAGCTTTCAGTATCTATCCTTCCAAAGAACCTGCCTTAACTCCCTGCATAAAATGTACATGAGTTATTCCTATTATTCTTCCCCCTGCCCCAAGTGTTTTTCACCTACTCAATGAAGACCTTTACATCTGATCATGTGAGCATTTAAAAGATTGAACCCATGTTCCATGAACCATTGTATTATGTCTGGGATTGTTGGGGCAGAGCAAAGTACAGTGCCTTACATTCTGTTTAGTTTAGGCCTTGGTTCAGTCAGCAGGAGGTGAATTGAAGTTGATATTCTTTTGATTGCCTGTATTAAATATTCATGCAGAAGAAGAAGCTTGGAAGATGCGTTTTAAGTACCATTGTTCCCTCTTCTACTTCCGTTTTGCCCCCTTCCTGTGTTTCCAGGAGTTCGCATTTATGAGACCGATGGGGAGATTATTTGAAAGCTGAGTACTTCCTCCAAGATGGACAATTGAGCTTCAAATACAATTGTTAACAAATCCTTTGATACTCCCTTTGATGTTTGTATTTTTCCTCCCTGTTTCTCAATACAGCATGCCTTTATTTTCTTTAGCTTTTTATTCTGTGTTATTGAGAAGTAGAATTAGAAAGGGTTTTAACCTCTCTCTGAATCACCTCCCTCCTCCAAATAGACAACTGGACTCAGCAGACGATGGCCAAGGTGTGTGGGTACTTAACTATTTAATGTGCCTTGCACTTCTTCAAAATGTGCTGAACTAACTTTGCACTGTATATGTTAATGCTGCAAGGAGTTTATACGCTTTTTAGGGGGAAAGGATCTTTGATTTTGGTCTTGGATGAATGACTAATCAAGTTATGAGAGTAAACTTCGATGTCGAGAGCAAGAAACTTCACCTCTAAAAAGTAAATCTGGTATAAAATCGAATTTGAAAACCATTTCAGAATTACGATGGTCCTGAAAGTTATGAATTAGGTTACATGGATTTGTACCGCATGCCAGCTTGACTTTTTCCCCTATTTATAGAATCTGCAGTATCTCTAAACTTCAGGGAAAATGCAAGTCAATCAATCAATCAATCCTTTAAGAAGATATTTTAATGTTAAAAATTTATGGAGAACCAGGAGCAGCGGCTACAAAAAATAGCTTTGATGGGTCTGGACAATGTGCTTTTTGGTCGATTTTCTTATTGATTAATTAATTAGCAATAGCAATAGCGCTTAGACTTATTTACCGCTTTATAGTGCTTTACAGCCCTCTCGAAGCGGTTTACAGAGTCAGCATTATTGCCCCCAACAATTTGGGTCCCCGTTTTACCCACCTCGGAAGGATGGAAGGCTGAGTCAACCTTGAGCCTGGTGGGATTTGAACTGCCAAATTGTAGGCAGCTGGCTGTAGCAGAAGTAGCTTGCAGTACTGCATGCTAACCACTGTGCCACAGAGGCTCCTTTAATTAATTAATTAAATTTATATTATTATATTCTTCCATGCAAGAGCCAACCAGATGTTTTGGGAGGCATAACTTTTTTTGTTTTTGGCTCTGCTTGGGCTTTTGGGTATGACAGGTTTCAATAGAAGAGACTGTTTGTAGATCAGGATGAAACTGCAGGGTCCTTGGTGCTCTCTGACCTTAGTTGTTTTCTTGCAGACATTTCATTATCAAACTAGGTAAAGCATCTTTGCTGGGGTAGTACTGATGATGTTACGCAGTTTGGTAATGACACGTCTGTATGAAAACAAGCAAGCTTAGAGAGTATCGAGGACTCTGCAGATACTGGTTTGTACAAAGCATAATTTGGAAACTTAGCCTTGTGTGTGGTTGAATGGCTTAGGGAAAAATTAACTCTTTCCCAATTAAATTATATTTTAGGTAACATTGTGGCTTGGTTCCCTTTACATAGTTTTAATGGCTAATCTTTCCTACAAGATGTTAGATTGTCCAGTAATGTGCATTTACCTACATTTAATAAAAAAATTTTTTTGACAGTATCTTAGATGAGGTTCCCAGACCCACCTAATAAAGTAGCATGGAAACACATCACTGGAAAGCATTACTTAGCATAACCTAATAATTAAAAAAACTGAACGATCTTAAACAATGTGTATTTCTGCACTGGAAAAGGTTTGGTTCAATGAATGAGCAGTTTATAAAACCCCATCCAGCTTTTCTTTTTTCTTTGTTTGCTGACAATGACTGTTTAATTCGATCCTCTTGTAAGAGGAGGAATTAAAGAATGAAAGAAATCAGGGTGTTTAATCTTTAGTTACAGTTGGAATCCAGTGACTTGCATTTTTTTTGTTCTTGGCTGAAAGAACCATGTATTAATCTTAATTAGTGGGGGAGGAAGCTGCCCACAACATTAGATACCCTGTCTATTCTTATTCATTGATTATTATTTTTCTTAAATGAAGACTAGAGCTAGCTGAGAGTTCACACAGTCCCAATTAATATGGCCCAGGAGCTTTTCCTGGGAGGATATTTCCAGTTCAATAGGTTAAATAGTCACTATGGTAACCAGCATGGATGCTTTTTTCCCCCAATGGACCTTTAAAAACGTAATACATAAACTCCAACAGACTTGCCTTCCTTCTTTGGAAGCCTTGGATTCTTCAAAAAGGTTATATCACGTAAAGAAGGTGTATATTGTGGAAACTAAATCTAAAGTAAGTTGGAAAATACTGTTTTGTATTCAAGCAATAGGATGCATATTTGTGCCAGTGGAAATGAAAAGAAGGTGCAGGGCAGATTATTAGTAGATGTAAATAAGACATAGCAATGATGATATATCCCTAATCCCTAGCACCACGTAATGGAGTGAGCTCCCATTACTTGTCCCAACTTCTGCCAACCTAGCAGTTCAAAAGCATGCAAAGATGCAAGTAGAAAAATAGGACCACTTTGGTTGGGAAGGTAAAGGCATTCTGTGCGCCTTCGGCGTTTAGTCAGCCTGGCCACATGACCACGGAGACGTCTTCAGACAACGCTGGCTCTTTGGCTTTGTAACGGAGATGAGCACTGCCCCCTAGAGCCGGAAACGACTAGCACGTATGTGCGAGGGGAACATTTACCTTTACCTTAATGAATAGATGAATGGGATAATCTAGTCATTCCTGGCCAGAAGTATATCCAGTCTAATCTTTGTTCTTAAGATTAAGGTGCTAGGGTGCATTTTTGGCCTGCAAAGCATGGTGTTTATTTGAATTTGGAGAGTTATCCAATTGAAGCTGCCTGAATTATCTGATTTTTTCTGATCTCTTTAATCCTGAACTGTGCCCTTTTTCAGATTTCTTAAAGAAAATGTTTACGATAGACTCAAGCCCTTGTTTATGTAAGGAAAATAGAAAGATCTAAGCTTTGTCAGCATTCCTTGGACGGGACACTGAAAAAGAGGAAATCTGCCCAGCACTTTCTAAATTGCGTAAGACTTCTGTTTGGAAATGAGATCTTGTGCTCTGGTTTAGGATATTCTCCCCCAGCCTGGGACTCATTGCAACATTCCCTAGATATTCATTTGCATAACTGGGGCTTAGCATGAACCCAGTTGAGCTGTTTTCAATTCCCTTGATGGCCCAAAGGGCACCATTAACAGTCATTTTCAGAAGGATGTAAGCTACACAGAGGGTCAGGCCTTGCATTTAAGGATAAAACACTTCGTGTAAAAAAATACATCGTGATTAAAAGCAGCTTTCTGTTGTGTTTCTTTTTCCTCGGTCATACCTCTTTTAGTTTGAGGCTTACATTTCAGGAACTTTTTTGCAGCTAATAGTTTAAAATCCTGCTTACCTTCCTGGTCTTGGCAACCTGTTTTCCCAAGGTGGAAGGTTTTCTGCTTTCCTAAAACAAATCTAAAACAAGGGATGAAGATGGAAGTTCAAAGGAGAGAGAGCAAAACCTGCATTTTTGGGAAGTGTAAAATGCCCAGCTTTTTCAAATGCTTGAATTTTACTTCTGATCTTAAAAAAAAAAGATTGGGGGAGGGGGGGGAATCTCAATTTCTAAAATATTTATAATTAGGGCTATTTTCCCCAGAGAAAGCAGGGCTTTTGTTACTTTCAAGTCTTGTTTCCCCATCAATTTTTGATGCATTAGAAATCAGGTAATGGGTGCCATGGCAACAGTAATTGATGCAACCAAACAGGAGAAGGTTTTCTTTTCATAAATCTGACACACCTCCATTCCAGGCTACAAATCCCCACAATCATTGTAGATGTTTTTGGATAAGCGAACTATTGTGGCTACATAAAGATTTTGGCTGTCCTTCTTTATACCAGTAGTCCTTCGTTTAGTGACCGTTTGAAGTTACAATGGCCCTGAAAAAAGGAACTTATGGCTGTTTTTCACGCTTACGACCATCGCAGCATCCCCACAGTCATGTGATCAAAATACTGGCTTGTATTTATGATGGTTGCTTGGCAACTGGCTTGTCTTTATGACAGTTGCAGCGTCCAGGGTCTTGTGATCACCTTTAGCAACCTTCTGACAAGCAAAGTCAATCAGGAAGCCACTCATCAGCCATGTTCCTAACTTAACAACTCTAGTGATTCACTTAGCCATCGTGGCAAGAAAGGTCATAAAATGGGGCAAAATGCACTTAACTGTCTTGCTTAGCAACATCAATGTTGGGCTCAATTGTGGTCGTAAGTTGAGGATTGCCTGTACCTTTCCCAACTTTTCTGGTTTTTTTCTCCTGGGTCTTTCTTTTTTAACCACCTTGCATCAAGTTTCATCGCTGGTTTTAGGTCAAGGATTTGAATCAACCATTTCATAAGGAAGAAGCAAATATTTCAAGGAATTGGACAAAGCCTGAGGCAGGAAAAAGATGCAGCCAAATGAAGCATAAAGGCCGGCCAGATTTCATTCGCATATGCACACAAAAATCCCTCTTTTAAAGAAATTCTCCTGTTGTTGTTTTTTTTTAAAAGATTCTTGGCACAAACCTCTGATTTGTGATGCAAATTATACCCTAAAAATTGAAATCGGATGGGGGAACCCATTTTGCACCCTTCTGCCTGCGTTATTTGTGTGCGAAACAAGGCCAGGGATATAAGAAGTCCTTAAGATGATGGGTTTGGGAAGCTTCACTTCAGGGTTGGCACATCAAAAGCAGCTTTATTTAATCCTTGAACACAATGGCCAGTGGCGCTGATTTTCTTGCTTCGGCATTTCCTTCTCTTAGGATGCTATCTTCCTTCCAAAGCTACTCTTGCTCTGCTCTCTGATGTTCCCTTCATCCCTGGAGGATTAAGGCCTCTGTGTATTTTCACACCTTCTTGTTGCACGAAAAGTCTTGCTCATTAGCGGAGGTTTGTTTCGTGCACGGGCAAGGTTGATCACCGTGGAACACTTTTTACTCATGATGTGCTCCTTATTTGTATGCTCAGCTGCATCGTACGCCCTCCACATAATCTATCTTTGTTTTTTTTTCTGTGCACCAGGTTTTTCACAAGCCGGTTATTTATCTTGGTGTTTTGTGCCAAAAATCAACTTGTCACAACAAGGCTTCCCCCTCTGCACCTGCCTTTTTTTCCTCCTCCTCCCCGGTTCCCACTCCCTCTTCCTTCCTTTCATTCTTCCCCTCTTTTCCCTCCCCCTTTCTTGTCTTTCCTCCCTCCTCCCCCCCCTTCTCTCTTCCTTCCTTTCATTCCTCCCCTCCTTTCTCTTTCCCTCTCTTCCTCCCTTCCCTTCTTTCCTTGCTGATGAATGATGAATGGAGCATTTTCAATAGAGGGAAGCCCACCAAATATCATATAGTTCAAAATGGATTGCAGTGTGTATATAAAACAAGCTTTTTTTTTTCATTTTCACAGGCAAAACTGGCTTTTTCTCTGAGCCAAAGGAATATATTACAGAAAAAAATCTCAAGATTTTTCTTTTGTGGTTCTTTTTTTTTTCTTTGAAAGAACAGGTTGTTTAAGGCTCTGTTATAAACGCTAACCCCGTTCCATTTCCAAATGCTACCTACGATTAATGAGGATTAGATTCCAAAAGTTATTTTGTTGAGGAATGTTTTTATGCCAACGTCATGGATTTGGTGCATGGGCAAGCCAAATATTTTGATTGAATTGTTGCTTGAAAAGTTCAGTATAACCTTCTGTGTTGCTAAAAATATTTTTTTTTTGAAAAAAACAACAACCCCACAATTATTTCCTTTGTTAACTGTCTGAATACCTAATATGTTTGTTAGTTCTTCCTTAAGTTCCTTTGATAATTTGATAATTTGAATTGGAACTTCCTTATAAAACAATTAATAAGCATGAAATGTGATAAAAATTTTATAGGATTTATTAAATCAATATATAAGACCCAAACAGCAAAGGTATTAATAAATGGGGAAAGTACAGATGACGTAATGATAAATAAAGGGTTTAGGCAAGGATGTCCCCTAGCTCCATTACTGTACATATTGGCAGAAGAAATACTTCTAACACAAATTAGGCAAAATCAGGAAATCAGAGGACTAAAAATTAAAAAAGAGGAGTATAAACTTCAGGCGTTTGCCGATGACATGGTATTTATAGTAGAAGAACCTATACAGACTAGACCCAAATTATTATGAGAAATAGAAGAATACGGAAGGGTCGCAGGATTAACAGTTAATAAAGATAAGACAAAAATTTTGACAAAAAATTGCACAAAGGAACTTAAGGAACCCCACAATTACTTCCACATGAAGCAAATAAGCAAGGCTTTGAGGTTCATGACTTAGGGAAAATGATTTTTGGTATACTTTACCGCTGTATTGTTCTTTGCAGTGATCAGCGTGCAAGGCCTCGGCTGTTTCATGTAATCAGAATATCTATACTGACTCTGTATTGGAAGATCATAGACTTCATGTTTGCCCAAAGCTCCATTACGAGAAGGCTAAATGAGAGAGCTAAGGGATCTAGTTTAAACTTCAGTAGATAGAGTTTTAAATTTCCTCTGTGTGAAATCAGTTCTTCATTAATTTTAAAGCGGTACACTGCAGCAACAGATAAGTTATACAAGTTAGCTCACTACAGAATTCCATGTATGTAGGTCAGCCACATAAAATTCCCATTTTATGAGACCTAAATTCCATTGATTAATGAAGATGATGTAAAATATTTGCAGTTGTCAATGAATACTGTTTGATGAGTGCCTGTTTTCAATGGTAAGGCCAATGTCCTTTTAAAAATGAAAGGGCATTAATATGTAACCAGTTGGCATCTCCCTGGGTAACTGGCAGCGGGCACAGTAGAAGCTGCTTCTCTTTGCAATGGCAGCGCTTGGAAAGGTTTTCCTCAGCTCCTATCACAGCACTTCTTTCTAAGCAAAATGGGGAAAAATTTGCATTATTCCCTGCTGCGAGTGTCTGGGCTTAGGGACTGGTTACTATAGAAACTAATATTGAAGAACTGACTGGGAGTTCATCCTCTGAGTTTGTGCTGATTTCACAGTATGGTGCGATCCGGCGTGTTGTGATTCCTGCCCACCCTCGTTTCTTTCCCTCACAGGAAGGAAAAACAACATGACATTTGACTTTCGCGATAGAGGCACCAAAAGAGATTGCTGGTGGGAAAGAAGAGATGCCAAGACAAGTGAATGGCAGCCCTTTGATTAGGATGTATCGTAATTTTGGTGTGAAGCAGATTGACACAAACCCCTGGGCAAGTGGGCTTCACTGAAAAAGTTATGAATCCTCTGTGAATTCGAGGGTGGGGTTTGTGTTACCCATTCCTTTTCTGACTCTTGTCCTCAGCGGAGAAGAAGAACAGATGGGATATAAAAACAGTATTCCTATGTGAGACAAGACAGTAGATGAGCAGTGGTGGCACAGTGGTTAGAATGCAGTATTGCAGTCAGACTCTGCCCACTGCCAGGAGTTCGATCTGACTGGCTCAAGGTCGACTCAGCCTTCCATCCTTCTGAGGTCGGTAAAATGAGGACCCCGATTGTTGGGGGCAGTATGCCGACTCTATAAACCACTTAGGTTTGTAAAGCACTGAAGCGGTATATAAGTGCTATTGCTAAGTGCTATGTAATCCTGCTGTATTATCTTCATTCCTCTGCTGATTGAGGGCTGGCCCGGTGGGTTTGCATTTTCTTGCCTTGTGACATCTCAATAAATGATGTAAGTGTTATATGTCTGGGAAAGAGAACAAAATAGAGTGAATTGGCCCTCCCCCTTCCCCCCAGGAAGTTATATCGTACTTAAACAATGCTGCCATTGATATTTACACTACATATTCTCTGTATTTGGGTCATTCAGAACAGCACAGAAATGGCAGTGTCCAGCCTCTGCTCAGCTCACAAGCAGCAAACTGAGTGCCGTTAATTTGATTTTGTGTGCTGATGATTATTTTTTATATAAGTGCCAGCTTTGGTTGATTATGAATGAACTATAAATACATTAAAACATAAAGGTTTTGCAAATGGGTAAGTTTTTTAGTCTGGGGATTTGGGAAGTGACTCTTGGTTTATTTGGGTATCTTGATTGAAATTCATCATTATTATTATTATTATTATTATTATTATTATTATTATTATTTATTGGACTTATAGGTCGCCTTCTCTCCCTAGGGACTCAGGGTGGCTTACAATAAAAAATGAAAGTACAAATATTAAAATACAATTAAACCAATTAAATTAAGCCCAATAAAAGTTAAAACCCAATTAAAACTTAAAATAGATAAAACCCCACCCCTTACCCTTCAGTCCAGGCTGACCTGTTGAAACAACCAAGTCTTTAGGTGTGAAAGGAGGAGGTCAGGGGCCAACCGGAGCTCCAAGGGGGAAAAGGAAATCCTTTTCTCCCTGTTTTCTGGTTGCATTTTGGTATAGTGAAGGATAATTGAAAGTTTGAAACCCACCCTGATTTTATAGGTGAAGAGTTCATGCATTTCACCATCTGCAGTTCCTACTACAGTGATACCTTGGTACTCATTGGTTCTGGGAGATGCCAAAATGATGAGTACCAAACAGCTTTTTTCCATAAGGAATAATATAGTGAGTCACAAGGCAACCAACTCCAGCAAGTTCTAGCTTGTGTGTTGAGTACCAAACAAACATTGAGTACCAGGACAAAATATTTGAATTAAAAATGCATCCAGTACCAAATTGGATGAGGTTCAAAACATTTGAGTATCACGGTACCACTGTACTAAAGCTATGGGTGTGAATTCGTTGTTGCAGTGTTGTCTTAAAATACAGTAGAAAAGGTGTTTATTCCATCAGATTGAATTCAGATGCCTTATGGAAGAGTTCTGCGTCCTTTATTTCACAACTGGCACTGGCACGTCTCTGAGAGTACACTGTTGACGTTAGACCAACTGAAAATGAATTTTAAAAGATTGTGCATAAGAAACAGATGGATGACACAAGTAATCATAGACTGGGGATAAGACAAGGATAGCTGGAGGCATTTTGTGGTGGTAAGGGTGGACTTTCCAGCTGCACATGAAAGAATGTGCATGAAGTATCCTTACACATTGCAATTACCAGTTGTAAGACTAATAGTCCTTTTGGAGGAAAAAAACGTTCAGTAAATCTATCAGCAGATAACTGAGGCTTAGATGTCTGTGCCAGTAGATTTGATGCCACCATGATTCTTGCAATAGGAAGACTAATTATAATACTAAAAGCACATCTTGCTGTTGGCTTTCCAGTGAGCAGAAGTCTTTTTTAAGCAGTTAACAGATGAGAAGATAAGAATGCTGCAAATAATGTTGCAAATAGTTATTTTGGTTGATTCTTCCCGAGCTTGGAAGATAGTTGGTTTTTTTTTTTAATTACATTTATATGCCGCCCTTCTCCGAAGACTCAGGGCGGCTTACAATTTTTGGGATACAACCCAGTGTGCACAGCAATAGCCTTCATTCCATTGTATATGCCTGCTTATTACTAAGCGGCATTTTTACAAGGTCAGCTAATTGCCCCAACAATCTTTCTGGGTTTTTTTCCAGTCTGCTTTTAGTAATGGCCTTTTAAATACCCCAATAGCCGAAATAGAATCTAAGATGCTGCTTAACAGGTAGTCCTCAATTTACCACCAGAATGATTGTTACTAAGCAAGTGAGCTGCACCCAATTTTATGACTTTTTTCCGTCATGATTGTTAAGCAAATCACTGCAGTTGTTATAAGTGAACCATACAATCGTTAATGCCCAATGATTTTGCTTGTCGGAAGCCGGCTGGGAAGGTCACACATGGCAATCACATGAACCTGGGATGGTGCAATTGTTGTAAATACATGCCAAGTGCCCAGACTTAGATCATGTGACTGTGGGGATGCTACAGTGGTCATACGTGTGTGAATAAGTCACTTTTTTCAGTGCCGTTGTAACTTTGGATGGTTGCTAAATAAATGGCTGTGAGTCAAAGATTACTTGCAAATCAGTGGCTGGATTTCATAAAAATGGTGTGGTTCTTGCCCTTTATCTATAAATAACAGAAGGTCCGCTTAAATTGTCGCATGATCCACATTAACAGAAACATTTAACATGGTAATAATCTCTTGAAAGTCTTGAGTCTTTTAATGTGGAACCCAGTGGCTCAGTTAACACATAACACTAAACCATAGTTTGTTTTAATCATGCTTTGTTGAGTAAATCAAAAGGATTGACTTTGCACAACATGCTGAAAATGAAACAAAACTCGTCATGATGAATACATTACTAAAAGATAGCCCAGTTGCGTGGTGTGTGTATATTTTGTCTAGACAATAAATTGAAGGGTTTATTTCTTGCAGGTTGGGCAACCTATTAATTTGCTCTGTTTATTTTCGATGCATTTAAGTTCCACCACATGGATTCTGTGGGTGGCTAACAAAATATGGTTCTTTGCTTTGTTGTTCCCTCTCATCCCTTCAGAAACCACCAGAACGCTTTAGCAAATCCATTTGGCAGCTCATAAAATGTAATTTCAGTTATCAGCAGAAAACATTGAGTAAGTGCACCGTATGTTTGAAAAAAAAAAACAAAAAAACTGATCAGCAACTGTTTTAGGACATGTTGCCTGGATGAAGGAGAAGTTGTGGAAAACGCATCTACTCTATTAGGCTGGAAACACATTGGAGAGTTAAAACGGCGTGGTTGAAGCAGTGTTTTCAATATTTCTACTCTCTGAATAGGATTTAGAGATAGTCCTTGGCTTGCAACTATTAGTTTAGTGTTCGTTCGAAGTTACAATGGCACTGGAAAAAGGGACTTACGACCATTTTCCATACAGTATTTGCAGAAGTGTTTATGTCATCTTCATTGAAACTGGCCTTCAGATTTCATGTCATCTCTGAATGGGTTGGGTGTGTCTATTCTCTTTTTAATTGTAGATATGGATGGATGGAATCTAGTATTTATATTTTATCCTTTATTTTTAAAAAAGCAAAAAACCCCCCCTGAAGTTCTTTCCATGACATGCAAAACCTAAACCAAATTTAGGTTGAAATTTTACAAGTGGACCCCAGCTTATAGCCATAATTGGGACCAGAGTTGCTAAGCAAGGAGGTTCTTGGGGGAATCATGACTTTATGAGGGTTTTTTTCCACAGTTGTTAAGCAAATCATTGCAGTTGCTAAGTGAATCATGGGGTCATTAAACGAATTCAGCATCCCCCCCCATTGACTTTGCTGATCAGAAGTCAGCTGGAAAGGTTGCAAATGGTGATCATAACAAATGTGGCAAGAAAAGTTGAAACGTGGGGCAAAACTCCCTTCACAAATTTCTCACTTAGCAACATAAATTTTGGGCTCAGATGTGATCATAAGTCAAGGGCTACCTGTATTCTGAAATCATTAATTCGCTTTCTCTTAGCAGTGGATACAATAATCACTTGTAACAGGATTCAGCCATCATATTAAGCCAGAGAAGCTACAGGCTGACTTAGCTAGCATATTGGCTGCATCTAGATGCACCTATGGGAAACTAATGCGATGCACAAATCCAGCCATTTATGGTTTAGTCAACAAGCAGTGGTTTAAAAATGCAGGTGGTGTTTTGTATTCCCGAGGTACTTTATTTTTGCAGTTAGAAATGTGAATGGTTGAGAAGAGAGTGCTGTTTTTATTGTTAAGTTGTCTTTGTTTTTCCCTGAGTCAGTTGAGGCATGCGGTCATTAATCAGAGAACACTGCAGTATCACAAAACAAAATATATCAGCAGCACAAAGAAGAGATAGCACAAAGGCAGCCCTAGTAATGCAGCTGAAACTGCATAATGCAGTAACTGATTTTAACATCTTTAGCACAAATTATAGTGCTGCTGAGTCGCTAAGTAGCTGGTTGATGGCATGTGGTTACTTCTGTAATTAACATATTTGTGCATCTCTTAAAAGAAGATGGTAAGGGAGAGCCCTCAGTCATCTTTTGGATGACATGTCAAGGGCTACCATCCGGAGTGAAGGCCAAAGACAAATTAAATTTATTAGATGGAATTAAAAATAAAATTAAGCTAAATGAAACACAGACCCTCCCATTTATTTAATAATTCTCCCTTGCTTATCATGTTATCACATGGAAGTTATAATTTGGTGGAAACACACAGAGTGGCTCTATGAGCTTTTTCCAGACTAATGATTGGATGCATGGACCCAATCATAGACCATGGGTCTCAAACTTGATTGTGTCACGTGACCAGAGGTGGTATTCAGCAGGTTCTGACCAGTTCTAGAGAACCGTTAGTGGAAATTTTGAGTAGTTTGGAATACCACCTCCGACTGGCCCGGCTCCCATCTATTCTCTGCCTCCCGAGTCCCAGCTGATTGGTGGTGGGTCTTCTTTTGTTGTCCAGCACAGGAGAACGGAACTGGAACGCTGGTTAGTGGGGTGGGGAGAGAATGGAGATTTTACACTATCCTTCCCGTGGAGTGGGGTGGGAATGGAGATTTTACAGTATCCTTCCCCTGCCACACCCACCAAGTCACACCACGCCCACCAAGCCACGCCCACAGAACCAGTAGTAAAATTTTTTAATCCCACCCCTGCACGTGATGTATTTTTTGTCTTTGCGGAGCTGGGATGGGTGTGGCCGGCCCACGGGCTGGTTGTAAACCATTGTTTTTCAAGGTTTTGGCACCTTTTAGTTAGGTTCGGTTAGGTTACTTAGTTTACTTTATTGTCATTGCACCTCGTACAACGAAATCAAACACCACCTTCAGTGCACATCATGACCATGACCATAAAAATAAACACAAACACACATCCTTCACCCTCCACACATTGAACCGAAAACCTCCGACACCGCACCAACACTGCACTATACAGCAGAATTCAAAAGAGCTACTGCCCTGGGATAGAAGCTGTGCTTCAGCCTATTTGTCCTTGTTTTTATTATCCTGTACCGTCTGCCAGATGGTAATAGTTCAAAAAAAGGGTGCCCAGGATGAGATGGATCTTTGAGAATGTTTTGAGCTTTCTTAAGGCAGCGGGAGCTATAAAGCTCTTCCAAAGAAGGGAGAGGGCAAACAATGATCTTCTGGGCAATGTCGTTAACCCTCTGGAGTGCTTTCCTATCTGCCACTGTGCAATTGGCAAACCATACAGAGGTGCATTATGTTAAAATGCTCTCTATGGTGCAGCGGTAGAAGGTCACCAGCAGTTTTTCATACAGTTGTTGCTTTCTGAGAAGTCTCAGGTAGTATAATCTCTGCTGGGCTCTTTTGACCAGTGCTGCAATGTGAGCATCCCAGGTCAGGTCCTCTTTTATGGTAACACCCAGAAACTTAAAACTGGCCACTTGCTCCACGCGGTCTCCGTTGATAAACAAGGGCTGGATGTCTGATCTTAAGGCGTATCAACATTAATTCCCAGAATTTCCTAGCTAGTTTTGGGAATTCTGGGAGTTGAAGTTCACATCTTAAAAGTTGCCTATTGTAGAATCTGGCACTTGGGCATAGAATCATAATTACTTTGGTATTGTCACCAAAATGCAAATCGACTATTTAAGAACTCATATAGGGAGAATATTAGACAGTGTAAATGAACACAAATATTATTATTATTGTAACTAAAATTTGTAGGGAAGCTGTTTGCATGCCTGTGTAATTAGTTCTCTTCCAAGAATTTTAACAATTTCTGAATTTACAATTTTGGGGAACACCCCTTAAATCTTTGCCTTGGCACATCTGATTTTCAGAATTCCTCCTATGAAAGTATTTCAACTAGAACTGCTACTGCAGTGTGTTGGCACAACAGTCACTCCTGTGTGGCATTGTGAAGCTTCTAGGTGCCTACTACTTAGTTAGCTACTACAAGAAAGATGATGTGGTATAGTTTTAGCCTTGGAGACAGTTTTGGCACCTCTTGGTATTTGTAAACATTCAGGCACAATACAGTGTATTTATCCTTTAAAAAGAAATTCATTGGAACTGAATTGCAGTTACTTCTCCCAAGAATTCTCAGAGGTAAAGTTGGATGTGGAAGAGAGATTTTTGCCTGGTCAATTTTGCAGTGGTGAAGCTTCCTTAAGAAAACAGTTTAAATGTTGTATAAGATGAATGCAAACAATTTGGTATATTGTAAAGGAAAGATCTGGACTGCTGAACGTATTGATTTAGCACCAAATAGAAACAATAATCCCCAGTGCTCCTGTTACTTTACAGAATAGGAAAGTAATCTTCCTGTCTGTCAAGAATAGAGGGGAGGCATTAATTTTTTTTTAACTATTAGAAGCAATTAAATCTGTATTTTTCAATCTTTTGAGAGCATGCAGTTCTTTAAAATAGGAATGAATTCACAATACTTAAAAAAGCACAAAATTGTTTTTATATATAGAACATTTAGAACTGTTTCTTGAACATCTTCTGGAACAGAGAATATATATATATAGGTCCTTGACTTACAACCAGCCACTTAGTGATCGTTTGAAGTTACGATGGATTTTTTAAAAAGCTACTTGTGATCCATCTGTGAGGTTTATTTATTTAGCATATGGCATATCATACATCGTATATCAAAACTATCCGTGAAGTTACAGTTGCTGCACACATATACACCTCCTCTTGGTCATGTGATTGTATTTGGAGCGCTTAGCAACCAGTTCACATTTTACAACATCCCAGAGTCATGTAACCACAATTTGTGACACTTTCGCAGAAAACTGTGAAAAATACCTATTGGATAGGCCGGATTATTTAACCATGTTGCTTTGCTTAACGGCCACATGATTCACTTAATGAGCATGGTGACTTGTTTTTTGACCATTGCAAAAACAGTTGTACAGTTGAGTCTGTTCACATGGTGCTTTGACTTACAACTTGGCTCTTTTAGGGTCATAAGTTGAGGGGTACCTATAATGCTGGGTTTCCTTTTCCAGTCCTGCAGTACCCATGATTTTTTTTTAAAAGTGATTCAGTATCCTTGAAAGTGGGATATTGACTTTTTCTTGGGCATTCTTTTCTCTCTCACCTTTCTTTCTCTGTCGCTGTATAACTCGTGCTTTTATTCTACGTCACTTTCAGGTATTTATGTTAGGGAGATGTGTGTGAAAACAAACCTGGTCAGGGCTGGGTAGCCATGGCTAATTTCCGGTCTATGGACTTCAACTCCCAGAATTCCTGAGCCAGCAGGTCATAAAGTTTCCATAGTTGACTATACTAGAGTGCCAGAGGACTATGGCAACATCAGCCTTAAAATGGCGGATCTGAATTCTCAATTTCTGGTGACTTTGTGTGTCTGTTTTTCTTGCAAGGAGCTTGTCAATGGCCTCTCTTCAAAAGTTATTCAACTTCCCATTTTAGAATGCAGAGCTGAGATTTCTCGATGACTCCCATCCTGTTGCCACGAGGTCTATTTCCGTTGAACTTTCTGAGATCAGCCAATATCAACTCCTTTTTGCCATGGAGAAGCCAAGGCGGTTGTTTTGGTAGTCAAGGGCAGGAAGAGAAATAGGATGAGCTGCTGGCTCCCTTCGTCCTTCTTTAAACAACTCCTTCCTTTCCTGTCATTAGTGCTCTACCAGGAAGGGTGGGTGTGGGTGTGGATGCAGGCTTTGTCCTTGTGTCCTTATTGGTGCTTTGCATAGTTAGTTAAAAAACATGAAAGGGGTGGAGGGGAGAATAGATAGCGAAGGAGAACTGGACTAAAGTCCTGTCCTAGGCGAATTGCCCATAAAAGCTTGGAACTGTGTTGTAAATCAGACAGAAGGGTGGGTGGGGGAGAGGAGAAGATGATGTGTAAACAAAGCTCTGTTAAATAGAGTTTTTTATTGAATATTTGGCGTAAGAAATTTACTTGCTTGCTTTGAATAAAGAGATGCAGATGATAACTTATAAATAACTCTTACGGTTCTACAATTCTTCATCTCTGTTGGAACATGAATGATTTTCAAAATGCATTAAAACATTTTAAAAATAAAATAACATCCAAAACTAGAAATGGATTTTAAGTGGATTCGTATGCTTGGTCATATTGAGTTGTCTGCCGTTGTTCATGCATTAAAAAGATTTCATTGCCAATTTTTGCATTATCTTGGGTGTTCATGCCTGTTTGAAGTTACCAACGGCACTGAAAAAAGTGATTTAGGATGGTTTTTCATGCTTACAACCAATTTGCATGATCAAAATTGAGACACTCGGCAAATGGCATGTATTTGTGATGGTTGCAGGGTCCCAGAATCATACCACAAAGAAAGGGTCATGCCGATTGATTTAACAACCGTGTTATTAACTTAACAATTGCAGTGATCCCTTAACAACTGTGGCTAGAAAGGTCATAAAATGAGACAAAACTCACTGAACAAGTATCTTGCTTAGCAATGGAAATTTTGGGCTCAATTGTGGTCATAAGTCAGGCATTGTCGGCTGGCGGTTCCCAGGGCTAGGGCCTTCTCTGTGGAGGCTGCCCTCTGGAATCAGCTCCCCGTGGATCTCCGTTTGGCCCTGACTTCCGATCCTTCTCATGAGACCTGAAGACGTGGTTGTTTCAACAGGCCGGCCTGGAATGACCTGGGGTGGGGTAGGGTTTTAATTTTTTCTTAATGTTTTTCTTAATGTTTTAATGTGTTAAACGTTGTTTATTTAATTGTTTTTATTGTAAATTTGCTCTGTTTTAATGTTACCCCTGAGTCCTTAGGAGTAGAGGCATACAAAAATAAATAAATAAATAAATAAATAAATAAATAAATAAATAAATAAATAAATAATCTACACATTCTCTGCATTAGCCTGCCACCAGCTGCAAAGAAATGCTGACGCACCACAGACTGGACAAAACTCCCAAATTTTGCTTCCTTTGAGTAAAATCTTCTTTGTCCATAGCTAGTCTAGCTCCTATCCTTTGTTCTGCAGTTGGAAGATAGACTTTCCCTCTCCTATTTATTGAAATTCTGGAGAGGAAAAAGTTAGAGCATCCTGACACTGCTGTGTGCATGCTTTAGTTCACATGTGTCAAACTCGATTTCATTAAGGGCCACATGAGGGTTGTGCTTGATCTCAGAGGGCCGGGGGTGGACGTGGCCATGGCAGGCGTGACACAGGACTCGTATTGGGAGCACTGTGGCAGTCAAGTGCTAAGCAGGACTTCTCTGAGACCCTCCCTCACTCTCATAATATCCTTCCTTCCTTCCTTCCTTCCTTCCTTCCTTCCTTCCTTCCTTCCTTCCTTCCCTCCTCCCTCCTCCCTCCTCCCTCCTCCCTCCCTCCTTCCTTCCTTCCTTCCTTCCTTCCTTCCCCTTTTTGTTCCCTCTTCATTCTCCTTTCTTCTTCCTTCCCCTCCTTCTTTATTTTTCCTTCCTTGCTCTCTTCTCTCTTCTTTTCCTTTGTCTTTCCTCTTTCCCTTTCTCCTTTCCTCTCCCTTCTTGCATGCTCAAATGCAAAAGGACATTCTCCTTTGTTTTGTTTTGCATTTAGTTTGTTTTTATTCCTTTGCTGCTTTGCTAGCCTCTGCTAGTCGGACTCAGGCATGTGTCCTCCCTGAGCTCTGTTTTCGCTGGCAGAGGTACCATGGGCTGGTCCCTTGTGGTTTCCAGACCCGGCCAGAGCCAGATCTAAGCCCATGGTGTATCCAGGCCAGCCAGCCCATGAGCCTTGAGTTTGACACCCCAATGCTTCCTACTTCCTTCCAGGAAGCAATCGACCTCTTGTCACGTTTGGGAAGTGTACTAATAAGGTGTGCTTTGCAACATCACTCCAAGCTTTTATGTGTTCCTGCTTTTTAGTAAAGGGATGGGTAGAATTATCAGGAGACATAAGGGCCTCTCCAGATAAATAAGTGGAATTGGTAAGCGAGTGAGGAGCCACGAAGACTGCATGCAACTAATAATTCAGCTATCATGTTAAATTATACCTGGTGAACAATTTTGGAAATGACAGGGAAAAATGGTAATCTGTTGTTTAAATTAACACACTATTGTGCAGATGAATAGGTACATGTGCCAAGATGAAGCTGTAATTAGTGCTCTGAACTGAACCTTCTATTTTTCACGTGTCTCCAACATAGTCTGGAAAGAAAAGCCAGCACGGAGACTAAAATCTGATTAGGTGGAGGGAATAACAGTTTTGATCTTGTGTTTAAAGAACGAAAGACAGAACTACAAATAAAGAACCAAATTTCTCTGTGATTCCTTCATCGAAGACTACAAAACAGATCTACTTAGCTGTGGCCTGTTCTTAAACTGTACAGACTTTAATGTAGAGTTTGTAAGCAGCATGATCTCATCCCTGGCCTGTTCCCATCCCCCTGCTTCTTGTTGCCTCGTGCAGTCTAAACTTCAGATAAAAATTGGGTGGATAAAAAACAAATAGGACAAATCTAAGCTTATGCTGAATTTAATACTTTTTTGATACAGATAGTCCTCGACTTATGATCTGTTGCTTTAGCAATCACTTGAAGTTACGACAAACCTATCAAAAGCTACTTACACGTTCCAGTTTACATTGGCTGCACACTCACACAAGCACACACATCACGTGATCACATTTTGGGCAGTTGGCAACTGGCTTACTGTGAGGCCATTTACAGCACCTCATAGTTACATGAGTGTAATTTTTGACTGTTTTTTGTCAGTTTCCAGAGTTTATGATGGCTCAGTGATTAGAATGCAAGATCAGCAGGCTACTTCTGCTGATTGCCATCTGTCTGCAGTTCGATTCTCACCAGGCTCAAAGCTGGCTCAGCCTTCCATCCTTCTGAAGTGGGTAAAATGAGGACCCAGATTGTTGGGGGCAATAGGCTGCCTCTGTATAGACCGCTTAGACAGGGCTATGAAGAAGTATATAAGTCTGCGCTATTGCTACTGCTACTTATTATTTTATTGACAAGAATACCCATTGGGGTAAAATTGATTGAACTTAACAGCTGAAGTGTATACTTAATAGCTGCCGTGTTCATGGTGTTTGCTTAACAAGTCATGGTGTTTGCTTAACAAGGTGCAAAAAAATCCCCATCAAGTCTGGTCTGGTCACATGATGAGCTGCTTAATGACCGTGCCAATCTACAACTGGGCTCAGTTACAGTTGTAATTTGAGGACTACTTGTTATCTAACATATCTTTATGATTCCAGCTGCATTCTGAAACAAGGACCAATAGGAACCAGTGGGGCTGTACCCTTTTTGGATAATATGGAGGTAGCCCTTGACTTACAACAATTCATTTAGTGATGGTTCGAAGTTACAACAGGACTGAGAAAAGTGACTTAGGGCTGATTTTCACACTGATGTCCATTGCAGCATCCCCATGGTCCCGTGACCAGAATTTAGATGCTTGGCAGCTGTCTCGTATTTATGCCTGTGTCCGTGTCCCCGGGGTCACGTGATCCCCTTTTGCAACCTTCTGACAAGCAAAGTCAATGTGGAAGCCAGATTCACTTAACAACCGTGTACAACTGCCTCACTGAGAAACAGACACCTTGGGCTCCATTGTGGTCGCAAGTTGAGGACTACCTATAGTTTTCAGATAGTTTGTTGGACAGAACAAGATTCATTCTGTGCACATTTCATTTTCATGCCCGTTTATGGACATCTGTATCATGGTTGTTCAATATGGCTGCTCTTTCAGAGGGGGATTGAGCTGCATTCTTCGTTTTGTCTCGTTTAACAGGAATTTGAGCAGGTGATTAAAGCTTAAAATAATCTCCCTTTTAATGAATGGGGATTCCTTGGACATAATCTATATTTAACTGTTGGAGTAAGGTTGGGAGTGTCTTTCTGGACAAGAATAAACAGCTGTTGCATACTTGACAAATAACAGCTGAAGGAGGCCAGTAGGCCCCTTGTGGTATTCTCATAGGTCACCATTGCTTATTCTACTCTAAGCATTGGTGACCCACAAAAAACCAAAACAAAACTATGGACAAATGGTTGTGGGAATACCAAAAATAGTACTTAAAACAGCAGCAGGCTCTCATCTCATAGCTAATCAATTGCTACTTTAACTGGTGGAGTTAAATTAAGCTTCAGTGGCCATATGTTTTATCCACAAGCTACTTATTCATTACTACAACTGGAAATTAAAAATGTGCACACTCGTTGCAGAATGCTATTTTAAACCATCTGGGAATTTTGTATTTTGTATTTTTCTATCTCCAATCTCAGTAGGGACTCAGTAACGTTTGATTCCTTTCCTCTCAGAATGAACTGTCTTCACCTGAGTATTAGGTATCTGTGTAATTTGAATAAGAATTTATCCAACCTTCCCATTCTTCTTCTTTTTCTTTTGTGTCTGCAGAATTGGCATTTTTTAATTTATGTTATATTTATAGTTACATGGCAGTAAACAATATAGAATGCCCGCAGTATAAAATTAGAATGTTGAAGTAAAATAAAGCAGCAATAAAAGTAATAAGCTTTTAACGGAATTATTTTGTTCTCGATAAGTTCTCTGAAACAATTCTGTTTCCAAAGGCTTACAATAAACGCATAATGTAGCAAATAAGACAAGAGAAGAAGAAAAAACAAAGAAAATGGTTGCGATTTTCCCTCACTGCAGATATAAATGTAAATTCACATTAAAAATTTCACATTCAGAAATGTGAAAATAGATAAAAATTAAGCTCTTATTCTAAGCTTACAACATAACTTTTTTTTCTATCTACTATTTTTTTCTGATTGTCACATCCATATGTCATCATTTCATTTTTTTTTCTGTCATAAAAAGGGGTTTCCAGTCAGCATTAAAATCATTCAATGTCTTTCCTTAATCAAAACACTCAATTTCACCATCTCAGCCAGCTCCGTCGACTTTGCCATCCATTCTTCCAGAAGATTAAGTTTCCAAGCCTCTGGTATAGCAACATGTCCCAAAATTCTTGAGATCTTTCTGATTTGTTCAGGTTATCAGTGCTTCAGAATCCTGTGTCATTTATAAATTTCTTTTTTGTTTTTGCATCTGCATCCATGGGATCTTCTCTGTGAATTACCCTTTTGCTGGTTTACTTCAGCGGCACAATATTTTTTATGATGGGAACCGATGCTGCTGTTGTTCTTTTGTCCTTTGGTGGTCACAGAGAGTGGGCAGGTGATCTTAGAATCTTATGGGGGGCTGACTTAGTAGATATTTCCTTTACTTCTTTATTGGATTTTTTTGGATGGTTTCTAAGTTTGTAGAGTCTAACACAGGGGTGTCAAACTCAGTTTCATTGAGGGCCACATTAGGGTTATGTTTGACCTCAGTGGGGGGAATTGGCAAGGTGGGCGTGGCCAGCTGGATGTCACTCGTGTTGGGGGTGCTTGTGGTGGCCTGAGCACTCTGCCAGCGAAACGGAGCTTGGATGGGCTGCTGGTTTTCACTGGCAGAGGTACCATGCGCCAGTCCTTCACTGTTACAGGGCAGCCCCGTGACCAGATCTAAGCACCCCATGGGCCGGATCTGGCCCCTGGGCCTTGAATATGACACCCCTGGTCTAATACCTTATTTTATTTCATTTCCTCATAAAAATCAGAGAATACAACACTCTTGTATGGCAGTCTGCTGCTAAACTTTGATTGCACAATTCTAGTTTTGTGTGTGTGAGAGAGAAGGAGGGGGGAAAGAGAGAGATAGAGATAGGGAGGTAGGGAGGTAGGTGGGTAGATAGAAAGATGAAAAGACAAACTTCTTACAATACCCAAAATATTCCATTATGGGCAATTCTAACACATTTGGAGGGCACCAAGTTATTAGAGAAATAACTTGCTAGAAGGATCTTCTCTAGAAACCAACAATCAAGATAATTGGTAAATATCAAGATAGAGAATGAGCACCTTTATCATTTACGTTGTAGAACTGTTCAGGCAGTTACCCACCTGGGAACAGGTGGATCTGTTTTTGGCATGTCTGCTTTGAATTTGGTAGGGGATATTCAAAGAATTGGCATGAGAAATCTTACCACACCCTTGGAGAGCAGATGGTGGTAAACTTCCTTTCTGCTGAAGCTGCAGGGGAATTGGGTTAATTGAGGATTAAAGAGATCTCTTTGCCTAATTAACAGCCAGAAGATATTATTACTGATTTGTGTCATAATATTGTATCTGGATGCCAAGTTCCATCTTTGTAATTAAATTTATATCCTGCCTTTCCTCTAGGCACTCAAGATAGATCCCTCCCCATGTTATCTCCACAATAAACAGTCTTGAAAGATAAATGATGTATAAAGAGAACTGACTGGTTCAAGGTTACCATTAAGCTGAAAGTCAACTTTAAATTTGACTTTGGGTTTCACCAGAGAGCTAATCATCACAGTACATTAGCCTCAGACACCTTTAAGTTGTTTGGAGGTGTTATGTGTAGATAACTAAGTGCAAAATTTATGGCTGGGTAATGTCTTTCTTAGAATTAATCAAGCAGCATAAAAGGATCTGCAAATATTTGAGTTTTCCAGAACCCTTCACTATGCAAGATTTTACAAAGAGGGATAAAGCAGAAGCAAAGGGATAACAATTTAGAATGTGAATTTTGAAAGTTATTTTTATGAGTCAACACAGAACCTGTATTTTTCATGGGACTCCTACTGTGGCATTTTAACATTTGACAAAACTACTCTGGATTACTATGAACCATTGTAGATTGGAATGTAGTGACCCTGATGTATATTTCTGAAAACGGTATGCTTGAACAAGTGTGGACATAAAAAAGTTCTAATTCAATGTTTTATACTGGTGCACCTAAATGGGAATCCATCACACATTTGGAACTGGGCAGATCCATGCCTAGTCACATGCTCAACTTGTAGGAACCATGAACTTGTGAGGGCCCTCAGATTGTGGCCATGTTCTTCAAAGAAACCATAGCCTCATGATGAGGTAAATATGATACAATCCCAGAATTGGTAGACTTCTGGAGGTTTATTCGAATTGTTGGTAAACAAGCTTAGCAACCAACTGCAATTGGGATGGCAACTTTGTCAGTAAGCAACGTGGTCATAAGTGGAATGTCATGTGATGCAACCAACTTATGTCAGTTCTGCGATCATTAAGTGAAGTACTGTGGGTTGTTAACTGAGAGTTCTGTGGCTACAACTTTCGACTTTCTGCTGGCTCTCCCACTGACTTTGCTTGTTGGAAGCCAACTGGGAAGCTTCATTATTTCTGAAGTCAGCAGAATTCCATTAAAGTCACCAGAAATGTGTTTATAGAGAGAAGAGATGGGCTATGGGAAGAAGAGGTCATTTGTTGTATATTAAGAGAAGGTGATAAGTTACTGAAACTGTTTATACTTGTGATTTCTTTATGTAATTGTTTTTACTTTATTATTTGTCCCACCCCCATTTTTCTAGGTTTTAAAAAAGTTTTGGACCTCCTTTTTTTCTTTTTTAAAAATAATTTTTGTTGAGATTACAATTTAAAAGGGAATAGCTAATGTAAACTATAGAAAATATACGACTAAAAAAGAAAAATGAAAAGTGCAGAAAAAGAAAAAAATAGAAGAAAAAAAATAACAGCCCTCCTTCATCACAACATTTACAAACAATTTTGGCAACTTACCACCATCCCTTAAGATATGGTACAACAAATAGAGGTGGTATTCAGCAGGTTCTGACCAGTTCTGGAGAACCGGTAGCGGAAATTTTGAGTAGTTCGGAAAATGGGCAAATACCACCTCTGACTGGAGATTTTACAGTATCCTTCCCCTGCCATGCCCATCAAGCCATGCCCACAGAACCGGTAGTAAAAAAATTTGAATCCCACCACTGACAACAAACGCTATCTTCCCATATTTCATCTCTTTCAGTGCCTTCTAACAATATTCTCAACTTTGATTTCTTTTCCTCTTGCATTTGTCTCCTTTCAGCAAATGCTTCAAAATTTTACAAATCTATTTTGCAAATCCAGTTTAAAAGAAAGTTATCCAAATCACTCTTCTAATTTAATTCTTGCATGACTATATGCATACTTTCAAATATCAAGACGTCAATCTATTTCATTTTGTACATTCAGTGTATCATCTTTTGCATATTATTCTTGTAGCTTGCCATATTTAAATACATATTCAAATCGATGTCACTTTACTTTTGGTATGGCTTGTTCTTTTGAAATAGCATTTGCATAGCTTCCAGCTATAATGTGAGACATACTTTCTTTTTCAGTCCATAGTTCACAAATCTCCATAAAACATCCAGTGTCAAAATGTTTTGCTCCATTCTGTACTAACTTGTTTAATTTGAGTCTTCTTTTAATTGTAATCTTCAGTTTCTTCTGGTTCCCTCTACTGTCAAACATACAAGGTCCCCACCTTACCATGTTATTTTTCCAAAAAACTAACCACAGTTTCCCACAGGAAGGATCCTTATATTTAACTATACATTCTCATTTCAAATCTACCTGGACCCATATTTCATTTTTAACTTTACAAAATCAACTTATTATTATTATTATTATTATTATTATTATTATTATTATTATTATTATTATTATTATTTTGACTTGTATGCCGCCCCCTCTCCAAAAGCACTCGGGACGGCTCACAATTAAAATCAACACAATAAATTAATTATCTAAAATAGAATTAAACTAACCAAGCCAAATTAAACTAAAAACCCATTTATGATTAAGTATAAAATGACCCCCCGGGAGTCAGCACAGCTGCCCTGCTCAAACAACCAGGTTTTCAAGTCGTGGCGGAAAGCTGGAGGTCAGGGGCCAGGTGGAGCCCCAGAGGTAGTTGGTTCCACAGAGCGGAGCCGCCACAGAGTAGGCCCTCCCCGCGTCACGCCAAATGACACTGGTGCAGGCGGCACGCCGAGGACCTGCCTGTGAGCTTGTACAGAGGCGGTTGGTATTCGATGCCGCAGTAGAGCGTTCCCGTAGACAGCCCAGACCCATGTCTCGTAGGACTTTGAATGTCAATACCAAACGTTCATTTGCTTATTTAAAAATGCTATTCTTCTAAGTCCTTAAACTCCTATTTAAAGCTTCATCAAGGAGAGCAGGAGACTCCTTCAGTGAATGCAATAACAACTTGCCATTCCAAAAGTTCTCAATATTTTAAAAGCAGTAAAAATTCCAGAGGTGATTAAGAAATGAGGCTCAATTCAGCTTTTGGTCCATAAAAAGGCTGTATTACGACTATGAGCTAAAACATGGTATCCTTCAATTCCCAACCACTGGACTCAGAACAGCAAAAACGTCAGTTTCTGTGGCCTACTCATGAGGAGTGGTTGTCCAGAGTACATGTGGGTTATTTCACACTTTCTCCTTTCTCCAGAGGGATTTCATCAACCATGATTTGCCTATAGTCTCTGGTTTAAACACTGTTCCACTTAGACAAGAAAATCTAGCTTGCCATTGCCATGCTGGTCCTACAGCTTCTCTTTTTCTCTTTTCTCTTTTAGTTTTTATTGTAACAATAATTTTTAACAAAATTACTACTTTAAAAAAAGGAAGCTGACTATGAGGATCACAGATGATGATCAAGTAACTGGGGGACTGTTGTGGCTCCCTGGTGGCTAACGGAGCTGGCAGCAGAGTCGACAGTGGTACAAGGTTGGGCTTGAGGAACCTGGCCAGTCTTGAGGCTGGGGAGGGCTCAGACGTGGGGCTCTGCACGAGGGAGAGATGGGGCCAGGATTGGCTGGCAGTCAATCAGCTGCCTTCAGACTGCAGCAGTAAGGCAGGCAGTTTCTGGAACCGGAGCTGCATTGGGCTACCAGAAGACAAGAACATTTTTATCCAATTACATTTATATGCCTTCTTCCTCGTCTCAGGGCAGCTCATACAATTTTGGGATACAACCCAGTGTGCTCAGCAATAGCCTTCATTCCATTGTATATGCCTGCTATTACTAAGCCTGGCATTTTACAAGGTCAGCTAATTGCCCCCAACAATCTTGGGTCCTCAATTTACCTACCGAGAGGATGGAAGGCTGAGTCATTGAGCTGGGACTTCAGACACAGTAATTGTAGGCAGCTGGAACTGGAAATGCAGCATTTAACAGCCTGAGCCACTCAAGACAAGAACAATTGAGAAAGCAGGGTCTACTCGGGAGTAAGGCCACACCTTGGAGATGATTGGTCCCTCCCATAGGACATAAAAAAGAGGAGCAAATGGAATGTGAGCTTTTGCAGGAAGCAATTAGTTCATCTGGTCGATTCAAGCTTTGAAAAGTTCTGTTTGATTCTGTGTCAAGTTTGGCCTGTCCTGCATTTGGCAGTTAGTTCTCTGGCAGCATTCCAAGTGCGATAAGGTGGGTGTTTATAAACATTCCCCTGAACGATTGTTTGTGAAGCCTTGCAGGCTGTGAATGAACCTAATTCACAGCCGTGGAAATAAAAAAGGTTTTGCCGGAATGAAGATTGTGTTTTATGCTTTCTAAGGAAGCCTAGGTCAGACCAGGGATACTGTGACTGCTGTAAATGTGCCCCAGTTTCCAAGCCCTTGCATGGTGACTGGGGGGATATTGCAGTAGATGTAACTTTGAGAATCAGTAGTTAGTCTTCTCCAGCGCAGTTGTAACTTTGAACAGTCTGACTGAGTGGTGGGCGAGGATTACAGATAGTCCTTGACTTAACAACCACTTGTTTAGTGTCTGTCTGAAACTACAGTGGCACAGAAAAAGAGACTTACGTTTCTAATGCTTATGGCAATCGCAGAATCCCCATGGTCACATGATCAAAATTCAGATGCTTGGCAACTGGCTCATATTTAAGATGGTTGCTGTGTCCCAGGGGTCTTGTGATCCCCTTTTGCGACCTTCTGACAAACAAAGTCAATGGGGAAGCCAGGGTCACTTAACAACCGTGTTACTAATTTAACACACTGCAGCGATTCATTTAACAGTGATGGCAAGACAGGTTGTAAAATGGGGCAAAATTCACTTTAACCATTGTCTCACTTAGCAACAGAAACTTTGGGCTCAGTTGCAGTCGTAAGTCGACGGCTACTGTACCTCTAATTACAAAGTTAGCCTTAACAATTTGCTTCGGAATTTGCTCAGTAGGGTTCACACATGCACGAATGGCGTGTCTGCGCATGAATTCATCCTGTGCAGAGGTCATGCTAATCTTCTCTGCACCATTCCAGTTTTTGGGTTTTTTTTTTGCATATGTACTACCAGAGAGCTGCATGTTGGCAAGGATTAACAATACCCTTGGTAGGAAAGGCAATTCCTGCTCTATTGCTAGATATTATTCCCACACCATCTGCACTTTTATGCTTAGCGGGAGTTAAAAAGAAATTCTGTATATAGGGCAATATTCATATTCAGCAAATCCAATCAGAACAGCGCTTCTTCTCTGCAGATTAAATCCCTTTTGAGAGGGGGCTGCCTTGAAGATTGATTTGGGCCCATTGCAGACCGAGAGCTGTTGACACCAGCAATCAGGGGACTTTGTCTGGCAATTCTGCCTTCTCCTCAATCTTTTTTTATTGTGTGTTGTGTAGTAGAAAGAAACAAATGCTCTAAGCCTACAAATGGAACACTGTAATGCGATGCTCAAATTACCAGGTGCTGAGTTTTTTGTTTTTGTTTTAAAAGAAGGCTACTTTTGGGAGCCCCTGCATCAATTTTTCCAAATAAAAAGGACAAGTTATAACCCAGGGATCAACAATATTATATCTAGTCATAGCAGGATGTCATGTGCTTATCTGGCAATTGCAAATCTTAACCAAAACATGACATTAAAATTTAACCACCTTAGAAATTATTGGAATCCTATGAGATCAACAATTCATTTTTTTTTACACAAAACGTATTTTTGAATACTGCATTGTTGGAGAGATTGTTAGAAATTGCAATATGAAAATTCTGCCTTGGAGGAATGAAATGCAGAAGATGGATGAAGGCTGATTCAGAATTACTTTCAATGTTTGTAGCAGTTGCCACATACCTACGCTGTAGAAAGGTAGATGGGCAAATGTAGGTTGCAGATGGCTGCAGAAGGAACGACGCTCATGTTCTGACTAAGGCTTCCGAGACTGTAATTAAGCATATGCTTAGTTAAAACAACTCTTGTTTTATTTCAACACTGGGAATTATGTTCATTCCCAGCCTGTAATGAGTCCCAAACAGTCCCTTGAGATAAGCACCTACCTTTCTCTCCTTTGAATTGCTGCCAACAACAAAAATACCAAATGAACTATAAAAAACCAACCAAAGTACAAAGTCCACACAGAGATTCAAGGTTTAATCTAAACAGAGTGAATGACTTTGCTTCCTGCAAAGGTTTCTTCATCTTTGCCTGTCCTTTATACCTTATGGGAGGGGAAATCACCTCCAAGTCTTACTCCCGAGTCGCCCCTTTTGTTTCAGCTGCTCTTGCCTTCTAGCAGCTCTGCGCACACGCACACTGGGAACAGGCTCCCCTTGTTGCTCTGCCTTGCTGGTGCCAGACTCTGGAGGCTCTGGAGTCAGCACCCCACTCCCAGATGACCCTGGCTCCATCTCTGCATCAGATGCAGGACCCTCATCCGAGTCCTCCCCAGACTCCCAGACTAGTCCCCTTTCTTCCCCACTGTCCGATTCCACTGCCGTCTGCACAGGCTGCCAGCAAACCACAACAGCTCATACCTCCCAAATTCCAAGTGAGCATTCTATGAAGGTACACATCCTACGTGCTGATTGGTTGATCTGACTTCCTGTTCTGTGCGTTATTGTTTGAGCGCCCCTACCAAAAATGTTACATTTGCAGAAATACAATTGAATCACCTATGCCAGAGTTCCCCAACCTTTCCTGGTTGGCGGCCTGGGGAGGAGGGAAAGAGGGGATGATTTTGTGGGAGGGACAGGCGAGCAGCCATTATTTGCGCAACAATCACGTGAGTGGGGCTGTGAGCCCCCACAACACTCATGGGAGTGAGGCTATGAGCCACTGTGGCACCTGTGCAAGAGGGGCTGTAAGCCTCTGCGACACTTGTGCAATTGAGGCCCGGTTGCAAACAGGCCGTGGTCTGGTAGTGGGCTGCAGGCCACCTACGCAACCATTCTGGAACAAGAGACGTTCCCTGATGTACAGTGACATAGAAGTCTGCTCAACCCTTAAGATGGTTCCCTTATTCTTAGTGGCCTTTACAAAACCTCTGGCTACATTAGTGACTCAACTTATGACCACAATTAAGCCCAAATTTTATCTTGCTAAGTGAGACATTTGTTAAGTGAATTTTGCCCATCTTATGACCTTGCTTGCCACAGTTGTTAAGTGAATCACTGCAGTTGTTAAGTTAGTAACATGGTTGTTAAGTGAATCTGGCTTCCCCATTGACTGTGTTGGTCAGAAGGTCGCAAAAGGTGATCAGATGAGCTTGGACACAACAATCATTTGTCAATCATCCGAATTTTAAAAACTGGATGCTGCAATGATCATAAGTATGAAAAATGGTCATCAGTCACTTTTTTTCAGACAAGTTGTAACTTTGAACGGGACTCTAAATGAACTGCTGTATGTCGAGGATTACCTGTATTAAAGTTCAATGTGTTTGCTGAGAATACTTTTATGATCTGTCCTCAAACTTATGACTGCCACATATTCCCCAGACTCATATCATTTGTGGGTTTCAGATCCAGCTGCCAACTAGCAGAATCAATGGAGAAGGTGGCAATAAAATTGCAAGATGTGGTAATTAATGTCTGCGGGTGATTCACTCAATGACCACAGCAAAAGTGAATTTCTAAGCCCGTCATGGTCACATGATGTCTTAACTGCAACGCTTAGCAACAGGGTTGTCAGTCCCAATTATTAAGCAAGGACTGTCTCTAAAGTGGTGTCAAAGTCATATTGATTAAAAATAACCATAAGATTTATAAACATACCTGTGTGGGCAGCACCAGGCCTTGGAGAAACTGGTGTGAAAACGCACCAGGGAATCTGTGCAAGATCCCCCTTCCACCACCACCCGCTCCCCAAGCCCCCCTCTCATTGCTCTGGATCTATCTATACAAGCCAGACAAAGCATGCCCAGGTCCATCCATCAGGAGGCTCCAGTGTCGACCTGGCCCCTGTAGGCCCCCTGAGGCATTCCGCCCACAGCGGCGGGCTTACGTCCAGATGATGAACTCCTGGACGAAATACCAGCCAAAATGAGATGTGGATGGCTGGCAATACAAAAAGGCATTGCCTCGGTGCAGCAATCTCTTCGTACCAGCCAACCTTCCATTGCACCAGATTGCTTGTCCCTATCAGGCAGCTCCTGAGTATTGTGGAACAACAGTATCACCAAGTATTCCCCAAAGGGAGTTTTCTACCCCTTGCATCCCACCACCACAGGGTATACAGGAGATGGGGGACCAAGGTGACTGGATGGATCAAGAACCTAGGTCACTTCAATCTTGACCAGGACCTTTCTGGCGGACCCCTGGAGAGGGGATGTCCGACGATGAAGGAATTACCCTGACCATCCAGTTTTTACGGGGCTCTTCAATCCACCCTTATTCAGATCCCTTTTGTTTAAGGCGAAGAACACCTTCGCCTTGCCAACCCCCTCCACAATTCCGTCAGCGGGTCACAGGAAGAGCCAGATGATTTAATCTTCCATCAACCTGTCACTGAAGCTGAAGTTATTCCGTTCCCCATATGTTCACCGACCTGGTCAACAAACAATGGGCCCTATCTGCTTCTTATCCTCCCCGACTGGGTTCGACAAAAGGTTCTATAACCTTGCCCCGGGTTTTCTAGCTCATTAAACACTCCTGAGGTAGATGAACCCATAGCTGCCCTGGTATCTTCTCAGTCATCCGGGAGGGGAGGAAGCTCTGAAACCAGAGGAAAGGAGGGCTGAAATGGCCTTGCGAAGCGCCGCGTTTCTGGCGTGTGGGCCATTAGGGACCACCCGCCTCTTTCTTCGAGGTCCTCCCTCAGATGGCTTTGCCATCTGAGAGAAATAATACCAGCTTCCAATACCGAGCATCAGGATGTCGCCAAGATAATTGCGGCTGCCGAGTTTTCAGCAGACGCAACTTTCAACGCAGTGAAGTTTTCCTCTCGTGCCATAGCTTCCCAAGTCTGTGCCAGACGTCTATTGTGGCTCCGTCATTGGCAGGCAGATCGGCACAAATGGAAGCTTGCCTCTGCACCCATATCCGGGGAGAAACTATTTGGCAAGGCCCTTGATCCTCTCCTTATTGAGACAAAGTCAAAGAAGAGGATTCTCCCCTCTCTGTTTAGGAGGTCGGATTCTGACCTTGCAGCCATTTGCAGAGGCCCCTCTTGTCCCTCTTACCGGGACACTACTATTCCAGGTTCCATAGGGCTCCAACACAGAGTCAGGGGCAACAGTGGGACTCTTCCGACTTTGCCGGCAGAAGCAGAGCAGGGGGCAGAACAGGAGACAGTTCAGGGAGCTAGTGGCAGGAACTTCCATCGTTCCAAATGATGAGTGGGACCTAGCCCATAGGGGGCCACAAGGTTCTTTGCTGACCAGTGGGATTCCTCCACCTCCGATGCCTGGGTGAGGAATACCATCAGGTTCGGCTTGGCTCTTGAGTTCCTCTCCAACCCACCACACTTCTTTATGAAATGTCCTTCCTCTAGAGACCCCACGAAGAGAGCTCTCATGCAATCTGCCATTTCCCATTTATTGGAGATTTGGGCCATTCAAACGGTACCCTTAGATCAACAGGGTCAGGGATTTTATTCCCATCTCTTTGTGGTCCCGAAGAGTTCAGGCGGCTGGAGGGCGATTCTAGATCTGAAACGTCTCAACCAATTTCTGTTGTATCGTAAGTTTAAGATGACAACATTACAATCAATCTTACTTGGCATCAGGGAGGGGGACGTACTTACATCTATTGATCTTACAGAGGCATATTTGCATATACCGATTCGGCCTTCCCATTACAAATTTCTTAGGTTTTGTTATAATAACATACACTGAGTGCGTCGCCCTTCCTTCGGACTGGCCTCCGCTCCCAGGACCTTTACCAAGGTCCTGATGGCATTGCTTTCCTCAGGAGCAGACCCATTAGGCTACATTGTTACTTGGATGACATTTTGATTTTATCATCATCCATCAGCAGTCTAAGGCAGATTCCCTTATCGCCATTTCCACTCTTCAGAGTCATGGGTTTCTATAAATTGGGACAAGAGTCACCTAACCCCCACAACTAGACTAATTCATCTAGGGGTTCTTGATACCACACAGGGCATGGTTTTCTTTCACCTGATAGGCAGGAAAGTATTAGGAAACTGGTACAGGAAATCAGTACCCTTAGAAGGGTTCCCCTTGTATCGCTATCGCAATTACTGGGGAAGATGATTTCTTGTATATCCATAGTTCCTTGGGCCCGCTTGCATGCCAGGGCTCTGCAGTGGTTCCTGCTGCCCATACCAGCGGTCGGGGAGGACAATTCCAGGCCCCAGTTACCGTTCCATCCACCGTACTAAGATCATTGGTGGACTGCTGCAACAATCAAAAGGGGTTGTCCTTTCAGGGATCCTCCAAGAGACCATCACGACAGACGCCAGCCTGTATGCGGATGGGGGCTCATTATCTTTACCACATGGCTCAGGGACAATGGACCATTCCAGAGCGTGCACAAGACATCAATTGGTTGGAACTGAGGGCCGTTCACCTCACCCTGCAGTTTTGTTTCAACACTGCGCTCCAACCATGTGTTGGTGCTCACGGACAATATTACCGTCAAGGCCCACTTGAACAAACAAGGGGCACACACTCAAACGCCTATGCGGAGGAGAAAATTGCTTCAGTGGGCAAAACAACTTCCTCTCCGTCAAAGCCGAGCACATATCGGGCATCACCAATGCGAAGGACTGGCTCAGCAGGGCCACTCGACCAGACAGAATGGCGTCTGCACCCCTCATTATTTCAGAAAGCAGTCCAGAAATTGGCCTCCCTGTAATCAACTTTTGCCTCTCCCTCAACATAATTACCGCGATTCATTTCCGGTTAATCCCAAGGAGTGGAGAATGTCAGCTCTCCGCTGCCCTTGGCCCTCAGGTCTCCTATAGCCTTCCCTCCTCTTCCAGTGATTTCCAGGCTGATTCAACGGGTTCTGGAAGAACAGCGAGAGATTTTAGTGGTGGCCCCATTGGCCCAGAAGGCCATGGTTTGGACCTGAGGAGCTTATCCATCCAAGAACCTTGGAGAATTCCATCGTCCATGATATCTCTCTCTCAGGGCCTGGTCCTTCACCCAGACCCGCAATGGTTCAGTCTAGCCGTTTGGAGTTGGCGGGGAGCGTCTGAGGTCAGAGGACATTTCCGCCAGAGTAATTGATACTATACAAGCGGCTAGGCGGCCATCAACTGTGCGCATATATAATGCCACTTGGAGCATCTTCTGTAAATGGTGCACGAAATCAGGGGTAGTTCCCACCTCTCCATCGGTAGCACAGCTGTTGGACTTTCTGCAGGAGGGACTAGATAAGGGACTGCCCCTAACACTTTACGCCGTCAAGTGGCGGCCCTGGCTTCAGTTATATCCTTTGGTGATTTTCGTTCAGTTTCTCAACACCCTCGGGTTCGCAGTTTTCTGCGAGGTGCCACCAATTTACATCCACCAGTTGTCCACCGGTACCCAACCTGGGACCTGAACAAAGTTTGTCAGCACTTTCCAAGACTCCCTTTGAACCCTTGAGAACCATCAGTCTACAATTCCTGACGTATAAGATAGTATTTTTGGTTGCGATTACCTGTGAGAGAATATCAGAATTGGCAGCCTTATCAATTCGCAAGGACCTCTGTGTGTTCCACGCAGACAGGGTGGTCCTCAGGCCTGATCCTACGTTTGTACCTAAAGTCAATTCTGCCTTCCATAGGGCACAGGAACTGGTCCTTCCCAATTTCTGTTCTAACCCGATTCATCGTCTGGAATGGCAATGGCATCACCTCAATGTCGCGGGCATTAGCATATACATACAACGCACGGCGTCCTTCCGGAAGACGGAGGCCCTTTTTGTTTCTTTTCTCCCTAGGTCTGAGGGTCACAAAGTGTCTTCTTCCACGATTGGCGTTGGCTCAGGGCCTCAATAGCAATATCTTAATGAGGTTCAATCTATCCCTGTACCATCGGGTATTACTGCCCACTCAACACGTAGTGCGGCAACATCGCTGCTTGGGCCACTCAGGCCTCGATAGATGAAATTTGCAGGGCGCCACCTGGTCCTCTCCTTCGCCTTCATACGTAACTATAAGGTGGATGTGTTTGCCTCTGCTGAGGCTTCATTTGGCAGAAGGGTCTTACAGCAGGTACATAGGGACCAGAGTAGATTTAGTACCAGGCGGCATCCCTCCCTGAGGACAACTCCAGCTTTGGTATGTCCCACTTATGGATGCTCGAACAGCTCGGGGAGAAAGGCGTTGGTACTTACCTGATCGCCCATTCTCCAAGAGCTGCGAAGAGCATCCAGCCCCACCCTTTTTCCGTCTGGGGGCTTGCTCGCCAAACGGTTTTTGTAGATAGGTGAAGTATAGGCAGGTTTGCCACTTGACTTAAAACTGGGGCGTTGGGGTGGAGTTCCAGGAGGAGGAGTGTCCCAGCAAGATTTTAGCCCAGCCTGCATCACGAGAGACCGAGCACCTCCCACTTATGGATGCTCTTCGCAGCTCATGGAGAATGGGCGTATCAGGTAAGTACCAACGCCCTTTTCCTTTGAAAGAGGTTTATATTTGTTGGTGTTCTTCCCAAGGACTTTCCCCGGTTATCTGCTTGGAATGTATGATTACTTATCTTGGCTTGATTCGGAACTCTCGCCAATACCGTTTGTTCTTGTTTTCCATTTGCCTCATTATATTTACTTTTGGGACTTTAAACTGTGACTAATAAAACAGTTAAGTTGAAGGCCTTGCCGGACTTTAATACATGTTTTGGGTTTTGGGTGATTTTGAGAGACTACGGGTCATCACATGTGATTAGACACACAAGGAATTTGTCTTGGTGCATGTGGTCTCAGTATAAAAAGAAAAGATACATTCGTCAAGAATCATACTCATAGGGTACAAATAGGCAATCAAATCACACGAGAAAGTAGTCAATATAAATAATAATTTGTGTACTGACAAACCAAATAACACTAGCAAGTGTAGGATCTGTCTTACGTGTATTCATTATAGATACTTTTTATATTTTGGGTTGCGGGGAAAGGGTTTTGGCTTGGTTTTCAATTATTCAATTTAGTTTTTGGCAGGCGAATTCACATTTCATAGTAACTAGTGCTTTGTTGTGCCAACCATAATTACCTGGAGTCTTGTATTCCGTTAAGCCATAATTTCTATGTTTTATAGTCCATAACGTTTGAGTTCATACATCGTAGACCAAAAACCAGACCAACAGCATCATGTGCAAACTAGGTCAAAAGGTATTAAGCACATTACGTCAAACAGGCACTTGAATTTGGTAACATGTTGTTAAATTTATAGTGACATGAACAAGCTGAGGCTTTATATTTATATTTAAATATATATTTATATTAAGCCTCTATGCTTTGGATATTTTTTTAAAGGCATCTGTTCTCCAAATCTTCTTCCCTCCAGCAGAGGAGAGGAATGTGATTTTCTGACTCTCCTTCATGGTAGAATTAGCAATAATCCTTTTGGGCCATATGATTCCTGTGCCTTTATCAGTAAAGTTGCATATTGCTGGTTTCCTTCTCCCCAGAAAAGCTGTTTACTGATGGAATCTAGACAGCCATTGGAGTATCATCTCTCTTGGGATAATGAAGAGTGTTGTAGGGTTTCCTATATCAACAGCACAGTAGCGCTCAAATCTTCCAAGAATTTAATTAGTATTACCATTGACCACTTCTGGTCATCCATATGGTAGAGATGAGCAGTTTAAAGCCCTCTGACCTCATTTTTTTGTGACCATCTGAGCATCCTTCTATCCTGATGGCTACACATCAGTGACCTAATTTCCTGATATTTTGCAGTGAGCAACAGATGTAATGTCAGTTTTAAAACAAGCATATCATAGAAAAACAAAAACTCCTGTGGAAAACATTGTCTCTTTGGTTATCCCAAAATGTTAAATACCGCCTTTCTCTACAGCAGAGATGGGCAGCTATGGCCCTTTACAATCGGCGGACTTCAAGTCCCAGAATTCTGAGCCAGCTGACTCAGGAATTCTGGGAGTTGAAGTCCGCAGATCATAAAAGGGGCCATAGTTGCCCATCCCTGCTCTAGAGCAGGGTTGCCAGCCAGTGGGCTGGGGACCACTGGTGATCAGCGAGAAAATTTTGGTGGTCTGCAGAGAAATGTCCCCCTCAAAGCACTCCCCCCCAAAGCAATTAATCCAGGCTGCGCGGGAACACAAGGCTGCGCTGCCCACATGGCCCACCCATCCGCTGGCCCCCAACCTTTGACTGAGCGCAAACCTTACTTTGAGTAGAGCCATGTGAGCTGGAACTGGGAAGAGAAATCCACTCCAGGGTGGCTTGCTGACATTGGTAGAAAAGTCAGTCCCATATTCCAGAGCTGCAGTAGTCAAAAGACTGGCCTTTTGGTCATCCTGGAGCAGCTCCTCCAGTCCATGGCAGGCCGGTGCACCCGGGTGGAGGACCAGCTGCTCCGGGATGACCAAAGGGCCAGTTCTGTGACTACTGCAGCTCTGGAATATGGGACCGACTTTCCCACCAATGTCAGCAAGTCACCATCAGTCAGAATTCATATTAGTGGACTGCAGGATTTAAAATTATGAGTTTGGTGGTCCCTGAGGTCCAAAAGGTTGGCGACCCCTGCTCTAGAGGTTGATTGCTCTGGCCTCCATTTAAGAAATCCGTACAAGGTGGAATGCAAGGCCATGTTAAGTGGAGGCACTATGGGTCATGAACTTAGTGCAATATTTCTTTTTGTGTGTTCTTGTCCACACCTTCTCTTTCATGTGCAACTATCCCCGTGTGAAGGTAGCTTTAGAATAATATTTCACTTAATCTGTGCAATAGGATTTAAAAAAAATTATTATAGAATGCAATTCAAATGCTTCTTCATAGTGTACCGTCACCATTTTATGGCTTATGGGCAAGTACGCTTGATGTCAAATCTGTATAAGTTCTCTAGGGTTGGGAGGCACCAGTGTAGCTGCTATTTAATTAAAGTTGGCTTTTATTTAATGTCAACATGACACAGCAATATAACCATGTAAATCTTGGCTGATTCCAGGTTTCTGTAAGCTAATTCCCTCCAGTTACATTGGCATTATTGTTCCTGAGAAGTCTCAGGTCTCACACCTCACAGCTGGTTGGGAATTATGGAACTTGACTTAATACCTTTGGAATCGCCACATATGGGAAGCCGAAGTGCCCCAACCTGAATATTCACTTTTTAATTTTTTTAATTATGAAGTGTCTAGAACTTTTCTATATGGATAGCCAGTGCCATTTGGCTTCAAAACAGATGCGACTCCATTCTTGCTAAGGAAAAACTCATTGTGACTCTTTAATCACCAAATGCATATGTATTTACCAGGAAGGTGCATTAGTAATGTAATAATACTTTGTATTATATCACACTTTGTTGTTCAGTCTTTATTTAAAACAGTGAATTTTTGTTTCAGCTAGTATGATATACAGGTAGTCCTCGACTTACAACCATTTGTTTAATGACCATTTGAAGTTACGACACTGAAAAAAGTGACGTATGACAGTTTTTCACACTTTTAGGACTGTTGCAACATCTCCATGGTCACATGATTAAAATCCGGGGGCTTGGCAACTGGCATGTGTTTATAACAGTTGCAGTGTCCTGGGATCATGTGATCCTCATTTGTAATCCTCCTTCGGACAGGCAAAGTCAAAGGGAGAAGTCAAATTCGCTTAACAACTGCACGAGTCACTTAACAACAGTGGCAAGAAAGTTTGTAAAATGGAGTACAACTCACAACTTAGAGAGGACTGCAAAGTGCTATTGCAGTTGCTATTAATGAAGGTTGCTCCCTCCCTCCACGTCATGTAATTGAAATTTTGGATGTTCAGCAGCTGACCATTTGAAACATCTTGTGGTCATGACCAGGGATCGCCAACCTTTTGGACCTCATGAACCACCAAACTCATAATTTTAAATCCTGCGGACCGCTAATATGAATTTATACTGACGGTGGCTTGCTGACGTTGCTGGAAAAATTGGTCCCATATTCCAGAGCTGCAGTAGTCACAAGACTGGCCCTTTGGTCATCCCGGAGCAGCTGCTCCTCCACCTGGGTGCACCAGCCTGCCATGGACTGGAGGAACTGCTCCAGGATGACCAAAGGGCCAGTCTTGTGACTACTGCAGCTCTGGAATATGGGACCAACATTCTCACCAATGTCAGCAAGCCACCCCCGGGGTGGATTTCCCTCCCCCACCTTCTTACCTTCCAGTTTCCAGCTCGCGTGGCTCTACTCAAGATAAGGTTTGCGCTCGGCCGAAGAGTGAGGGCCAGCAGGTGGGCGGGCCATGTCGGTGGCGCAGCCTTGTGTTCCTGCGCAGCCTGGATTAATTGCTTTGGGGGGGACATTTCTTTGCGGACCACCAAAATTTTCTCACGGATCACCAGTTGTCCCCGGCCCACCAGTTGGCGATCACTGGTCCTGACTATAGCTTGCAACCTTTTGCTGGAAATTGTCATTTACTTCTGGCAAAAAGAACTCCCATTGCATACAATGGATTCTTGCAATGACTGCTTTACAACCACGTAAAAGTTGTGAAATTGGGGCGGTTCAACCCTGAGTCAGAAATATTCTTTTCTATTGAAACACTGCACTCTCTAGCACTGATGGTGTTACCTAGTTTGGATAATGAAATGCCTGTAAGAAAACAACTGAGCTCAGGGAGCACCAAAGACTCCCCAGAATTGTCCTTGTCAAGCTTCTATTAAACCTTTTAAATTGCTTTAAATAATTTTTTTTAAATTACATTTATATGCCACCCTTCTCCGAAGACTCAGGGCGGCTTACAATTTTTTGGGATACAACCCAGTGTGCTCAGCAATAGCCTTCATTCCATTGTATATGCCTGCTTATTACTAAGCGGCATTTTTACAAAGTCAGCTTATTGCCCCCAACAATCTTGGGTCCTCAGTTTACCTACCCTGAGAGGATGGAAGGCTGAGTCAACCTTGAGCCTGGTGGGATTTGAGCCTACAGTAATTGTAGACAGCTGGATCTTAAGAGCAGGCATTTAACAGCCTGAGCCACCAAGGCTCCTATAATAATGGTATGTCCTTTCCTATTTTGATGTAGAGTGTGGCATATTTTTCATCAATCTAACCAATTTTCCCCAAGCTTTAACTGAAAATACAAATATTTGCGTTGAAGCTCCCTCTGAATGTAGGAAAGGAAATACTTTGTGGGATATCTCTGTGTGTGTTTGTGTGTGTGTATTTAAAAGACGACAACTGGAGTCCCTGATCTATCCCTTTGCACAAACACAAGTCTTGTGTGCTGTATTTCTTTTTCTCTGTACCCATTTAATTTCTTCTGACAAAGCATCCCCTGTTAATCCATTTTTGGGAAGAAACCCCTCTTTTTCCACCGCACAAATGTGAAAGAAGAGAAATGAAGCTGTGTTCCCTGCTTTGAAATGCTTTAAAGAAAGATTTGGCTGTAGCATGCACATGGATAGTGCATTCTTGCCTCAGCTCCAAGACATAGATGCCTTGAAAGTGTCCTCTATTTATCTCATTAAAAAGGAAACTGTCCATGAGATGTGCTGATTGTGATTGCTGCTCCCTTAGTTTTCATTCACAGTGTTTTTGTGTTTTTTTCCCAAATGAAAAAATAAATCTGATCTGTTTCGCCCTATAATATGTGGTCAGTTCTTTATAAGGGCTGAGATTTGAAACTTGAAGGGCATGGATTCTTGTTTGGGCCAGACCCAGTAGGGGATTATTATCAGACTTATTGCAATTTTTTAGAGATCCTTCCTTCCTTCCTTCCTTCCTTCCTTCCTTCCTTCCTTCCTTCCTTCCTTCCTTCCTTCCCTCCCTCCTCCCTCCCTCCCACCCACCCACCTACCTACCTACCTACCTACACTCCCTCAAGCCCTCCCTCAAAAATCTACAAAATACAGCATTTTGAGGCTGTTATCTACTTTGCAAAGACTGATAAATGCTTATAGCTCCCAGATGACTTGGCTGAAAAATAGGAATGAGTTAAGTATGCATTTGAAAAGACCTGAGCTCGAAAAACTGGAATGGTTTTAAACAGAGTTCTTCAGAAACCTGTCTCTTCTCTACCCCCTCCCACCTGCAGGTTTCTGAAGAATTCTTTAAAACAATTCCAATTGTTTCCCTGTATTAAATTTTAGATTTTAACTCTTTGGAACACAGGTGCCTTCTGGTCTATAAGGCACAGCACATAACAGATAGGCTTCATCACATAACATTTGTCCGGAATGGTATATAGGACAAGGATCTTCAAACTTGGCAAGTTTAAGACCTGTGGACTTCAACTCCCAGAATTCCTGAGCAAACATGGCTGGAGGAGGAATTCTGAGGGTTGAAGTCCACAAGTCTTAAAGCTGTCGAGTTTGAAGACCCCTGGTATAGGATCTCCTGCCATGGATAGTGGGTTGGACTAAAAGACTTCCAAGGTCCCTTCCAGCCCTGTTATTGTATGGTCTAGAATAGATTCTGGTTGAAAAGCAAGCAGACATCCCACAATCATTTCCTTTGAGTGTCCAAATTCAGGCAGCTACTATCTGGTTAAACCATGGATTCAGAACAATCTAGGGCATGAAATGGCAAATTGAATCTGTCTTGTTCTTATACTTTAACCAGGACACAGTCCTTTGACATTACAGGAATCTTTTTTTAAATTTCTTTAAAATTGGAACAAGAGTCAGTGACTTCCTCTTTGGAGATATGAAAGAGGAAGAGAAAGAATGACACGTCCAAGCCTTATAATGGGTTATTCATATTTTAGTGGGAAAACATTTCAAAACATGTTTAAAATGGCCTTTTTATCCAGCAGGCTTTTTCCTTAAAGTAGTACGGGTTTTTTTGGTGTTCCATTCCCAACAATTAAACATTCATTTTATCTTTCTCTGTTTTATTCCTGTGACTCTGTATGTTAAAATCGGTATGATTTATTTTTCACTAGCCAGATTTCATATATATATAAACACACACACACATACCCCAACACACACACACACTTGTGGGGTTCCCATAAATCAGCAGTTGTAAGTCTTCTTCTGTTATAGAAAGAGGAGAAAATGGTAAATAGAGGAGAACTTTGCTGGGTACAGCAATCTGCCTTGCACAAAAGCCCACAGGGCAGTTGTATAGCTACTGAACTGTACGTCAACATTAATACTGATCTTTTGTTGTTTGTGCTGCTGCTTGTTAACATCCTTGTATTTTTCTTGAGCAAAATCTTTCCAGCAGCAGCTGTCATTTTGTAAAGAAGACAGTAAGAATGAAATGTGGTGTACAAGATTTGATTTCTCCCTTTCTTCTTTCTCTTTAAGGATTCATCCCGCAAACACAATATCCTCTTTAAAACAAGCAATTTTTCAACAGAAGTCTTTTGTTTGTGAGGATGTGGAATATGTAGGTTCATTCAAAGTCTTGTCAGAATTATGTGCCCTGGTTCTATATATAAGACACTGCCTATCTTGTATTTTTAAATTTTTCCAAAGCTACAATTCCGGATTGCTTTTTTAAAAAGTATCATTGTGTAAATTCCCAGTTATTCCATTCTCTCTGGAAAAAAGGATTTGATAATTTGATAACCTCCAAGATCCCTTCCAAACCAATTATTCTGTGTTCTAGAAAGATTCCGGTTGAAATAACAAGAAACTATCCCAGAGTCATTTCCTTAGAATATACAAATTTAATCAGCTACAAGCTGATTTAATTTTAATTTTAAAAGCTGGTTTAATTTTGTTTTAAAACAGAAACTTGAACACAACCGTAGGCATTTTTCTGGTATGTTGTGAATAATTTGCTTTATAATGTTGGCATATTTTTTAGTAAAAAAAATGCTGCCAGTGATTTTCAGTTTCTGTTCTCTCTTCCCCAAGATTTAATGTCAAATGAAACTTGGAAGGAAATACAATGGAAGAAATTTCCTACAGAAATGTATTTTGCTTGAGAAACAAAACAGTGCCCATTTAAGGGAGTGAGAGGAAGAATATGACAGTTTGAAACAAATGATTACTCTGTTTTCTGCCTCAAATTGAAATACCTTTAATGCTTCTTGGAAGTACTGCAATTACAATGCCAGACCTGTTGAATTGATTGCGGTGACTTATATGCCACTCAGTTCAAAAGAAAAAAACACAAGTGACCTATATAAACTGTACAAAATAATTAAAAGTAAATGAATTCTGAAACCAAAGGCCAGTCACCTTTTTTATTCATGCTGCAGCACAGGAAACAATCCTAGCAGCAAAAGTCATATGTGGAAGGCTGAAGCACTGTTTTGCTCTGTGGTGCTGCACATATAGATCACAAATCCATTTTTAAAAGCGTTGTTCATATTCTTAGTGGGACTGTAGGACTACTTTTGGGACTACTTTTGAGACTAATTAGCAGCTTCTTGTATGGGAGGCAAATTCCATATTTACTTTGCCTTGATGATTTCCACAGGAAAAACAAAGCTGTGGAGGTTTTTTTTTTAAAAAAGTACTGTATTATATGTATTCAGTATGTATTGAAGTCCCACTATGATATTTTTAGTGGTTGGGACCAAAATTGTGGACCATTTTTTTTGTTGCGTGGAGATGCTTGAGACACAAGCTTTACCTATTTTTTTCCTAGTAGAAGTGAGAGGTTTCTTTGCTTCTACATCTGTTCCATCTATTTTAAGACTTAACACTAGTTTTTCTTGTATTTTCTGCTTGAAAGTTGCCAGAAATGTTCTTTTCAAGAATTTATTCAGAGAATTTCCAAGATATAAAATAGGTTAGGAATGCAAGCAAAGCAGTGATGTAAGTTGTCTTTCTTTGCTCTGAAGTATCTGAATGTAACAGAATAACAGAGTTAGAAGGGACCTTGGAGGTTTTCTAGTCCAACCCTCTGCTGAAGCAGGAAACCTTATACCATTTCAGACAAATACTTGTCCAATCTCTTCTTAGAAACCTCCAGTATTGAAGCACCCACAATTTCTGAAGGCAAATCATCTCACTGGTTTATTGTTCTCACTGTTGGGAAATTTCTCCTTAGTTCTAGTTTGTTTCTCTCCTTGACTAGTTTCCATCCATTATTCCTTGTCTGGCCTTCAGGTGCTTTGGAAAATAGCTTGACCCCTTCCTCTCTGTGGCAGCCCTTGAGATATTGGAACACTGCTATCATGTCTCCCCTAGTCCTTCTTTTTATTAGACTAGACATACCCAGTTCCTGCAACCCTTCTTCATATGTATTTAGCCTCCAGTCCCTAATCATCTTTATTGTACTTCTCTGCACAATTCCTGTTTGGAGCAGTACCAGAAGAATGGAACCTGAGGACTCTAGAACACAAAGAAATTCAAATGTATTTATTTTTGTTTCAGCACAATACTTCCTTCTTTTGCAGCAGTGTTGATGGAGTGCAGTGTTGAGCAGTTTTGAGTATATCCAGCTGACTGAAATATTCTAAGGAAATAGATTTCTTTTTAAAGCCTATGCAAGAATTTCATGGATGTTTGACTTTTACGCTCCAGTGGTGATAATTAGATATGTGACCCATTTTTATTCTGCCTCGTAGGGATACATAGCCTCATTACAAACACTGTGGAAGAGCAAGGCGAAGGGAGAAATGAGTTGCATTTTTACTCTGAGGTATTTCTTTTTAAGAAAGTGCCTCAAAGAGCTTTAGGAAGTTTCAAACCTGCCTTATATCTCCTAGTAACTGTTTCCAAAAGAACCTTCATGGAATGGGATCTATTGAGATGACATAAAAAATATTTGATCATGAAAAAGTAGTCTGGCTGCTTAGAACCCACTTGTATGTCCACAGTGTTTGGGTTTATTGTCTGATTCAATTCAGTTCTGCATGAGAGAACACTTACAATGTGAAAGTTACGTGCATCAATTTCCAAATGTTGGTAATGAGAACAGAAAAGTACTTGGTAAGTTATTCATTGGAAAGAATGTTAAGGGCACTATACTAGATTTAGTTTCTCAATTTATTTATTTATTTATTATTGGGACTTGTATGCTGCCCCATCTCCGAAGACTCGGGGCGGCTCACAGTTAAAACAACAACAACAATAAATAATTAAGAAAGAATTAAACTAACAAGCCCCAAGGAAATATAATTACAAAAATACAAAAAATAAAAACCACCCCACCCAAAGAGTCACAGCCCGGGTTGGTTAAACAACCAGGTCTTCAAGTCATGGCGGAAGGTGCCGTGACTTGATTATGGTCCACTATTTGACAAAAAAAAATAAAGGGTATTTAAAGCTTATAACAGTACTTTAGAAACTATAATGGATAGCCAAAATAAATATAGTGGATGTTTATGACATAGATTTAATAAACCTTGAAGGATGTCTATACTCCCATCAATTACAGGCACATGACTGTGGGCGGTGTGTGGAGTCACTGGACCTTTGGAAGTGGGTTGTACATACCCTCAGGAAGGTCTATTATAATTTTGAACGGATTTATTTATTTATTTGCCTTGACAGAAATTACAGAGGACAGAAAAAATGAGTAAGCTGTGCTTCCTTTTTTTGTTTACAGAAAAAGATTTTGTTTCTTAAAACTTGTGAATGTTCTGTAAGGGACAAATGACTTCATGCAATAGGTGAAATGACTATCTACTTCAGGAGTGTCAAATTCAAGGCCTATGGGCCTGTTCTGGCCTATGTGGTTCTTAGATCTGGCCCGCAGGGCCGCCCTGGAAACAGCGAAGGACCGGCCCATGGTGCCTCTGCCAGCGATAACGGAGCTTGGGTGGGCCACGTGTGGCCCCCAGCTCTGTTTTCACTGGCAGAAGCTTATAGGAGGCCGTTGCAGCCGGAAATAGAGCTCGGGAGCCCATTTTCCACAGGCAACATGAGTGACGTTGAGTTGGCCACACACACCCTGGCCATCCCCCTCCCCCTGATCAAACACAACCCTGATGCGGCCCTCAATGAAATAGAATTGACACCCCTGATCTACTTATTTAAAAATATTCTGTCTTTGGTAATTAGACCATTTTCCCCCCCTTGATCTCTGAGATAGAGCCAACATGAATGGGTTAACACCACTATCACTTGACTTATCCCACTTCTAAATGGTAGTGCAAAAGGGGACAGTAGGTTAAGAGGACATCCAAATGTTTCAATATTGAGGTGCAAATTATTTTGCACATTTTTTTCCGTTCCCAGTTAGACATTGGTTGACACAATGGAATATATACGATGAAGGAAGAGAGCAACCACACCCAGCTGAGGTCAGTACAAGCAAGTGAAGGGAAGGACTTCCTTGACAAAACAGGAAGAAAACTTAAGCCCTGGTTTCGGCATAAAAGAGGTGTAGTTAACTCTTTCCTATCAGGTCCATCTTCCATGTTGTATACTAGTAACCCTCCACATTTTGAAAGTGAGAAAACTTCATAGGACTTGAGAAGTTCTGATTACTAAGGTTTTGAATTCTCTGTTGTATATTGAGTTTGTGGAATCTTTGTGATGGGTTCAGAATCATCCCATTGTTTTCACAACATAAACAATGCTTGAATCAGACGTTTCTGTTGATATGGTACTGGGTTGAATGTATGCAAGGTGTTGTCTCAAAGTCAAAGATGATTGTTAATGCAGAGTTCACGGTTTAAGCTATTTATGAATTTCTTGCTTGCTTTGATTCCTGCATGACACAGTATGAGTTGACTGAAATAGTATGGCATAAAGCGATTGATCGTTCTTCTCCTTTTTAAAAAGCCAATACATATTAGTAATTAAGACAACTAACTCATTGTGTTTGGAGGTATCTATAGATGGAGTTTGTCCTAGGCAGGAATCTCATTTTAAAGGTGGAGCCTTCGTTGATTTAAGGTTGTAATTTTGGATCAGGTTTTTTGTTGTTGTTGCTACAATTCCAGTTAGTTTCTACTTATGACTGTAACTGAGCCCAGTCATAAGTTGTTGGCGGTAATTAAGTAGGCCATCATGTGGTTGCACCTGATTTTAAATCTTTTTTGTGTGGTCTTAAACAAACATGGCAGTTGCTCACCAAATGACTCCAACGGGCACTTTTTACAGGAAATCAGAAGTAAATGCTGGAAATTGGCAAAAACTGGCAAAAATTACAACCATGTGATTGTTGGATGCTGCTAACAGCTAACAATAATCAGAGTTGAAAGGGACCTTGTAGGTCATCTAGTCCAACCCCCTGCCCAAGCAGGAGACCCTACACCATTTCTGACAGATGGGAGTCCAATCTCTTCTTCAAGGTCTCAAGTGATGGCGCTCCCACAATTTTGAGGGCAAGCTGTTCCATTGGTTGATTGTTCTCACTGTCAGAAAGTTTCTCCTTATTTCCAGGTTAAATCGCTCCTTGTTCAGTTTCCCATGTAGAGGTTATTCTGATTTTCTGCAAAAAATGCCCATTTCCAAGCACCCGAAATGCAGTCTCATGATCATGAAGGATGTGTGGTCACTGGAACTTCAAAATTAGGTCCTAAGTACCTTTTGTGGGGTGGGGTTCACCATAACTTTCAATGGTCACTAAGAGATCAGTCATTAAGTGAGGACTACCTGTAATTTTGATTATTCTCTCTTTATTGAACAAGATTTGTTTGAATTTGTGACATGCACTCTGCATAGCTCAAAGTGCCTGCAATATTTTGACCTATGTGTTTTGTTCCATATCCGTGTCAAGCTGGCTGGGGAATTCTGGGAGTTGAAGTCCACATATCTTTAAGTGGCTAAGGTTGAGAAAGGCCCTCCCCAAATATGATATATAAGCTCTGTACCTCTGTCAAAGCCTTCTAACATCCTGTTAACTTCCAGATGTATCTGATTGCAAGTTCCCTCATCTCAGCCAGCATAATAATTGGCTGTGCTGGCTGGGGCTGATGTGAGTTGTGTCTTGTCCACATCTGGAGAATGCCAATTTGAGGAAGGCTCCTCTTTAATCAACCTATGTCCTAAGATGTGTTTTAAATGAAAGGGAAAATGAAACTTGGGTGGTTCAAAGGCAAGGAAAAATTGAACAAGATGTCAAAGATCTGTTCAAGGATTTGCTGTCTGAAGGCATCATGTAGCAAAACTAATATGGCTTTTGTGTTTCACTAGGTGAGGAATGTGACTGGTGGAAAGCCACCTGTTTAGAAGGCCACAAGTCTGCACAGCAGATGGTCTCTGCATTCCTGTTTACAAATTGCAGAATTTTGCAACAAGAGTTCCTCTCTGGTATCTACCTGCTGTTTTTACAATGATAAGGACTGATAAAATATATAGCGTATTTTTCAGAGTATAAGACGCACTTTTCCAACCCCAAAAGTGGGGGTGTGTCTTATACAGTGGTCTGTGTGTCTTATACAGTGAATGTTGCTGACACCCCGCCCATCCACCATCCCCCACCCTTTGGCCTCTGCCTCCCAGCAATTTGCCTCCCTGCAGCAAAAAGCAAACCGCCTGGTCAGCTTCAGCACAGCCCGATTAGCACAAGCAGCTGATTGTTGGTAGGATCAGCTTCCCGATGACCAGCTCTTTCAGGCTGCAGGGATCGCCATCGCCTATTGCCATCTCCGTGCGCCCCATTTTCGGCCTTTGCATCCCATTTTTGGGCTCCATGAGCCCCATTTTCCACACGTTCCGATTCCTGCCACCCCGAACAGGCCGAAAATGGGCCGTGCAGAGGCAGCAATAGACGATGGCAATCACTGCAGCCTGAAGCAGCTGATTGTTGGGAGGCTGATCCAACCAACAATCAACTGCTTGTGCTAATCAGGCTGTGCTGAAGCTGACCAGGCTGTTTGCTGCAAAGAGGCAAATTGCTGGGAGGCGGACGCAGATTTTTTCCCCTCCCCCAAAAGCTAGTCTTATGCTTCAGAGCATTTTATACTCTGAAAAATATAGTAGTTTTTTTAAGAAAGCCTGTTAGAACTGATTTTATGTTTGTGGGCAACCTGTTGATACAGCATTATTTCCAGAAAATCCCAAGTAAACAAATCTGTATCAGTGGAATTTCCAGGACTTTAAAATAATGGGAACATTACCCCCTTTTTTTGCCAACGTGCATCTTTTAATGCGGTGAGTTTGGTGTTTTGAAATGGTACAGGGCTAGAAATCAGGAAATTATAGTTTCCCTTTGATCAAAAGGCTGGATGGGTGACTTTGAGCCAGTCACACATTATTAGCCCTGGGAAGAAGACAATGGCAAACCACTTCCAAAAAATGTTGTGCAGGCTTGCCATATAGGTGCCAAGAATCAAGATTGATCTGAAGGCACACTCCCTCCAAAACACCCTTTAATAGTCTGTGTGTGTGTCTGTGTGTGTGTGTGTACACATGTTCTCCTGAGTGCAATTTCTCAACAAATTGTGGGACATTGAAATGGCATCATATATTCTTCTGTAAGGAAGTACAGCTTAATTTTTAATACAGGGTAAGAAGGTCCAGGACACAATGAAAAATTAAAGTGAGGGATCTTAGGCATAGAGACTCATTGCTGATTGGCGTAGAAGAGAATAAGGAGATAAAGCTTGTTTAAAAGGAAGCCATGATGGGTGACAATTGTCTCCAATGGTTTCTTTCTAGCAGCATTGTGCAAAATTGAGTACAGTAATGTGATAGCTGAGGCTTTCTTCTGCCTGGTGCAGTGGTTAGAATGCGGTACTGCAGGCTACTTCTGCTGACTGCCGGCTGCCTGCAATTTGGCAGTTCAAATCTCACCAGGTTCTAGGCTGACTCAGCCTTCCATCCTTCCAAGGTGATTAAAATGAGGACCCAGATTGTTGGGGGCAATAGGGTGACTCTGTAAACTGCTTAGAGAGGGCTGTAAAAGCACTGTGAAGCGATATGTAAGTCTAAGTGCTATTGCTACAGGTAGTCCTCGGCTTATAATTGGTTGCCTATCAACTGTTCACATTATGGTAGATCTCCCAGAAGAGACATGATCAAGTGCCAACAGCCCCCCTCCCATGATCCCATGAGTATATTTAGGACACTTGACAACTGACCTTCATTTGTGCATCCTTGCAGCGGAAAGGTAGTCCTTGACTTACGACCAGAATTGAGCCCAAAATTTCTGTTGTTCAGTGAGGCATTTGTTAAGTGAGTTTTGCTCCATTTTACGACCTTTCTTGCCACAGTTGTTAAGTGCATCACTTCAGCTGACAAGTTAGTAACCCAGTTGTTAAGCGAATCAGGCTTTCCCCATTGACTTTATTTTATTTTTATTTTTATTTTATTATGAGACTTCTATGCCGCCCTATCTCCCGAAGGACTCGGGGCGGCTTACATTAAAAGAAGAATACAAAAATTACAAAAAATTAAAACCAAATTAAATTAAGTAAGAAATCTCATAAGCTCTAAACAAATCTAACAACTAAAAATCCCCATCCCTCCATCAATCCGGGTAGGCGAGCTGGAAAAGCCAAGTCTTTAGGTCACGGCGGAAAGATCTCAGATCAGGGCCACCCGTAGCTCCAGGGGAACTTGCTTGTCAGAAGGTCGGAAAAGGGGATCACATGACCTTGGGACGCTGCAACCGTCTTAAATATGAACCAGTTGCCAAGCCTCTGAATTTTGGTCACATCTTCATGGGGATGCTGCAGAGGTCATAACTGTGAAAAACAGTCATAAGTTACTTTTTTCAGGGCTGTTGTAACTTAGAACAGTCAGTAAACAAACTGTTGTAAGTCAAGGACTACCTGTATAGTGATCACATAGCGGTTTATTATGATTTTGCCAAAAATTGGTGTTTACTTCCATTTCTTTCCCAGCAAAAGCGTCCCGAATGAATGAATGAATGAATGAATGAATGAATGAATGAATGAATGAATGAATGCTTTATTGGCCAAGTGTGGTTGGACACACAATGAATTTGTCTTGGTGCATATGCTCTCAGTGTACATAAAAAGAAAAAGATACGTTCATCAAGAATCATAAGCTACATTTAATGATTGTCATCATGAACATTGTGTTCCCTTCATGACCACATTTTCACATAATGACCCTGGTGATTTGCTTAACAATTACCGCGAAAGTTGTAAAATTGTATCCAAAAGGTGATACCTCACTTTATGACCATCATTTCTTATTGACCATAATAGGCAGGCTTCATTACAGTCTTCAATCAAGGACTGTATGTATGTATGTATGTATGTATGTATGTATGTATGTATATGTATATATGTATTAATTAAATTAAATTAAATTATTTTGTTTATTTGCCCCTTATGCTTTTCCTGATTTGTCCAGAGCAGAGTGTCCTTTCTGCCATTTATCTTTTATTTTGATATGTGGCCTTCTGAAATAAAATTTTTACTTGTGTTGAATTTCTGTAAATCAAGGGCTGTGCATTTTTAGGGATGGGTGAACTCCACCCCACCCCCCAAAAAAACAGCTGACCAAGGTAACAGCTTGATTGGGCTGGATTTCATTTACATTTATTTAAATGAAATATTGTTAATATGAATAATCTTGAGTGGCCTGTGTTTCATGGCTTTCTTGACGTACTAAAATGTACAATTCGCTAGCAATGTTTGGAAGTCTGTGGGGTTGCAAGTTACCTGGAGAATGTTTGTCCTGCTAGTAATCCTGGAATGATATGGCTCTGATGTAAACAATGAATTTAAAAACTGTGTTTCCGTAGTGAAGATGTATCTTAAGTAGAAAAAAAATAGTATTTGAAAATGCTCTTAAAGCATATTCCTCTGGCTGGCGACCTCCAGATATGTTGGTCGCCATCTCTACAAATTTTCAGCCAATGTGGCTATGAAGTCCAGCAATATTGGAGGACGTCAGCTTGAAGAAAGCACTCTTACACACATCCTACAGCCTTAGTGGGACACAGTGGCTCAGTGGCTAAGACACTGAGCTTGTCGATCAGAAAGGTTGGTAGTTCGGCGGTTTGAATCCTTTAACACCGTGTAATGGAGTGAGCTCCCATTACTTGTCCCAGCTTCTGCCAACCTAGCAGTTTGAAAGAATTAAATATGCAAGTAGAAAAATAGAAAGAAGGCAACAGCGTTCCGTGCGCCTTCAGCATTTAGTCACGCCGGCCACATGACCACGGAGACATCTTCGGACAGCGCTGGCTCTTTGGCTTTATAATGGAGATGAGTGCTGCCCCTAGAGCCGGAAACGACTAGCACATGTGTGTGAGGGGAACCTTAACTGTACAGTCTTAGTGCTTGGAATTGATTCCATGTCCCAAGAAAGGTATGGCTAAATCAAAGTGTTTTTCTTCACTCCTGTGTAAGTAGGATAAGCAGGATTTTCCAAACCCTTGCGGGAAGACATTGCTAGAATGTCTCTGTGTCCCCTCCCCACGTGTTCTTTTTGATGTGATAATAGGGAATAATTGAAATTTGTTGATACATGCAGGATGGCTTCTAGTTTTGCTGGGTGGGAACATTTTCTGCAAAGGGGCAGGAGGTGGGGGGGAAGTGATGATGTCCCAGTAATTGTAGCTAAATGAACATGGGCCGGATGGCTCTCAGCAGGCTGAACCTAATTTGTCACAGCTGTCGGGGTGATCATGTCAGTTGGATGCCTTCAGGAGTCATTGACTGGAAACCCTGTTAACATTTATTGAGATGGAATATTTGCTGAGCCCACGATTTGTATTGGGGGCAGCTTCCCCTTCTTTCCCCTTCCCCTAATTGCCTGCTCTGTTCGTGCATGCCAGTGGATTTAATAGGCTGCACAACTGCATACCGCCAGAGCTTAATAGATACAGTCACTGGCCTCTTCTAACTGTAGGAGGGTGGGGGTTTTTTTCCACCAATTTTTTTCACCAGGGGATGAAAGGAGTCCCCAGGACATTTCTAACACTAGATCACACAAGGCTGAATTAATCTCCTGAATAGGAACCAAGATACCTTCTAATAAAAAGGGCCTTGGTGGTGCAGGCTGCTAAATGCCTAGCACTTAAGTTCCAGCTGCCTGCAATTATTGTAGGCTCGAATCCCACCAGGCCCAAGGTTGACTCAGCCTTCCATCCTCTCGGGGTAGGTAAATTGAGGACCCAAGATTGTTGGGGGCAATAAGCTGACTTTGTAAAAATGCCGCTTAGTAATAAGCAGGCATATACAATGGAATGAAGGCTATTGCCGAACGCACTGGGTTGTATCCCAAAAATTGTAAGCTGCCCTGAGTCTTCGGAGAAGGGCGGCATATAAATCTAATTAAAAATAATAAAAATAATAATAATAATAAAGTACAGATGTTATTTATTTTTGCTTTGACTGGGTTCAGAGATCAGATAGATCCATAAACAAAGAGTTTTCAAATCACGGTGACGGAGTTCAAGAAATCTGCTAAACAGCTCTGTACCAGGTAGTCCTCAAGTTACGACTGTAATGCAGTCTGCCCAACACAGTCATAGATTGCGACAGTCGTAAAAGCAGATCAGTCATGTGAATCCACAGCTGTTCAGCAAATCTGTGGTTGTCAAGAAAGCCAATGGTTCACTATGGCATGATTTTGTCGAAAACAGGAAGTAAATGCCAGGTTTTGGCAAAAATGTGATCGTGGGCTACTGCCAACAGCTGTTTAAATGCTGTCTGGTTGCTTCAGATTCCACTGGGAAACTTTGCACTGGACTGAAAGTCACTTAACTATGTAAACAAATGACTTCTTAGGAAGATCCGCAGAAAGGAAAGGAAGTCAACGGTTGACTTTTTAGTTCCCAAGGCTGCCTTAGCTTTATTTAATGGATTAAATCCTTTAGCATATTTCAGGTGTTTTGGATTGTGTCTCCCATAATTCATAGCTGTTTTGCTCAGGAATGAGAAGAGATTATACCAGGCGTATTTTGCAGGATTGGCTGACCTCAACCCAGAAGATTCTGAAAACCATGAGTTCTGTTTGGTGGAATGGAGAATTAAACTTTGCACTTTGGGCATTTTCTGGCTATGCTCTCCCTCACTGCTCAGTGCTTTTTGAATTCCCCTAAACACTCCTTTTTTTTGAAGGCATGGTTATTTTGCCTTGAGAAGTAAATCAGAATACCATCCAGAAAGGAAACTTTGTGATAGAATCTGAATCGTTGTTCTGCATTGTGTTTTTTTTCCCCCAGTCATCTTCTGCATGTCCTGGCAACATTTGCTGCCTTAATAATCTGGACATTGCAATACGAGGCAACTAAATTATTTTCCTTCAGAGCAGGTCGCCTGTTAGATCTCCATATCAATTACTGCTTTCAAGAAGGCATTCTCCCAACACTTTCATTGGAGAATCTCACCTTTTCAGGTGAAGAACAGCTATAGATGTCTGCTCCTAATCATGATCTTGGAAGAATGATAAAACATACTTTGTGACATCTAGCATAAACTCCTCCCCATTTATTTATTTATTTATTTTTATTTAATTGGACTTGTATGCTGCCCCCTCTCCGAGGACTCGGGGCGGCTCACAATTAAAATACAGCAATAAATATTTAAAAAGAATTAAACTAACAAGCCCAATCACTAAAATTACTTTAAAATTAATTAACCCCCCCAAGAGGTCAGTCCAGCCCGCCTGTTCAAATAACCAGGTCTTCAAATCGCAGCGGAAGGAGCGGAGATCAGGAGCCATACGGAGCTCCAAAGGTAATTGATTCCACAAGGCGGGGGCTGCAACAGAGTAGGCCTTTCCCTGAGGCACCGCCAGCCAACACTGTCTCACAGATGGCACCCCGAGGAGTCCCCGTCTGTGTGCATGCACAGGGCGATCGGTATTCGATATTTTAACTTGTATTATGACCAGAATATTACCTCTTGTTTTGTTGTTACTTGGAAATTCACGGGCCTATGGACATGAAAAAGAAAACGGAGCCATTATTTCACAGTTGAACTCTTTTGTCTGTCAATTGTGTAATTGCTCTGGACCAGTTATGGGATGATTATTTATATATATATATATGCTCAGTGGCTAAGACACTGAGCTTGTTGATCAGAAAGGTCAGCGGTTTGGCAATTCAAATCCCTTGTGCCGGGTAATGGAGTTTGCCCCTGTTACTTGCCTCAGCTTCTGCCAACCTAGCAGTTCAAAAACATGTAAAAATGCAAGTAGAAAAATAGGGGCCACTTTGGTGGGAAGGTAACAGCGCTCCATGCGCCTTCAGCGTTTAGTCATGCCGGCCACATGACCACGGAGACATCTTGGGACAGCGCTGGCTCTTCGGCTTTATAACGGAGATGAGCAGCGCCCCCTACTATTATGGAAAGGCAGATCCTCACAATTGGTTACTTTTAGTTTTTCTGTAGAATGCCGTAGAAAGAATGGAATGAGAGAGATCGACAACGTTTCTAACCACAGGGAGAGATTCATCTTGCATTCTCCGTTTGCAGTGCTTTGGAGAAAGGATTATTATTTTACCTTTTGCTACAAATATCATTTAAACCAGATCCAAAGAACAGACATTTGCTTTAAAATCAATTTATCCAGAATTTAAAGGAGAGCAGCTCCAAAATTCTTGCATCTATTGCAGCGAAATTGAAGAGGCTTCATTCTCTTTAAAAAAAATGGTCAACTATGCTTGAAAAAATTAACGCTAATTTACCATACTAGTAAATTGGGAGCATGCATGGTCAGCTTCCAAAATCTCTTTTGATTTGATGTCTGAGTTGAGCTGAACTTCTGATCCTTTCCAGATCAAACTGGGTTACTTTTCTGAAATAGTTTTGAATTGCTGAACTAAATCATGTTTGATGTGCATTCTTACTTTTAAATAACGATTTGCTGAGAAAGTGATCCCCTCGTAAGCTGATTTGAGCTCTTGAAGGAAAAACAGGACATAAATCTAACACAGTGAGATAGCATTAGTAAGGAAGGTGCTTTAATCTCAGATTAAAACTCTGAGTCATTTCACTTATTGATTGATTGAAGCTGTCCAAAGCCCCTTATTTTTAAGTGAAGGTGTCTTACTCGAATTTTTCTGTACGGATTATTCTCTAGTTTAATTTCCCTTGAGAACCTATGCATCTTTCCTGTTTAAAATTGTGTGTGTAAACCCATCAGCGCTAAAGTGAGCATAACCACCCTACGGGGACTTTTTCCCTCCTATTATTTATTACTTATGTTGTCACCAGTGGATTCTAATGGGCTGTTAAAGAGGCTTCTCAGTTTACATAACAATGCAATTTTTCATAATGGAGGACCTAGCCTGATGAAGCTGGAGCGTTCATATTCTTTCTTGATTTGCTTCTATTTCCCAAACAGATAAACTGGGAAGGAGTTGTGCTCTGTGACCTTAGATGATTCATGAACTATTGCCAAACAGAGATTAACTATGAAGAAGAAAAGAACAGAACTGGAAGGGACTTTGGAGGTCTTCTAGTCCAATCCCCTGCCCAAGCAGGAGACCCTACCATTTTAGACAAGTGACTATCCAGTCTTTTCTTAAAAGCCTTCACTTAGCAAATTAGCAGCTTCTTGTATGGGAAGCAAATTCCATACTTATCTTGCCTTGATGATTTGCAGATAAAAAACAAGAGCTCTGTGTGTGTTTTTTTAATACTATATTATATGTATTCAGTACATATTGAAGTCACACTAGGATATTTTTAGTGGTTGGGACCAAAATTGTGTACCATTTTTTTGGGGGGGTGGGCTGGGCGGAGATGCTTGGAACACAAGCTTTAGGGCATTTACCTATTTTGTTTCCTAGAGGGCGAGAGGTTTTTTGCTTCTACGTCTGTTTAATCTATTTTAAAACTCTTTTTCTTGTATTTTCTGCCTGAAAATTGCCAGAAACTACTTATTTTCAAGAATTGTATTCAGAGGAGTTCCAAGATATAAAATAGGTTAGGAATGCAAGCAAAGCAGTGGTGTAAGTTGTCTTACTTGGATCTGAAATATCTGCATTTAACAGAATAACAGACTTAGAGGGGACCTTGGAGGTTTTCTAGTCCAACCCTCTGTTGAAGCAGGAAACCTTACACCATTTCAGACAAATACTTGTCCAATCTCTTCTTAAAAACCTCCAGTGATGCAGCCACCCACATTTTCTGGAGGCAAATTGTTTCACTGGTTTATTGTTCCTACTGTCGAGAAATTTCTCCTTAGTTCTGGTTTGTTTCTCTCCTTGATTAATTTCCATTCATTGTTTCTTGCCTTGCCTTCTGGTGCTTTGGAAAATAGAAAAAAAGATCTACTTTAAAACCTGAGGGAAAAGGGATGGAATGCAAGAAGGAGCTTGAGGATTTTGTAGGAGCAAAACGTAGGATCAAAAGCAGAGCAAGAAAGGGAAGGTTGGTCCGCGAAGAGCTATATATCACTGCAGCGGTAACATTGGATTTTGGGGTGAAGGAAATATCTGGAAATATGCATAAGGTGAAATCAAGTTGAAATACATTTGCTTTTCCCAATCAGGCCTGTCCAGGATTGGTGAGACTTTAGTTCCAGGTTTCCAGAGAAGAGATTCAACCTGCTTAGATTGTGTTATATTTTTTATTTGTTTGTTTGTTTGCATGTATGTATCCTGTCTTTATTATTTTTACAAATAATTCAAGATGAACAAACATACTCAACACACCATCCTCCTCCTATTTTCCCACAACATCAACCATGTGAGGTGGGCTGGGGTAAAAGACAATTATTGGCCCAAAGTCACCCAGCTGGCTTTCATGGCAAAAGTAGGACTTGAACTCACAATCTCATGCTTTCTAGCTTGATGTCCTAACCATTAGACTAAGCCAGCTCTCAAGGGTAGTGTTTTATATTGTGAATGGAGAGTTCGAGAACTAAATACGATTTTTTTAAAAAAAGTATAGATGTAGCCTAGGAAAAATGTGTTGACTTGTGAATTTGTTGGTTATTATTAAACAGAATATGATTATGTAGATGCGACTCCCTAATGTGTATTCATATTGTGAATTTTTTGCACCAAGGAGACTAAAAGAAAGCAACCCTGTATCTGGCTTACTCTTTTCCTGGTAGATGCTTCCAAGATACTGCCATGATTTCTCTATCCTGGTTTTGTGTTCCTTTTTCTTTCCCTTTTGTTATTATACGGGGAAAAAAGAATGAGTAATCATATTAAGTTTAACAATTCCATCAAGTGGCTGAGAGGCCATTAAAAAGCTCCTCTCAGTGATAAGGAGTGTTAAATAATTTTAATATGTTGTGATAGTAGGCGGGAATGTATTTTTCTCTGGCAGGGATTATTTAAGGTAATTTTCATTCTTATTATGAATTGACCAGTTGCTTTGGTCAATTCAAACAGTGCTTTGAAACATAGAAGATTCTAACCTTTATTCCTATTTGGAAAGTTTTGGGGAATAGAAAGGGCTCAGGATGAAGCAAGAGAAATTTTGCTGTCCAAAAACAGAAGCTGTAGATGGTGTTAAAAAAGATGCACCAATACTCAAATTCAGTTATAAGAATATTTCATGAATGCAATAGAAACTTAATGGCTAGAACCATTTTTTTTTCAATCACTCAGTCTGGTTCCAAGTAACTTCTGTCCGATGCATTTTTAAGGTGGAGTTCATCAGATGTATTTTGAGTTTGCTTCCTGCCCACCCTTAAGCAGAAGCCTCTAGAAAAGGAAGTATCTGGAGCTTTATATGTATTTTTTTTCCTGGCTGGATTATTGTGGCTTTCATTGGGAAGCAGCTGTTTAGTATTTTTGTACAGGAAGGGAACTGAACTTCTCATTTTGGGGTGAACTTTAGCTGACAAAGGTGGAGCTTCCTTGTATAAGATTTGGAGTTGAGCCAAAGTTCAGTCATGGGTCCTGTTGTATAAATTCTGGGTTTTGATTTGATTTGACTTGAATTGGGAGTGGTGAGTTGGTTGGTTTTTGAGGGTGGAGAATTCAGAAAGAGAATTCAGATTGAGGATCTTTGGTGCTCTCTGAGCTTGGTTGTTTTGTTGCAGACATTTCATTACCCAAATTAGGTAACATTTAGCACTGATGATGTTATCTAGTTTGGTAGTGAAACCTCTGCAGGGAAATAGCCAAACTCAGAGAGCACCATGATCTCCTCATTTCAACCCCAGCAGTTATTTAGTGACCATTCAAAGTTACAATGCACTAAAAAAAGTGACTTATGACTGTTTTTTTCCACACTTACGACCACTGCAGCATCCCCATGGTCACATGATCAAAATTCAGACTGTTGGTAACTGACTCACATTTATGACGGTGGCAGTGTCCTGTCGTCACCTTTGGAGACCTTCTGACAAGCAAAGTCAACGGGGAAGCCAGATTCACTTAACAACCAAGTTTTCACTTACCAACTGCAGTGATTTAATGACTGTGGCAAGAAAGGTTGTAAAATGGGGCAAAATTCACTTAACAAGTGTCTCAACTTAACAACAGAAAATGTGGGTTCCATTGTGTTCTGCTTTATTAGAATTCAGATTGCTTTGCTTGATTGTTTGAAAGTCACGGCAAAGTTAGATTTTCTTCAAAGTCTCCGGCGGAACTGAGCTCAGCCAGATTTGGCCTTGTTTAATCACTTATAGAACTGCCTGTTATCACTCGGCTCTTCCCAGAAGAAGTCTCCTAATCCAACTGTCAAAAACTGACCTTGTTAAGTTTGCAAGGCCATCTGAGATGCCTGCAATCAGCATGCCGTGGCAGTGAAAAATGGAAGCATATTAGAAGTGTCTAATTGAATTGTTGCATTGCAGAGATATGGTGATTCAGAGGGTGGCCTATCTACCTGCTCAGTTTTTGGCCACAATAATAGAGTCGTGAGCTTGAGGATGTTGTTAGGAATATCTGGTAGGCTTCCTAGTTTGGTCTTTAAAGGTGTCCTGCAAGAATAGCAGGACCAGGTCAAACCTTTTTAGCATTTTACAGGACAGGTAATCCTTGACTTACAACAGTTCATTTAGTGACTGTTCAAAGATACAATGGCACTGAAAAAAGTGATTTATGACCATTTAAGCAGCCTCATGGTTACATGATTTACATTCAGATGGTTGAGAAGTGACTCACATTTATGACGGTTGCAGTGCCCCGGGGTCATGTAATCCCCTTTTGCAACCTTCTGACAAGTAAAGTCGATCGGGAAGCCAGATTTACTTAAGAACGGTGTTACTCATTTAATAACCGCAGTGATTCGCTTAACAGTGATGGCAGTGATATCTTTACCTTAATTGAAACAAGTAGAGAAAATTAATTGGCGGAAAACCATCAGTTTGCTGCTGATTTTGATGTATGGAGGCCATTAAATAGGGCTTGGGAGAACTTCGTTAAGTTATTCATCCTGTGGTTGCCTTTCTATTGCAATTTCTCCATTAAAGCGGGTGGACTCCATGTTCTTCAAGCTTCCTTTATCTCTGAAATTGAATGTCTCAAGTCTTGATCTTGGTTATTTTTGTTAGAAAGATGCCAGCTTCTGTAGAGGCAGCAAGTGGCTCTCATAGGTATGAACCTAATCCAAAAGGAATTGATGGATCAGCAGTGAACTTTGCTTTCTGCTCTCACTTGGGGGTTGTGCATTTAAATTATTATTATTATTGTTGTTATTTATTAGACTTGTATGTATAAGGTGTGGAATAAATTCAGTGAATTTGCTTCAAGAGCAATGCAATCTTCCCTGGGGCACTCTAGATGTATTCAAATTGCTTCAGTAGCATAGGAATTACAGTCCCTGTGTACCATGATGGACAAAACCATTATAATGCTTTAGAACAAGGTCCCTCAAGTAGGTCCCTCAAGTAGGGAGCAGGTGATACAGTTTATTGGCAGCACCTGTAATGTAGTGTCACTCTTTTCCAACCATGTTGGAATGTAAACACTAGGATTGTAAAGCCTTGAGAGTAAATTATGTGGCACGGCTTAGGACTAGAGGTGTTTCTGAAGGAAATTTTTCCTTCCGTAAACAAAGATGCTTATTTTTATCAATGTGGGTCAATGCATGGGCAAGACCAGGACCAGGGATGACATGATAGCAGTGTTCCAATATTTGAAGGGCTGCCACATAGACAACAGAGTCACACTGTTTTCCAAAGCACCACAAGGCCGGACAAGAAGCAACGGATGGAAACTAATCAAGGAGAGAAGCAACCTAGAACTGAGGAGAAATTTCCTGACAGTGAGGACAATCCGCCCATGGAATGGCTTGCCTTCAGGAGTTGTGGGTGCTCCATCACTGGAGGCTTTTAAGAAAAGATTGGACAGCCATTTGTCTAGAATGGGAGGATCTCCTGCTGGTTCAGTGGGTTGGATTAGAAGACTTCCAAGGTCATTTCCGATTCTGTTATTCTGTTGTTTTCTTTTGATGTAACCTTGCTTTTGTTGAGATGCCTTCACTGAACATAGAAGCCTCTGTGATCCCTTTATTAACTTGCTGTTGTCTGGGTTTAAGTTAGTCCTGATGACACCAGATCATTTAAACAGCTAACATTTCTTTTTGATGCTGAGGTTGGTGGAGGAATGATTGCACTTAATTACTTCAGGAATCCATCCAGATCTTGATTTAGTGCAGATGTCCTTAAAAAAATATATCTGAAGAGCATGTTCGTTGTTTCTTTCTCCTCCTCTCCTAAAGTCCTCCTTTAGGGGAACAATTTATCAATCGCTGTTTGGAGTTGCAGACTGGAAGAGCGCACAAGAGTACACTACTCAGCTACGACACCGGAATGCTGTAGTAGAAATTCTTTCTCTACTGCCACATAACATACAGCAAACTCAAGGCCAAACTCAAGGCCCAAGGGCTGGATCCAGCCCATGGGGTGCTTAGATCTAGCCCACAGGGCTGCCCTGGAAACAGTGAAGGACCGGCAGTGCCTCTGCCAGTAAAAATGGAGCTCAGGAGGGCTGAGGCTGTGGCCCTCCTGAGCTCTGTTTTCGCTGGCAGAGGGTTGCAGGAGGCCGTCGCAACCAAAAATGGAGCTTGGGAGCTTGCTGGCAGAGCGCTTGGGTCTCCGTGATACGAGGGACATCGAGTTGGCCATGCATGGCCACACTCACCACGCCCACCCCGGCCCTCCAAGGTCAAACACCACCCTGATGTGGTCCTCAATGAAATTGAGTTTGACACCCCTGACATACAGTATTTAGTTCCTGAAGCATGGAGAGAATTCCTGTTGAAGTGGGTAGAATTGAGCATGGTGCACCTTCCTCTCGCTAGAGAAACCTTTTATGGTGCAATTGCCCTTCAGATTCTTGTATACAAAGTGTGCTGCCGGGTGACGTATAAAAATTATGCCAATGCAAAATCTAAGCCAACTAATCAAGTGGCTTGGCTCTTTTCATTCCCAGCCTGCAGAGCCATCACCTGTAAGCCAGGCCGTCTCAAAGAATGGGAAAGATTGTTTCAGGGACATTTTGATCATGTTGCATGATCTGCTTTGGTGGATCCTTTCACTAGTTTTGAATGAACCCCTATATACACACTTTGGATAGGTATAAATAATGAACAGTATTATTACAACGAAACCTTTAGGTCCTAGTACAGGTAGGATATGAGTTGGTGGCGCAGTGGTTAGAGCGCAGTACTGCAGGCTACTTCTGCTGACTGCCAGTTGCCTGCAATCTCACCAGGCTCAAGGTTGACTCAGCCTTCCATCCTTCCGAGGTCAGTAAAATGAGGACCCAGATTGTTGGGGGAAGAGGCTGACTCTGTAAACCGCTTTAGGACTGTAAAGCAATATATAAGTCTTAAGCGCTATTGCTATTGCTACTTCGCCTTACAACCAGAATTAACATTGCTAAGGAAGGCAGTGAGTCACACCTGATTTTATTATCTTTTTTGCCCTGGTTGGTAAGTGAATCAGTACAGTTGTTAAATAAATCATGTGGTTGTTTAGCAAATCCAGTTTCCCCCCATTGATTTGGCTTGTCAGAAGGTCGCAAATGGCGATCACATGTCATCCAGGACACTGCAACCATCATAGATACATGCCAGTTGCCAAATGTCTGAATTTTATATCACATGACTGTGGGGGATGCTGCGATGATTGCAGATGTGAGGACCAAATGTAAGTCACTTAGTGCTGTTTGAATGGTCACTAAATCATCATCTCCTTTTAATGACTCCATAATCCCTTGTGGGGTGTAGTCTGGGCAACTGAATGGAGCTGAGTGTTTACTGGCCGGATGCCCTTCCTGTCGCCAGTGCTGAGTTTTATTCAGCAGATGAATTCTCAGTGTGCCCAGAGAGAGAAATAGCTGCCTCTACCTAGGATTGAACTCACAGCCTCCTGATTGTGAGGTGAGAGCTCCACCTTTAGGCCACCGCAACACTCTGAACGGCCACCAAATGAATGGTTGTAAATCGAGGACTGCCTGCACAGCATGGGTTCATATACATCGTAGTCCATGAAGAAATAACCCCTTTTTGTGAACTGGTTTTTCCACTTTCCTAACAAAGAAGCATGCTGCAAGTGGCCATCATTTAGACAGGAAGCCTCAATAAAGTGAGGCAACCTAGTTTTTATTGCATTTATCCCAGGGGTGGGATCTGACCGGCATAACATCCAGTTTGGGGATCATGCGCATGCGCGTCAAATGTGTGCTGCACACGCATCAAATGTGCACTGCATGCGCGTATGCCCCACTGGCTCCGGCAAGCATTTACCTTCTCCAGCTGACAAGTGACATTCAGATGTGCCGCGCAAAGCAGCTGAGGAGGTAAACGCAGCCACTAAAGGACAGCCTAGAGCCCGGGCGGGCGGGAGGGCCAAACAGCAGACCAAAACTTTGTCCCAGCAAACCGGTTCGTTGTCAGCTGCTCTTTGGAGCTACCGGTTCTACAGAACCGGACCAAACTGATAGGATCCCATCCCTGCATTTATCCAGACCAGGCTGAGATGCAGAGAGCGTACTCTGTGACGCTCAACCGACAAAGCAGCTTGGATTTTTGCATTTTTTTAATGGAATGGAACCTGAAAAAGAGTCTTATTAGTGATTTTATGTGATGCACCCAGCAGGCGTATATCACTGATGTCATGTCTGGGTCTGTCCTTCACAGCAGTAGAATCCAAAATGGTGCCTCGTAGTCTGAACGTGTGGTTTTATAACTGCCACTTTCCCCATCTCACTTTGCTTGTCCCCGGCCAGAAGCAGCAGGGATGAATCCAGCGTTTACTATTTTACTGGCTAAGTGGCAGAGAATGCCTTGGAAAAGGCACAACGCATAGGGCAGCCAGGAATTTTTAAAAAGCCAGTTGTGCTTTTGTGAAGATTTGAAACGTTGCAAACGGTGGGTTTCTAGGTTCTTAGCTTGGAACAGACAGAATTTTCCAAACTTTAAAAAAAAAAAACATTTCACATATCTCCAATTAGTTCCTTGAAAGCTTTTTAAAAAAACCTTCCTTAATTTTTAGCATGAGGATGTTGCATTTCATTGAGATAAATGCATTTCATGCCTGCAGGTGCTCTTATCTCTCCCCCAGGTAGGACCATTGGAACTGTATTATAGGTAGACCTGGATTTAAAACCATCTATTTTGCGACTGCTTGGAGTTAACAGTGGCACTGGAGAAAGTGACATGGCACCTGGCATGTATTTATGATGGTAGGGACAAGTTCATCAACCTTTGTGACCTTCCCAGCTGGCTTCTGACAAGTAAAATCAGTGAGGGGAAGCCGGATTCACTTAACGACTGCATGATTCATTTGACAACAAATCATAGCAAAAACAACTATGATTTGCTTAATAATCGTGACAAAAAAGGTTATGAAATCAAGCAGGACTCACTAACTGCCTTGCTTAGCAGAGGAAATTCTGGTCCTAATTATCATCATAAGTCAAGGAGAGTTTGTGTTTTATTTGATTCCACATCTTTAACAAATTAAGAAATAAATGGTGGTCTTCCACGTGAAGTAGATCTTAAGCAAGAATAGAAATTTAAAGATGCACTGGACCAGATTGAAGGTTAATGCCAAAGCAAAGAGTTCTCCATAATAATAGTTAGCTAATTCTAAACAGCAGGTGCATCCTTCAAATTCGTTTCCTTCAGTTCTGCAGTCTGAATTTTGAGTACCCTCCTCTTAGTGCCAAGATCAAAATCCCCTTAACTGTAGGTTGGAAGTTCCTTTTATTATGGTAATGGACAGTTTATTGGCAAGAGGTGACAAGCCATTGTATAAATCTCCCAGAAAATAATTATGAGGTCTGCTAAGCATGTGGCAAAAGATAGAAGCTTAGCTTTTTTTCCCCTTTTCTTGTGATGAATTTGTTTCCTGAATCATTAATTGGCTGGAGCAAATTTTAGGTCATCTTGACCTAGAATGTTCCCAAATTGCAACTAGCTGGCTTTAATATGCACAGAGAAAAAGAAAGTCATCCATCATTAAATATTGAGATGATACGAGCCTGATTTTTCTTATGAAGAATAGTGATAGAAGAGAATATTTCTAGCTCAGGATTAAACCGTGGGCTTCTTGGTGGCTTTCTGAGCTTGGTAGCTTTCTTGCAGATGTTTCACTACCAAACTAGGTAACATTATCAATGCTAGAGAGCCATGGTATTTTCTGAGCTTAGTGGTTTTCTTGCAGATGTTTCATTCCCAAACTAGGTAACATCATCAATGATAGCTTACTACTTCGTTAATGAAACGTCCGCAACAAAACCACCCAGCTCAGAGAGTATCATGGTTTCTAGCACTGATGATGGTACCTAGTTTGGTAGTGAAACCTCTGCAAGAAAACTACCAAGCTCAGAGAGCATCCAGGGCACCAAAGAAAGGAATCTTGGTTGAGTTTCTTCCCATTGAACATCCTACAAGCAGACAGTGTCAGAAATGGTGTAGGGTCTCCCGCTTGGGCGGGGGGTTGGGCTAGATGACCTATAAGGTCCCTTCCAACTCTGATGATCTGTTATCTGACAAAGTTGATTCTTCATCTGGAGGTTGGTAATCCGGTACATTCCCTGTCACCATATAATGTCTGCAGCTATTCTCTCGTGGCCTTGCCATATTAGTAGTGGCAAAAGAATGGAAGGAAATTTATATCAGCCCTTTGCAACCATTTTACAAGAAACAATTTTAAAAAAACAGGCACTGAAACTTGAAAATGGGGTGGGAAACTCTCCCTTCCTGCTGGATCTCTTATCCCTTTCATTGACTTGGGCTTCCCCAAATCCTGTGTCCATTTTAATGGGAGGAAATCCTTCTGGGTTCTTCTTTCATACATAGCAAAGCTGTCCAGCCATAGATACAGAGAATTTAAGCTGTTTAACGTTGTCTTTTATCTCAATGCAATATTTATAAGGAAGAGTTAGTGTACACTGGGGCATGGCTGGTTAAACAAAGTGCTTGTGTTTGAAACACACTCACGGGTAGAAATGCCAAGCGTTGGAAAAATGTTTAGGGATCCAGTAATAATGTAAGTGGGAGGGAAGGAAGGAAAGTTGGTATTCACTGCAATCTTTTTTTTTCCTGTTGAGTCTGCATGTTTTCAGAGGGTATTTATTTTGTGTTTGCATTCTGTTTCTCTTCTTATTCTCTGAATTTTTTGACTGCACTTAACTTGCTGAGCAGATGGGGGAGAGAGAAAGAGGGGGGAAAGGAAGAGAATGAATGGTAAAGGATGGAGAGGCAGATCGAAATACTTTATTTTACTTTTATTGCTTAACTATTTGAAGCTTCTGGTGTTAAGCTGTAAATAACTAAACAGCAAAGTGAAAGAATACCATACATTGTTTGACAATGCAGTTGACTCTGCCTACATTCTTGTATGCGCATATCCTGAAAATACGACTCTTTGAACTCAGTGGGGTTGTTCTATAAGCACATAGATGTAGAATTACTCTTTTAGTGCGATCATTAGGGCAGGTTAAAGAATGTTTGATGATTAGCCAGGAGTGACGGCAGTTTTGCAGGATGCTTTTACACTAGAAGTATTTTATCTGTCCATCTGATTTCTATAGCTGCCCATTTCAGCAAACAACAACAATTTCTCATCAGTTACCAGTTTCCCTAGGTGAAAATGCATCAAACTGCATCACGGGAGTATCTAAATATTTGGGGCTTCAGACATAAGTAGAAGGGTGAGGGTAGATGGTTAATGAAGACATTAACAATGCTTTAGAAAATCTGCAAATCCATAAAATGGGTGCTGGGGTGGATGTAACCAATCAGAGAGCATGTTAGTCTGGTGGACTAATCTTTTCCTTTCTCAAGATTTTCTCCTACCATCCATTGAGATCCTCAGGGACATTCCTCTATTAAAATGTGAGGCTAGAACCACATGGCTTGTTTTGCAGCAGTCCAATTCCTTCCTTCCTTCCTTCCTTCCTTCCTTCCTTCCTTCCTTCCTTCCTTCCTTCCTTCCATCCATCCATCCATCCATCCATCCATCCATCCATCTTGTCACATTCAAACTTCTACCCTCCGAAATCATTTGGGTTTGTTGCTTGTCTTAAATCATATGTTTGACAATGCAATAAAGTGATCAGAGATTCAGCTGATAAATGTGTAAATAGACGTTTATTCTGTCCCATTTTGAAAACTATATTTTGAATGTACTGGGAGAAGCTGTGCTTATATCAACTCATTGTCCCAATCCAAAATAAACATTCTGGAGGGAAGTTGTTCTACTAATTAATTGTTCTGTCAAAATTTTCTCCTCAGTTCTAGGTTGTTTCTCTCTTTGATTAATTTCCATCCATTGCTTCTTTTCCTGCCTTCAGATGCTTTGGAGCAGGGTCATCAACCTTTTGGACCTCAGGGACCACCAAACTCATAATTTTAAATCCCAGGGACTACTAACTGGTTCTGTGGGTGTGGCCTAAATTGTGGGTGTGGCTTGGTCATGTGACTGGCTGGGCATGGGTTGTATGTAAATATTATAAATATTTATATAAATACTGATTTTTTATTAAAAATGAGCAACTTTTACCCAAAATCAGGCAAAGCAGGCAGGCAGATTGAGTTGCTCACACAATCACAGATTCATTCAGAGATCTATCTATCTGCCATCGGCTAGCTCAGTCTGTCACATAAAATTTGCTTGCTGTGAGTCTGCACTGAATAATAGAACCTTCAGTCCTAAGGGAGGTTCAGCTGTGCTTAAAAGCAGAGCCGAAGATCTAAAAACTAGCTAGAAAGCAAGAAATCAGCCATTTCCTGCTTCCTAGCTAATCTAAATCTCCGGCACAGCAGAACAGCAGATGGTCGGAAAAAGGAAAAATAGCAATTTAGCAGGCAAGTTTGCTAGGTAAGGAGTGAGTGGACGGGGAGGGTTCCCGCAGGCCATGTGGGCGGCGCAGCCTTGTGTTTCTGCGCAGCCTGGATTAATTGCTTTGGGGTGCTCTGGGGGTGAGATTTCTCTGCGGCCCACCAAAATTTTATCACCGCCCACCAGTTGGCAACCGCTGCTTTGGAGAATAGGTTGACCCCCTATTTTTTGGGGCAGCCCCTTAATGCCCCCAAAGCTTCTGAATTTTGCTAATTCACCAATGTCATCATTCGTCCTTCTGATCTTCCTCATCATTATCCATTTTAAATTAATTGAATTGTGAATGCTATTTATAGTTTGCTGTAGAATCCTGCCTTTTCAACCCATAGACTGGATTCAACTTCACTGAAAACCCAAACTATTCAGAGAAAACAGCAATGATTCCTGAGTCTCCTAGAGCAATGGTCGCCAACCAGTGGGCCGGGGACCACTGGTGGTCCGTTAGAAAATTTTGGTGGTCTGCAGAGAAATGTCCCCCTTAAAGCACTCCCTCCAAAGCAATCAATCCAGGCTGTGCGGGAACACAAGGCTGCGCCGCCCACATGGCCCGCCCACCCGCTGGCCCCTACCCTTCGGCCGAGCGCAAACCTTACCTTGAGTAGAGCCACGCGAGCTGGAACTGGAAAGTAAGACTAATGGCGGGGGAGGGAAATCCGCCCTGGGTGGCTTGCTAACATTGGTGGGAAAGTTGGTCCCATATTCCAGAGCTGCAATAGTCACAGTACTGGTCCTTTGGTCATCCCGGAGCAGCTGCTTCTCCACCCGGGTGCATCAGCCTGCCATGGACTGGAGGAGCAGCTCCGTCAGTCAAAATTCATATTAGTGGTCCGCGGGATTTAAAATTATGAGTTTGGTGCTCCCTGAGGTCCAAAAGGTTGGTGACCCATCCTAGAGTTTGAAATCATCCATTGGTGAAAAATGAGAATAGGTCTGTGAGAGTGAAAAGAAAAAGCATATAAAATTTCTAGAAATTCTCAGAAAAAGGACCCTACCTGCCTAGGTAGGAAGGAATTTATGATATCTCTGTGGCATTCTTTAATGGCACTGCATTAACTTTAATGGCTTTGCAATCTTTCATAGTTAACATGAAGGCAAGGAGAGGGGTAGAGTAAAAATGGAATGCTATAAAACAGATTCAGGGAAAAAAACATGTCAGTGACTGGATGAGATCTATATTCACTCATAGTCATATTTCTTGACTGGTGCTTATAATAAACAAGGGTTGGATTGTCTTGGTTATGCTATGATCTTCCTCAAGGAAGTCTTATCTTTTCCCACTGATTCAGCAAGACAGTTTTAGCTAAGTTCTCATGTCCTTTAGAAACAGCACCATCTATTGTTCATGTCTATGTTATGTGCAATCAAATATACAGTTTTCTGGCTGTGTAGGATTCTTGTGAATTGGTTTCTGAATGAGAAGGTATCACACTTTGCATCCATCTCATAAACAAGGAGCAACTAAATAATTAGATACATTGCAGCTCTATAAAATCCAATCTTAATTTGTCTCATTTCCTATTTCTGTTTTATTTTTTTTATTTTTTATTTTATTCATATTTATATCCCGCCCTTCTCCGGAGACTCAGGGCAGCTTACAATTTTTGGGATACAACCCAATGCGCTCAGCAATAGCCTTCATTCCATTGTATATGCCTGCTTATTACTAAGCGGCCTTTTTACAAAGTCAGCTTATTGCCCCCAACAATCTTGGGTCCTCAGTTTACCTACCCCGAGAGGATGGAAGGCTGAGTCAACCTTGAGCCTGGTGGGATTCGAGCCTGCAATAGTTACAGGCAGCTGGAACTAAGTGCTAGGCTATTATCAGCCTGCACCACCAAGGCCCTTATGTTCCTGATACTTGACAACTTTAGAATTCTTAGCATTCTTCATTTTTTTGATGTGGGTTACAAAGATGGGCTAGGGTTAGCATTATCTTCCAAATGTTCTGGGCTTCAATTCTTATAGTTCCCAGCTTGCAAGACCAAGCGAAATGATCATTATGGCAAATGAAATCCAGCCATCTGAGAAGCATTAGTTTGAGGAAGTCTGACTATTGAAATCAGCTGACTTCCTTGCTCTAGTAACACTCGAGTGCTGGATAAAATTTTGTTTGTAAGCTATTTCATTATTTTTTTTTAAAAAAAAATATTTCCACACTTATTGCATCACACTCAAATAATTTGGAGGGATAACTTTCAAAAATATAATCTCATCCCAAATCTGTTTTTTTTTTTAACTTCCACCATTCAGTCATGTCCGATTCGCTAAAAATTCCTGTATTTTTCCTGGCAAGGTTTTTCCAGAAGTGATTTGCCATTGCCTCCTTCCTAGAGTTCAGAGAAAGTGACTGGCCCAAAGTCACCAAACTGGCTTTAGGCCTAAGGCATGAGTAAAACTCACAGTTGCTCAATTTCTAGCCTGATCTTTAACCACTACTACACCAAACTGGCTCTCAAAAGTTTTATACTTTACTTCAAATTCCATATACATCAAAATCTATATGGACCAGTTATCCAGTTACCCAGTTATCAGTCTCAGCAGGATCCAAAGATTTGTATAATAATGTTACAGATTTCTGTAGGAGCCCCTCATAAGGTTTGATCAGGTTCTTCAACCCCAATGCTTTGTACCCTCAGTCTGATCTGAGTTTTACATGCTTATTTTCTTTGCCAGAATGAACTTGTAGTGCCAGTTTTGGTATGTTAAGTCCATTTCTATTTTTTGTTCCTTTTCAGGTGCTACCAGAGAAATTGGCTCTGCTTTAACCAGAATGTGCATGCGACATCGAAGCATTGAGTCCAAGCTGAGACAGTTTTCAAGGTGAGTTATGCATGTTGCCAGCTGACAGTCTGGGAACAGAGTTTCATTAGATATTGGATGGCGTTCAGAATTTAATTGGTACTCAGGCTTTTTCATTCAGGACCATATTAAGCTGTTTATTGGGGCTGAGTTCCAGCTAACCTCCACTTTTGGTTGCTGGGAACACCCTTTCATTTTTCTCCCACTCTACAAATTGGGCTTTGCAAAGGGGAAAACTCAACGTGAGAAGTCACGTTCTGGCTCTGTGTTTTCAAAATAGGAATTCTTGTTTCAGACATTACTGTAACTCAGCAGTGGGTGAAGAATGGCAAAACGCATGATTTCCATTTTTTGAGAACATTGATTGGTGTTGCAAAAACAGTTTTTCCCTTGCGGGCCTATTTCTGGTAACTCTTGGACAAATTGGGGAGTTGTTCTTGCGTAATGATTAAGAGAGTGAGACAGAAATTAAGGAAGTGTTGCTGCAAATCTAAATTGTGCTTCGTAGTCACAAAAGGAAGGATGCACAGATTGAGCCTCCCTAGAGTTTTGGATTTGGCTTGTAGCCTTTTTGCAGAGATGCCACAAAACTGTCATTTTTTGCTTAACGTAGCAGATGGGGGAAATTATCAGATAATGGCAAATCATCATATTAACTGTAAGTAATTGAACTTAGATTACATGCCTGTGTAATTAAATCAGATTTAGCATGTGATTTGCCCTGGTAATTTCTTTGTCCTGAGCATCCCTGTTTGCAAACCCACCACTGAAGGATTAAGTGTGGCCCTTTCTTGCCACTCTTGCATTGAGTGGCCTTGGGCTAAACCAGTATTTCTCAACCGTGGCAACTTTAAGACGCCTGGACTTCAACTCCCAGAATTCCCCAGCCTCTCAATCTCAAACAGCCTGTTGTTTACTCTATAAGGCAGCCTTGAGGCAATACATGAATCCTTTCTTACAGGATTGCTAAGCCTGATTTATGGTGCCTGTGATTGAATTGGACTTTCTAAGTTCTGGACTTTGGTTCCTGTGTGGGAAAAGAGCGACTTTAAAAGGCTTAGAGGGAAATTCCGATTGGTTCTTTTCCTGCAGGATTTGATTCCTCTTTGTGTTTTCTCAACAAAACTAGTGCTTTAATTGACTGTCTGATAAACCCACTTCAAGAGCAGATGGAAGAATGGAAGAAAGTGGCCAATCAGCTGGACAAAGACCATGCAAAAGGTAGTGACATGGCAGTGGGACTGCAGGGGGCTGGGTGGGTGGGTGGGGCACGCGGCAGAAATGATAGAACAATATGGGTGGAGACAATAGAGAAGAGCCTTGAAAGAACGGAAGGAAAATTGATGTCAGCCCAACAAAATAGACCAGATTAGAAACCAACAGCATAATCTACCTGAGAAACTGGCTCACCAGATGGGATTAGCCCACCAACTCATATCAACAGAAGGGGCATGCTGCGGTAACCATCAGCCAAGGAATTTAGGCTGGCAGAATCCAAAAGAAGACCTTTTTCTGCCATGGCTCCCTCACAAACATTCTGCCCCTTGAGGTCAGATCTGTTCCCATCCTTCTGGCTTTCTGAAAGGCCTTGAAAACATGGCTGCGCCAACTCACCTGGGACCCCAATGGGGGTGTGGTACATTGGAGGTGGCTCATTGAGTAGAGAGCCCCCATCTCCTCCTCTCTGTGCACGCTTTACTCCCTCTGTCTCCATCCTGCTTAGTTTTTTTTTTAATTTAATTTTAAAATTTAAGGTCTTTATTGTTCTGTATTTTATTCAGTGTCTATAAGCCTCCCAGAGTCTCCTTTGTCGAGATGGGCAACATTCAAGATAGGTAGCTAGGTAGCTAGACAGACAAAAGTAGTCCTTGACCTGTGACCATAATTGAGCCCAAAATTTATGCTGCTAAGCCAGATAGTTGTTAAGTGAGTTTTGCCTCACTTTACGACTTTCCTTGCCACAGTTGTCAAGTGAATCACTGCAGTTGTAAAATTAGTAACATGGTTGTTAAGTTGTTCTGACCCACGCCCTTTTCCGACAAATCAAACACAATCCAAAAGAAACAAAAACCTTTAATACTTTTACAAAATAATTAGCTGTGATAAGCACAAGCCTTGCCAAACTGTGCCAGGCTTGCCAAAAGATAACAGACAAGAAATAATTTGCAGTACAAGAATCTTCAAATACAAACTCAGGATACTGGAATGTCCACGAGGCTGTGGTTTCAAAACGTCCTTGCCTTCTGCAAAGAAGGTTCGTTTCACAGCTGGTTTTTATCTTCTTGAAGGAGGGGTCATTACCTTGCAGCCTTACTCCCGAGTCACCTGTCCTGTTGTAGCTGTTCTTTCCTCCGGGCAATCCTGCATGTATGCGCACTTGGCACAGGCTCCTCAGGAACCTCCTCATTGCTGCTGCCAGCCCCCACAATCTCTGAAGGCAGCAGTCCACTCCCTAATGGTCCTGGCACCTCATCTGAGTCCTCACTCTCCTCAGCCGTCCGCGCCTGCTGCCGGCTAACCACAACATAAGTGAATCTGGGATGCCCTTGTCAGAAGGTTGCAAAAAGTCACCCCATGATCAGCGGACACTACAACTCCCATAAATATGAACCAGTTGCCAAGCATCCGAATTTTGATTGCAGGGCCACACAGGTGCTGCAACTGTCATTAAGCGTGAAAAACAGTCATAAGTCACTTTTTTCAGCACCATTGCTGAACGGCCACTAAAACGAATGGTTGTAAATTGAGGACCACTTGTAGATAGAAGTCAGAACAGCTACTTACAATGGCTATGACAACAGAATTTTGCAAGTCTGAATGTCCTTCTCTTCTTCTGGAGAACAAGGGAGGGGCTCATCTAATACATTTTCTCAAGTTATTTTCTTGGCCTGGGCTCGAGCCTCGCGGATCTGCCCCGTGCCTTGGGAACAGCTCTTCTTCCTGTGTCCTTCAAGGCCACTCGCTGTTTCCCCGACAGGTTGTTAAAAATCTGCCTGCTGACAGGTTCCTTCCTTTCAGACAATGGCTCTCACAATATTAACAGTAACATTCCCAAACAATTATTGCTGATGCAAGACTTCAGGACGCGAAACAATAGTCTTCATATACAAGAAGGCACATTCCTGCAGGATATTAAGAAAAATTTCCTAACAATGGAAACTATTCAACAATCCAGCTAGTTGCCTGGTTGCTGGGCAGGAGAACTTGAATCCCTGATATTTGTCCCCAGTTCTTCTTTTGTAGTAGGAAATCAAAGGTACACTTGGGTAACATTTAAGATGGGAAGCAATGTAAAAATTACATTGTAGTTGTAAATAAAATATATCCTGCAAGCCTATCATATTTTAAATATTAAACCTTTCAGAATTTCCCTAAAAATACATCCCACTCACATAACTCACCCACATTGTGGCCTTTACGATCACAATAGTTAGTCCACCATCTCTCTCTTTAGCCCAGATATGGTAGCTTACGACTACGATTGTAGGCCACCCAGGGTTGCCCTGAGGTAAGATAAAGTAAAGGGCCTTGGTGGTGCAGGCTGTTAATAGCCTAGCACTTAGTTCCAGCTGCCTGTAATTATTGCAGGCTCGAATCCCACCAGGCTCAAGGTTGACTCAGCCTTCCATCCTCTCGGGTAGGTAAACTGAGGACCCAAGATTGTTGGGGGCAATTAGCTGACTTTGTAAAAATGCCGCTTAGTAATAAGCAGGCATATACAATGGAAGGAAGGCTATTGCTGAGCGCATTGGGTTGTATCCCAAAAACTGTAAGCCGCCCTGAGTCTCCGGAGAAGGGCAGGATATAAATATGAATTTTAAAAAAAAGATAGGCGGCCTATAAATTAAATAAATAAATAGATGATATAGGATGGGTGGGTGGGTAGGTAGGTAAGTGGATGGATGGATGGATGGATGGATGGATGGATGGATGGATGGATGGATGGATGATATAAGACACAAAGGGTCAGCCATCAAAAGATACCCATTTCTGAGCAGAAAAATGGTAAGTTTTCCATTGCTGGATGTCTTCATTTAAAAACTGGATAAACATTGAAGGTGCTTTAACTTGGATTCCTGCACTGAGCAGTGAGTTATGCTCCATGGTCTTACATTTTCAACAGTATGATAATGCACAATAGCTTCTGTTGATAATGTGATGGCCTTTTTTTCTTTGTACAGGTTTTGCCCTGATTTATGATTTAGCTTCTCTTCCATATGTTGTGCGTGCTGCACACGCACTCACACACGCACAGAGACAGCTTTTTAAGCATCTGCTGATATCAATGAGGTCTCAAGTCCACGTTGTGATAAATTTGTCAGTGTCTCAAGGTGGCACAAAATTATTGCTTGGTTTGTCCTATATTTTGGCTTTGGCTACGGGAGGATATGTATGTCATTCAAACTGCTGGTCAAAAATGATCCTGCTTGTTCCAGATCATAAATAGATTAGTCTGGTGACCTTATTCTTCTACGTAAAAAAAAGGAAGCCATGGCAATCCGTTGCAATTGCTAAGAATCTCTTCCGTGATTACTTACGACCCCTGCAACCTCCGTTGATTATGTTTTCCTATTCTTTCTTGACCTTCGTTCGTGCAAAATGTTAAATGTACCAGGCCATTAAAATGAAAAGTGCTTAAACTTCAATCTCGTATAAGCTTAACTTGGCATATGAGCCCCACTGAATTTCAGCAGAGCTTTCTCTTACTCGATACTACTATTAATTTTTTTTTAATTCCTATTTATATCCCGCCCTTCTCCGGAGATTCAGGGCGGCTTACAATTTTTTGGGGGGATACAACCCAATGCGCTCAGCAATAGCCTTCCTTCCATTGTATATGCCTGCTTATTACTAAGCGGCATTTTTACAAAGTCAGCTTATTGCCCCCAACAATCTTGGGTCCTCAATTTACCTACCCCAAGAGGATGGAAGGCTGAGTCAACCTTGAGCCTGGTGGGATTCGAGCCTGCACTAATTACAGGCAGCTGGAACTAAGTGCTAGGCTAATAACAGACTGCACCACCAAGGCCCTTCAAATTCATCTCCAACATTGCTTGTCTAACTTGAGCTTCTAGCCCCATTGCCTATCAAATATATTTGCTTATATACGATCTCTCTCTCACTCTCTTGGTAGAATACAAAAAAGCACGCCAGGAAATAAAGAAGAAATCTTCGGACACCCTGAAACTTCAGAAGAAAGCAAAGAAAGGTACAGTTCTCTTGTTTTTCTTTCCTCTCTTGATAGAGACCTGATCAGAAGGTTCCACTTTTATCCAAAAGTGAAAAGTTGCAAACATATCACTACATACTGCTGTTTAGCTGGCTTTCAGTTCCTTCTCTGTGGAAACCCTGAGAGACATCCTTTGTTGAACTTGCTGGAGCAAACTATTGCTTCTCAGTGGAATGCAAAATTGGACAAAAAGCAGATTTCACTTAATTTCAAAGCCCACAAGAGCCTCTTGGTACAGTTGAGATTTAATGGAATTAGATTATGGATGTGCATGTCTTCTCAGAAATCAGAATAAACAAAACGAATAAAATAAAGTTTGCTGCTCCAGAGACATTGAAGGTCAAGGACTGTTGGAGGCCAAAAAACGAGCACATAAATATTTGTTCATACCAATTTAATTCTCACCTGCAATTCTGTGGTATAGGAGTGTTTCTTGCATTGTCAAAGGCATGTTTTTTTAAATTCAGAATTGAAAGCTGCTCGAATGGTCGTGTGAAAAATGGTCATAAGTCACGTTTTCCAGTGCCGTTGCAACTTCAAACAGTCACTAAATGAACTGTTGTAAGTCAAGGACTACCTGACCCAGCTTTCTGATAGTGGGGCAGGACTTTTTAGAGCTGAATTATCTTGTGGATTTTCCAGATAAGCCTCCGTTAGGCTGAGGCCTAAGTATGAGGTAAAAAAAAACTTTTGGGCCAAGCTTGACCTTAGATGACCGGATAAATACATCAGTATTGCAACAGGACAGAATTATTTTGTCATTGCCGCCTTCTGGTCTATGGTACTAGAATTTCCTGCTGATCTTGCTTTTAAGGACTAATCTGCTAATCTGCTTGGCACCTTTGTAGACCCCTTGAGATTAACAAGGTCAGCTGTTCAGTGCAAATTAAATATTGCAACTGTTCTGCCTTTGCAATCCAGGTTCCCTTTTCTTGACATAAGCTTTAAAACCTCACATTAAAAGGGGATCTTCCATTCATTAGATTTGGTTTTAGCTTAAATTTGAGGTATTTTAAAAGAATAACAGGACTGAATAGCCTCTTTAGTGGCTATCAAAGTGTTTCAGTTATATCTTTTAACTTTTAAGTAAGTTATATCTGTAAAGGTTTATTAGTAAATCCTTAACTCTTCCCTTTTGCTTTTGCTTGAAATTAAGAAGACAAAAAAGTGTGAAAACATGACCACACTGTTGAATTTTGTGAAGTTCAAAGCTATGTTTTTTAAAAAAATCAGTATTGTTTGGGTCCTGATGTAGGATTAGTCCTAGAGCATTGTTTTTCAAACTTGACAAATTTGATGAGTGGATTTCAACTCCCAGAATTCTCTAGGCAGACTTGCTAGCTGGGGAATTCTAGGAATTGAAGTCCATATGTCTTAAAGTTGCCAAGTTTGAAAAAAACAGTGCTCTAAAATCTTTTTTGAACAGACAATACAAACTGATAGTCCTCAGCCTACAACCACAATTGGGAACAGAGTTTCTGTTGCTAAGCAAGGTAGTGGTTAAGTGAGTTGCATCTGATTTTATGGCCTTTTTTGTTGTTAAATGAATCACTGCAGTTGTTAAGTAAATCACGGGATCGTTAAGCCAGTGTGGCTTCTCCCATTGGGAGCTGGCTGGTGATCACATGACCTGAGAGTGCTGCAACCATTTTAAGTACATTTTAGTTGCCAAGTGCCCAAATTTTGATCACTGTGACAGTGGGGATGCGACCGTTTTAAGAGGGATTAAGTCAGTGGTGGTATTCTACCGGTTCGGCCCGGTTCTGCCAAGACGGTAGCGCTGATAAGCAGCGGAGACTGAACCGGTTCTCTCCGCCGCTCTACTGTTGGGCCCATCTGCCCTCTTGGGCTCCCATACACACCTTTATGTCCTGCTTTTGAAGTGCAGCTGCTTTGCGTGGCAAGCAGATTTTTTATTTTATGTATTTATTTATTTTATTTATTTTAATTGGTTTTATATACCCTTCTCCCCGAAGGGACTCAGGGTGGTTTACAGGGCAATTAAAAACATACAATACAAATATTAAAATAAAATTAAGCTCAATTAAGCCCCGCCCATATCAAATTTTAAAAAATTTAAAACATTGATTAAAAACGATAGTTCCAATCAAAAAATTTAAATCAAAAAATTTAAAATATCTCATAGGGATAGATTGGCTTGCTTAAACAGCCATGTCTTAAGGGCACGGCGAAAGCCTCCCAGGTCGGGGACAGTCCGGATCTCTACCGGTAGCTCATTCCAGAGGGCAGGGGCAGCCACAGAGAAGGCCCTCCCCCTGGGGGCCGCCAGCCGACATTGTTTGGCCGACGGCACCTCGAGAAGGCCAACTCTGTGGGCCCGCACTGGTCGGTGGGAGGATGTCATCGGCAGTAGGTGGTCTCGCAAGTACCCTGGGCCTAAGATTGTTGTGCGGCAGCTGCTGAAGCGACAGGGAGAGTTCAGGCTTGCAGGAGGTGAGTCAGAAAGCCTCTGCGCCTGCGCAAAGCGCGCATTTGGCGCATGTGCGCATGCAAAGTATGCACTCATACAAAGGGCGCCCACCAAGCCACGCCCACCGAACTAGTGGTAAAAATATTTGAAACGCACCACTGGACTAAGTCACTTCTTCAAGTGCCATTTTTACTTCAGATGGTCACTAAACAAATGCTTGTAAATTGAGTAATATATTGAAACTAGCACAAAAACCAATGTATGCAACACTTTAGATCTTAAAGCATATTTTGAGAAGAATTTCCAAATGATTAGTTGTACCTTTCTTTTTTCTCTTATGCATTTTTTTTCCAGCCCAATTATTTTTTAGGTCAGCTGCTGAACTAGACTTTTTATCGATGGGCAATTATAGTATCCCCTCCTCTCAAAGAAGAGAGTAACCATTTTGGTTGCTGCTGACAGATGCAAAGAGGGTTATAAATGGGAGTTACTTTACTTTCTGGCAAAGCGTTTCCAAAAGTCTTCCAACAGAAAGTATCTCACTGGAAAAGTATATTGTCCGTGGCAAGAGTTCTTTTTCTCGGTAGCAATTCAGAAGCAACATCTGGAAGTATTTGTAGCTAAAAATGAGCAATCCTTTTGAAACCCATTTAAGAAGAAATTAATTTGGGGGAGGAAGGAAGGAAGAAGGGGGAGGAATCCACTGTAAGTCAGTGCAGTGAATGTTGCTTTATAATTCTATCACAGTTTTAAAAAGCAGTTGTTGAATATGGTATTATGAATCAAAAAAAGGTGCAACATTAGCTATGGCCATAAGCTACAGATAGCTGCAGCATTGGAAGCTCCACCTGTTTTTGCTGTGTATCACGTGTACGTGTGCATGTGTATTTGTGCGCACGCACGCATGCCTGCACAAGCCTTTGAGAGAGTATTTACCCCTGGCAATTGCCTGGACAAGTCCCTGCAGTTTTCTTGGCAAGATTTCAGGAATGGGTTGCCATTTCCTCCTTCCTCGGTCCAAGAGTCAGTGACTGGCCTAAAGTCACCCAGCTGGCTTCATGCTTTTAAACAGGACTGGAATTCACAGTCTCTTGTTTTCTAATCTGGTGCCTTAACCCACCAAAGTGGCTGTATGCCTCACATGTGCAATGTGTAAATTAAGAAAAAACAAAACAGGCAAAGCTTTAATTGTACTCTTGTGGCCATCACGTTGATTATTTTTACTACATTTTGTGACACTCCTGGAAAAGGAGTACTGTGTTTTAAAAGCGTTAAGAAAAAGGACAACAGCAGACATATATGTGTGTCTGAAGAAGTTGGAAATAATTAGTTAAAATTCATCCCAGGGAAGATTTGAGGGCTGAATGTGGCTTTACCAATTCTTCCCAAGCTTCAGTAAAGAAAAAAGCGGAGGGAAAATCTCTTAAGAGACAGTGAAAGTACAATATAGGTACTCCTTGGTTTATAATCAGTTGCTTAGCCACCATCAAAGTTATGATGGACACCCCTAAAAACACATAAGACCCAATTATGAAGTTCTGACAGCTGCCTTCCTAGTCATGTGATATTTTGGCTGCTGGGCAGCTGACTCCCATTTATGGCTGTTCAGTGTCCCACATTCACACAGCCGCAATTTAAAACATGTTTGCCGAAACCCAGCATTTATAGGAAGTCCTCGAGTTAATGACCACAATCGAGCCCAAAATCTATGTTGCTAAGCGAGTTTGCCCCATTTTACGACTTTCTTTGTCACAGTTATTAAGTGAATCTGCATTCCCCATTGAGTTTGCAATGTCAGAAGGTGGCAAAAGCTGATCACTTGCAACCGTCATAAATGTGAACCAGTTGCCAAGCGTCCGAATTGTGATCACGTGACCGTTGGGAATGCTGCAACGGTCGTAAGTGTGGGAAAAAAACCCAGCCATAAGTCACTTTTTTTCCCAGTGCTGTTATAACTTTGAATGGTGACTGTTGTAAATTGAGGACTATCTGTACTTTCAGTTTTTGGCAAAACGCCCTAAAGGGAGCCACGGTTTCATTTAACAACCACAGTGCTCATTTAATGATTGCTGTCAAAAAAAGGTCAGTTATGGGATGACCTACTTTATAATCATCATGACTTCTAAACCAGAAATAAAATGCTGGTTTTCGGGAACAATTTCATTAAACTGTAGTCATGTGACAGGGGGATGCTGCAAACGATTGTAAAAACAGATCAGATATACGATAACCTACTTTACAAGCAACATGGCTTACAAACGTAATTGGTAACCTCCATTATAATTGTAAATCGAGGACTGCAAATTCTCTTGGGTTTTTATTTTTCTCCTAGATCTGTTAAAATATAGTTATGGCAAGTTTGCTTTCAGCTTCAGAGACTATTCCAATTGTTCCAAGAACACAAAACACGTGGGATAAAATAAAATTTTAAAAAAATCCTACACAATACGGAGAGAAGTATTTGGCCAGCTCCAGTTTTGTTGGTTTGGCACTGATGAATTGTTAATATATGAGGTTGAACAAAATTGCTTTTGAGTATAAATGGCAATATTGAGCCCGGAAAGCAAATGATAACCACAGCAGCAGGCATAGCTAATGTTTTGTAATCGCGCTGGGGTGCAATTGTTACATGGTACATTATTTTAATCTCTGTTGCCTTTTGTGTGCCATTGTTGCTTAGTTATTTAAAAAAAGTATAGTTGCTTACTATATACAAGAACCCTAGACGGCCAACAAAAATGCATAAATCATAAAAAGAAAAGATTCAAACTCTTACCCCAACATCAGGGAGAGGTTTTGTAGGTAGAGCTACAGAAAAGTACTGCTTCTGCCAGAAGGTCAGATTTAATAGAGGGGACCTGGAGTTTAACCCCCCTATATCTAATCTAATGGGATGGCTAGATCTCTTTAGGGAGTGGTGTCTGCACAGGTGAGCTGGCTATTAATGTAGTATTGAATTGCAGCTGGATAAATGTGGGGAGCAGGTCACAGCAGGGATAAAACACAGGCAAACTATTGAAGCATGCTGAATCATAGTATTTATAATCCAATTTCCCTGGAGGATAGAGGTTAGAGAGCCCTTTTGGAAGGCTCTTTTCAACAGGAGGCACTTAACTGAAGATTTAATACACGCCTTTGCTTCCCCCCCCCTTCTCTGTCGCCTTTCCAGTCTCCCCTTCTATTCCTCTTAACTATAATTTTTTTGACCCAGGAACCGCTTTGTGCCAAACGGTAAAATGTTCGATTTGTGACCCATCGTTTGCGAATCCATTTTTTAAAAAATTACATTTATATGCCGCCCTTCTCCGAAGACTCAGGCTTACAATTTTGGAGCACAACCCAGTGTGCTCAGCAATAGCCTTCCTTCCATTGTATATGCCTGCTTATTACTAAGCGGCATTTTTACAAGGTCAGCTAATTGCCCCCAACAATCTTGGGTCCTCAATTTACCTACCCCGAGAGGATGGAAGGCTGAGTCAACCTTGAGCCTGGTGGGATTCGAGCCTGCAGTAATTGTAGACAGCTGGATCTTAAGAGCAGGCATTTAACAGCCTGAGCCACCAAGGACTCACAGGATCATTTTCAAATTCTAGCTTAGGGCACTGGGTCCCCTTGGACTTTGCTTTGCTGGTGTTTTATGGCTCGCCTTGGCCAAAGGATTGGAAATGGAGAGATTTTTTGGGGAGGGGGGAAGGAGCTAAACAAAAAAAGGATCTTCCAAGTCATGATTTGAAGAATCAGAATACGATCCTTCTGAGGTCTCTTTTTGAAATGGTTCCTGATCCAATTTGTCAAGGTGAATCAGGTTGAGTTGACGCATAACGAAGCCATCACGCCCCGTGACTCATAACTTGGAAAAGACTTATACAAAAGGTTTTGCTGGTAAAAATGGAGCTGGGATTCAGTGTGTTTCTCTTCAGGCTTAGAATGATGATTGAACCCTTGGAGTGCTGGTTTTGACTTCTTTTATTTTCCTTTTTTTTGTGTGTGTCAATTTTTGCATCCTGCTATTTCCCATCATGCTCATCTTCTTGACAGCAGAGGCATTGGGTAAGTTTCACCCTGCACTCCCCCCCCTCCCGGTGGCTGGTTGGGGGTCACTCTGGTGGTGGTCACTTTACGGTACTAGTACAGTAATGGCAAACTTTTGCGGGTCAGAAGTTTGGAAAATGCCTAATTTTTGACTCTTCTGGCATGTCACACCCACCTACCCTCTGAACAAATGAGAAACAGCTCTCTCCCCGCCCCCCTTTTCCCATCCTGGCCAGACTTGACCCTTGGCAATACCAAGACTTGTCCAGAAGTGGAGCCACCACTGCCATTCTGCTTCGCACGATTCTCCGGGATTTCCTGCATGCCGCGTACCTTCAGGCGTTGTTCTCTTTCTCTTGATAGGTCCAGTGGTGGGATTCAAACATTTTTATTACTGGTTCTGTGGGCATGGCTTGGTGGGTGTGGCAGATACTGTAAAATCTCCATTCCCACCCCACTCCTGGGAGAAGGATACTATAAAATCCCCATTCCCTTCCCGCTCCTGGTGGAAAGTTACTACAAAATCCCATTCCCACTCCACTCCTGGGGGAAGGATACTGTAAAATCTCCATTCCCTCCCCACCCCACTAACCTGCTTTCCAGCTCTGTTCTCCTGAGCAGGACAACAAAAGAAGACCCAGCCATTCAGCTGGGACTTGGGAGGCAGAGAATAGATGAGGGCGGGGCCAGTCAGAGGTGATATTTGCCGGTTCTCCAAACTACTCAAAATTTCTGCTACCGGTTCTCCAGAACTGGTCAGAACCTGCTGAATATCACCTCTGGCACAGGTCCCTATGGCATACCTGAGGTTGCACAAGTCCTTCGCCCTTAAAAGTAGCTTCAGAAAATGCTTTTCTGCAGCCTCTAAAAACTAAATGAAAGCATGCCTGGTTCTCCAACAGTTTTTGGAGGCTCCAGAGGCCACAGGAGAGCACATCCCTCTCATGCAACTTCCGGCACGTCTAGAGATTGCGCAAGAGCATACTTTATTCTCAAGCGACCTCCGTGAGTCACTTAAGAACAGGCTGTGCTTTTGAGAATAGCTGTTAGGTGAATGTTGGGGTGTCGTCCAAAACATCACGGTGTGTCACCTTGGATGCACATATCATTGGTTTGCCATCACTGTTCTAGTATCTACTAGCTTTGTAGGTTTTTTTTTTTTCAATTGCAGCTAATGTTGGACTTGCCGTCTTTAAGAGCAAAAAGATGCTAAGGTCTACATTTTCTTTCTCCAGAAGTAAATAAAAGCAGTAGCTCATTTTGTAATGCATGAAAATATTTATTCTGTCATCAGATGTTAAAGAAGGATAGGACAGAACAGAATTCTTCATTGGCCAAGAATGGTTGGACACACAAGCAATTTGTCTCCAGCTCTTAGTGTACATACAAACAACAAAGTGATAGGTCATAGATCATAAATCATAGTTACCATGATTAATTGTAAAATACATAATCATACGATTATTCAAGTTTCTGGGCTAAGTTTCTACTTGTGGCTAGCAATAGATACACATTTTTTGCTACTAAGATTGCAACCCGTTTTGGTAACCAAAATGATCATATAATAAGGGCCTTGGTGGCTCAGGCTGTTAAATGCCTAGCACTTAAGTTCCAGCTGCCTGCAATTAGTGCAGGCTCGAATCCCACCAGGCTCAAGGTTGACTCAGCCTTCCATCCTCTCGGGATAGGTAAATTGAGGACCCAAGATTGTTGGGGGCAATTAGCTGACCTTGTAAACATGCCGCTTAGTAATAAGCAGGCATATACAATGGAATGAAGGCTATTGCTGAGCACACTGGGTTGTATCCCAAAAATTGTAAGCCGCCCTGAGTCTTCGGAGAAGGGTGGCATATAAATGTAATTAAAAAAAAAAAAGATGGAGGCAGCAGGCTTTAGTTTGCGTAGTTAGGATTGTGTCAGACAATCTGGAGCAGTGGGAGACTCAGAAACTTCTGAAGATCTTTAAAGCAGTCTGTTTAAAAAAAGAGACACCTTTTAATGTCTGTAGAACCTAAAATCATTAATTTTTCTAATCCCTTGATCTTAAAAAAATTATTTTCTATCTTAAATCACTTGTACATTATATCACGATTATTAAAAGAACTATTAGAAATTGGTATAAATAATTCATCTCGATTGATGATGATGATGATGGGGCTGAAAAAGTAAAATACATCATTATATATTTATATCACATTTTTATTATTTTAATAAATAAGTCAATGCGGGGAACATACCTAATAAGCCTTCTCCTATTTTCCCCACAATAACAAGTGAATTGGGCTGAGATACAGTGACTAGCCCAAGGTTATACCCATCTGGTTTTCATGGCAAAGGCAGGACTTGAACTCACAGTCTCTTGCTTTCTAGCCTGGCACCTTAACCACTACATCAAACATTTATCCAGAATTGAAAGGAGAGTAACTCTAAAATTCTTGCATCCATTTCAGCAGAACCGAAGAAGTTTCATTCTCTAAAGATAAGATAGAACTCAAAATCTCCCGGTGATTGGCCCAAAGTCACACAGCTAACTTTCATGCTTAAGGTGGGATTAGAACTCATAGTCTCCTGGTTTCTAGGCCAGTGACTTCACCATTAGACCAAATATTGTTGTGAATTTTAAAATGCTTCTATCAAGGTAGCTAGATGGAGTGCTCTTTTTGGTGGATGAAATATTTAAGGAATTCTTTTCCTATTCCATAATCAGTTATTTTTATAGGCCACAAAAAGCTCCTACTGAATCAGTTTGGGATTTTTCCTCCTGCTACTTCTTGGCAGCTTTGATGCTTCTCCAGTCTTGAAACTTAAACATTAATTCATGGAATAATCTCATAAACCTGAGAGGAGTAAAACATGCTACATTACATTGATTTTATTACAAAACAAGCAACTTTTGCTTAAAATTTGCCTAACAACTGTGGTAAAAAAATTGGGTGTGACTCACTGCTTAACAACAGAAATTCTGGTCTCAATCGTGGTTGTAAGTTGAGGATTACATGTAGTGTGTTTGTGAACTTATGGGTCCCACAGACAGTTTATCCATTTCTTCTGGAAAATGCATATCAAATTAGATTATGATTCAGGCATTCTTATCTGCTTCCCCTGAATTGATCTGACTATCTCTCCTCTTCCTTCTGTTGGCATTCTGAATGGCTTCTCAGAGGTCATGGAAAAGTAATGGATAGATATGAGTGATTAGGTATATGTGCCGGTGAAACGAAGTAAGTGATGTACATATACGCTGTGCCCTAAACTTAACCTATGCAAGGAGAGCCATTAAATGCAAATGATATACTGCATAATGAAGAAGAAGAACTTAATTGTGAAATTTGATAAAGAGAACTTCGAGCAAACCGCTTAGATAGATGGAGAGCTAGGATTTTGCTTCCAAGAACTACTGCAAATCACCTTCATCTTTAAGCTAGTTGACAATTATAATATTAAGTAAGAATCTGAAGTGAATGTCTTCTTAAATTCCATCCTGCTAGTAAAAAAAACTGATTGAACCATAATCAGTTTGAAACTCCTGTACACCTAAGTTCCTAGTTACATTCGTATGGCATCTCTCAGTACTTAACATGAGATTTAAGGCTTTAGCTCTGATTTAGTATTTTTAGGTATATATGCCGACATGCACAGTTGCACTTGACTAGCCGGATAACTCCGGTCCAAGCTTACTTTAGTAGTTCTTTTCTTTGAAATTCAACTAACAATTAATATATCTTTGGTGGGTCTTAAAAATTGCAAGTAACCTTTAATAGAGATTGAATAAGTCTGCAGAAAATGGCATTCTCATCGTCAGTGATACTTTGAACAATTGTGGTTCCAACTTTTGTTCTGAAGGTTAGTGGTAGCTGAATGACTTTGAATCCCATGACCTACGAAAACCATTCCTTGATGGGGAACTGAGACATGATTGGTGATTGATTCAGCCTATCAAAAGGCCTCTTATTTGAAGATGAAATCAAGCTGGTTCTTGGTTGGTGGCTTCCATGGTAGAAACTGAGGCTTTAACAATTGCTACTTGTCCCTTCAGCTTCTTATATTATGCTTCTTGATAAAGCTGTAAGAGTGTGATGGTTTAAGATACAAAAACAGTAATACTTGGAAGAGTTGGAATGGAGAAAAGCATTGTTAGGATAAAGGAAGTGAAATTTACACATGAAGATTCAGAGATTGAATTCCTATAACACACAGTATTTATGGAATAAACTAATTTTCAAGATTTGTACAATGTGCTGAAACTTAACCAAATTTCTTGAGTGAGTTTACATATTAAACCTCTAAAAGTCATAACTAAACTTAACACCAATCAAGCTTAGCTTGTTGTACAGATATAATTACTGAGTGTTTACTTGACCTGGTTAAACATCTGTAAATATAGACACCGGGTATTTGGGCTTCAGAATATTAATCCTTGTAATCCTTCATTTCTTGCAACTGTACTTTTTTATCCATAGTATTCTACAGCTGAAATCTCATGGAACGTTTTTGTTTAGCCACATGTAAAACGTGCTTTTTAATCCAAGAGCCAATCTCACACTAAGCCTTCTGAACCACCTCACAATTTCAGTTTGTCTTCTTCTGCAGTGTCCTCCACTTCTCATGACTTATTTGATTGAATTCATGCCTCTGCCTTCCAAGAGTATTGTTTAGCTAGGATTTAGATACCATATTTCCAAATACAATCTAGAAATTAAATATAAACTTCATAAGATGCTATTAGCATACTAGAAGAATATCTTATGTTCTTATAATACTTTTATAATATTGCTGAAATGTTATTTTGTAGGAGGTAAACACTGTTCATACATTAACGATACAAATATTTGCAATGCTTTGAAATGTTGCAGTTTAAACTCTCGTGGCTGTGAATTACAGAAGACAATTCCTATTGTCAATCTTTGTAAGAACCTGAAAATCCGATTTTTCTGAATCAAACCAAAAGTCTGTCCAGAAAACCTATCTCATCCAGCATCCTAAAGTTTCAGTGTCTGCTTGGGAGCTTTTCCATAAGCATCAGCTGCAGGGACTGTTCTCCAGTCAGTAGTATTGATGGTCAGAGGCCTCATTCCTCGTCTTTCAGTTCTATTTTAAAGTAACCAAAATTGGCTAATGAAGATTGTATATCGTCTTTGACCATTTTATTGTGTCCCCCAAAAACTGGTCCGCTACTTTTTTTTCATTTAAGAAAACCTTAAACAACTAGTCCACCACTTTCCCTGACAACCATTGAAGTCAAAATAGAAAAAAAATATTGTTTGATTGGGAGCCATCCAAGATGGGCAGTTATAAAAGTACTATAAATAAATATTGTCATTTATTTGCCTGAAAGACAAATTTTAAATCTTTTAAAAAAATCTATATACCATCCTTGGAATAAAAACACAAGAGTGCTTTGTGTATACAGTTGCATTAGAATCCTGCTTTAAGTTAAAGGTGAAAATACATTGCTGTTGTTTTAGACAAGGTTACATTGGTTGACTTCGATGTGACCACCAACACTTTGATATGTACACCCATTGCTATGGTTATGAGTTTCACTGCATGGGAGACAGTGGTCCAAATATTCACGGCCTTTATTGAGAATTGTTTGGGCTTGAAACAACTTTTGTTTTTCCTCTGTTGTGAACAGGGAGAGGAGACATCCAGCCTCAGCTGGACAGCGCCCTGCAGGATGTGAACGATAAATACCTTCTTCTTGAAGAAACGGAGAAACAGGCTGTTAGAAAAGCATTGATTGAAGAACGTGGCCGATTCTGTTCATTTATTTCTATGCTGCGTCCTGTAATTGTGAGTCCCATTCCCAATGCTTTTATTGTTCCCGTGTCTTTGAAGGAGAGTGAAGTATTTCTATAGTAGCATATTGCACTTCTGATTCCTATGTATGTTTAAATATCCATAACCTCCTAAATGCTCCTTTCCTCACATGTGCACTTAGGCGCAAAAGGACTGTGACAAGATGAGATAGACGGTACGCATAAAACAATAGGAAACATACTATAAATGTTGCCTAGGATATAAACACCAGCAGCTAGAATGGAAGGCTTTCATGGATTCTTTCAATAAAAAATATTTAAAAGGGCTTTGTGATCCATATTCTGAAGAATCACAATTGTGTAAATCCTCTCTTCTGTGCATGCCATGAAAGGAGATTGTCTGAAGAATATTATGGGGCATTTCAGAGATCTTCCGAAGAATTAAGGGCCGTGGTGGCTCAGGCTGTTAAATGCCTGCATTTAAGTTCCAGCTGCCTACAATTAGTGCAGGCTCGAATCCCACCAGGCTCAAGGTTGACTCAGCCTTCCATCCTCTTGGGGTAGGTAAATTGAGGACCCAAGATTGTTGGGGGCAATAAGCTGACTTTGTAAACATGCCGCTTAGTAATAAGCAGGCATATACAATGGAATGAAGGCTATTGCTGAGCACACTGGGTTGTGCTCCAAAAATTGTAAGCCACCCTGAGTCTTCGGAGAAGGGTGGCATATAAATGTAATTAAAAAAAAATTATATGGCTGAATTTAGTGATCAAGATGCAATGAACATGATCATTTGCAAGGATGGGAAGCAATGGGTCACAATATTCAAAAATGCCTTATTTTTTTTCCTGACAGTTGCACAGTAATGAATATATCCTTCAGTGAATTCAGTGAAACTTCAGTAGCATTCATAGATGTACACAATAAAAGAACAAGATACAAAATTGTGGTGTGTAAGATTCTTGCACAGTGCAGTATGAGGGTGATAATGGCCTACCTTTACCGAAGATCTAAGGACATGCAGTGAAGATTTGACACTTAAAAGACCTTTCTATTCACTCATTTCAGCTTTATTTTATTTACCTGGTCCTTGCAATTCCCTGTGCACCCTTAGATTTATTTATTCAATATTTTCTATGCAACTTTTCATTCTAAATATTCCTAGGCAAGGTAACGAATATATGAAAAGTATTAAACTAGGTAGTTAAGAATTGCAAATCATCAAGAGACTTTGAAAGGTGGGGGATTTTTTAAATTAGTTGCCTGGCGCTGATAACTGCAAATTGGGTGACAGTGAACACTTCTGGGATTGAATTCTCATAATCCGTTTTCAATTCTCTTTCATCTACCTCCCCCTTCCAGACTAAGAAGTAATATCTGCTGGAAATGACAGAGACCTTGTGCGTAGGTGCCCTGGGAAATTAGGAGTAGGAAAATGGAATTGCTATTGAGCATGGCGGAAATGAGAGAACTGCTACTTAGTTCTTCTCTTTGCTTAGCTAGCTGCTCTGTGAATGAATCCATTCTGTCAAAGACTCTTTGTAAACTGGATCTCAGTAGAGGTGTGTGCAGAAGGAAGAGATGTAACTAGCTATGTGCTACTATTCCATGGCTATAGAAACATCTGAGATCACCTTCCCATTCAGAACTTCCAGATTGCTTTACGATATGTCAGTATAAGTTACTATATATAAATAAAAAGATGGGCACAATGGCTCAGCAGTTAAAGATGCTGAGCTTGTAACCTGGAAAGATGACAGCCAGGTTTGAGATCCTAGTGCCATGTGATGGAGTCCTGTCCTTGCCCCAGTTCCTGCCGACCTAGCAGTTCAAAAGCATGCAAATGTGAGTAGATAAATAGGTACCACTTCAGTGGGAAGTGTAGTCATGTTGGCTTCATGATCACGGAAGTATCTTTGGATAATGCTGGCTTCTTCAGCTAGGAAATGAGTACCGTCTTCTAGAGTCAGGCACGACTGGACAGGGGCAACACTTACCTTCATATGTAAATGAAGTTATCTCTTGTTTCCTTCCTCCTTCCCTGAACCATGAATTTGGGAAATGTCCCACCCCAAATTTATACTTAGAAGTAGATAAGGAGGTTTTACAACTCCTGTTAGCTTGTTTTAATGAGATTCATGAGAATAAACTATTGAAGAAATATAGATGTCAACTAAAAGATATTCCTTTGGTCTTTTTAGCTGCCAGAAAAAGGGAGTGGGGGAAAACAAGGCATTCTTGAAATGCCTAGATAATCACTTCGGTAGCCCAAAGTTGTCGGAACATCAGAAAGTTATTGGAGAGCATGATGGATGACTTTTGGAGACGGATGTGTCCCATTGGAGAAGTCACATCCAAGGGGTTGGGGGAAAGGCTAGGGTCAAGGGGGAAATGGATGATGTAATTTAGTATCGGCTGCACCCAGCCACGCGCCAACATGGCAATTTCTAATAAACCAATTTACTTTTTCTGAGATGCGGCTAAAGACTTTTGATTTGAATGAGGGTGGATTTGTTGGAGCCCTGACAATAGATCTGCCGTACTGTATTTCCATGTTGTGCTAAGATTGTCCTCTCCACAGAACTGAATACACAATAAAACTGAGTACTCATAACAGATTCTCTATTTTTTTTAAAAAAAAAATCTTCCAGGAAGAAGAAATATCAATGCTGGGAGAAATAACTCATCTACAGACCATATCAGAAGATCTGAAAAGCCTCACCATGGACCCACACAAGCTGCCATCATCAAGTGAACAGGTACACTTGTTTATTGGGACTCCTGACTCAGAAATAGTAAGGCAGTCCTCGACTTACAACCATTCATTTAGTGACCTTGAAAAGTTTCAGTGGCATTGAAAAAAGTGAATATGACCGGTTTCCAAACTGTCACAGTATTCCCATGGTCACAATGTATGACAGTTGCAGTACCCGGAGACAATTAGCCAACCAACCAATCAATCACCTTTTGTGACCTTCTGACAAGCAAAGTCAATGAGGAAGCCAGATTCTCTTAATCCCCGTGTTATTAACTTCCATCTGCAATAATTCACTTAACTGTGGCAAGCTAAGTTGTAAGTTAATAAACTGTCTTGCTTAGCAACAGGAATTTTGGGCTCAATTGTAGTTGTAACTCAAGGATAACCTGTACTTCTTTTCATTCATTTAGGGAATTAGGCAGAAACAAAAATCTCAGTCAATATCCCTGATGGATATTGTTTGATTTTTGCAAGAAGAACTGGAATATTGGAGCAGATTTTTTTAATGCAATAATTTGATTTTGAAGTAGAATTGTGTTATAGGATTCATATAACATGCAAGAGAGCCAGTTTGATGCAGTGGTTAAGGCATCTGGCTAGAAACCGACAGAAGGCACAAAGCCTCAGAGTGTAACACAAACGTAACAAAATCCAAAACGTAAATAAATGTCCTTTATTGCCTCCAACTTGGCCCCACTGTTCAATAATACTCAGCTGGAGATAAAACGTACTCAAAAATAGTCTTCAAAGGAAATCAATACAGTCCAAATTTAATGAGCAGATAGAGGTGAAATAAAAAAACCAAAACAAACTACAATGATGAAATTTTCACAATGGAACAGGAGAAGTATTTACCAAATTCAAGGAGATAACAAAGCACAGTCTGTTGGAAAAACGCCAACCAAGATAACTTCAGCCCAAGATAAAACACGCTTTGCTTCTAGCAACGCTGTGTTTTAACTATTTTTCTTATATACTAGTCTCCCAGCTGCAACCAATGAGGGGGATCATGGCGCCTCTCTCTCTCAAGCCAAGTTGTTGCTTCTCTGTTCCCCCCAGCATGTCCTAGGATGAAGAAGGGATGGGCCTGGTATTTCCTCTGACTGCCCAGCTGGCCTCAGCCCTTCCCCAGCCTCCTCCACAACCTCCAGAGCCGCACCTCCACTACCTGTCGGCTGTTCCTCCTCTCCCTCAGAGTCTGACTCTACCAAGGTCATGACACTGGGTGACTTCGGGCCAGTCACACACACTCAGCTCTAGAAAGGAGGCAATAGCAAACCTCCAGAACCAAAATCTTACCAAGAAAACTGCAGGGATTAGGGTGACTGCAGGCAATCACCACAAATCAAAACTAATTCAAGAAGTCATACAAAATTGCATCATAAGAAAAAGGTTTTATTTCAGCCCATAGTCCATTGTTTTCATTGGAACAGGTGAACACATAATTTGGAAGTTATTCTGGCATGTAACAAATTTGACTTGGTTTTTATTTCATCTAAACATAGGGTGTATTTATTGAAGACTTTAAAATATATATTGAGGAACACACAATTGACCGTTGCAGTGCATAATCTATAGGCCAGTTATGGCATCTTTTATTCTGTTCACTCAGTTATCAGTGTTCCGTGATATGCTTAATACTGTGTTGTCTCTGAGGTTTTTAGAATGTTTGCTTGATTTTGCATCCCTGAAAATCTGAACCTGACTTATTTTATATTAAGCAGTTCTGGGAATCACCCAAGACATAGTGATAGTTTCCTTTGGTTTATGGGTTACATTGCATTGCTATCTGAAGAGCAGATCATTATTATTAGTACAGGGCAGTGTTTCTCAACCTTGGCAACTTGAAGATAAGTGGATTTCAACTCCCAGAATTCCCTAGCCAGCCTTGAATTTGGGACATGAAATCCACACATCTTCAAACTGCCAAGGTTGAGAAACAGTATTGCAAAATCACAGTCACCATTTCAGATTAAAAGTGCTTAATGTCATAGTAATTGCTTCTAAGGGCAGGACAAGAAGCAAGGGGTGGAAACTAATCAAGGAGAGAAGCTACCTAGAACTAAGGAGCAATGGGTGGAAACTCATCAAGGAGAGAAGCAACTTAGAACTAAGGAGAAATTTCCTGACAGTTAGAACAATTAACCAGTGGAATAACTTGCCTGCAGAAGTTGTAAATGCTCCAACACTGGAAGTTTTTAAAAAGATGTTGGATAACCATTTGTCCGAAGTGGTGTAGGGTTTCCTGCAGGGGGTTGGACTAGAAGACCTCAAAGGTCCCTTCCAACTCTTTTATTCTATTCTATAATATGACTCTTAGCTTTTAAGAATGTCTTTGAGATGCTAGGAGAATTTTTGGGTCCAGTTAAAACAGCTGCCCCCAATCTTTTGGGCACCAGGGGCTGGTTCCATGGAGAGAGGTTTTTCCGTGGACTGGAGGGGAGCGTGGTTTCACATGCTGCCTGCATCCTGCAGATGGGGCTTCACTTGTTTGCAAGGACCAGTTTCTGACGTGCCGCAGACCAGTGCCAGTTCACAGATCGGGGGGCTGGGGATCTCTGAGTTAGAAGACTCCAAACCATCCTTTTAAAGTCAACCTTGATCTTTCATAGTGATTCTTGCTTTTTTTCCAGGTAATTCTCGATTTGAAAGGTTCCGATTACGGCTGGTCCTATCAGACTCCGCCTTCTTCTCCCAGTACCACCATGTCCAGAAAATCCAGCGTGTGCAGGTAAGTGTGGCAGACTGTGTTTAAGATTTTGAATTTGGGCCAGGAAAACCCAACTTCACATCTGTTCTTAAGGGAACTCATTGTGTGTCCGTCAGCATCTCAGCACCCCACAGCTTTGCTTATCGGGAAGATAGACAACGTATACATTGAATGAATGAATAAAAAATAAATTTCAACTGTATGGGAATTTAATTAAGAGTAAACTCCATGTACATCTCTTTCAGCAACCAGAGGGCGATGGAAAAACAGGATAAAATGCAGTAATTAAAATGAAATAATCCTGTTTCTTAAGGAGAAACTGTTGTTTAAACTTTTTAGTGTATTTGGATTTGAGCTTAGAACATTCAGCAAGTCTGAAAGGATCATTTTGGAACTGATCGAACCATCGTTTCTGCCGAGTTTTGTCAAGTTTCCCATTATTCATTTGTGGCGTTGAATTTATTTGCAATCCTTATGTCCTGACTCGGGTTGTAGGTAGATGCAGGCACCAGTAAAGTCCTTAATTGCACTGCTAAATCACAACAGATGGGGATGTTAATCAGGGATGTTAATGAGCCCCGATTCCATCCCCCACCAAAAAAAACAACTCACCCACAGTCAATATAACACAGTCTCACCATCTGAGTCCAATAGTCACCAGAAACAAGCCCCCAAACAGGAAGAAAGATGAAGTCCACAAACCCCAGTGCAGAGGTTGCAAAAACAAAATCTGTAAGGCACAATCCAGAGTCAGAGTCCTCAAAGCAAGATAGGCAAATCCGGAGGTTGAAACATGAGTTGGAGTCCAGAAGTTCCAAGACAATTGTTCCCGACGAAGGTACCCTCTCCCAGCCTCTGGTTAAATCAGCCCAAGCCAAGTGTTCCTTATGAGGAGGGGTGGGGCAGCCTCCTCCTGAGCAGCCTCACAGACCTCCTCTGAGCTTCCCTCCGCTCCATTCCCCATGCCCTCGGATCGGATGGGGAAGCAGCTGTTCCTTGTCAGAGGGGATTTGTTGTCTCTCATCACACTGTGTTGGTGAAGGTAGGCAGCTCCCCATCCTGTCAACCACTTCCCCCAATGCTGGAAGAGCCTGGGACAACATTGTCCTCAGCCCTTGGACTCTCCAGACATTCCAGGGGAGACGTCCCATCCCCGTTGGATGGTACTGGTTCCAACTTCCCCTCTGTCTCCAAACCAGAATCCCAAGGGCCCATGACACCCTATCTCTTAACATTTTGGAATCCAGAGGTGTCTCCAAATCTGATTAACACCTTCGTTAAAATTCTGTTGAGTTGCTTCCAACAACATTGGAGTGATTCAGAATGCATGTGGTTGAGGATTCCAATGGTTAAAGAATTTTACCAAAAGCGGCTTGAGAAAATTAAAAGGTATCTTTTAATCGAGTCGGCTTGCCTGTTTGATTGCTGATTCAGAGCCTGCTCTTCTCTGTGCTGCTTTCCTGGCCTTGAAAATTTAAGGTGAAATTAAAAAATGAGAACTAATTATGAAGGAACTTTAGTCGCATAGCAGATTAAAATTATCTGAGTGCACCAAACGTCTCTCAAATGGTTGGGATAAAGTTGTTTGTTGTTAGATGCAATAGCTGTGAACTGTTCAGCGCTGTTTTAATATGTTAGCCTTATTTGTGTGTCTTGGAACTCTTGAGATGCCTTTTCAACCCCCTCCAAGAAACTGTTTTTCTCATGGCTAAAACAGTTGACCGCATGCACACCTAATTCCTTGCTTCTTCCCAGGTGTATTGAAACCTTACCTTTCTCCTTTTCTCCAGCAAAAGGAAAAACTTCCTGCTGTGTCTTTCTGTCCTTTCATTTCTTCCCAGACCCGATGCTCTCGCATTATTATAACTTTATTTTAAAATGTTTGCCTTTCTAAATCACACGGATTGGAGAGATGCTGTACAGCATCCGCGGCATGAGAGAGAGCAGTTCATTTGCATTTCCTTGCAAAGCTAGCCGTCTGTGCATGCCTTTGTGTAGTATCTATATCCAAGAGATCTATAGATATTTACGTTGATGGAGGAAACACAGGCTTTTGAAAATGCAGTATCCTGAAACGTAAAAGGAAAATGGCAGGCTGTACATTTACTGGAAGTCTTAGGGCCAAAGTAGGCACAAGATGGTGTGCAAGGAGATATGTGGTCTTGGCGATGACCAAATAAGCCACATTGCTCCTTCACTGGTCCTCCAAGAGGCTGCTATTACACCTTAAAACAAATCCATAACAATTTTCATTTCGCTGCCATTCACTTCTGTTACCTGAGTATTGGAACCAACAAGATTAATGCAGGAGTGATCCTTCAAGGTTTTGAGAATGGCCCCTGGAAATTTGCAGACATCCCTGAAGTTCTGTCAAGGAGTTAAGAATGCGATCAAATTGTTGGGCCAATTCGTTGAGAGAATCCCGGGAGCACCAAAACCTTTTAGAGTAGGGGTGTCAAACTTGATTCCATTGAGGAGCTCATCAAGGTTGTGTTTTACCTCAGGGGTGGGTGTAGCCGGGGTGGGCATGGCCAGCTCGACATCACTTGTTGAGGCTCCGTTTTCGGCCACGACTGCCTCCTGCAGCCCTCTGCCAGCGAAAATGGAGCTCAGGAGGCACCGTGGGCCAGTCCTTTGCTGTTTCCAGGGTAGCCCCGTGGGCCAGATCTATGCACCCTGCAGGCCAAATCTAAGCACCCCGTGGGGCGGATTTGGCCCTCGGCCCTTGAGTTTGACATCCCTGTTTTAGAGCATCATCAGTGGCACACTAGGCCTTCCTTGTTTGAACTGAGTGGCCAGTAATTGCCCAAGACAATCAACCATTCCATGCCATTGATGGGTAGCTTATACTATAAATGGAGTTTGTCTGTGCTGGTGATAAGCGGGGAGATGAAATGAAGGAGTTCAGGAAGACAGTGGAAGATTCTGAGCAAGGGGATGAGAATAAAGACCTTCGCTCACCTATACAAATCCCACGGAAAGCAGCAGTTTGTGGTAGAACCATTGTTCACACTGATTTTATTGGGACTTGCATAGGAGAACTATCCTGTTGATTGTTCTGGACGCAGATGTTGACTGGAAGGGCTGCCAATTGAATGTTCCACCTGCCTGTAAAATATTTTGAAGAACCAAATAGCAATGCTGTGCAGATCATCCTCAATTTACAACCGTTCATTTAGTGACCATTCAAAATTAAGCGAAACTTACAACTGTTTTATAGTTATGACTGTTACAGCATCCCCATGATCACGCGATCAAAATTCGGACGCTTGGCAACTGGCTCGTACTGATGACGGTAGCAGTGTCCCAGGATCACCGTTTGTGACCTTCTGACAAGCAAAGTCAAGGGGGAAGCCAGATTCACTTAACCAACTGTGCTACTTTCTTAACTGCGGCAATTCACTTAGCCGCTCTGGCAAGGAAGATTGTAAAATGAGTGCAAAACTCACTTCACAAGTGCCTTGCTTAGCGATGGAAATTTTTCTGGCTCAGTTGTGGTCGTAATTTGAGGACTACCTGTACTGCAGTATTTGTTCAACTTTAGTACCTTTATAAGCTGTGTGGATCTCAGCATGTGCAGTTCACTGAGGTTGAAAAATGGTGCTGAATGCCACTAGGCAGAAAGAAAGTTCTTCCCTTTCACCGCTAGCTACCTTGTTTCCCCGAAAATACGACCTACCCAGAAAGTAAGTCCTAGCTTGATTTTTACACGTGCACCCAATATAAACCGTACCCCCAAAATAAGCCCTAAATAAGACCCCACCCACTCCAAGGTGCATGGGTAAAAATTAAGCTCAGGTGGGGTGGAGCTGCCCTACTATTTATCTTTGGATAGTTGCAGCCAGGCCTCGTACACCTTGGCCCATTTCTTCTGCAGCCGGCAAGGCCTCTGTAGAGCTCTGTTATCGGCTAGAGAGGCCTTCAGGAAAACCTTCTGGATGAAGAAGTTTCTAAAGGCCTCTGATAGCCTTCGGGGGGGGCGATGCGCACAAGTGAGGTGAGTCAGTGGACAACATCCCCCCCAGAAAATAAGACCTGGTGCCTTTTTTGGTGGCCAAAAAATATAAGACAGGGTCTTATTTTCGGGTTAAAATGGGTATTCTCCTGGAAGGAATTCTGAGACACCCCAGGCAACCAGCATAGGATTACTTTTTACGTCCGGTTGTAGATTAGAATTTGAGCATCACTCCCTTGATGTGCCATTTTCTGTCTGGTTACTAAGGATACTGCAGCAAACCTATGGCTCAGAACTACTACTTCCAGTTTCACCATTTTATGATTTGCGCGCATGCCTAGCTGGGGATCCATGGGACGTTAATTGTATTGTGCCGGTTTCTCCCTACCTACCCCTTTCTTTTTTGTTCTGTTTCGTTCCCTTCCTCTTTCCCCCACCCTTCCCCCTTCCCCCCATTCTCCTCCTTTGTATCTCACAGCAGTCTGAACAGTGTAAACAGTAGTGACTCCCGGTCAAGTGGCTCGCATTCTCACTCACCCAGTTCACACTATCGCTACCGCAGCTCCAATCTGCCTCAGCAGGCACCCATGAGGCTCTCCAGTGTCTCCTCGCACGACTCCGGATTCATGTCCCAGGACGCTTTTCAATCCAAGTCACCGTCCCCGATGCCACCCGAAGCCCCCAACCAGGTATGTCTTGAACTTGCGCGGTATGACGATGATGACTTACCTGGTAATGCTGTGGGAGAAAGGAAGCCTAGTGTGTGGGTTCCAAGTAGTACACCCATAGCACTACAGAAATTCTGAAGCAGGTAGATTCCTCAAAGAACAGCTTTATTGGATATATCATATTGGCACAGACTGGTGAAAACCGACTCTGAAGGTTCCCGCAGTTTTCACCTAATTAGAAGTAAATGTTTTTTCCCTTTCCCCAAACAGTCACATGGTCCAATCAGGGTGCTGTACAGTTGCTTGGTAACATCACTCCTCCTCTCTTGAGCCATCTAAAGAGAATGTCCTTGGTTCCCAGTGGAAAGTATTTTGTTTTGTCTACAAACCCCCAGCTATCTCTGTTCCCTCCTTCCTAACCCTCATCTCTGTTGTGGCAACACTGAAGCCTCAAAGATGGCCTCAGTCAGGCCAGCTTCAGAGTTGACACTAGCTTTGGTGACCCCAGGAGTTTTCCAGGTATTCCAGCCAAAGTTAGTTGGTTATCTGTCTGCTGCATTCTGCATTCTTGTCGAATTGTATCTTAAGTTTGGTGTAGGAAAGTCCTGAATAGCCTTATATTCTCCAACAGTTTGGGAGGCGTAGCTGAAATTAGCTTGTCGTTGATAAAGAGAAGCCTAGAAGATGGCTTGTCTCCCGTAGGAAACCTGTCTCATCCAATAGCAATAGCTATTAGACTTATATATTGCTTCACAGAGTGCTTTACAGCCCTCTCTAAGCAGTTTACAGAGTCAGCCTATTGCCCCCAACGATCTGGGTCCTCATTTTACCCACCTTGGACGGATAGAAAGCTGAGTCAACTTTGAGCCTGATGAGATTCAAGCTGCCAAATTGCAGGCAAGCCAGCAGGCAGCAGAAGTAGCCTGCATTACTGCGTTCTAACCACTGCGCCACCATGCCTCTTAAAAATAGAGAGCCCTTTTATGTCTTATAACATATCCCATTTTGTAATACTTGGAAGATTGAGGTAGCAAAATTGGATTTGCAAGCAAGCAGAAGAGAAGATTCAGGACGAGTAGTAACTGCTAGTCAAGATTTCCGTCATTCTTGGGGCAAAACACACTCAAGCTTAGATTTCATATCATGCCCAAATTATTCTTACAACTTAATCCAAGATCCCTGATTTCAAGAACAATCATTATGTTAATATGTTGGCTGTGTCTGAGGCCAATTTAATGGCTACGGGCAGGAATGAACAACCTGTGGCATGTGAATGAAGTATAGATCTCAGCAGTCGTAGCCACCAAAGACAAATCCTTACTTAAATCACTGTGGCAAGGAAATGGGGAAAAGGTCACTTGACAGCCATCTCGCTTAACAACACAAAACCTCAGGTGTGGTTGCAAGTCGAGGACTGCCTGTAGCGGCTTATCCATCTCTGATAGCGGATATTGAGAAATACCCGTTTTCAGAAATGTGTGAGCTGAAAACATGAGCCATTTGCAAGAGGTTGAGAAAAGCTGCGTTTGACACCAACAACCATCTCTTTCGGATGTGCACGTGACATTGTGATGCATATATCCAAATGCGAGGGTTTTGGATCACTGCAGGGAGGTCTTGTTTCCCTCCTTCAGCCTCCTGGAACAGGGGTCTCCAATCTTGGCAACTTTTAAGACTTGTGGACTTCAACTCCCAAAATTCCCCAATCAACATGGACACCCCTGCAAGTTAAACAGACTTAGCATAATGTGTGAACTAACCTTTTTTTTAAAATTACATTTATATGCCGCCCTTCTCCAAAGACTCAGGGCGGCTTACAATTTTTGGGATACAACCCAATGCGCTCAGCAGTAGCCTTCATTCCATTGTATATGCCTGCTTATTACTAAGCGGCATTTTTACAAAGTCAGCTTATTGCCCCCAACAATCTTGGGTCCTCAATTTACCTACCCCGAGAGGATGGAAGGCTGAGTCAACCTTGAGCCTGGTGGGATTCGAGCCTGCACTAATTGCAGGCAGCTGGAACTTAAGTGCTAGGCGTTTAACAGCCTGCACCACCAACCTCTATTTTCTCACTTAAAAAAAAAAACACATTCAGAATTGTCTATATCTATGTAACCAGACAATCTGGAGACAATTCTGGGAGTTGAAGTCCACAGGTCTTAAAGTTGCCAAGATTGGAGACCCCTGCCCTGAAAAGAATTGCGTTTTGTGGGCCAAGTTTGCCTTTAATGCTACGTGTAATCTCTGAAATTTCAGCCTTGAAATCTTTTAAAACTCTTGGTCCTTAAAAAATGGCCACCAAAGAGAAATTTTGCTGCAATTAGAATAGGAAAATTATTAACAGTGAGTAATTGTAGTAAATGGTTTATTGAGTCTAACTTCACTTAGATGCAAAATTATATTAAAACTAAAGCCTATCTGGTTCTGGCAGTTACATGTCGTATTTTAATTGATAAACATAGTCCATACAAGTAAAAAAACCACCTATTTATAGAGATTGACAGCATAATCTAAGCATGCAAACAGAAGTATATTTTTCCTCCTTTGGTATAGCAATTGTGTTTGAAGTCCTGCTAGGTAGACAGTGCCAACTAACTTGGTTGACAGATTTCCCCAAAAGCTGTTCATTGTGCGCAATTTGTGTTATAACCAACTGACAAGCTGTAACTTTGCAGTTTGTGTATTAAGGGCTGGGTGTGACAAAAGAAATAGTCGTACAATGCCATATGCTGTACTTGAAAGCAAAATATTGTCTCTAACAGAAACACTGTGGTGAAAACCGCCTCCCATCCACCTCCCTTTTAGGATGCTTTTTATGTATTTTTAATGTCTTGTTCTGTGTTGCTGAGGGACAAAAGAATGCATTCAACAGGTCTCGCAGCTCTTCCAAAGAGTGGAAGAAGAAGGGGGTTTTTTTTCATGTTACATTTCAAAATTATGCTATATTATTGAGCACTTTTGAGTGTTGTTTAGACTGTGAGAGAAGGGGTGGTTGACTCAAAGAGAAATAAAGATTTCCGTCAGTTAGTGTATTTCTATAAAATGCAAACAGTTGTATGGGAGAAGGCCAGGTGAGAATTTTCTTCCTCTGTCCTTCCATAATCTGTATAAGTGGGTAGTACTATCTTTTATCTCCTTCCTTCCTTCCTTCCTTCCTTCCTTCCTTCCTTCCTTCCTTCCTTCCTTCCTTTTCCTTCCTTACTCTTCCTTCCTCCCATTTCATCTTCCTTCCTTCCTTCCTTCCTTCCCCCCGTTCCCTCCCTCCCTCCCTCCCTCCCTCCCTCATAGAAATAGAAATAAATAAGCATAAGTAGGATTCCATGATTTGTCCTGCCTGTAATAAACAAGATAGTCCATGAGCTGAGCTGTAGCTACTTGCCAGAACTTTAGCTACAGGTTTTTTGTATCCTAGAATTCTCAGGTTCATCTGCTCATGTTTCAAAATGGGACAGAATGTATAAGGTGCCTTCCCTAACCCTGACAGGAATGGGAAGCCATTAGAAAGTCCAAATGTTGAGGGCTAGATTGGTAAGTTTCAAAAGAAAAAGAAAAAAAGAAATCCAAGGCCAAGACAATTGGCAACCTCCTTGTATATAATTACAAAAAAAAAAAACCTATGGAAGTTGCATGTGACCAATAGGTATTGAACTGAAAATGTGAAGAAAATTTTATTTAGAGATGACTTGATCAGGTGTTGGGTGCATCCTTCCAAGAGTCATTTGTAGAGTAATCTGGTGCACTCCTGAGCAGACTTTAAGAAGTGCTCTGAGTGAATAGTAAGACTTTTCAGAAATGGAAATGTTGATTGACAGGTTTCTCTTACACTGCCCCGGCACTTCGCCTCTCAGTCTCTTTCAAGAATGGCCATTATCAGGTAAATTGATGTAGGGTTAGTCTTGACTTGTCCTGCTTCCTTGTTATGATTCAGCCCAGCATAGACATTCAAAGCTAAAGGCAACCTTCAGCCTGGTCAGAGCTGTGTTTGCCAGCTGTACACGCTCAGCCCCTGCTGGGCCAGACTATCCTGAATGGTACCCTTGGAATAAATGATGCTCACCTTGTATCTGGAGCAGCCAGATACACACTCTGCCATCTTGTGCTGAAGAGTTGCTTGAACCTTGTTCTGTGGGTGTATCTGGCTTGGGCCTGTTCCTTGCTCACTTCCGTGGTGACGGGAACCATGCTGTGGTCTAGAAAAAGGTGTGCTGTTGAAGGTTCAAAAACAGGGAGTCTCACCAGTAGAAGATTGGTCAGTGGAAGGAAGGAAGCATCCTTCTTAGTCCTTCAGCAGGAAGGCAGGGTTGAGACACTCCTATCTTGTTGACGATTTTGTGACATTATTTGGCACTTTCCCCAATGTTGATGCCCGTCCAGTTGCATCAAGATGGCGAGTCCCAAATCTGCAGCCAGGGCACTTATTATTATTATTATTTATTTAGACTTGTATGCCACTTAACTTGTCCACCACCATGCCTTTGGGGAGGTCATTAAGTCGATCGGCTCTGCTGCGAAGGACCTACCGTGTAGAACCCATTGCTTTGGTCCCTCTGCACTCTTCAAAAACTTATAATCGTGTTTAATGCTTATATATCTCCCCCCCTGCCGTTTAACGCCTAACACTCTGCTTTTCTTCTTCTTCTTCTTCTGTATGTATTTGTCCTTTGCTTTTTTTTGTTTTTTGTTTCATTGGCTTGTCTTTCTTCTCTTTTCTTCCTCCTCGTGGTGCCTTTTTGGCTTTTTTTTTTGAACCCCCCAAGCAGAATTCATCCAGCTCGGCCTCTTCTGAAGCTTCTGAAACCTGCCAATCAGTGAGTGAGTGCAGCTCCCCGACCTCTGTCAGTTCAGGCTCCACCATGGCGGCTTGGGCCTCCACAGAAAAGGTGAAAAAGACTTAAATCTCGAAGACTCGTGATTCGGCTTTTCCAGGCTCTGAAATATTCAGGAGAAATATATATATATATATACACAACGGCAAACAATAAGAAGCTACAGAGGAGAATGGAAAACTTCCAGGTTCCCTAGAAGGGTTGAAGTGAGAGGACTCATGAATGAAGCTGTGAGGAAAGCTGACCTTGATGTCGGCTTTTAATTAAGCTTTGCCAGAGAAGTTGCCCCCAGTTCAGACGTAGTTAAGGAGCTCCGCAGATACCTCCAGTACAGGTAGTCCTTGACTTATAACAGTCCACTTAGTGACCAGAGTTACAACGGCACTGAAATAAAGTGACTGACAACCATTTTTCACACTTACGACCATTGTAGCATTCCCCAGGGTCACATGCTTGACAACTGACTCACATTCATGACGGTTGCCATGCCTCCGCGTCATGTGATGATCCCCTTTCACGACCTTCTGACAAGCCAAGATTCACTTAACAACCATGTTACTAATTTAACAGCCGCAGTGATTCCCTTTAACAAATGTGGCAAGAAAAATCGCAAAATGGGACAAAACTCACTGAACAAATTTCTGGCTTTGCAACATAAAAATTTTGGGCTCAATTGTGGTCATAAGTTGAGAACTACCGGTAGTGCCAGCCATGTCCTGAAGCAAACAGAGTTGAGGCTTGGGAGACAGAAGGGACATTTTCCAGGGCACTTGAAAAGACATCTGTTAAGGATGTTGTTATGAGCAGCTTTCTGTCCCACAAATCCACCTTTGAGAAATAAAACAGTAAGAAGAATCTACTTTTTCTAAAGAGAAAAAGACCAATAAAGAGAATAGACTTTCTCCATCTCCGAATATAAATTCCATTGTCCATTTTTCCAAATTCCCCTGGAAAAGCCAGATCCTTTTGGCAGGTGTACATATATCTGCCCAGCATCCTAGAGATCAGAGGCGGGAGGGGACTAGTGGGATCCATTCTCATGAACAATTTCCTCTTCCATTCCTCCTATCATTGTTTCTTGTTTTGTTTTGTTTGTCTGCAAACGAGTCATTTTCTGAAGCTGAGCTACTGCAAGAAATGAAATAATGTGGATATCCTGAGCTATCAGGCCCAGGAAGAATTTGACCACAGAAGTTCTTTCAACTTCTTGTGGAATGAAGCTCTTGAGAAGGTTCTCAGCCTCTTACTGCGAAGTGTCTCCTCACGACCGACCTATGAAGAAGCACTTGTGCCTCTGGGGCATAGCTTTGTCCAACAATTCAGCTCCCGAAAATGGATTTTGTTTGTTCTTGTTCTGGTTTTCTTTTCCAGAACATGGTTGCCTAGTTGAGTGTCATTAACAAAGCATGAGCAAGCATTGGGTTACGGGTGTGGACTAGCCAAAGGGGACTACAACCCATTGGGAGCATTCCCCTTCCTTTCTCCCAGCGATGCATGCCTGTTTGTACTTCCCCATATTTGGACCTATTTATATTAATTTCTCTCCTTTTTTCCCCTTTTATTTATTGTTCTTTTTGTTTGTTTCCAGTTGTCTAACGGGTATTATCACTGTAGTTTACCCAGTGGCTCATCTTTAGCCCCAGTTGGTATGGGTTCTTTCCCTCATATTCCGTCTGTCTGTCACGCATGGACCCGGGCCACCTCCTCCACCCTCCTTCCAGACTACGTTCATTATTACACCACTGGGCCAGGCATGTTACCATCACCTCAGATTCCTAGTTGGAAGGTTTGTGTTTCTTTTCGTTAGAGTCTCTCCTTGTCATCCCTCACCCCTTACAAGAAATTGCTTCTCAATTCTTAACTTAATTCTTGGGGGGGGGCCCTTTCCTCTCCCTTCAGCTCCCTTTCTGAGTTCTTGATCTGGTGGTGGCCTATCCTGCTTTACCAATAATCAATTTTTATATTATATATATATATATATATATATATATATATATATATATATACAATATTAATTGGGACTTCTCCCAGAATTTGCCAGCTGGCATGGGATTGGGGGAATTCTGGGACTTGAAGTCCATAAGTCTTAACATTATGGAATTTGGAGGCCCCTGGTTTGGATGAACATGCTCCCAGCTTTGCAATCTATGCAACTCTTTGAATTTTCAGATTGCGTATGAAGTAGCAAGTTGGTATTTGCAGATGGGATATATATATATATATATATATATATATATATATATATATATATATATATATATATATATAAAATTTAATTCCTCGTGTATTTATTTTGTATCCTACCTTTATTAATTTTACAAACAACTCAAGATTTCCCCACAACAACAATCCTGAGGTAGATTGGGCTGAGAAAGAATGATTGGCCCATGATCACCCAACTGGCTTTCCTGTCTAGAACTCTCAGTCTCCCAGTTTCTGGCCTGGTGCCTTAACTGCCTATATGGGTTACGGATAGTATAAAGCACAATCTTCAGCAGATTTTCTTTCAGCAGTGATCCCACTAGTAAAATCCTTGATAAGGCCTGCTGGAAACTTGTTCATGATTTCATTCCTGGAGACTTTTAAGTTATTACTGTGGGTGCAGAGTTTTTTATTGCCAAATCTCACTCTTCATGGGATCACATTCAGAACATCTTCTTGCTGGTATCAGATATCACGAGAAACTGGCTATTTTAATTACTTTGGCAATAGAGTTGGTATCTAGACATTCCTTTACAGCAGAGGTCCCCAAACTTGGCCACTTTAAGACTTGTGGACTTCAACTCCCAGCATTCCTCAGCCAGCATAGCTGAATTCTGGGAGTTGAAGTCCACAAGTCTTAAAGTGGCCAAGTTTGGGGACCTTTGCTTTAAAGTTTTGAGAAAGCATGGGGAAAAATAAGATGATTCTTGGGTGTAGGAAATACAGAGGGAACTGCCATGGAGACCCTGGAGCACCATTTTCTGGGAATATTGGGACTCTAACTTCCAGGTTGCTTAGGAATTCTGGGAAATGTAGTCTCCACTAAAAGACTGCAAATTGCTTTTGAGGTCCAAACCTCCTGAGCCTGGAATGGACTTGTCTGACTCCAAAATCGATTCGAGTAACTTCTTTTGAAGTCACATCACTTGATAGGGTCAAAATGAGATAATTCCAGGCTGAGACACTTTCGACCTAACATTTCACTCATCTCTAATTTGGACACGCCTGGAGAAAAACTTAAGTTTGCAAAGACAGCTGCATGAAGAACATATACTTTGGGTATAATACCCTTCTCCACCTGGCCCAGGAGTCTGGATCCGGTTGTGATCCCAAAACAGTTGCATGTTGTGATAGTTAACAATAGATGCATGCGTAGATGTTTCCCTTTCTCTTAAATGTGAAGAAACAGAGAGCTAGAAACCAATGGTTGCAGGAAATGGGTATGTTTCTAGTTTAATGAAAAAAAGGCTTATGGGTGACATGATAGCAGTGTTACAATATTTGAAGGGCTCCTGCAAAGAAGAGGCGGGAAGTGTACACTCCAGAGTAGAGGTCTCCAACCTTGGCAGCTTTAAGACTTGTGGACTTCAACTCCCAGAATTCCTCAGCCAGCTTTGCTGAGTTGAAGTTCACAAGTCTTAAAGTTGCCAAGGTTGGAGCCCCCTGCTCCAGAGCACCTGAAGGCAAGACGAGAAGCAATGGTTACAAATTAATTAAGGAGGGAAGCAACCTAGAAATAAGGAGACATTTCCTGAGAGTTAGAACAATTAACTAGTGGAACAACTTGCCTCCAGAAGTTGTGAGTGCTCCAACATTGGAGGTGTTTAAGAAGAGATTGGACAACCATTTGCCTGAAATGGTATTTCAGCAGAGGGTTGGATTAGAATTCCTCCATGATCCTGTCCGACTCTTCTATTATTCTATTTATTTTAAAGGGGAAAGCAGTTTTTACATCAAGGCACTCCTCTCAAAAAAGGCAAAGTTTTAAATGTGGACATTTGCCTCCAGGTTTAAACCTGCCCTGGAAGTGGCCGTCAGATATGCACAACGTGAAACTCGTCGCACTTTTGAATTTTAAAATCCTTCCACTGTCCTATAGTCTAAATATTCACTGACAAAAAGCTTTTAAAAAGCTTCCTACACCCCAGGGGTGTCAAACCCGCACCGTCACATTGTTGTCACGTGATTTATAGCGACTTTTCCCCCCTTTGCTAAAACAAGGGTGGGCGGGGCCAGTGCGTGATGCATCTGGCCCGCGGGCCACAAGTTTGACACCCCTTCTATACACCAGTTATTTATACACAGTTTGATATCTGTAGGTTTGATTCAGGGACTCTGATTTTTGCTAATTGATGGCCAGGCCAAAGGAGACATTTGCCCTAGGAATGAGTAATTGCTTGTCAGCATTTTCTTCCCTTGCTTTCCCCTTAGCATATTAAGCAGATACTTGTCAATGGCAAACTTGTATTAATAGATCAGAGATAGCTATTTAGCAGAGATCCCCCAACACATTCCATGTTTTAGTGGTCCAAAATATTTTACTCGTAACACTGCCCAATAAAGACAGTATTCTAATAGAAGAGAATATTTATAGCTCAGGGTTGAAATGAGGGGTCCTTGGTGCTCTCTGAGCTTGGTTGTTTTCTTGCAGACATTTCATTACCCAACTAGGTAACATCATCAGTGCTAGAAGGGGAGTGGGATTAGAGTAAATTCTCTGTTATATTACATAGCACAGTGGTGGCTACCTTTTTTGGGCTCCTATGCCAAAACTTGTGCGCATGCTCGCGCTCATGTGCCAGCACCCAGAAGGCAATGCGCGTCCCCCCCACGCCTCTTGCACATGCACGCGCAATCCCCCATGGCCTCCACACTGCCCCCCCCTTACCTACACTGCGCCTCACAGCTGATTTTCAGCTGGTTTGAGGCCTTTTTCGACCTCCCAGAGGATTGAAAAAAGCCTCTGCAGGCCAAATAGGCCTATTTCTTCACTTCCAGTGTTACAGGAAGTGAGCAGAACTATTCAGCCTGCAGAGGCTTTCAAGCCTCTGGGAGGCTGGAACCAAACCATCAGCTGTGCCCCTAGGCACAGTGAGAATGCACGCGCCTGCTTTCGTGCGGCACAAATGGCTCTGCGTGCCACTTGTGACACGCGTGCCATAGGTTCACCATCACAGACATAGCAGTTCCTATTTGAAACACCTGGGAAACCAGACCTGAAGAAGAAGGGAATAGAGCAAACTAAGAGGTCTACTGGTCTTGAGACTAGTTTTTAGTCTCCTAAACGTATTTCAGGCGACACGTTATGGAAGATCATCGCACATTCACCCAATCTTGCATGGCCAGTGGTGATGGAGGGTGATGTTGTTGGGATCATCGTAACAGGCCCATTTCCCTTCCACTGCTGTTTCTATAGTATGGATAGTCTTCGACTTACAACAGTTCATTTAGTGACCGTTCAGTTACAAGGGCATTGGGAAAAAAAAGGGGGGGGACTTATGACCATTTTTCACACGTATGACTTGCAGTGTCCCTGTAACCACGGGGTTAAAATTCAGGTGCTTGGCAAACGGTTCATATTAATGACAGTTGCAGTGTCCCGGGGGAGTCACACATGATCACCTTTTTGTGGACTTCCTGACAAGCAAAAGTCAGTGGGGAAGCCAGATTCCTTTTGACTGCTACTAACTAAAAATAAATAAATATCTGCAGTGATTCGCTTAAGAACCGTGGCAAGAAAAGCCGTGAAAATGGGGCAAAACAACGATCTCGCTTAGCAACAGAAATGCTGAGCTGAACTGTGGTCGTAAGTCAAGGACTACCTGTACAGGTGAAATACTAAGCCTAACCCTTGAGAGTTTTGCAAATGTAATTCTATCTTGCCTGTGTTTAAACTGGCCACTAGGTCTCGGGAAAGGGGCTCCCTTCCCTGAATTGTATCGGGTGTTTTTTTTGTAAGAGGGTCGTTGTGGGGTCTGCAGCTTGCATCTTACGCAGGGGGAAGAGACAGAAGCCTGTATAAGCTTTGACTAATAAGAGTTTTTTTTCCCTAGGATTGGGCTAAGCCTGGTCCTTATGACCAGCCCATGGTAAACACTTTGCAACGTCGCAAGGAAAAACGAGAAGCAGACTCTCCCGGTGGGGCTCAGAGTGGTCCGTCTCTGCCCACAGAAGACCCCCAGAGGGCCCGGAACATGACTGTATCAGCTGCCCCAAAGGTGTGAAACTCTGCTTAACTCATATGAGTTGATGTGTTCTTATTAAAAAGGTTCAAGGCACACCCCTTGCTACTAAAACCTCCCCTGGCCTTGGCTTTTAGCTTGATGGGATCTACCAGCCAGGGCAAGCAAACCGTGGTTAAAATTGTCACAGCTCAGCACAGCGTGTGGGGCCATCTAGGCTCACCTCCCCGCTACTGCGTGATGTGGCTTGTTTGGGTTTTGGCCTGCAATCTTTCAAAATCCAATAGTTTGAGAGGCCAAGAGTTGGTTGATTGTCTGGTTACATAGATACAGACAAATTCTGGATGTGTTTTTTTTTAAAGTGAGAAAATAGAAGTTTAGTTCACACATTATGCTAAGTCTGTTTAACTTGCAGGGGTGTCCATATTGATTGGGGATTACTGGAAGTTAAAGTCCACAAGTCTTAAAAGTTGCCAAGGTTGGACATCCCTGCTTTAGGGAATAAGCAATAAGCACTTAGACTTCTATACCGCTTTATAGTGTTTTACAGCCCACTCTAAGCAGTTTTACTGAGTCAGCATATTGCCCCCAACTATCTGGGTCCTGATTTTACCCATCTCAGAAGGATGGAAGGCTGAGTCAACCCTGAGCCTGGTGGGATTTGAAGTGCCAAATTGCAGGCAGCTGGGAGTCAGCAGAAGTGGCCTGCAGTACAGCACTCTAACCACTGTGCCACCGAACAAATACAATTGTTCAGATTGTATGGTGTGCTAGTCTGAATCCCACTAATCCATTCATGGAAGATTTTTATGCAACTTACAGGCTTTGTCACATACCAATTCTGTTGATAAGCAAAACAAATCATTTGAAAAGCAGATCAAGTTATATGGAAACAACATGTAGTACTTGGGACCATAATAGAAGAATGGCAATCAAAAGGACTTATTTGGATTGTAAAAATCTGAGTAAACTTTTAAGTGGCAGCAAAACTCTTTGCGGCCCTCTAGCTCAGTGATTCTCAACATTGCAACTTGAAAATGTGTGGACTTCAACTCCCAGAATTCCTGAGCTAGCCGGAGAATTCTGGGAGTTAAACACACATCTTTAAATTGCCAATTGAGAAGTTCTTGCAGGGGCCCTGATTTTTTTGCTACCTAGATATGGTAGTTTTATGCTTATTGATCTCTTGCTTCTATATTCATTTGTTAAGATCATCCTGTGCCGTATTGGATTTTATGTAAAATTGGATGACCCAATCTGCAAAAGATACCAATGCGTAATTTATCAAATTACAATCGAATCATTAATAGTTAGTATAGACGTACTGAATTGATAGGTCTTCAGTTATTCACATCTTTCCCCACTGAGCTCAATCCATATATCCTTTTAAACAGTAGTGTGGATTGTTGTGATTTTTTGACTCCATGGAAGATGTGGACTTGGCCACTACAAATTTTATACTTGTGTTCTGGCTTGTTGTTTTCGGTTATAGAGCAAACCAGTGTCCCGATTTGCTCTACAACCGAAGTTAAAACAAACCATGGCTTAGCCCATTATATTAACCCAATTATGGGGCCTTCCTTAACCAGGTATCTTTCAAGCATAGTGACAGGATGCTTTTGCAACAAGCCAGATTATCTGAAATAGCTTGGGATGACAGAAAATGTATTCCCAACACAGATGGAGGGGGCCGGTGTAGAGTTACGGGGTGTGCTTAAATCCAACCTGTCTGTGTTGTGAATGAAGTCCAACTGAAAAGAGACAACCAGACTTTGCAAGACTAGGTGGGTGTGCCTTCTTCTCTCTTTTTTTGTGCAGCACACACACACATACACACACACCCGCGCTCCAGGTTTTTTTTTGCCTGGGCCTCAGCGGAACCGGTGTTTTGGGGTTTTTTTGTCCTCCTGACGATCAGCTGTTCCAACAATCAGCTGTTCCAACAATCAGCTGTTCTGGGATCCCCCCCTCACTGTCTTACTGCTTCACCCAGGAGGCTTCCCTGTGGCCCAGGAGGCAAAAAGGGGTGCAGGTTGGTGGTGCTGCACACCCCATCCCCCATGCTCCGTTTTTTGCCTTCCTAGGCCTCAGGGAAGCCTTCTGGGAGCAAAAACACTCCCTCCCCCAGAGGCTTCCCTGAGGCCCAGGAGGCAAAAAACCTGGAGCGGGCGGTGTGTGTGTGTGTGTGTGTGTGTGTGTGTGTGTGCTGCACAAAAAGAGAGAGAAGCCACTCCCACCTACCCACGCCCTGGTAGTAAAAATATTTGCATCCCATCCCTGGTGCTGAAGCTTCCATGGCTGGCTGGGGAATTCTGGGAGTTGAAGTCCACAAGCCTTAAAGTTGCCAAGTTTGGAGACCTCTGGCCTAATCTAACGAGGGACCTTCATTGTGTTGCTAGCAAGGAGAGGAGATGGAAGCATGTGAAGAGTTGGCTCTCGCTCTTACCCGAGGGCTGCAGCTGGATATTCAGAGGAGCAGCAGGGATTCCTTGCAGTGTTCCAGCGGCTACAGCACTCAGACAACCACACCTTGCTGTTCTGAAGACACAATTCCCTCACAAGGTAAGGAACCAGGAGCCTTCCCAGTGCTGCTTGGTTTTCCCTAAACCCAGGTCCCTCACCTTTCAAGATGCCTACACCCTTCCTCAATTATGTAAAGTGGCTCCTGGAAAGGTTACAGAAAGGGGGAAACTGAAGTGTTGGCTATCCACAAAAATACCTAAGTCAAGAACCACTTGTGTCAGCCCTTTGAGGGTGGATTACAAGAAGAGCAGAACTATAGGTAGCCTTCAACTTAGAGCAAGGTTACAATGGCACTGAAACAAGTGACATATGACCGTTTTTCACACTTACAACCATAGCAGTATCCCCACAGTCACGTGATTCACATTCGGATGCTTGACAACTGACTCACAATGTATGATGGCTGCAGTGTCCCTGGGTCATGTGATCGCCTCTTGCGACCTTCTGACAGGCGAAGTCAATGGGGAAAACCAGATTCCCTAAACAAACCGTGTTACTAATTTGACTACTACAGTGATTCACTTAACAAATGTGGCAAGAACCATCATAAAATGGGGCAAAACTCACTTAACAAATTTATCACTTAGCAAACATAAATTTTGGGCTCAATTCCGGTGGCGGATTGAGGGCTTCCTGTATACAGGTAATCCTCAAAAATTGAGCCCAAAATTTCTGTTGCTAAGTGAAATATTTCTTTAAATGAGTTTTGCCCCATTTTATGATCTTCCTTGTCACAATTGTTAAGTGAGTCACTTGGTTGTTAAGTGAATCCTGCTTCCCCATTGACTTTTGCCTGTAAGAAAATCTTAAAGGGGAATCACATCACCGTGACAGTGATGGCTCACCTTTTTGTCATCGCATGCCAGAAGTACACGTGTGCGTGTGCCTGCACCCATAATGCAATGTGCACATGATCCTCCCCCCGCCCCCTGTGCATGCATGACCTCCCCGTGCTCTGCGTATGTGCATGCAACCCTCCACCTCTGCATGTGCGCATGAGTCCCCACTCCCCTGCATATGTGTGCACGACCCTCATCGCACGCCTCTGCCCATGCACGCATGACCTCCCCATGTCCCGCCACATGCACGCGCATCTCCCGCGAGCGCATCTCCCCCCACAAATGCATGGCAGATACCTGTCAATCAGCTGGCTGGCGGGGGTGTGCGTGCACATGCGCAGTGGATCTGTTCGGGCAACAGCTCGCGTGCCAGCAGAAATGGCTCTGCATGCCACTTCCAGCACGCGTGCCATAGGTTCGCCATCATGGCCCTAGGACACTGTGATTGTCATAAATATGAACCAGTTGCCAAGCATCTGAATTTTGTTCAGTGGCCATGGAGATGCTGCAAAGTTTGTAACTGAAAAATGGTCGTATGTCCCTCTTTTCAGGCCTCTTGTAACTTTGAATGGTCGTTAAGTGAACTGTTGTAAGTCAAGGACTGCCTGTGTTTAGTGGAGATAGATTATCTTGCTGGTTTGTATTTGAGCAAAAACAGTTGTTCAGCAAAGCATGCACATGACTGCTTTTGTCAATGACTGCAATCCCGGTTGGGGTCGTTCAGCAGTCTCACGGATGGTTAGGCAAACAGAGTGCCAGGTAAAGAATGCAGGGAGCCTCAGGGACGGGAGAGGCAACCACTTAAGAGCTGAAAATTCTCCCTGCTGGGATTCCCGGCAGGATTTTTAGCCTGAGCAGAGAGACAGTCCAGGCTGCCTCTTCCCCGCCCATTCGAGGCAGCCCACATTCCCTATTATGCTGCCTCTCTGCTTGGATTTTGCCTCCTTCTCGTCTTTCAGGACTGAGTGAAAATGCTGACTGCTGAAGGAAAGGTCATAAATTGAGGACTATCTGCAGATTGAAGGAACGTTTCATTTTAGTTGGTGGATATGTACAAGCTAGAAAATTTTGCATTCAAATGCACACAGGATTCAGAGGCCTTTAAAGATTAATATATAATTGAGATTAGAGTGGTTTTTTTTCTTTTGGGTTTGATAGACAAAACAGTTGGGGGGGGAAAGGTCATGGAACTTTGTTTTTATAAATAATCACTGTAGTGAGGTTATTATATACACAAAGATGAAAAGATTCAGCATTATCCACAATGGAAGAATGGTTGATGATGATGGAACTTGTTGAGATAGCCAAATTGACCTCTTTGATTAGAGAAAAGATAATATCTACATTTATTGCAGACTAGAAACCCATAAGATCCCTATATGGATTTTTTGTGTGTGTAAAACAGGAAAAAATAAATTTAGGGTTTTGTGGATTGGACAGAATAGATTATAGAAAGAAGAAGAACCCCCTTGTAACTTTTAAGAGGTAAATGTATAATTCCAACTATTGTAAAGAAAATCAGAAGTTCTTATCTACTTTATTATGTTTTCCTTTATTCCTTTCTTGCACTTTTAATCTTTCTCTTTGATTTCTTTTCCTTTGATCCTTCTTACTGCATATCAGTTTTTCATCTTCCTTTTAAAAAGTTTTAGTAAACATTGTATCCAAGAAAAAAAGGGAAGCGTAGATTTAAAAAATGCACTGGAGAGTGCCAAGTTACTCCTGAAGATTTGTTGTTCTCACTCCCCCTTTTTTGCCTTCCTAGTTTCAGATTACGACTACTTTTCTGTGAGTGGCGATCAGGACACCGAGCAGCAAGAATTCGACAAGTCTTCAACTATTCCGAGGAACAGCGACATCAGCCAGTCCTACCGTCGCATGTTCCATGCCAAGCGTCCGGCTTCCACTGCGGGCCTCCCAACCACCCTTGGCCCTGTGATCGTCACACCGGGTGTGGCCACCATCCGACGGACGCCTTCCACCAAACCAGTGGTAAGGCGCGGGACCATTGGCGCGGGACCGATTCCTATCAAGACCCCCGTGATTCCCGTTAAGACTCCGTCTGTGCCAGACGTGCCGGTGGGGCTTCCTGGTTTCCCAAGCGGGGCAGAAGAACACTCTGAGCAAAGTCCCGAGGCTGGAGGGGGCAGCACCCCCACCGTGTGTACCTCCTCGTGGAGTGGGCAAGCACCCACCAGCCTTCCCCCCGTCGGTCAGAAGCCGAGCAGCACAGAGGATCAGAGACCAGCGGCAGCTGAAATCGAGAGAGAGGAGAATGAAAGAGAAGACGTCAGCATCACTGCTCCCCCATGCCAGCCCACTGTGCCCCATACAGGTGGGCAGAACCCAGCGGAGGCCCCGCAGGGTGAAGACATGCTGAATGCTATCCGCAGGGGAGTTAAGCTGAGGAAGACCACCACGAACGATCGCTCGGCACCCCGTATTTCCTAGATGCTGAATCACTGCCCAAGTTGAGTTGAAAAAGAGATGGACCTACCTGATGATATCATCTTTAGTGTCTTGGTCCGTTATTGTACAATCAAGATTTTATTCTAGGAGAGACAGCTGGCAGCGGTCTCTAAAACGGGGAGGGGAGGTTAGAATTGGCCAGGTGAAATGCTTAAAAGGAACATCTTCCTTGACTATTGATGATGATGATGATGATTTTCTTCGTAAAGCTGGCTGATTATATTTTCCCCTGCACATTTTCAAATTCTCAGTTCCTCCTTTTTTTCCCCTCCCCCCTCAAAAGGTGCCAAAATCCCATTTAACCTTTTAATAACTCTTCGTAAAAGTGTATTCATTCACAAAAAGGATGGTTGTAAGAAATGTTTAAGTAGTTAAATTTTAGCAAGGGCAGGGAGGAGGAGTCCCGGTGATAACGCAGTTCTCCTTCTTGGATGGTTTTGTTGAGCACCTTGTCTGTCATAGTGGGAGTCTCAGATCGGCGTTCGTTTTCTTGTACAGAGTTCCTAGCAAGAACACAACTCCTTCACGGAAATACAGCTGAGCCGTTCTCCTGCCCCCAAAGCAGGAAACGGAAGCTGATTAAAGCAATATATAATGGGAAGAGAGAAAAGAGAGAGAGCGGCTGTATTTGGTTAATTTTTAGGGATTAGGAAGGGAGGGGCTTAATTTCTTGCACAAAAATGTAGCCTAGGGAGGTAGTTTCATTGTAAATGCGTCCAAATAAGCCATAATGAATCACAGTGTTCATTTTAAGTAAGGTGTTTCAAAGACTTTTGGGTACGGCCTGCTAGGTATTTTTTTCCTATGTTGGCCCTGTGAAAAGGACCACGTTAAAAGATTTCTTGCCTCTGTATGCTTTCATTTCCAGTCGTCGTAAAACCCTCGTTATCAGTTTTGTCCCATCTTGGCAACAGGCTTAAACTTTGCATTCCTCTCTTTACCTTGTTCCTTGAAAGAAGTAAACAGAACATAACATAAAGCAAGACACTGTGAAGGCAGAAGGGTGTGTCTACGTTGTTAAAATAATAATAATAATAATAATTAATAATAATAAAGAGCAAAAAATTTAAAAGAAAACCAGGGAGCTCTTAATTATAACTTTATACCTTTTAGTGGCTGTGCCCAGCAGGCTGGGTAGCCAAATAAATGGAAAAACCTTCCCCAGGACCTTTTTGACAAAACAACTCATAGACGGATGGGCAACTAACTGGGAACTCCAGTAAAACTGCAAATGTTTCTTTTAGGGGGGGGGATTGTTTATCCAAAAGGGCAGTTTGGGTACAAAATTTGGGGACTGGGAAGGGACGGGAACACTCTTAGGTTTTATTTATTATAGCGGGAGGGATATTCACAACTAGTTTCCTTTTTATTCTCCCCCTCCTCACAATTATTGGGGAAGGGGGAGCATTGTTGATACATTTATAAATAAGGTTTTCTTTTCTTAACATGAGCATTGCCGTGGTATTTTCTGTTTCATGGGGTCAGTAGAAATGTGCATAACTCAGGCACCACTCCTCCCTCCTGGTGTTTTTCAGTTTCGTGGTTTTCTGTTTTGTTTTTTAAAGCATTCTGCAGTCTAACTGGATACCGTCTGCCTTATTTCTACATGGGCGATGCTAGCAGAATTCTTGACTTCAGAGGGGTGTGTTTGCAGTCGCAGCGATGCGCCCCACTCATCGTGGAAGGAGCTGGGTTGTGGGTGCGCACACACACACACACAGCCTCCTCCACCATGGACACTCGGGAGAGTCGTATTGGCTGCCATCTTGCCTACGTAAACTACTACTTCTTATGCTTTAATTACATAACTGCATTGGATGTGAGATGTATCGTAAACCTGTTTATAGTCACTGTGTTCTATATACATTTACACAGCTGTGGTTGCTTAACACTTTTTCATTATGGCGTCTCGGAAGCAAAAAGTTCAAAAAAAAAAAGGCATGATCCAAAAAAATAATCAGCTTTTTCTTCCTTTCGGGGGAATAAAAATAAAAGCAGTGCTGTCAAACTAGCCCACTTGTCCTGAAAAGGGGCAGATGCTCTCTGCAAATGATGCTCCAAGATTTCGTTTTTCTTACCCACTTGAAAGAGAAGAAAAATGGACAAACAAACAAAAAGGGTGCAGGCTGACAAGCTGATTTTTCTAAGCTTTTTTCCCTCTTTTTATTTTTTTAAAGCTGTTTCTGTTAAGGGCTCAGCCATGCCCAGCCCCGTTGCTTTTAGTGAAGCTCACGCGGGATATTTTTCAAAGAAGCACGTTTTAAGAAAACATTTTGGGTGAAGCTGTATTTGAGAGTGCAGCCTCCTCCTGCTTTTCAACACCAGAATTAAATCTCAGTTTAAAAATAATAATGATATTGCCAAAATTCGATGTTAACATGTGGCAAAAACCACTTTGGATAGTTCTGTTGGTTTGTTTTTTGAGATTTCCTTTTTATCTTTCTTTTTTTTTGTGTTCTTTGCCTATTGTAACAGCAGCGTCACAATGTAAAATGTTTCTAATGGTAAGTTCTTGTGGTTTAGTTTGCTAGTTTGTACCGAGAGTTGAGCTCTCTTTTCCCCATGAAGTGTTTTCCTTCCGAACTGCTAAAAATAAAAAAAATAGCTGTTAACTGTGCTTCCCTTCTACCTTGTAATGAATGCTTCAAGCCTATATTACAAATAAAAGACCTGCTGATAAAACCTGCTTTGGGTTAAGCCAAGAAAGGATTTGTGTGGCATCTGGTTGGTGCCCCTTTTTAAGTATCAACGTGCCCAGTAATCATCTCCAGTGTTGTGGCTTCAAAATGGTCTGCAGATTCGGGAAGTTGTCACCCTATAAATTTAGGGGGATGGGCTGGAATGGATAGAAGTTAAATTTGTAACCCAGACTTACCAAGCCAACCTTGCTCCTTCCGCGACATTTTAAGTAGCAAAGGGCGTCTTTCTGAATCTCATTTCCTATCCCTCAGCTTGCTAGTTTTCCTGATTAAAGTGACTGAGGAAGCAAATGGCTGTTAAATGCCTAGCACATAAGTTCCAGCTGCCTGCAATTACTGCAGGCTCGAATCCCACCAGCCTCAAGGTTGACTCAGCCTTCCATCCTCTCGGGGTAGGTAAATTGAGGACCCAAGATTGTTGGGAGCAATAAGCTGACTTTGTAAAAATGCCGCTTAGTAATAAGCAGGCATATACAATGGAATGAAGGCTATTGCTGAGCGCATTGGGTTGTATCCCAAAATTGGAAGTCCCTGAGTCTTCGGAGAAGGGCGGCATATAAATATAATTTTTTAAAAAATGAAACTTGCCTCAGTTCCCCCCCTTTTTAAATTTATTACTATCTCAAGTGGTTTTAGTGCAGAGGTGTTAAACTTGATTTCATTGAGGGCCGCATCAGAGTTGTGTTTGACCTTGCGGGGGGGAAGGGTGGCGGCGTGATTGAAGTCACTCATTTTGGGGGCACCTGTTGTGGCCAGAGTGCTGTGCCAGCAAAAATGGGCTCATGAGCTCCGTTTTCGGCCAGGATAGATGGCCTCCTGAAACCTTCTGCCAGCACCACAGGCCAGTCCTTCGCTGTTTCCAGGGTGGTCCTGCGGGCCAGATCTAAGCACCCCATGGGCCTTGAGTTTGACACCCTTGTTTTAGTGGCTCTTGCAGTTTTGAGCTCACAATACCAACTACGAGTGGCTTTGCTTTCATAGCCAGATCACAGGTACTCCTCAACTTACAACACTTCGTATAGTGACCATTGAACATTGTAACAGCACTGAAAAAAAAAGTGACTTGCGGCCATTTTTCACGCTTGACAAACCGCTGCAGCATCCCCGTGGTCACGTGATCGAAATTCAAGACGCTTGGCAAGTGGCTCATATTTACGATGGGGTTGCAGTTTTCCCCGGGATCATGCGATCCACCTTTTGCGACCTTCTGACAAGCCAAGTCAACGGGGAAACCAGAGTTGCTTAACAGCCGCGCGACTCACTTTAACAACTGCAGTGTTTCACTTAACGACTCTGGTAAGATAGGTCATAAAATGAGGGGAAAACTTCGCTTAAACATTTCACTTTGCAACAGAAACTGTATTGAAGGAAACTATTTTGCAACGAAATGGTCATTCAGAAAGGTTCAGAGGCCTGAGCTTATATATCTGCTTCCTTTCCAGTGAGGCTCCTGGACTAATTTAATAGATAAGGTGGAAGCCACTAAGGACGACTTCTGGCAAGAAAGGCACACCATTTGTTCATCCTTAATCAAAGCAACATCCCTAAAGCTCATTGTTGCTAATTGAGAAGGCTTAACCTCCTGTGACATCCTGCTGCCCTGAGTTCTCAGTTAATGATCAGCTACTCAAGGGCCCATCTAGCCTCTCAAAAAAGCCTAGCAGCCTTTTAATCTGGATGATCCATTGCCTTATGCCACAGAAAGTATGGTTTTTCAACAGGTTAATCCTTATTAATTCATTTAGTGCATAAACCATCTCTTACAAGCATCTTTTAACCATTATCCTCAAAGCTCCTTGACCAACTCATTAGTATTAGATTACATTAGAAGGCTGTAGTTTCACGTTCTTGCTATTGTAAGACAGGTGCAGACAGAATCTGGCCAGACTCTTTGAGAGTATAACGTGCTTCCGCTTGGAAAAGAACTGCAAAATTAGCAGTTGGGATCAGTGGTCCAAGGGGATTCCAGCTTTTTCCAAGCTCTATGTACCCATGACTTCAATGGGAAAAGGGGAAGAGAAGAGCCCTATCATGCGCACACACACACAGGCAAGATAACATAATTGATTCCTTTTGTTAACTACATCCTTTATGCCAGGTGTCCCCAGCCACCAATAGGGACACCCAGGTCCACGGACCGGCAGAAACTGCCAGAAAGTAGGCTGCTCAAACAAGAGAAGCCCCGTCCCGTGGGATGCAGGCAGCACACAAAACCACGTCGCCTCTGGCCCTTGGAAAAACCTCCACGGAACCTGTCCCAGGTGCCCAAATGGTTGGGGTGGGGGCACTGCTCTATACCAGAGAATGGCAACCTTGAACACTCAAAAGAGCCATTTGAACCTGTTTCCCACAGAAAAGACCAGGAGCCACAAAACCCTTCCTGTGCCTGACTTATTTCCTGAGCGGCCACAAAACTAGCATAATGTAGTTGAATTAAACGTTTTCTTCTGAAACTTAAATTTTCTTGGATTTACCCATGGTTGGCCTATTGGGGGGTCGAAAAGCTCAATGAATCATGTGCCGGTGGATGTCACCCATTGGCGGTTGTGACATACATTTTGAGTGACGGAGCCACAGCAGAGGGATGAAAGAGCCACATGTGGCTCCAGAGCTGGAGGTTGCCGACCCCTGCTCTATACCAACATTGTGGGAGTATCCTTTGACTTCTTTAAGAGGCGCCGCACGTCTTGCTGGTCCGAGTGAGATTGCTATATAGTAATGACCAGGCAGGTAGGTTCATGGTTCGGTTTGTATCAGGCTTTTATTAGGTTTGCTAGTATAGTAGTGCAAAGAGACCAGCTGCAGGAAGCTCACAGACCATTTCGTGGGGTTAGATCAGGGGTCCCCAAACTTGATAACTTTTAAGACTTGTGGACTTCAACTCCCAGAATTCCTCAGCCACCATAGCTCCACAAGTCTTAAAAGTTGCCAAGTTTGGAGACCTCTGGGTTAGATAGACCTTTCAGAGTGGAGCTTCTTACAACGGGTATCTGCGAGGCCTAGTTACGTACTGCCACCAGAGCGGAGGCAGGTGTCCCTCTTTACGAGCTGGAGGTAAGTCTTCTGTAGTGGGACCTCCGGGTGGGGTTTCTTCCTGAAGCTGCTGGACCTGTCAATGAGAAACAGGGTTAACCCACTACCCACAACCTGAAGCATTTCACACGCTCGAGGGGGAAATGCTTAATTTAGGACACACCTTAAGCAGTGTTTCCACATTACAGGTAGTCCTCAACTTACGACCACAGTTCATCTAGTGACCGTCCAGTTATGACATCATGTAAAAAAAGTGACACAACCATTTTTCACACCTACGACCAATGCAGCATCTCCATGGTCACGTGATCAAAATTCAGACAGTTGGCAACTGCCTTATGCTTTGATGGTTGCAGTGTCCCAAGATCACATGATTCCCTTTTTGCAACCTTCTGACCAGCAAAAAATCAACCAGATTCACTGAACAACCAGTGTTGCTAACTACGCCCAGTGTTACTAACATAACTGCAGTGAGGGATTCACTTAACAACAATGACAAGAAAGGTCACAAAATGGGGCAAAACTCATTTGACAATTGTCTTGCTTAGCAGCAGAAAATTTGGGGCTCAACTGTGATTGTAAATTGAGGACCACCTGTAATAAAAAGAAGCTTCCAGCAGCACATCTACAGGATTTTCTCATTTTTTTGAAGTGTGTGTGTGTGTGTGTGTGTGTGTGTGTGTGGTTTTGTAAGGCAGTTGTGAGAGGGGAGGGGAGAAGAGACTTCAATGGAAGCATTTTTAACATCAACCATCCCTTTCAAACATGAAAAGCCTTAATACTGCACTTTATGGCAATTCATAAACTTAATGCACCCTGAATCCAGTTTTTAAAAACCATCAACAATAACAGTGTCCCTATAATCTGGAAATGGGCTGTTTTAAGACATTTTGAGTGTTCTGATTAAAAGTTCATTTCCAATTCCAGCCAGCAACAGATCTAGAAAAAAAATTTACAGTCATATTGCTACAGAAAGTGTGCCCCAACACTCCATCCATATAAAAGCCTCTTTGGAGATTCAGGGATGAATAGAAAAGAATAAGAGCTGTTCTAAGTTGGGAGAAATGGCTCCAAGTGGACAGAAGCGGAATGAATGCATCTAATGCTAAACCAGCTCAACTGATCAAGTTCACTTTGATGTATCTTTAGGATTTTAGGGATCTTGTGTGCTTCAGTGCTATGGGCAAAAACTTGCCTCAGAATAGCTAATGAGCATTAAAACATGTTGGCACTTTCTCAAAAGGCCACATCGTGTTCTAAACTTCCAAAGCAGCCATGTGATCCCAGCAAAAAATTGTGCTTCAATTAAGAAACCAAGTGTATGGTATGTCGTTGTATGATTATCATCATACGAGCACATTATTTTCCTGAGCCTGTGTGGCTATGAGCCCCAGAAGAGCCTGGATCTCTTGAGGAGAAAGAGACAGACAGACAGGAGGGAGGGAGGGAGGGAGGGAGGAAGGAAGGAAGGAAGGGAAGGAAGGAAGGGAAGGGAAGGGAAGGGAAGGAAGGGGAAGGAAGGAAGGAAGGAAGGAAGGAAGGAAGGAAGGAAGGAAGGAAGGAAGGAAGGAAGGAAGGAAGGAAGAGAAGAAGAGAAAGAGAAGAAAAGGAAGGAAGGAAGGAAGGAAGGAAGGAAGGAAGGAAGGAAGGAAGGAAGGAAGAAAAAAAGAATTGATAGCATGCCAAATATTAAGCTCCTTTGGGAAACAACCATTTTGGTGAGGCTTTTAAGAGGCAAAAAGTGCTTTTTTTTCTCCTCTCAGGGACCCATTTTACTCCTTAGCTGTCCACTCTGAAAAAGAGTCAAGACTTCTGGCTCCCTCACAAGCTCAAGGAGGGAGACTAAACAGTACGTGATAAGCCATGGGGCCACATGTTAAGACCCATATGCCAAAGTATCACCCCACAAATTTGTGACTTGCTTCAAAATTATTTCATGGAAAAGCAATTGTAAAATATAGTCTGTCTGATAACGAACCTCCTTGTCCCAACTTTCCAGGCGCAGCTTCTTCCACTGTTCTCTCTTAGCAAAGTAATCTGGGTACATTGCTTTCTCTGATGGGTGCCACATTTCTAGGATCCATTCAGGTGACTACAGGGCAGAAGCATAAACAAAAGGTTATTCACCGCATCTTCAAAGGAATAACAGTCTTCTTCTTGCTCTTTCATGTAATTTATTTTGTATATTCTCCATCTAATATTAGTTAATATTGTGGCTGTTGATCTGTTTCAACCAATGTTTCTCAACCTCAGCAACTTTTAAAATGTATGGACTTCAATGCCCAGAACTTTTCGGCCAATATGCTGGCTGAAGAATTCTGGCAGTTGAAGTCTATACATCTTAAAGTTACTGAAATTGAGAAACACTGTTTAAAATCAAAATGATGAGATTCCAAAGATACTATTTCCTGCATTAGAAGATTTAATTCTGGAAAATTACTGGATTATCTTGGTGAGGCAGAATCAGGGCATTTGATATATATAAAGAGTGATGTGTGTGTCAAACAAAAAATTGGAGGCTTACACAGGGATAAGAAATACATATCTATGGTTTGGAAAAAAAACCACAATGGCAATATAATAATGCAATAGTAAAATCACCAAAAATAAAGATAAGGTAGAAACAACCAACGAGGAGTCTTGGAACAACTTTACCTTCAAAAGTTCCTGATAAACCAACCATGGGGGTTGATCCAGCCTGATCTCACAGGAAGCCTGTTTCAAAAGCTGAGCACACTGGGTTGTATCCCAAAAATTGTAAGCTGCCCTGAGTCTTCGGAGAAGGGCGGCATATAAATGTAATTAAAAAAAAAAAGTTGGGGGCTGCTACAGAAATGTAGTGGCTCTTTTAGCCTCCTAAAAAGCGTGGGTGTGATAAAGGAGTGGTAGAAGGCACATTTTAATGGAGGGATGATTGGCAAGCCTCAGAAACCGAATGCCTCAAATAATTAGATCCTTCCCTAGCAACCATTCAGTGCATAAAACACTGTCCAGCAATGTGGAGAGTGTGCTATCTTCAGATCACTTTGTGTGGCTCAAACTGCTGCCTCTGGATGTCTAAAGCATTAGTTACAAACATGAGAGACATTGCTGAATACAAAACTGTCCTGTGAACTTTTCCAGGACTGTAGTTTGGCAACAACTTTCCAGAGCAGTGGTGTCGAACTCAAGGCCTGCGGACCGGTTCAGGCCTGCAGGGTGCTTAGATCTGGTCCGGGGCTGCCCTGGAAACAGCAAAGGACTGGCCCACGGAGCTGTTTTCGCTGGTAGAGGGTTACAGGAGGCTGTTGCAGCCAAAAACGGAACTCAGGAGCCCGTTTTAGCTGGCAGAGCGCTTGGGCCACCACAGGCACCCCAACACAAGAGACGTTGAGCTAGCCACGTCCACCTTGGCCATGTCCCCCTGCCCGCCCCCCATGGCCAAACACAACCCTGATGCAGCCCTCAATGAAATTGAGTTTGACACCCCTGTTCTAGAACCTTCTGTTCCCTCACATCCCCTGCTATTAGGTCTCTCTTCAAACTGGAGGTCAAGCAGAACTGCTCCCCCAAGCAAAGCATGCCCTGCCCCTGGGCTTTCTCCTGTGTCTTTAAGGTCTTGCCAATGCAGATAGAGGCTGGTCACTGATGCTCATTAATGTGAGACCTGGACAGCTTCCCTGTGGCCTTCATTCATGGATTCTTCCTCAGAACTAGACGATAATCCTGCATTTTATGGGGAATCTCCTTCTACTCACTAATGAAAGTTCCTGAAATCTCTTGGGGTTGAGAAGGCCAATATTCTGCAACCTATCAAGGAACTGATTATTTGTAACGCCAGCCATGTCACCTCCTGACCTTAAAGCACTCGTATCTCTCATAGCTTGTGCCACCTGGAGAGTCAGGAAAGATGTACGGCTGAGGATGTTGCTTTTCCCAAAATTCTTCTTCAGCAGCCATCAACAGCTTAGTTGCTTTAATCATGTCTTTTTCATCTTTATGCTCATCAAATCTTGCTCTCAGCAGACAGGCGTAGTATCTATAATTATCCCTGAGAATATTAAAGATAGTATTTATTCCAAGAACGGAAAACCATAGTTATCTTTAGAACTGACTAGTACTTCATATTTTCCTTAACGAGTGGGGGATTTCATTCCTTGTTTCTACATCTGGTGATAACAAGGGTACACCCGCTCAGTTTTCTTGATAAGAATTATAGGGCTGGAAGGGACCTTGGAGGTCTTCTAGACCAATCATCTGCCCAAGGCAGGAGTCCTTATACCCTTTCAGAAAAATGGCTGTCCAATCTTTTCTTAAAAACCTCCATAACTCCCAAAAGGCACTGCTGAACGGTTCCACTGCTATGAGTTCTCACTGCCAGGAAATGCCTTCTTGTTTCAAGGTTGGCTCTCCTTCTGACAAGCTTCCACCCATTGCTTCTTGTCCTGCCCCCTGCCGCTTTGGAGAATAAATTGACCTTCCTCTTCCCTTGAGAGCCCTTCAAATATTGGAAGACTGCTATCATGTCAAGAGTATGGAATAGGCTTGCCATGGATTTCTTCAAAGCTGGCTGGCTAACTTTGGGCCAGTCACTCAAGCCCAACACATTTCAAAGGGTTGTTCTTGTGGGGAAAATGGCAGACGTGAGCATAAATAAAAGTGGGATAAAAATATAGCAAGAATAGAATAGAATTGATAGAATTCTTTTATTGGCCAAGTGTGACTGGGCACACAAGGAATTTGTCTTAGTGCAAATGCTCTTTGTATACATAAAAGAAAAGATAAATTCGTTGAGAGTCAAGAATCATTAGGTACAACACTTAATAATAGTCATAGAGTACAATAAGCAATCAAATCATATTAGGAAACAATCCATATAAATCATAAGGATACAAGCGTCAAAGTTACAGTCATACAGTCACAAGTGGGAGGAGATGGGCGATAAGGAGTGATGAGAAGATTAATAGTAATAGTAGTGCAGACATTCCTTAAAAACTTAAGTGGAAAAATTGTGTTGAATGGCCACTAGAGGGCCCTAATAGTCAAAAATTGCACTATAGTGAATCAAGTTACATGATTTGTACCCAGCTGTAATCAATCCATTAATTACATTCCATTTTAAATAGATTATATATACAATTATAGGATTTTGTTTTCCCCTGGAACTTTGTAGATGGGGATCAGAGTCGCTTTTGATGAGATGGGCAGCATATAAATTTAATAAATTTTATGTAGGGCTGAAATGACTATGGTACAGTACTTATTTCTGAAGCTAAATTCTTGTTTTTCTTCATAGAAAAATTGCAACCTCCTACCTCACCCCATCATCCTAATTTGCCCATTCCAATATATATTTTTGCATATTAATATGTTGAGCCCAACAATAAGAACCAGACATAATATGCAGGTTGGCTGGCTATTTAACACTTAATAAACAAATGTGGCTCATCTGACAGTATTTTTACCAATATCCCAATGAGGACAACAAGCCATTATTATTATTTTTAACTGCCACATTTCAAAGTATTTCTAGCAGGACTACCCAATTCTGTAACAGCTTTGTTCCCTATGCCATCCATCTGGTAAACTCTCAAGATTCGTTCTTCTCACCATGTACATGAATACATCCAGACTAGACTATGTTGTGTCACAGATGTGGGTATATGCATAATTTTGTATTTATTTTGTCATGTTTATGTAGTGAATATTGGAGGTTAGTGACCCTTAGAGCCATATGCAATGAAATTTCATTTTAATGTATGCCAGTTAGGGCACATTCAAAGTGACAATCAAGTTTCTATTCTACTCTATTTTCTATATTCTATTCTATTCAATATTCTATTCTAGTCTAATCTATATTCTATTCTATATTTTATTCTATTCTGTATTCTATTCTATATTTTATTCTATTCTATATTCTATTATTTTCTATTCTATATTTTATTCTATTCTATTCTACAGGTGAAACTCGAAAAATTAGAATATCATGCAAAAGTTCATTTGGGTAATGCAACTTAAAAGGTGAAACTAATATATGAGATAGACTCATTACATGCAAAGCAAGATAGTTCAAGCCGTGATTTGTCATAATTGTGATGATTATGGCTTACAGCTCATGAAAACCCCAAATCCACAATCTCAGAAAATTAGAATATGACATGCAATCAATAAAACAAGGATTGTACATAGAACAATATCGGACCTCTGAAAAGTATAAGCATGCATATGTACTCAGTACTTGGTTTGGGCCCCTTTTGCAGCAATTACTGCCTCAATGTGGCGTGGCATGGAAGCTATCAGCCTGTGGCACTGCTGAGGTGTTATGGAAGACCAGGATGCTTCAATAGCGGCCTTCAGCTTTTCTGCATTGTTCGGTCTCATGTCTCTCATCTTTCTCTTGGCAATGCCCCATAGATTCTCTATGGGGTTCAGGTCAGGCGACTTTGCTGGCCAATCAAGCACAGTAATCCCACCGGTCATTGAACCAGGTTTTGGTGCTTTTGGCAGTGTGGGCAGGTGCCAAGTCCTGCTGGAAAATGAAGTCAGCATCCCCATAAAGCTCGTCTGCGAAGGAAGCATGAAGTGCTCCAAAATCTCCTGGTAGACGGCTGTGTTGACCCTGGACTTAATGAAGCACAGTGGACCAACACCAGCAGATGACATGGCTCCCCAAATCAACACAGACTGTGGAAACTTCACACTGGACTTCAAGCATCTTGCAGTGTGTGCCTCTCCATTCTTCCTCCAGATTCTGGGTCCTTGGTTTCCAAATGAGATGCAAAAGTTGCTCTCATCAGAAAAGAGGACTTTGGACCACTGAGCAACAGACCAGGTCTGTTTTCTTTAGCCCAGGTAAGGCTTCTGACGTTTGTTGTTCAGGAATGGCTTGACAAGAGGAATACGACATTTGAAGCCCATGTCCAGGATCCGTCTGTGTGTGGTGGCTCTTGATGCACTGACTCCAGCCTCAGTCCACTCCTTGTGAAAGTCCCCAACACTTTTGAATGGCCTTTTCCTGACAATCCTCTCCAGGCTGCGGTCATCCCTGCTGCTTGTGCACCTTTTTCTTCCATACTTTTCCCTTCCACATAACTTTCTATTAATGTGCTTTGATACAGCACTTTGGGAACATCCAACTTCTTTTGCAATTACCTTTTGAGGCTTTCCCTCCTTATGGAGGGTGTCAATGATGGTTTTCTGCACAACTGTCAGGTCAGCAGTCTTTCCCATGATTGTGATTCCTACTGAACCAGACTGAGAGACCATTTAAAGGCTCAGGAACCCTTTGCAGGTGTTATGGCTTAATTAGCTGATTAGAGTGGGACACTTTGAGCCTAGAATATTGCACCTTTTCACAATATTCTAATTTTCTGAGATTGTGGAGTTGGGGTTTTCATGAGCTGTAACCCATAATCATCACAATTATGACAAATCAGTTTGAACTATCTTGCTTTGCATGTAATGAGTCTATCTCATATATTAGTTTCACCTTTTAAGTTGCATTACTGAAATAAATGAACTTTTGCACGATATTCTAATTTTTCGAGTTTCACCTGTATATTCTATTCTATATTCTTTCCTATTCTATATTGTTTCCTATTCTATATTCTTTTCTATTCTATATTTTATTCTATATTTTATTCTATTCTATATTCTATTCTATATTTTACTCTATTCTATATTCTAATCTATTCTATATTCTTTTCTATTCTATATTCTATTCTTATTCTGTATTTTATTCTATACTATATTCTATTCTATATTCTATTCCTATTCTTATTCTTGCCAAGCTGTATTTCCTGAATGAATCCCACTGCCACTTCCATCCCTACCTCCTCTGCCCGGGCAATCTGCCTTATCCAGCAAAGAAGCAAGGCTCTATCCCAGCCATGACTTCGCCTGCGGGATGCCCGATCCCAGCCCTCACTCAGCCTTTCTGACCGAACCCCCAGAGCTGCCTTGCCAACAGAGGCCACCGACGCAAGGATTAACTTGGCACAGGATCTGCGCAAGAAACGCGCAACGGAGGGAAACGCGCAGAGGCGCCGGTAAACCGAGGGAGAAACGCTCTTCGGAGCTTGGAAATCGTCCTCCGGGTTAAATAGATTACAACCGCCTAGACACACCGAGGGTTGGGGATGATGGGGCTGGGAGTCCGCCCGCAAGCCAGGAGGGAGCGGAGGCTCGTTAGGGGCTGCGGAAGGGGCCGGAGGGGCCGGGGACTCACCGATAGATACACCAGACTCGAGGTGCCGCATGGCTCGCTTGTAGAGCCGCAGCACCTTCTGCCGATGCGACAGGTAGCCCGCCATCTTGGCTGCGCCCCGGTCGACTTTCAGGGGAGGGGGGGTAAGGGAGAGAGAGCTTGAGCCGCAGGGGCTGACGGGAAACTCGCGGCCTCTAGAGAGAGAAAAAAGTCAAGAATAACGCGCCGCCACCGAAGCCTCCGTCACGGGCTTTTGCGACATGCGCATCGATACCGAAAGAGCCCGATCGAAGGCTGGGGAGAGAAGGTCTCAGGAAGGGCGTCTCTTTACAACCTATGGGAATCTATAACGGTTTTTCTGTAAAGTATAATTCTCAATTTCCTATCTCTACGAGTAATCCTCTCCTCCTCCTCCTCCTCCTGGGGAGGATATGACGTTATCTGTTAGATATGGACTCATAGATATAATAATTAGAGGGGCCTCTCTGCCGGCATATGGAGAGTCCAGCGAGAGTTAGAATAGTTAAGTGGTGGAAGATTAATATTATATTTAAATCTACCGGTAGTATAGTATAGCATTGCGTATAGTGCAGTACAGTATAATAGTGTATAGTATAGTAGTGTGTAGTATAGTAGTGCATAATATAGTATAGTAGTGTGTAGTGTAACTCAGGGGTCTGCAACTTTGGCAACGTTAAGCCTGAAGGACTTCAACTCCCAGAATTTCCCAGCCAGCAAAGCTACTGTACTATATTGTACTGTACAGCAAGGGCCTGAAACCTTGGCAACTGTTTGAGGCTTGTGGATTTCGACTCCCTAAATTCCTCAGCCGGCAAAAACGAAGCTGGCTTCTGGGAGTTGAAGTCCACCAGGCTTAAAGTTGCCAAGTTTGGAGACCCCTGGTCTAGTCTAAGTGCACCAGGGGTCTCCAATCTTAGCAACTTTAAGACTTGTGCACTTCAACTCCCAGAATTCCTCAGCCAGCTTCGTTTTTGCCGGCCGAAGAATTCAGGGAGTCGAAGTCCACAAGCCTCAAACAGTTGCCAAGGTTGCAGGCCCTTTCTGTATAGTACAATACAGTACAGTAAATTGAATTGTAATGTAATTTTGCTTCACCTTTTTGTGAACGCATTTTGTGCGCTGAGAGGTGTGGGCTTAAGGTGTGTCTGCAAGATCAGAATTATATATATATTACATAAATATAATACATATTCCTTGTGTGTCCTATCGCACTTGGCCAATAAAGAATTCTATTCTAATTCTATTCTACTCTACTCTAATAAATATAACATTAGAGTAGGGTTGTACACACATACACATGGGGCCAATACAAACCGAGCGGCCCATGTAGAAGACCAGGAGGAAGAGGGTGCTGGGAGTCTGCTGTTATGAAACGAGACTGACTTGACACCGATAGCTATTTTAAATTTTCTTTTTTTATTTATTTATTTTGCTTTTGCATTGAGGCTTGGTGCTCTGTGCAAAACCAACTCGTTGGAATGCCGGCGGCAAGAACGCCGCCGAGCACCACAAGGCGGGCACTTCCTTCCCTGGAACGTTTCGTTTCCGGACGTTTTGTTTCCTCCAGGGGAGCTGGGGGGAGGCAACCGCGCGATCCCGAGGCAACCGGAAGTGAGGGGCGATGCTTTAACGGCTCCTTTTCCTCTGCCTCTTTGGAGCGAGCGAGGAAGGTGCGCGCGGGCTTCTGTCGCTGTCGTCATGAGTCGCTTCAAGTTCATTGGTGAGAGCGGTTGCCCTGGCAACGCGGGGACGGCGCGGCGCCCAGGGGCAGTCCTGGGGCAGAATGCGGGGTTGGGTGTCCGTGGGAATGAGTCCAGGAGGGAAGCTCTTGGGGCTCGCTTCCCTCTTGATGGCCCCAGCTTGGTCTATGGAGATTCTCAGTCATCCTGGTCATGGTTGTCCCAAAGGTGCTTTTTTCAGGAGGCAACTGGACTTTCTGGGGTTTTTTTTCTTTTGAAGACGTTTCGCTTCTCATCCAGGAAGCTTCTTCAGCTCTGACTGGATGGTGGGGAATTGGAAGGATTTATATTCCTTGCAGACAGCTGGTCATCTGCATCCTTTTAGAGCAGGGGTCCCCAAACTTGGCAACTTTAAGACTTGTGGACTTCAACTCCCAGAATTCTCCAGCCAGCTGGCTGGAGAATTCTGGGAGTTGAAGTCCAAAGTCTTAAAGGCCAAGTTTGGAGACCTCTGTTTTAGAGGGTCCTTGAAGCACTTGGAGGTTTATCTGTGTCCTCAGGGTCACCTGAGTAATGCTTCTGGTTCCTGTAGTCTGCAATGTTTGTCTCCCTCTGGAAATCCATTCCTACTCCCCACCATTCAAAGGGAGTTCATCCCGAATTGTATAGCTAAACCTGTAGACTACACAAGTCAAAAAGGGGGCTGTGAAAATACCTACAGACCCCTCACATCCTGGACATAAATTGTTTCAACTCCTACCCTCAAAAATGACGCTCTAAAGCACTGCACACCAGAACGACTAGATCACAAGGAGAGTTTCCCCCCCAAATGCCATCACGCTGCCAAACAACTAATTCCCACAACATGCTCAAACTGTTTACTATTTACAGGGCTGGCACAATGTGCAATATTAGTGATATTATTATTAGATATTATTAGTGATATTATATGCAATATTAGTGATCATATATAAAGTCCTACATGACTTGGGTCTGGGGTATTTGCGGGAGCGTCTCCTGCCAGCGTCGACCTCCAATCGCCCTATACGCTCCCACAGGAAGGGCCTCCTGGGGATGCCATCGGCCAGACAGTGTCGGCTGGCGGCGCCCAGGGGTAGGGCCTTCTCTGTGGGAGCACCCACCCTGTGGAATCAACCCTTGCAGCTCCGGCTGGCCCCTGACCTCCGTTCCTTTCGCTGCGACCTAAAGACTTGGTTGTATCAACAGGCCAGCCTGGACTGAATGGGGTGGGGTGCGGTTTTATCGATTTTAGTTTTTAATTGGATTTTAAATTTTATTGGGCTTACTTGATTAGTTTAATTGTATTTTAATATTTGTATTCTTGTTTTTATTGTAAGCCGCCCTGAGTCCCTCGGGAGAGAGGGCGGCCTATAAGTACAATAAATAATAAGTTCACATGGTGCAATAGGATTGTGTGTTTGTTAGGATTCACTGGGTTAGGGATTTTCTGTCTTTCACTGTGGGTTGTATTGTGTTGCGGGGGGAGTGCACAAAGGGAGGCTCAGCTAAGTTCATTGTGCACATGTTGTACTCTGACAATAAAGGTTTGAATTGAACTAAGAGTATATTACTATTCTTCTCATCCTATTACCTATCTCCTCCCACTTACGATATAACCATGTTGCTTGTATCGTTACGATTTATATTGTTTCCTAGTATGATTTGATTGCTTATTAGTAACCTATGACTATCACCCAGTGTTGTATCTTATGATTCTGGATGAATGTATTTTTTTTCCTTTTATGTATACCAAGAGCATAATATGCACCAAAGACAAATTCCTAGTGTGTCCAATCACACTTGGTCAATAAGGGCCAAGGTGGTGCAGGCTGTTAATAGCCTAGCACTTAGTTCCAGCTGCCTGTAATTACTGCAGGCTCGAACCCCACCAGGCTCAAGGTTGACTCAGCCTTCCATCCTCTCGGGGTAGGTAAATTGAGGACCCAAGATTGTTGTGGGCAATAAGCTGACTTTGTAAAAATGCTGCTTAGTAATAAGCAGGCATATACAATGGAATGAAGGCTATTGCTGAGCGCATTGGGTTGTATCCCAAAAATTGTAAGCCGCCCTGAGTCTCCGGAGAGGGGCGGGATATAAATGTAATTAAATAAATAAACAATTCTAATTCTAAACATCTGTAGAGCTTCTCAGTCACCCAGGTCATGGTTGTCCCAAAGGTGCTTTTTCAGGAGGCTACTGGATTTTCTAGCTTTTCTAGCTCTACAGGAACCAGGAACACTCCTCAGGTGACCCTGAGGACACACATAAACCTCCAAGTGGCCTCAGCTACTCTCTAAAAAGGATGCAAATGACTAGCTGTCTGCAATCTTTCCATTCCCCACCATCCAGTCAGAGCTGAAGAAGCTTCTTGGGTGAGAAGTAAAATATCTTCAAAGAAAAACCAGAAAGTCCAGTTGCCTCCTGAAAAAGGACCTTTGGGTCCCAGCTTGGATTTGGGGGGGCTGCCTTCATACAACCTGCTGGTTTTGGTTTAGGGAATGCGTGTTAGTTCTGGGTTCGCACAACTCCTCGAGCCATATCTGCCTGCAAACGAAATGTTGGTTTGCGTGTGCATGTACGTGTGTGTGTGTGCACACACACACACAAATTAGCATTGACTGAGGTTAGCTTGTCATGGGAGCTTCATTACTGGAAGCTTTCAAAAAGAGACTGGACTGCCATCTGCCAGAAATGGGATAGGCTCACCTGCTTGACTGGTGGGGTGGGAGGTTGGACTACAAGTCCCTTTGAACTCTGTTCATCTGATTTGACCTTCTAACCTTTTTTTCTGAACCTGTTGAAGGGCATTGTAGGAATTGAGTCAATAGGGTTTTAATGAAGTGTCTCTTCAGTCAACACTGAGCTGCAGTGAGGGATGCTTTGAGAAGATGCTGAAAACAAAGATTATATTTGCTGCAGGGAGCAAAATTATATATGTGTGCTGAACCTAATTAGCAGCTAATTATTGCTTTTTCTTTTAACCAGATATTGGTGTTAACTTAACTGATCCTATGTTCAGAGGTATATACAGGGGCACCCAAAAACATAAAGGTAAAGCTTTTTATTGGTTTATTCCCAACACCAGATGTTGGGGTATATAGATGCATAATAATAACTATAAGTAGACCTTTCCATGCTGTATTTTCTCTGGACCCTGAAGAGGAAAGAAACCTAAAATGGAGGCCTCCCTGTATTTTGTTTGATGTTCACTCACTTGGATCACTGAAGAGAAACCACTTTCTGTACAACTGCTTTTTCAACTGCTTTCCATTTTCCCCAAGCTTCATGGTCTTCTCCACTGAGAAACTATGTGTCTAAAATATTTAAGTGTTAGCTTTTGAATTAGTGCCTCCAGAGAACAGTGTGGTTTTATTTCATGAATTCAGTCAGGCTGTCCAAACCTGGCAACTTTAGGACTTGTGGACTTCAAGTTGCAGAATTCCACCAGCCAACATGTGGAGGGTTGAAGTCCACAAGTCTTAAAGATGTCAAGCTTGGACACCTCTGAACTGAATGGTTGAAGGTTGGACACTCCTGAACTAAATCATGAATTTCTAGGTATTCATAACTATTTTTGTGGCATATGCCACAATTCAGGGGCATCCATTTTTCTTTGTTCAGCATTCCTTGTGATCCAGCTGTTACAGCTATGTAACTCAGCTGGGGAAAGCACACCCTTGATTAAAATATACCTTTATTGTCAGTGTTAATTTCTCTCTGTTTTGGCCTACTTTCTCTCAAGTAACAAGAATATCTATTTCATGTCTAAGGTCAACATTGTTCTGAATTTTTGAGCATGGGAAGATAAATTCTGTTAATGCAGTCAATTCTTAATTTACTACCATTTATTTAACAACTGTTTGAAGTTATGATGGCACTGAAAAAAATGCCTTATGACCAGTTATCACATTTAAAACCAATGCAGCATCCCCATAGTCACATTATCAAAATCTGATGCTTGGCAACCAGCATGCACAGGTAGTCCTCAACTTACAACCACAACTGAGCCCAAAATTTATGTTGTTAAGTGAGAAATTTAAGTGAGTTTTGCCCCAACTTTGCTTGCCACATTTGTTAAGTGAACCACGGCAGTTGATAAATCAGTAACACGGTTGTTAACTAAATCTGGCTTCCCCATTGGCTTTGCTTGTCACATGATTCTGGGACACTGCAACTGCCATAAATGTGAGGCAGTTGTCAAGCATCTGAATGTAAATCACATGACCCTGGGTATGCTACAATGGTCGTAAGTGTGAAAAATGGTCACAAGTCAACTTTTTTCAGTGCTTTGTAACTTCGAACGGTCTCTAAACTTACTGTTGTAAGTTCAGGGCTATGATATCTGTATTTACAACAATTGCAACACCCCAGGGTCATGTGGTCACAATTTGTGGCCTTCCCAAGGGGCTCCCAGTAGGGAAAGTCAATGGAGGAAGCTGAGGTTGCTGGTTATTTCAAATACTGTCCCAAGTCCTCATCAGTCATTGCTAGCTGTGATCCCATCAATTTGGAGAAGGCTGTTCCTTTGACATTCTGTTGGAAAATATATCAATGCTCCACATATATTGCATGTGTACATAGCAATATTTTTCTTGTCAAAAAGTTGAAAAGAGGAATGCTAGATTCAGGTTTACAATTTAATTAAGATGGCATAAGATGATTGCAATGCTTATTGTTACGAAGTTTTGAACAAAAACATCCTCCCCCAGCAAATAGAAATTGTGAACATAAGTTTGAGCATCACTGCATTTGAAAAATATGGGTTTAACTTTAACATATTTATATATGTGTGTGTATATATTTGCAGATGATTTCTTGGATGTAATAGACAGAGCAATCAAAATTGGAGTTCAAAAGGTAACTTTGGCATTAAATATTTTTAGATGTGTTCCTTCTTATTGTCTGAACTGCCCATTTTTCCTTGCTGTTGACTCAGTTTATGTCCCCCCCAAAGCATATTAAAGTTAGTGTTGGGAAATTAGCATTTACATGATTTTTTTTTATTTCAGCTCATCATCACAGGTGGAAATTTACAAGACAGCAAAGATGCCTTGCAGCTGGCCCAAACCAATGGTATTTCTTTCCGTACATCATGCGCCACCCTTAAGTGGAATGTTTGAATTATTCCACACTTGTATTTGCTTAAAAGGGAAGCGAAACTTTTCTTCCACCTGCAAATTATGAAAGTTGCTTACCTTACCCTCACTGAGAAAAGAACATGTGGAGGATCCAGTGGTCACATAATGAAAGCAAGAGCTTGATAAGGGAGGAGAGAAATCGGGAGATGGCAAGTACAGGTAGTCCTTGACTTACAACCATTTGTTTAGTGACCATTCAAAGTTAAAACGACACTGAAAAAAATGATCTATGACTGGTTTTCCCACTTAACAATCAATGCAGCATTCCCATGATCAAAATTTGGACGCTTGGCAACTGGCATGTACTTATGATTGGTTGCGGTGTCCCAGGGTCATGTGACCTTCTGACAAGCAAAATTAATGGGGACGCCAGATTCACTTAATGACTGTTACCAATTTAACAACTGCAGTGATTTACTTAACAAATGTGGCAAGGAAAGTCATACAATGGGGCAAAATTCACTTAACAAATTTTCACTTAGCAGCATAAATTCTGGGCTTAATTTTGGTCATAATTTGAGGACTACCTGCACATGTATGTATTTGTGTTGCATGCTTGTATGTGGGATCTCCAGGAAATGTTTGAGAGGCAGCTGACAATTGTTACCTCGGGCATCTAGCCAGAGAGGAAAATATTCTCTAACTGGCTTTAAAACAGAAGAATGATTGTTGCAATTCCTATGCTTTCGTTTACAAATCCTTGCAGGCAGGGAATAGTGGCTTTTACTAGTACAATTACTAGCAAAAAATGTAATCAACATTCATGATCCAAGAGAATGCAGGTAGTCCTTGAGTTACAGTAGTTCATTTAGTTAATGACAGCACTGAAAAAAGTGACTTATGAGCATTTTTTACACTTACCCTCACATCTTCGCACCATTGCAGCATCCCCATGGTCACGTGATTTACATTTGCAAGCTCGACAACTGGTTCATATTTATGACGTTTCCAGTGTCCCAGGGTCACGTGATCACATCTTGCAAACTTCTGAGAAGAAAAAGTCAGTGGAGAAGCCAGATTCACCTCACAACCATGTTATTAACAACTGCAGTGATTCACTTCACTGTGGCAAGAAAAGTTGTAAAACGGGGCAAAATCAAATGTCTGGCTTAGCAACAGAAATTGTGATTGTAAGTCGAGGACTATCTGTATATACAGAGCAGGTGATTGTTTTCCCTTTATGTTTTAATAGAGTTTGCCTCAGTTATATCAACGCTTTCATGTGGTCTGATTTCAGAAATGTTTTATAGTACCGTTGGCTGCCATCCCACTCGCTGTGGAGAATTCAGTCAGGGCAATCCTGACAGGTACTTAGAGGAGTTGCAAGATTTAGCTGAGAAGAACAAAGGGAAGGTTGTCGCAATTGGGGAGTGTGGCTTGGGTAGGTATTAACTCCTTGGCGTAAGTGCATTGTTTGTTCATGGCAGTCTTCTTTTGAAGGCCTCTTCACTGTCTGTTTTCCCCTTTCCAGACTTCGACAGATTAGAATTCTGCCCCAAAGATGTCCAACTCAAGTAAGCAATGTACTTACTGTTTCAAATATGTTTTACTGGCCATCCTGTCTTTTAAACTTCTGTGTTACACTGTTCTATAGGGATTTTTTTTTTCAGTGATGCATTGCTTGTCATCCAGAATCATATTGTTAGAACTGAGAAGCTGTATAAACACTATGGATTCAGTGACTGATCAATACAATTTTTATTTTCTTTCAGGTATTTTGAAAAACAGTTTGATCTAGCTGAGCAAACCAAATTGCCAATGTTTTTGCACTGTAGGAATTCACACCCAGAATTCCTAGGTGAGTTTTGTTAAAAAGTAAGAAGAACAAATGTGTACTTTTGAGGGAACAAAAATTCTTAAGATTCTAAAATCAAATTCTTTTTTTCCACAGATATAATGAGGCGAAATAGAGAGAGGTGTATAGGAGGAGTGGTAGGTGCAATGCAGCTATGATGTTTTTCATCAACACTTTTTTTTGTGATTTAAAGTCTATTGCTATATTTCCATCACAAATAGGTTAGACATTTCTCCATTGAGCTGCTCCGAGCATCCAGAGAGTGGGAGGTGCTTAGTCTTTCTGTTCTGATAGGCTGGGCTTAACTGAAGGATGTTCTCCTCCTCCACTCCTCTCCAACGTCCCCCAGTTTTAGCTCAGAATTCGGTTCGGTAGGCAGCTTTTCCTTGGTCGGAGCAGGAATTAACAGCAGGTGATTATTTGCTTTCTAAACAGTTGGCTTCTGGTTCCAAATTTCTATCAATTGATTGGCTACAGGTTCCCAAAAAAATTCACAGCAAAGTAAAACAACTCAAAGCCGGCTGCAATTTGCTTTAGCAGTCGGCAGGCGCGCGATCAGCGCCAGCCGCATTTGCAGTCCCAGGGGAAGAGACTTGAGTTTTGTTTTCTCCTGCCTCTTTGTCCCAGTGCCTAGGTCTTCCCTCCTTGCCGTTGTCGTTTCCACCCCTCGCAGGCGCAGGAGTCCGGGGGTTTAAAAGTGCGTTTATTCTATCCTCCCCACTGAGAACGCAGGGGTAGGGGCGCAGGAGTTCCGAATCCCCTAATCTGCCAATCTCCGCAGTTAATGGCCCCATTGGGAGTGCAGTGTCGGCAGGGCTGTGCGTGGCGTCAATGAGGAGGTTGGCGCCATTTTGATTGGGGATTGGCCACCATTTTCTTGGTGCAGATCTCCAGGAAGCAGGGTTTTTTTCCACGAGGCTTCGTGGGGCCCTGGCTGGGAAGAGCCCAGGTTACTGTGGAGAGGAATTTCTTATTTCCCCTTGGTTCTCTAGTCACCGAGACCAGGGGATAGAAGTCTGCTACCTAATTTCATCTGGGAGACTTCTGTGTACATTGGCAACCCTCACAGTATATTATTTACAGATAACTGCCTATATTAGATATACATATCCTGCACAGCAGTCAGCATTGTCAACCTGTACCCAGGCCTGAGGCCTGTGGGAACGGTTGATTAGGGCCTAAACACTGTTCTTGTTGCCCTAACAAATTAAAGTTCTCAATTTGGCTTTGTGGTTCTTTCTCTGAGGCCTCAATACCATTATCAATCATTAAATTGCTAGAATTATACTTGTATCTCTTTCTAAAGATCAGATACAATTCTAATCTGCTTATTTAAGAGGCATTTCACCTCAATCACTAATGATCATAGTATCATAATACCAATAGTAACATATTAATAATAATATTAATAATAATTATAATTCTATAATACAAATTGTATTCATTTAAGTGCCTCAATTCCAAAAGGGGAGTGGATACTCATTGGGTTCCTTGACCAAGGGTTGGTGCAGGACCCTGGACGTGCCAACCGTCCTGATAATTTCATATCTCTATATTTATATATATTCTAATTCATACTTATATCTATATTTGATTAGCTATCTCAGAACACTGAGATACCTTATCAAAGGCAATGGCAAGTAGAGGTGGTGACAAGGCACGCGGCCAAGACAAATCCAATCGGACAAAAGGTCCTTCGAAGGCCGCCTTAAAGGATGCTTCCAGATGCCAAAAGGCGCTGGAAAAGCAAATTCAAAAGAATACCAGGGAGCCTGAGTTTCCCAGTCCCGTCTCTACCCCGCCTCCCCAGCCCCTTTCCACCGCCAGACCTCTAGATCTATCCATGTCACCTCAACCAAGCGCCTCAGTCACATCGAGTGCCCAGCTGCCCAGAAGAGTACCTGAAGCGACCTTTACCCCTACGGCAGCAGGGTTACGCCAGGAAGAATTCCTCCAGAGGAAATTCCAGAAACCATGAGGGCATGGATGGAGCTGGCGATTCGCAGGGGCATTGCAGTGGGCATACAACAATCTCTTATGGCCAGACAACCGCCCATATCGGAATGTGACTCTCAATCAGTAAGATCTCTTGACAGAGCTGACACCGATTATTCTCAGGTACCTCCCCAAGGGGAATTTCACAGAATTTCACCTTTACACCCCCAAGAGGTTCAGGAGAAGGGAGAAGAAATGGATCAACTGGAACAGGTTGACACAGTTTCTGTCCAGGAAAGTGAGGATCCCCTAGAGACGGAACCCATAGAGAGAGGGATGTCCGATGATGAGGACATCAGACCTGACCAACCAAATTTTATGGGGCTTTTCCGTCCTGTTATTCAAATCTCTTCTCCTTAAGGCAAAAACCACAGTCCGCATTCCCAAATCTCCCTCAGTTCACCAACCAGCAAACACAGAAGAGGACTTAATTTTTTCACAACCTGTTAATGAGGTCGGCATTATTCCGGTTCCCAGAATGTTCTCAGAGCTCATACAAAAACAATGGACCTCAGCTACAACCTTTTCGACACCTTCCAATTTCAACAAATTTTTTTTAATCTAGATTCGGATTTCTCAGATACATTGAATACCCCTGAGGTAGATGAGCCAGTAGTTGCCTTAGCCTCATCCTCCACAGTTCCCACCGAGGCAGAGGATGCTCTCAAATCGGAAGAGAAAAAGGCCAAGATAGCCCTCCGGAAAGCTCACCAATCAGACGCTTGGGCCATCAAAACAGCAATAGCTGCGTCCTTTTTCACCAGGGCCTCACTCAGATGGCTCCGCCACCTCAGGGATACCATCCCGAATTCAAACATTAGGGCCCACCAGGACATAGCAAAATTGTTCACAGCCACTGAATTCTCCGGTGACGCCACCTTTCATTTGGTTAAATTTTCTGCCCGGGGCATCACATCTCAGGTTGCAGCCTGTCGTTTGCTGTGGCTGAGGCATTGGCAAGCCGACATAAAAAATAAATGGAAGCTGGCTTCCTCTCCAATTTCGGCCAATAAATTATTTGGCGCTGCCCTAGATCCTCTATTAATTGAGACTAGGAAAAGAAAAATCCTACCTTCCCTCCTGTGACGTTCTGACAATAGAGCCTCTCAACCCTTTCGGAGGGGCCCCTCTTGATCCTATTATCAGGGTTCCTTCTTCTCCAGAATTCAGAGGGGATCGGGTTACAGGGGCAACCAACAGTCAGATCGATCAGACCTTACCGACAAAAAACGCAGGGGGGACAAGGGAAGAGATTTTTCAGGGGATCGACAAGCAGGGGTGCTCGTCGCTCCTGTTGATCATAGGGACCTAGCTCCAATAGGGGGACATTTACGACTCTTCGCGGACCACTGGGAGCTTTCCACCTGTGATGCCTGGGTGCGTGACACTATCAGATTTGGCCTGGCATTGGAGTTCCAATCCACCCCCCCCCCCAATTTTTTTTATGCAATGCCCACTTTCCAGGAATTCTAATAAAAGGGAATTGATGGAGTCAGTGATCAAACATTTACTTGAGATTAAGGCCATCCAACCTGTACCCCAGGATCAACATCGCCAGGGGTTCTACTCACTACTCTTTGTAGTCCCAAAGAGTTTGGGGGGGATGTAGGGCGATTATAGATCTAAAACATCTCAACTGGACCCTAGTTTACCGTAAATTTAAGATGTGCACGCTACAATCCATTCTCCTCAATATAAGGAGGGGCGATTTTTTAACTTCCATTGATCTGACAGAGGCATACTTGCATATACCCATCCAGCCCGCCTATACCAAATTTCTCAGATTCTGCTACAACAATCAACACTTCAAATACATTGCCTTGCCTTTTGGTCTCTCTTTGGGCCCAAGGACTTTTACTAAGGTACTGGCAGCCCTGTCTGCTCATCTTAGGGAGGTTCTGGTGAGACTCCAGTGCTACCTGGATGATATTCTGATTCTATCTCATTCATCCAGACAGGCAAAATTGGACACTCAAACTACGTTGCAAGCCTTGCAACAGCATGGTTTTTCCATTAATTGGGCGAAAAGTCATCTCTCACCATCAAACCGCTTATCCCACTTGGGGGCAATAATAGACACCCTTGAGGGAAAAGTGTTCCTATCCTCTGAAAGATTGGAAAGCATTAGATTACTGGCCCAAAACATTAGATTCACAAGGCAAGTGTCTTTATCCGATTTGTCTAAATTATTAGGAAAAATGATTTCCTGTATCTCCATTATTCCCTGGGCACGCCTCCATGCTAGATCGCTCCAATGGTTCCCCCTGCCTTACCGAAGATCGGGCTGATGCAACTCCACAGCAAGGGTGCTAGTACCAACAAAGGTGAGGCTTTCTCTTCTCTGGTGGACAGCCATGACCATCAACAAGGGGTCTCCTCTAAAAGAACCTCGAAGGCTCACCATTACCACAGATGCCAGCCTATTTGGTTGGGGGCGCAGTTCCAGTCCCTCTCTGCGCAAGGACAATGGTTGGAAAGGAGGAGCGGAACAGTATCCGTTGGTTGGAGCTCAGGGCAGTCCATCTGGCCCTACGCAGTTTTCTTCCACACATTCAACACAACCATATCCTCATTCTCACTGACGTTACTGCAAAAGCGCATGTCAACAGACGGGGGAACGCACTCGCTACTCCTCATGAAGGAAGCAGAGAAACTATGTGTCTGGGCAGAACGCCACTTAAATTCCATCAAGGCGGAGCATATTTCAGGCGTAACCAATACACAAGCGGACTGGCTCAGCAGAGCCACCGTAGATCCATCAGAGTGGTGCCTGCACCCAGACCTGTTCCAAGAGGTGACAGAGATTTGGCAGACCAACTGTGGACCTCTTTGCTTCTCCTCTGAATGCACAACTTCACAGGTTCATATCCAGATACCCCTCCCAAGGGGCAGAGAATATCAACGCTCTCCGCTGTTGGTGGCCCCGTGGTCTTTTGTATGCCTTCCCCCCCATCCCACTAATCCCCAAGGTAATTCAGAAGATCCTAGAGGAGAAAGCAGATCTGATCTTGGTCGCCCCTTTCTGGCCCAGGAGACCGTGGTTTGCGGATCTCTGCAGCCTATCCACAGAGAAACCATGGAGGATTCCAGGTCACAGGATTCACCTTATCCAAGGCCCAATTCAACATCCAGATCCTCAATGGCTACAACTAGCTGTCTGGAGGCTGAGTGGCAACATTTGAGATGGAAAATATCTCGAGGGTCATCAAGATGATACAAGCAGCTTATCGCCCATCCATGAGCGATACCTGGAGGTCTTTCTCTTCATGAGAAAGAAGATACCTGGAGGTCTTTCTCTTCATGGTGTTGCAAATCCAATGTCAAACCACTATCTCGATCAGTGGCACAAGTGTTGGAATTTCTACAAGATGGCCTTGATAAGCCTTGCCCCAAACACCTTGCAACGACAGGTGGCGGCTATTGCTTCTGTTGTTCATTGGAAGGGTCTAACATCCATATCTCACCATCCCAGGATAAAGGCCTTTCTTCGGGGTGCTACTAACTTAAGCCCACCAGTTATCCACTGCTACCCAACATGGGATCTTAACCAAGTGCTTATCTCAAACAAAGATCTGTTCGAACCACTGAGGTCTACCAGTCTCCAATTCTTAACTTATAAGGTAGTGTTTCTTGTAGCTATCACATCTGCTCGCTGCATCTCAGAAGTTGCTGCTCTGTTGGTCAGTAAGGACTTCTGTGTCTTCCACGCAGATAGAGTGGTTCTGCGGCTGGATGTGACATTCATGCCGAAGATAAATTCAGCTTTCCATAGGGCTCAGGAGTTGGTCCTCCCCAACTTTTGCCCCAAGCCCTCTCACGGTCTGGAACAGCAGTGGCACCAACTGGATGTTCGCAGGGCACTCCACATTTACTTACACAGAACGGCTCCGTTTCGAAAAACTGAAGCCCTCTTTGTCTTGTTTAATCCAGCAACCCAAGTGCAGAAGGTTTCTCCTTCCACTATTGGCAGATGGCTGAGGGCCTCAATAGCAAAAGCATATAAAATACAATCTTTACCTGTGCCTAGTGGCATCACTGCTCATTCCACAAGGAGCGCAGCAACTTCAGCAGCTTGGGCTACTCAAGCTCCTATCACCGAAATCTGTAGGGTGGCAACATGGGCCTCACCCTCACCGTTTATCAGACATTATAAGATTGATGTCTTTGCTTCTGCGGAAGCTTCCTTTGGCAGGCAAGTGTTGCAGAGTGTTCACTCGGGTAAGGGGGGTCTTCAGGCCAGACGGAGTCCCTCCCGTAGGACAGGCCCAGCTTGGGTATGTCCCACTCTTGGATGCTCAGAGCAGCTCAATGGAGAATGGCCGTTGGTACTTACCTGATACGCCCTTTCTCGGTGAGCTGCGACGAGCACCCAGCCCCTCCCTGTTTCCATCTGGGGGGGGAGAATTTCCTGTTCCGACCAATGATAGGGTTTGTAAAGGTTGACTCGACCAGTTGGCGAGTAACTTGGATGCTTTGTCTTCGTAAAAACTGGGGGACGTTGGAGAGGAGTGGAGGAGGAGTAAGAACGTCCTTCAGTTAAGCCCAGCCTATCAGAACAGAGAGACTAAGCACCTCCCACTCTCTGGATGCTCATCACAGCTCACTGAGAAAGGGCGTATCAGGTAAGTACCAATGCCCATTCTCTCTGTGTTTGCATTCTTCACCCAAACCTTCCCTTGTAAAACACTAGAGGAAGGAATAGCAGTTCGGATCTAGCATCAAGCCAAGTTTTTCTTTCAGTTATTGGTACTTTTTAATTCTTTTTGAATTGGGATTTCTGTGATCTGAATATTTTTATTTTACATTTGGCAAGTGTCCTTCCATGACCTGGTCAACCTTAGGCCTTGCTAGCCATGTTTAGAAGTTTAACTTGGATAGACTGGGGTACCTGAGTCTGGTAGGGTAGCACAAAGAATGACACAGCTGTGAAAAAGGGAACAGCCACGTCATCTTCCTAGGCGGAATTGCTAAATTTTTCTCACATTTTTCATGCATGCGGCTGCCATATGGCATCCAGAAAGATCAACAGAAATAATTAGAGGGAACTGTATGATTGAGTACAAGTAATCCTCAGCTTATGACTATTCCCTTAGTGACATTCAAAGTTATGACAGACTTCCCCAGATACTTACGATCTGAAGTTCTAATGGCCATCCCTCCTCCCTGTAGTCCCGACTGCATTTTGGGTGCTCAGCAACCTAGTCATGTGATCAGCATTTCCAGGTTTCAGCAAAATCGGCCCGTAGCAAACAATTGGTTTACTTAACTCCTACCACAAAAAAAGTCATTAAAATCTGATAGGGTTACAGGGGCAACTCGCTTTATGGCTTTCGCAGTGATTGTGATTGGCAGACTTCCATCATGATCCTACATTGAGGATTGCCTGCATTAACCAATATTTACCTTCCGTCTTATGATATATATATGCTTCTAATTATTTTTATAGGTTCACTCTTTTGATGGCACCAAAGAAGAAGCGACAGCTCTAATAGATCTGGATCTTTATATAGGGATTAATGGTTGGTAAGTTATTTTAAACATTAACTCTTCCCTCAAGCACTCATTTTTAGTTTGGTAGGTATTGTGACTTTTAAAAAATAAAAATAAAGATCATTAACCACGTAGTGAAGGGATGGGCAATTCTGGCAACTTTACGACCTGTGGACTTCAATTCCCAGAATTCCTGAGCCAGCTGGTAGTTGAAGTCCACAGGTCGTAAAGTTGTCAGAGTTACTCACCCGGAAGTAATTTGTCTTGCCAGGGACATGAAAAATATAAACTCCTTATTTTTTGAAGCTTGAGACAGGAAACAAGAACAAAAGATGCTAGTAGGCTATCAGTCCTGTGTTGATGGGCCACATTAACTTCCTAAAGCACTGCAATTATGTTACACTCATAACTAAGAATCAAAATAATTAACAGTCAGTAATATACAACAATCTAAATCTCAGTCAGTTATACTAGTCTTAACTCAGAATAATCCTGTATCTGCAATTCTCAGATAAGTTATCCAGTTCAAGAGCTTGGGAAGTCCTCCTGTTCACCAAAGGTTCAGAAATAATTTTGAATACAAAGTTACCCACCTTTATCTCAACCCTACCTTACAAAATACAGAAAATGAAAAGAGTGAACAGGATATAAAACTATGCGACATTTAGCTTTAGAAGCCCTAGAGCTTCTGTGTATCCAGAGATGCAATAGAATTCAACTTTAAATTTCAGGCACTGAAATTTAAGGCTCTCCCAGTTTTTAATTGGAAAAAAAACAGTCTAATGTCAACGGGTTAGAAGCACAATATTGGAGCATTCCAATATTTTTGTTCAAAAACCAAAAACTATTCGTTGAATTTTGGGAGAAATTTCTTTTTTATGAACTCCCCAACAATAGGAAGTGATAGACAACTTCATCTAACAAACTTCTACATTTCCAGTTCTCTGAAAACTGAAGCCAACCTAGAAACGGTGAAGTCAATTCCCAGTGAAAGGTTAATGATAGAAACAGGTAAGTCACTTTGCTTTCATTGAATTTGTCATTTTTAAAACTCTTTTAGATCTGAGATATATTTGGGTTGTAATCTTGAGAGGGTGCATCTAAATCGCAGGCCAGTTGCAAGGTTAGCTGTAGTATGAATATGGAGACGCTCAATCATCCGGGTCATGGTTGTCCCAAGCAGAGGGAGTATTCAGCAGGTTCTGACCAGTTCTGGAGAACCGGTAGCGGAAATTTTGAATAGTTCGGAGAACTGGCAAATACCACCTCTGATTGCAGATTTTACAGTATCCTTCCCTTGACACACCCACCAAGCCATGCCCACAGAACCAGTAGTAAAAAGAATTTGAATCCCACCACTGGTCCCAAGGATGCTTTTCCAAAAGGCAACTGGATTCTCTTGGGTTTTTTCTTTGAAAACATTTCACCTCTCCAAGAAGCTTCTTGGATAAGAATGGGGAAGCTTTTTAAATTACATTTATATGCTTTAAAGACTCAGCTTACAATGGATACAACCCAGTGTGCTCAGCAATAGCCTTCATTCCACTGTATATGCCTGCTTATTACTAAATTTTCAAGTCAGCTAATTGCCCCAATCTTGGGTCCTCAATTTACCTAAGGGATGGAAGGCTGAGTCAACCTTGAGCCTGGTTTCGAGCCTACCAGCTGGATCTTCAGTTTAACAGCCTGAGCCACCAAGGCTCAGGCTGTTAAACCTGGATAAGAAGCAAACCTTGGATAAGAAGCAAAACTTTGGAAGTCCAGTAGCCTTTTGGAAAAGCACCTTTGGGTTAGCTTACCATGATTATCCAGAGAGCTAATTCATTGATAAAAAAAGGGGAAATGCCCTTTTAAAAAAATGTCAGTCCTTTGGTCATATTTAGCCATGTGCAAAACACAGATTCAGGAACAAAATATTCCGAAGAAACCTGGAATTTTCCATTCCTGTTTTGGATCATGCCATTCTGAGGACAGTTCGGTGGGTTTCTGGAAGTAAGTCTGGTGAATAAAGATGTGCCCCCGATAACGCTTCCAGAAAACTGTTGAACCAGCCTCAAAAATAGCACGATGCAGAGAAGGAACTCCAAACTGTTGTGCTCCCAAGCCTGCATTTTGCCAGATCCTTGTCAAATATTGGATTATACCTTTCTCACTATTATCAGCAAAATCCAGGCTGATACCCTTTGTGCACATATTAGGCCCATAACTTCCATAATCCTAAACAAGGCTGAAGTTGAGGGTTGCATTGCCAAGATTTCTGGAAAGTACCATCTTGGGGGAGGCAAGTGGCAAAACCTGTCTCATCCTGCAAGAACAATAAGTTCTTGCTTCCGTTTTGTGATGTAAATATGTGAGGGCAGTTTGCCCCATGACATCACCATGCTTGTTTTGACAGCAATCTATGAAGGCTACTTTTGAGGAAGAGCATAATAAGACGTGGTGACCCTTATGTGCCACTCATTCTTTCCTCAAAGTAGATGAAACAAAAGGTTTAATGGTTTCATAATGATCTGGTGGGATGTAATTCTTTCCATCAATCAACTAGCAATGCGCAGCCCTTCTTACATATGATTGTAAGCTGGGTAAGAGCAGAAAAATACATCAAACTTTGTGCTCGATAATCTCAGAGACTACTTATGTAATACATTTTAAATGAATATGTTGATGGAGCAAGCTTTACCAAATAGAGTGCCTTATTATTTACTTGTATGTTGTACTGAGAGCAAATTCTAAAGACTGTTCCAAAAGGGCTGGGTAATAAGACAAGTTTCAGTGGAAGCTTGTTAACGAAGCATTTCAACCAATCTCTTCACTATCAGTTACCAAAACCAGATATAGTAAAATCTTAGTTTAATGGGCTTTAGATAAAATAGGCACATTTTCATTTGGATGTCACCGTTGAGAATTTAACAGATATCCTTCCCCATCCCCCAAATGGTTTATTAAGTCAAGGTTTGAATATATCAACCTCTGGAGCAGTGCAGTGTCTTTGGAATAATTGTATTGATGTTCTGTTTTATATTCAGTCTGTCCTTGCAGCTACTAGTAAAAGCCACTTGTATACAGGTAATCCTCAACTTACAACTATTCATTTAATGACCAAACGGATGCAGTGTCCTGGGGTCACATGATCACCTTTTGCAACCTTCTGACAAGCAAAATGGCCACGCCCACTTAACCGTGTTAGTAACAACTGCAGTGTTTCAATTAACAGGAAAAGTTGTAAAATGGGGCAAAACTCACTTAACAAATGTCTCACTTATCAACAGAAATTTTAGGCTCAATTGTGGTTGTAAATCCAGGACTACCTGGATTTTACCGCCTGTAACTATTTTTAGGAAATCAAAATGAGAATTTTTGATTTATTTCCAAAGTGCCGTGTGAAAGATATATACTGTTATGCATACGGAGGAAATGAGACAAGCAGGAATGTAAGACCCAAGTGTTTATGTTTCTGAAATTAGTTATAAAACTAACAGTTCGTTTTTTTTAAATTATTCTCCGATTAGATGCTCCCTGGTGTGGCGTGAAAAACACGCATGCAGGCTCAAAATTTGTAAAAACCACATTTCCAACCAAAAAGAAATGGGAAACAGGACACTGCCTAAAGGACAGAAATGAACTTTGCCATATAATGTAAGTACTGTTTGCTGTTCCTGTCAGAGATTTAGTCCAGCAGGGATTAGTCATGATTAAGTCCCCTTGAAGCTGATCTAATGAGTTAGCCATGACAGGCTCAAATTACAGTGTCTAACTCTATCTAGATCGCAGTGAAATAATATAATACTTTATAAAACATATTTCTGAACTTCCATCTCTTCATAAAACATGCTTTTAAATTAACCACTATACCAAGATGATGTCAGTCATTCCACAATCACAAATTCATTGCTTGTGTGGCATTTAGTGAATTCCATGCTAGCATTGACTCCTATAAATTATTCTTTTTTCTGTTAACATTTCTGTTTGTTTCATTGTAGCCAGATATTGGAAATACTAGCAACAGTTCGTGAAGAGGAGCCATTAGAACTGGCCAATATTTTGTATAACAACACTGTTAAAACTTTCTTTCCAGATATGTAAATCCAGTTAATTCTGTTCATAAAATAAAATAATTTAAGTCTACTCCCTACTTCTAAAATCATTATTTGAAAGTATGTTTGCCATACAGGATGGCATAGTTAAAAATATGTGTGGAAATCCTCGCCTTTTATTGTGAATTTTCTAGCATTTTAGAAATGTTTTTCTTTCGTGGTAATTTTATTGTGTAACCGCACGATTTCTGCTCAAAAAAGTTATAACGGAGTTCCATAAATAAATGTATTTCCTTAATTTCCCAAAGTTACTTTTTCTTCTATTAAATAAGTACTAGAAGGAATGGTATCTTTTAAGGAAACCTAAGCTTTCATTTTTAGCTGTCAAGGTAGAAATGATGATGTGTTAAACAGAACAGTTTTAACTTTTGTCCAGGATTGAAATGAAGAGGGATTTAAACATCCCTCTTTATATGGCATTCAATTCTTATCTTAAAAGCCCCTGGCTTTTAAACTATCAAAACGTGAGAGGTTTTGGATATAACGTACACACCATAATTTTATATTAATTAAGGAGTGTTTTGTTCGACTTCTTAAAAAAATAGGTGAAAACATTTTATTCCATGTACAATAATGTACATAAAGTTTTAAAGTGGTCGCAAAAGAGACCAGCATTAATACCAGCCATATTTACAGTAGCACATCACAGTAAAATGACAACTCATTCACAGATTTTGGGACATTGCGTTCTTGTGCTTAGTTGACGAAGTGAAGCTTTTATTCCAATGCTGAACTCCACAAACACCCGCAGGGTTCGGGGATCCGCCATTTTAACTTGAGCACAGGGTCACGACTGGTGTTCAGAGGGCTGTTCAGATACTGTGGCACTTGACTGAGTCGAACTCTCTGTCTCTTCTTCACTCTCCGTACTCTCATCGTTGAGTTCGTCTTCAGCAGCAGCTTCTCCTCCTCCTCCTCCTCCTCCTCCTCCTCCTCCTCCTCCTCCTCCTCCCCAGGCGGGATTTTCATCAGGGTCATTTTCATCGGGGACCACAAAGGCGTTGTTATTGGAGAGATTGGGGTTCTCCTTCTCATCAATGTCGACTTTTTGATGGCACATTGGACACGTCTCCTGGATGTAGAGCCATTTCCGAAGGCAAAGCGCATGGAAGTAATGGTTACACGGAGTAATGCGGGCAGACGTGGTAAATTCATGATAGCAGATGGCGCACACGTCGTCTATGTCCTGCAATCGCTCCCCTTTGACCTCCGGAAGGGAGTTGATTTTCTTCACAGCCGTCCTACGATTTATGAACGTTTTCCAGCCGTTCTTGGCTTGCAGGTAAATGTTGAAATAGGCATGCAGGCACATCATGCAAGCCCGGATTTTGCTTCCTGATTCAAAGACCATGGTGTAAGCACCATTGCCGAACATTATTACTCCAAATATAAACTCAATGATATTGCCTGATGATCTAACGTAGTAGACATAATCGTCCAGCTTTTCCCACAAAACATTATAGTAGCCATCGATCATGAACAGTACATACACAGTGATAGAGACAATGACCTTGAGGCAGAGTTCCACACAGAAGGCTGTCACGGCAAACAGCCACGTATTTAGTGCATAGTGATGCCAGAGGACGTAGCTAAGCAAAATCGGGAGGAGGAAGAGGCAAGCAGAAACAAAAAGCACAGGGAAGTGTCGGCGAAGCGAGGAGACGTGGGAGGCACTCAGAGACATGAGCACAGGGTCGGTCATCCCGTGGATAAAATGCAGGACTGCCGTCAGCAAAAGGCACATGTTTCGACTTAAGCGGACCAGTCTCTCCTCTGGCTTTAGCCCACTTAAGCCAGTCTGGAGGGCTAAAATAAAAAACAACACCGGTGCCACAAAACCGAGCCTCCTATCATCTTCATCTGTGGACCCAATAAAGGCCAAAATACCCAGCCCCAGATAATGAGCCACAGATGAAATTACAGCACTCATGCCTAATACGGTTAATGTGGAATCGCATCCACTGATGATAAGGCTGCAAAGTAATTCCCAGAAATTGTCCCAAGAAATCACGTAGAATTTCATGCTTGGGTCCGTTTCGGTTGCTTTAATAACATACAGCAGCACGGCAGCTTGAATTGCCAGTCTTGATAGCCAAAAAATCCTCAGCACGTCTGGAAAGCGAATCCTTTTCCATGTGTCTTCCAGCAACAACTGTAATCCGTAAATGCGGTACATATGCCTTATGAGAAGATAGACGTACCTTGCGGAGTAGTAGACCCATTTCATTTTAGTAAATAAAATAACCAAGCTGTGTAACGTCAAAATGGAACCTGATGCAAAGACTAAAATCTGCCTGAAGTGTAAAGGTAAGTCGAAGATCAAGCCCACAATGGGAAGCAATAAATCCAAGATGATGAGCTGAGAATATATGGATTCGATATTTAAGAGAGTGACATAACCAATCCCAAAGGCAAGCTGAAGGACAGAGAGTGCCATCCATAAGGAAGGTCCTTTATGAGGAAGGAGCTGAACTCCAAAAGGTGTTGTGTAATAGGCACTGTGGAAGTTTATGTGCAAAAAAGCGTAATAGTTCACCAACACTGACGTTGCAGCTAGCAGGAAAGCGCAGCTGATCATATAAAACTTGAAAAGCGATCGTTGTGACAGAATCAGGACAACGCTGGATACCAAGATTCCTACAGGGGGGAAAAAAGAGAAAAGTAGTAGTTAAACTTACATGCGCTTTTTTCAACAGTAATTATTCAGTTAGTGAACACTTAGTTCACTTTGAACAAACAGGGAAGCAAATCCCAACAGACCAGAATTTTAAATTATGTGCTTCTTCCAAACAACTGAAAAGCATGCTATGATACTGACTGAACAACAAATGGATAGCAGCTGTTAAGTACAGTAATTACATCTATTCCACTGTGATACCCCTATCTAACCAGTCCAATGCTGTGGTAAAAATGAGAAGAAAACAATTCAGGAGTTTGAATCTGGGACCTCTCTTTGGCCAAACTGAGCCGTCCAGAGTGAATTGGGAGTCGGATGATGCCTAAATTAAACAGATTTTTTAAAAAAACATGACAAATCTTGTACAAAACAGTCAATGACAGGCTGCTATAATATGCATTATATGAAACAGAGGACACTTTTATGATTCTACAGAAAGGTAAATGGAAAACTGGAACGAATCGTGCAAGGCAGTAATTATACTGTGATTCACATCGCATCCTGATAATTGCCTGCTACACTTAATGGATTCTATATGTTTTTTGTGGGGCAGATATACGAATATTTGTTTCCAAGCTTGATTATGTCTATAAATTACATATATAACTGATTTTATATGCAATTCAGTAGGCCATCGGGTATGCCAAATTACTAAAGCATTTCATCTTGTAACCACCTTAGAATACTCTCCAAATCAAAGAGGTCAGCCACAATTTTGCTCCATGCAGAATTTCCTTGCGAAGTGATTATGAAATAGCTATCTTTGGTTCTGGAAGCAGGGGAGGGAAACATCTTGCCTAGGCCAAAGTTCAGCGCCTTCAGATACTGGATTCACCTACTTCCTTCCTTAACTAATTTAGGAATTATTACTGATTTACTAGAAGTTAAGAACTTTCCATATGATAAACCATATGATGAACAATTGAGGGAACTAGATATGTTTAGTCTAACAAAGAGAAGGATTGGAGAGACTGTCACAGAGAAGAGGGGGTCAACTTACTCTCCAAAACATCTGAGGGCAGGACAAGAAGTAATGGGTGGAAGCTTATCAAAGAGAGATCTAATCTAGAACTAAGAAATTGCCTGACGGTGACAACTATTTATCAGTGAACACCTTGCCTCCAGAAGTTGTGGGAGCTCCATTGCTGGAGGTTTTCAAGAACAAACTGGTCAGCCATTTGTCCAGAATGGTACAGATAACAGATAACAGATAATCAGAGTTGGAAGGGATCTTATAGGTCATCTAGTCCAACCTCCCCGCCCAAGCGAGAGACCCTACACCATTTCTGACAAATGGCAGTCCAATCTCTTCTTGAAGGTCTCAAGTGATGGCGCTCCCACAACTTCTGAGGGCAACTTCTGTTCCATTGGTTGATTGTTCTCACTGTCAGAAAGTTTCTCCTTATTTCCAGGTTGAATCTCTCCTTGTTCAGTTTCCATCCATTATTCCTTGTCTGGCCTTCAAGTGCTTTAGAAGATAGCTTGATTCCTTCCTCTCTGTGGCAGCCCCTCAGATATTGGAAAACTGCTATCATGTCTCCCCTGGTCCTTCTCTTCACTGGACTAGCCAAGCCCAGTATAGGATCTCCTGCCATGGGGCAGGGGGCTGGACCAGAAGACCTCCAAGGTTTCCAATCCTATTTATTCTATGTTCCGAAGGACAAGTTTTATTGTGTTGGGGGAATCTCCTTTTACCCAGGATAAAAGAAGCTCTTGGCAAGTCTAAAGATTAAAAAGAGCAGCTTTAATTTTGGTAAAACAGAAAAGGAAGACTAGAATGCGGAAAGTTAAGGGACTAGGTGGATTTGAATATTTTCTCAAGGTTATTTAATTTTTTTAAAAAACTGCATGAAGTTTTTGAAATTAACTGTTAAGAAATACTCCTGTATTTCTTTTCCTGGTTGGAAAATAAACAAATTATAAGAGGGGACTCTGAAGACTGACTAGAAGGAACCAGAGAGAATTAAGTATGATTGAAGGAAAAGTAACCCATTAATACAATGAAGCAGTATTACTTGACCGTAGAAGGAATCAAAGCTGTTTGGGAACAATGTACTCAGAAACTACTTACAAGATTGTCTGATATATACGTATATATGTAGCAGAGGATATAGAAGAACAGATTTTATTAGATAAACAGACTGAGCTGATTTGTATGTGGATTTAGACTTTTAAAAACATGCCAGATTGCAAAAGTGACGTGGAAAAAGATGCTGTGGCTCTAAAAATGGATTTTAAAATGCCAGAATATAAGAGTGACATGGAAAAGGATGACACAAGGGATTTACAAATGAAGCCAGCTGATGTCTGTATACTGTAATCAAAAGAAGATAAAAATAATTCATGGATTGGAAAGCTTTCTTATCTTGGATTTACAAAAGGGACATGTTAAACTATTGAAGCTGTTCCTGAAAGAAGAGAAAATGATAAGAAAACCATTTCTGGAATTTGATGGGATTAAAGATCAAGCTTTTTAAAAGTAAAGAGAATCATTTTACTGAGAAATTATTTGACCAGAGTTAAAATATATATGCTGTGATTTCTAGAAGTTATTAATGGGATTTGTTTTTGAGCAGGACTGAAACAATGATGCTTTAAAGATCAGCAGAAGAGAATATTTGTAGTTCAGGATTATGGAATCCTTGGTACGCTCAGAGTTGGTTGCCTGTTTGCTGACATTTCATTACCAAACTAGGTAACATCATCAGTGATGTTATCAAGTTTGGTAATGAAATGTCTGCAAGAAAACAACCAAGATCAGAGAGGATTAAGGACCTCACAGCTTTAAAGATCTTTTTATAATTGGGGGTGGGGGGGGAGATGTCTTCTGTTTTATTTTGTCAGAAGAAAAATCTGGTCCCTTCCATAGATGGGTAAATGAGCCAAGGATGCCAGCTTGAAATGGAGGTGGCATTTGACAGCAGAAACACAAAACACACATTTCAGCTGATGAAGAGTGGGCTACCAAATTAGAACATGAAGAGTGGTGGTACTTGCAGTAAGAATGAATTTTGATCATGAAATAATACATTTTGATATGAAGTATGTTAGATGTGTAAATTGAGGAATTCCTGCCCTGGGGATGTGTGAAGTAGCGAGATTGGGGGGAGGAGTTGTTTCTTGCCTTGTGGGGTATGTGATCACAGATTTCTTCTTCGATTTGGAATTTTATGAGGGATCTGGTATCAAGGTGCAGTATTGTGATAAAAGATTCCCCTTTATCTTGAGGGGATCCCTTTCATGTTTCCTTGCTGGTTCTTGCTGACTTCCTTGCAGCCCCACCTAACAATGCTAGTAAAAAGATTTCTTCATCACTTTATTTAAAGTTGCAGGTAGATCAGAGGCAGTTGGGGTGATTGAGTGACCTGGTTAAAAGGGTATGTGTGTGTGTATGTGTGTGTGTGTGTGTCATAGGGACTTTTATTCTTCCAACAATTTCTTAGAGAAAGTGATAAATTAGATTGTAACAGATTTATTTAAGATTAAAATATATGTGTTACTATTTCTGGTAGCTGGACTTTTACAGTTAATACTGTATGAGTTTTTACAATTCGATCATTGAAAAGGGATGAGATATGGAAAGAAGAGATTTTTTAAAATATATTAGAGGTGTTAAGTTACTGAAATTGTTTATACTTATCTAGAGGGAGGGAAGTGGCAGTAATATTTTAGACACATTTTTCTTACGTTTCTTTTTCTATCTCTTTCCACTTCTTTCTTTTTATCTTTTCCTTAGTTTTAATTAATCTTTTATCTCTGTATTTCTAAACATTAATAAAACTGTAACAGAACATAGAATATCAGAGCTGGAAAATAAAAAGAAGCTTGCGCCTCTTCTCACTTAAAATAATTTTCACTTACATGGTTATTTTTTATTTATTTATGGTTACTGAGGATTTTACATAAAAGACAAATCTAAAAAAAGAACTAAAAGAGAAAGAACAACATGGCAATTATAAACCTATACTGTTCAGGAAGAATACATTTCTACAAGTTTTGCAACACACCATGCTATCATAGGGTAAGGCTTGACAACATACTCAGATTTCCTATAAGCCTTGAAGAGAACATGATTTCCCAACACACAACTGCAGAGGAAAATCTGGATCTTGCTTCAGAAGGAAGCATTTGCAGAGCAACATGATTTTTGCCTTAAACTTGCCTTCCGTGTATCTATCGAAACTACAAGAGCACGTCTGGTGTTCTTAAAAAGATACCTGAGAAAGAGTTTGAACAATAGAGTATAGAAAGTGCTGCAATTTTGATTTCCTGGTAAAAGGGTGAACTGATACTACCAAGTACTGTATTGTTACATTCCGCAATATTTCTGCCTTATGAATGCCAATTCAAATAATCTCAAATACCTGTTATGGACCAAACAAAACGTACATGGAATTTATCCAAGGGTTGTATCATGAGTCACAGTTTCAGAACATTTTATTAATTCCCAGAAGAGGGTGGTACCCAGGTAGTCTTCAACTTATGACCATAGTGGAGGCTGGCAATTAAGTCGTAATGGTCGTAAAATGGATTATCATGCGACCAACTTGATTTTACAATCTTTTTTGCAACGGTTGTTAAGCAAACCCATTATCTGCTAGGGGCATTTTTTAAGTCAGAAGTCAGAAATAAATGCCAGGTTTTGACAAAAATGTTATAAATTGTGGTCACGTAACCATGGGATGCTGCAAATGTGAGCCGGATACCAAGCACCCAAAATGCAATCAAATGATTGCTGAGGAGGGGTGGCCGTTGGAACTTCAGAACCAGGTTGTATTTTTTGGGTGGGGTGGGGTCCATCGTAACTTTGAACGGCCGTAAGTCAAAGACTTCTGGAATCCAAATGTTCCGATTTAATTCAATAGTGCCTTTTACAACTGATTAACGAAGTCTAGGGATAACCCTTCCAAATCAAAGCTGGTGAAACATCCATAATTAGATACAGCAGCCCTCAATTAATAATAATTGGGACTGGAATTTCCATTGCTAAGCAATGCTGTCATGCAGCACATCATTCATTACACAACCACTGCAATGGGGACTGCCGTGATTGCAATCATGGCAGTCCCCATTGCTGTGGTTAAGAGAATCCCATCCAGCCATTAGGTGAGGACCCAATCCGATCCAACCCATTCCCAGCTTGGACTGTCCCAGCCTCGAGCCTCAGTAAGGCCATCTCTGCCCTTTTGGCATTCCTCGCAGGGATGGCGGTGCCTGCAATGCTGGGCTTCAAGTAAAAGTCCAACAGTCTTACCTGGCACCATCACTGACCCTCTACTTCAGCCCCGCCACCACGAACACCACTGGTAGTTCCAGCCTGTACCATTGCCAGCCACCTCCGCTGCCCTGCATTTCCCAGATAACTTTTGACATCTTCTATCTTCTTCCTGCTGTTGCTGCTGCTGCAGTGTGCCCAGCCTGGCCCTTTCTTCCTGAGGAAGTGTGAAGCCTTCTCCAGGTCTCGCATATTTTCTCCTAGTCACACACATCCTTCTTGTGAGGTTGCCGATATCTTTCTAGCAAGAAAGCCGAGCGGGACCTGAAGAAGGCTGTGGGTGTCGGCCTCAAGAACCTTGAACCAGCTCCCTCGTGAAGGGCCAAGCCAAGCCAGGTACACATCAGCAGCAGAGGAAGATAGTGAAGGTCAGCTGGGGACAGCAGGGCGGTCGAAAGTATTGGAGGTCAGATAGGTGTGGGGGGGATTGAAATACCCCGATGACTGTTAAGTGTGGGTGGGCTGCCAAGTGCCCAAATTTTCATCATGTGATCTTGCAGGCACTACGATGGCTGCAAGTTTAGGGACTGGCCCTTAGTGCCATTTATTCAGCCTCACCACAGCTTCCAACAGTCACTGAACAAATAGTCAAATGAAGACTACATAACTGCAATACCTAACGCAGTCTGGCTTTCGTTTCCACAAGTTGAAGTTTCAGCAACAAAACTTGCTAAAGTTAGTTTATAGATCATGATCTAAATACAGAGAAATCTAGTCACGCTTCAGTCCTGCCCCCTTCATTTCAGAGGTAGCAAACCATGCTTAGGTTTTGCAATAAGGCCTCTTATTGACACATAGTTTATATTCAAACACTGCTGCAACCTACTCTTCACATTACCTACATGACAATTCCAACAGATGTTACTTCTGAACAGACATGGACAGTTTGTACTACAAGGCATATTTAGAACATTGTAGAGCTGAAAGGGATCTTGGAGGTTGATCCAAGTCCCTACACAAGGCAGGGGACTTTATATATGAGGGTCAAATGGTTGTCCAGTCTATTTTAGAAAACCTCCATTGATGGAACACCCACAACTCTGGGAGGCAAACTATTCCGTTGATTAATTGTTCTCACTGTCAGAAAATTTTTCCTTAATTCTAAGTTTGATATAAGAAGCTTCTACCCATGACTTTTGATCCCCCCTCTGGGGCTTTGGAGAATAGGTCAATCCCCTAACTCAAGCAAAGTCTTGTGGAGTAAACAATTATGCCTTTCTATTTCTTATGTAACCATCCACAGTCTTTGCCTTCTAAAAAAAAACAAGTATCAGTTCTCAAAAACAAAACTCAATCTCAGATAATTCAAATTAAATTAAAAAAGAAAACAAGAGGAGGAAATGAGCTTTTTGTATTTACCTTTGAAACTTCTTACATGAAGCCTATTAAATTGAATTATCAACAGAAGCTGCATCCATTTTTCCTTACTCACCCTCTCTTACAGATAGACCCTACTTCTCTCCTAATCCTTTCAAGAAAACAACCATCTGCCCATAGTTCACAAGGGGAACTAACCATTTAACCACTATGCTCCTAACACAAAGATTATCCAGTATTGGACCAAGCAAATTTCATTTACCCTGCAATTCGTTTGGAAGCTCTTGTGACAAAGCTTCCTAATGGTACAAATGACATATATGGATGAGATTTATAATTCCAGCACTTCCTCCCCGGCTAATAAAAACCATAACCGAGATACAACATCTCTATATGTTAAAAAGAGTTTGCTCTATTCCTCCTTTAGGCAAAAACAACACATCTAATGTTAAAGAGTTTCAGGCTTCAACCGCCCTTTGCCACCCCATGACTCTTTAGTAGGCAAAAACAAACCAAAAACGGGAGCGTCCCAAGAAGCGACTATAAGGAGACCTGGAGACGGGTTGCTTAAGGTGGTTAAATGCAAACCATGTCCCCACCACCATCCCACCCCGGACGTGTCCAAGAGGAGGCTCCCCTGAGGTTGTCATCCTCTGAGCGCCCTTGACATTCACAATCACAAAAGGCTATGAACCCTTGACAGTCCTGCAGGCTTGTTTGTCCACTGCCGTTTCAACACCTATTTATAGGGACGCTGGGAATGGGGAAATGCAAAAGAGGCGGGAGGGGGGGTTGTGCTGGTGCCAGCCAGGCCGAAGCTGCTGGGGGGGGCTGAAGTGGGGAAGAGATCGGGAAGTGAAGTGGGGAGGGGGGTCTTTCTGCAAGCCTGCAAGGGGGTCTCGCCCCCTCCTCTGCCCCAGGAAAAAGGGAGAAGGGCCAGCAAGGGTACCCACGTTCACACGGGACGGTGGAAATTGACGGGGGGGAAGGACAGGTGGGGAGCATTCAGGATGACATGATCCCCCCCCCTACTTCCAGGAAGCCGGGCCGGAGAGAAGCTCACCCAGCAGCCGCAGGAGCCCTCCCAGGAAGCCGGCCCAGAGGGAGTCCCAGGGGAACACCGGGGGCGAGTTGAAGATGGTGTCGATGAGGAAGAGGGTGGGCACCCGCAGCATCACCTCCGCGGCGACCCGGAGCCGCGGGCCCAGCAGTTCTGGCGGCGGCTGAAGGGGGCCCGGGGCCGCCATCCCCGAGTCCCCGCCGCCTCCTGTCCGTCTCTGGGCGGCTGGCGGGGAAGAGGTAGAGAAAGGGGATGACGGCGGCGGCGGTGGCAGCGATGGGCGGCGGCTGGCTGCTTCTAGCGGCCGCTGCTGGCTTCCGTTTCCCCGTCAGCCGCGTGGGATCCCACCCGCGTGGTCGCCATTGCGCGTGGGGTGGCCGGCGCCGCCATTGCGCCCGGCTCCTCTCCTTCCTCCTCCTCCTCCGCCCCCGCCTCTCGCCGCCGACCAGCCAGCGCGCGCCACCTGCGGCAGCGGCACGAATGACGTCGCCGCCGGCGTCCGAGAGACGCCCTGCGGGGCGAGGGGCGTCGACGTCCTCCGTCACAAACATAGGCCCCACCCTTTCCCAAGAGGAGGAGGGAGGAGGAAAAGGAGGGTGGGGATATCTAGGATGATTTTTCAGATTAACAGAATATTATTCTGTTTGGTTGTGTTTTTTTTCTCCCTTCTCGTTCCGGCTGCGGCTGCGCGGGCTCCGCTTGAACCCGCCTTGAAGGCTTTCCTCACTTATTCAGGGGATCTTAGGTTTACTCTCGGGAGGAGGAGCTGACGCTTCCCTTTCCCATTTGCAGGACAACAATGGTCGCTGGAGTGATAGGTTGTTTGTGAATCTCTAAGGCACCTGGAAAGAAGCCTAATGGGATCGCCCCATTACATATACATATACATATATGTACTGTACATGTAGTCTTCGACTTATAACCCAGAATTTAGAATAACGAAGGGACCTTGGAGGTCTTCTAGTCCAGGGGTCGCCAACCTTTTGGACCTCAGGGACCACCAAACTCATAGTTTTAAATTTCGGGGACCACTAATATGATTTTTTTACTGATGGTGGCTTGCTGACTGGTGGGAGAGAGAGAGATCTGATCTAACTCTCCCTCCCTCTCCCCCTCTCACACACACACAGCAGTAGGGGTGGGATTCAAATTTCTTAACAACTGGTTCTGTGGGTGTGGCCTAATTTGTGGGTCTGGCTTGGTGGTCATGTAACTGGCTGGTCATGGCTTGTATGTAAATATTATAAATATTTATGAAAATATTGAATTTTTTATTAAAAAAGAGCAACTTTTACCCAAAATCAGTTGCTCACAAAATCACAGATTCATTCAGAGATCTATCTGCCATTGGCTACCTGAGTCTGCACTGACAAATAGAAGCTTCAGTTTGGCTCTGCTTAAAAGCAGAGCCAAAGATCTAAAGATTAGCTAGAAAGCAAGAAATCCAACTATTTCCTGCTTTCTAGCTAATCTAAATCTCCTGGCACAGCAGAACAGCTGATGGTTGGGAAAAAAAGGAAAAATTGCAATTTAGCAGGCAAGTTTGCCAGGTAAGGAGTGGGTGAGGAGGATTCCCATGGGCCATGTGGGCGGTGCAGCCTTGTGTTCCTGCGCAGCCTGGATTAATTGCTTTGTGGGGTGCTCTGGGGGGTGACATTGCTCTGCGGACCACCAAAATTTTCTTACGGACCACCTGGAAACCCTATACTCTATACCATTCCAGACAAATAGTTGTCCAAACTCTTCTTAAAAACTTCCAGTGTTGGAGCGTTTACAACTTCTGGAGACAAGTTGTTCCACTGATTAATTGTTCTAACTGTCAGGAAATTTCTCCTTAGTTCTAAGTTGCTTCTCTCCTTGATTATATTTATGTTGTTAAGTGAATTTTGCCCCATTTTATCACTTCCTTGCCACATTTGTTAAGTGAATCATTGCAGTTGTTAAATTAGTAACATGGTTGTTAAGTGAATCTGGCTTCCCCATTTCTCAGAAGATCACAGAATATCACATGATCCTGGGACACTGGAATCTTCATAAGTAGGAACCACTTGTCAAACATGTAACCGTGTAAATTATGTGGCCATGTGGATGTTGCAATCGTCATAAGTGTGAAAAATGGTCATAAGTCACTTTTCGTTGCGGTTGTAACTTTGGTCACTAAATGAACTGTTGTAAGTCGAAGACTACTTGTACACATACATATTATCTCAAGTCAGTAGCATTGGTCAGTTTAATTTTCTTTATTATTTAGTTCATATTGCCCATCTCATCTGCATGACTTTGGGCTACTTATAGTTAAAACAAATAGGACCAAAGTAAAGCACAAGTAATTAAAAATAACTTAAAACATAGAATGGCAGCCGGCAATAATTGAACATTATACAATCAATATACCCAGAGCGTTCAATATTGTTGTGGCTTAATGTGCAGTGTGGTTGGATCAACATCAAGCACACAATGGCATAGCATATAGTTAAACACAGGTTCAACCTGCTGTTACCCAATCAGTACTCTTATTCAGCATCTAGTGTGGTGATGGGTAAAGATAGTCTTCTAAATTAGAAGTCTTGTCATTTCCAATTATAGATAATACAGAGGAAATCTTGCACAGTTGTTTGTGGTAAACAAGAGTGCAACTCTTATTGCCCAATTCACATGAGAGTGCATGTAAATATCAAGCTGGTAAAATTACAAGCAAATGCATACATTCAAAAAAACTTCTCATCTTTGAAGCTGGGCAGCATATTTGGAAATTCCCACTGGCTGGGGAATTCCAGGAGTTGATGTTCACACGTATTAAAGTTGCCATGGTTCCAAAACAAAGTCTAGAACAGTGGTCCTTAACCTGGGCAATATTGCCCCCCAAGGGGCGATTTTGTTTTTCAGGGGGCGATGGAATGAAAAGGGGCGATGTGGGGGCGAAGGAATGGAAGGGGGGCGATATGGGGGCGATGGAGCGAAATATATTGGGAGAGAGAGAGAGATCTATATTGGTAGGTAGGTAGGTAGGTAGGTAGACAGACAAAAAGACAGACAGGTAGGTAGATAGGCAGGAAGGCAGGCAGGCAAACAGACCTTTTGGTTGGATGGATGGATGGACAGACGGACGGATGGACAGACAGAAAGAATGTGAGAGCGGCAGTACTTTGGGAAAGTGGTGGCAGCGGCTTTTCTCAACATGCTGCCACATTTGAGGCGCCGGTTCAGGTGCAGTACAACAGTCAATGGGGTGAGCCTGCAGGGCCGGCGCCTCGAACGCCCGCCCTGCCACCTCTTAGCATCCCCAAGGGGGTTGGCAGAGGGGCGCTAGGAGGTGACAGGGGGGCGTTCGAGGTGCCGGCCGGCCCTGCAGGTTCACCCATTCACTAGCACTGCTCCAGAGCTGGCACCTCCAATGTGCAAGCAGTGGTACGTTACGTGCCGCCGTGGCCGCGTTCAATGCGCCGCCCCCCTGCCGCCTCTTAGCGCCCCTCTGCTAGCCCCCTTGGGGATGCTAAGAGGCGGCAGGGGGGCGTTTGAGGTGCCGGCCCTGCAGGCTCATCCATTGACTGTAGCACCGCTCCAGAGCCAGCGCCAAATGGGTGAAACTGCAGGGCCGGCTGGCGCCTTGAATGCCCCCCTGCCACCTCTTAGTGCTCCTCTGCTGGCCCCCTTGGCCTTGGGGATGCTAAGAGGTGGCAGGGGGCGGCGCGTCAAATGCAGCCGTGGTGGCACATAACGCGCCACTGCTTCCACATTGGACACGCCAGCTCCGGAGCATTACTACAGTCAGTGGGTGAACCTGCAGGGCCGGTGCCTCGAACGCCCCCCTGCCGCCTCTTAGCGCCCCTCTGCTGGCCCCCTTGGGGATGCTAAGAAGTGGCAGGGGGGTGGTTATGTTGGGGGAGGGGGGCAATGACAACTTCCTCAATGGCTCAAGGGGGCGATTCTTTCAAAAAGGTTAAGAACCACTGGTCTAGAAGACACGGCCTGTTTAGAAATTACCCTGGGATTTTGGCACAGGAGCGCAAATTGTGTTGTGATTTGGTGCACTGCAATAAAAAGGAACAGGAGTTCCGGTTCATTTTCCACCACATCTAGTTGTCCCGGTCTTAGCAAAGTCCCTCAGAACTCTTTGCTCAGCATGTAGTAATCATTGTCCATCATGTGAATCACAACATAACTGGAATTTTGTACACCATTCTGGTGCTCCTGTTTTCTCAGAAATCAGTACAGACATGTGTACGTTGATTTTCTGTAAAGCAAATTGAAAAGTTCTTGCAGATGGGAAAATGTTGTATAACCACTTCGGTCCATTTATACTTGCCTTGGACAGGGGTTGGACTGGAAGACCTCTAAGATCCTTTTCAGCCCTATAATGCTATGATTTATCAGAAGTTTAATCAGCAAGAGCACTCCCTGCTACCTTTCTCCACCCCACAAGAGGTCTGTCCTATCACAGCTGGGCAGAAAAATACTCTTGTTGGCCTCACAGGGTAGATTAGACACGGACCATAATCAGATAAGCTATTTCCATCTTACAGCAGTGGTGAGATCCAAATAATATAACAACTGGTTCGCCCAGGGTCAGGTCAATTGATTCCAACTTCGCAAGATCTTTTTTTGTGTGTGAGAAGTTGAAATTGATTGATTGATTGATTGAACTTTTTTTTTTAGTCCCAAAAATATTTGTTTCCCTGCACACGATGGCGAAAAATGCTGGAACTCAGGTAGGCAAAGAAATGCTTGCGGGAAGCGAGGGCATCTAGACATCAGGCGCTGAAACAGGCCTGTCCCTCTCCAGCAGTTGGCCAGGCCCACTGGAAGTAAGGCCGGCATCTACTGGCACTTAAAGGTGGTGGCATTCCAGCTCTGGCCAGGAAGGGGCAGCTGGCATGGGTGTTACAGGCAGAATGACCACTCGCTTCAGCACCCTCCCCGACCTTCTGGCGCTCCACCAGCACTTGGCTGCCTTATGCGCAGGCCCTACGTGCCAGGCCAAAGCACCACAGGCCAGAAGGATTGAAATGGACGTTATTCAGTCGGTTCACCAAACCCCACAAAAAATTAGTTACCAGTTCTACCAAACCAGTGCGAACCGACTGAATCCTACCACTGTCTTATACTTAAGGCTACACTGACAGTCTTGCAAGTATGATAGTGTAATTCTCCCCTCGCCCATCTCCTTTACAGCCCAAGAAAGTAGGGAAGAGGGAACCTTTTATCTAACTGAAGGCTGTGCTGTGTCTGAGTGTTCCCTTGGCAGAGTCTCTTCACCCAGTCTCCGAAGGTCTTTCTCATGAACCATTATGTCTTCTAACTAAAGACTGGCAAATGTTCACTGTTTTCATCTTCTGATAATGTTTTGGCGTCTTTGTGGAATCCAAGGGCATTCAGGAAAATAAAATTGTGTCTGCAGAGTGATGGCTCCCTCCCTGTGGATCAACAAACCCACAGAGATAAGACTGGTCCCAACCCTGACATTCTTCTGAAAGGCTCTGAAGACATGGTTTTGCCAGTGGACATGGCGATCCTAGGCTGATATGGAGCCCATCAAATGGTTTGTTTGAATATTGTCACCAAGGGGATGGGATTGTTTTAGGTTTTCTATATAGGGTTTTATTCTTTTAAGCCATCCAGAATCATCGTGAGTAAGTTGGGCAGCCATATACATTTCTTTAATAAATAAAAATACTATAATAAAAAAATGCTTGAACTCTTACTTTGCACAGAAGCATCTAGTTTCCCACTTGATTTTAATTAAAATGCCTTTTAAAAAAACCAGCTAAAGTATGGAATCTATGGCAAAAGCACTACAAAGCACCCATTAACCACTTGAGATCTAACCCAAAGTTTGGGAGCATCCAGTTTCCAGCTATTGTTGAACTACACTTCCCATCATCCCTCAGCACTATCCACTGACATTGGGTCTCTCCTGGGAATTGTAGTTCTCCAGGATCTGGAGTCCCTCAGCCCAGTTTCCCCAACTCTGTATAAAGTGAGAAGTGATGTGTTGCATGTTAAAAATTTGTATGCTGTATATTAAAAGAAAGGATTTTAGGGTGGATGCATTAGTACAGGTGAAATATGAAAGAGCCAGTAGAACCTGTTTATTGTTATATTTTTCTTCCATTTTTCCTTCAAGGATTGTGATATTACATATATGTTCAGTCTGCCCCATCTCATTTTATTCTAATATTCGTTAGGCTGAGAAACAGTGACTGGACAGTTGAGAGTTATGACTAGATGAACTTAGGTATCCTATTCCTAAGCTGACAAGGAGTGCTGAGGATTAAAAAAAACAAATTATACATATATGCCAATAACAACCTCCCAACGTCCCGTGCACTCCCATAGAGAGGGCCTTCTCCAGGTGCCATCGACACAACAATGTCAACTGGCCGCCCCCAGGAGTAGGGCCTTCTCGGTGGGAGCACCCACCCTATGGAATCAACTTCCCCTGGGGCTCCGGACGGCCCCCGACCTCCGCTCCTTCCGCTGTGAGTTAAAAACCTGGCTATTCCAACTAGCCTACCCGGACTGAGGGAGAACGGGAAAGGGTTTTGAACATATTTCAAATTATCCTAACCAGCATTGAGACCTTGACTTCGTTAACGTTTATTTAATTGTATTGGAACTATTTTAATTGTAAGCCGCCCTGAGTCCCTCAGGAAATAGGGCAGCATATAAATCGAATAAATAAATAAATAAATAAATAAATAAATAAATAAATAAATAAATTTTCCTTTACTTAGATATGCACTTGAGGCAGGTAATGCTCTAATTATAACCATTCATTTAGTGACTATTCAAAGTTACAGCGGCATGGAAAACAGTGACTTACAACAGATTTTCACACTTAGTGATGTTGTAAAGGAGGGGCCGATTCTAGTGTATTTAACCTACGTTGGATGAAGGGTTGTTTGCAGATGTTCAATTCACACCTTGCTATCCTTGCTCTTGGGTAAGAATTCATGTAATTGCTTTTCTCCTCCAGCAATCAGGGTTAAAGTCCTGCAATTGATTGATTGAGTGATTATAGCAATAGCACTTAGACTTATATACCGCTTTATAGTGCTCTACAGCCCTCTCAAAGCGGTTTACAGCATCAGCATGTTGCCCCCAACAATTTGGGTCCTCATTTTACCCACCTCGGAAGGATGGAAGGCTGAGTCAACCTTGAGTCTGGTGGGATTCGATCTGCCAAATTGCAGTAGGAGTAGCTTGCAGTACTGCACTCTAAACACTGTGCCACCGAGGCTCATATTTATGTACCATCGAGTCATTTTTAACTTACTGGATGAGCAGAAACTTGGACGGTAGGCATTTCTTTAAACTGTAAGAAGTAATCATGCACCTCCCTCCTCTGTCCTAGTGAATGAAATATTTTGGGGAACATTAAAAGAGGCAAAATATTATATTTCCCCAAAGGAGAAATAGAGAAAACATGTTCTTAAAGGCAGAACGCAACCCCAGTCTTTCTTAATAACCTCCAGCAAGAAGCCTCAAGTCTTTAGAGATGGATATTTTGTGCCCATTAAGATTCACAAACAAAACACCTTCAGCTCCAAACGTTGGGATTAAAATCTACACCCCCTCACCCAAATTCTAAGAACAGGACATAACAAACCTTTAGGACATAAAATGATTAACCCATCACCATTAGAATAGCAAAACAAAAAACAAAAAACCCACCAGGCTCACTACATTCCACAACCCCCTGCAGCATTTCAGAAACTCTATAAAAATCCTTGCACTCATCAAGCTAATTTGTCAGCTGTCCCAGAACTGCATGCTGTGATTTTGATTCCAATAAATAGAACCCTTCTTTCCAATCAGCCTCCATTTTATTTCCAGCACCTTTCTCCCGGCTTGGAACCAGACCAGATTTTTCTTCCTACAAAACAATCTGGCCCTTTTCACTTACTGCTCTAGCAATTAGGGTTAAAGTACTGTGATCGGTTGACTGATTGATTAAATGCCCTCATGCCATTTTCAACGCATAGTCACCCCAGATAGTTTCTCCATGATAAAGTTGTGAAGTCTTACTTAATAAAGTGAAACAGGTAGTCCTTGACTTATGATCACAACCATGCCCAAAATTTATGTTGCTAAGGGAGTTTATTTGTTAAGTGAGTTTTGCCCCATTTTATGATCTTTCTTGCCACAGTTGCTAAGGAAGTCACTGCAGTTGTTAAATTAGTAACATGGTTGTTAAGTGAATCTGGCTTCCCCATTGACTCTGCTTGTCAGAAGGTTGCAAAAGCTGATTATGTGACCCCAGGACATTGCAACCGTCATAAAAATGAACCATTGGCCAAGCATTTGAATTTTGATCATGTGACCATGGGGATGCTGCAACGGTCATATAAAAACCAGTAATGAGTCATTTTTTTTAGTGCCATGGTAACTTTGAACAGTCACTAAAACGAACTGTTGTAAGTCGAGGACTGCCTCTCAATCTCATCCAAGAATCAAATATCTGAACAGTTAACTAAGCTTCCTGGTTACTAGAAATACAGGTTATTCCAGTGGAGTTAGAAAACCAATAGAGACTAACATTGCATCTTTTAAATGCTATATATCTATTTTTGTAATAAAATACTTCTTATAAGTTAAATGTTATGACTTTTATAAGAAGTAGAATGTCAAATGTTTTGACTAGGTAAACATCCTTTATGATGCCGGTGAATAAATCTGGAATTTTGAGAGCACTCACAAAATGGCTGCCATTGGGCAGGAGTGCCTATTCAGAAATGGTTGCTATGATAGCAGTGGCCAGGTCAGAAAGCAAATAGTTACGCTTCTCTGCCACCCTTTCTAGCTCTTGATGATATTCCAACTTCAGTTTCTTACTTTTTCTGACAGGCAGGCACATTTCCAAACAAAACATGGTTTGCAGCCAACCAACATTTATTTTCCAGGAATGTCTGCCCAGAAGCATTTTTATGAATAACAATTATGCTTAACACTTGTTCTTTGCTTTCTAGCATGCCCACTTCCCATATTCTTTTTGTTATGTATGCAGGTTTGAATGTCATTGGTTAAGTTTGAACTGTTCTTGTAAAATGTCAGAAATGACTGGTTTAAAAAGTGCGGGAAAACCCTGCACTCTGATTGGCTGGCAACTGCGGCTGCTGGCTATAAGTAGCAGCCGCAGCTCAGCCAAAGCGGGTCTGTTATGAGCTGTAGTCACTAATAAACTCTTCACTGAAGCACTCCCCGTTTGACTCTTCATGCAAATCTAACACTTTTTCTAATTAAAAGGAAGTTTTTTTAAAAATCAAGATCAAAAGAATTTGTAGGCCACCATAGGAATAGAAAAACCAGCACCTTAAAGTGCTTAAATTGTCACAAGTCTCCTACGAGATCTGCTTCATCAGTACAGCAGCCACAACATTGAAGCATCTTAATAAAAAAATTCTAGTGGATCGAGAATGAAGAGTATCTTGATAAGTCATTAAACAAATTATAATTTCAAAACTTTACTCCCAGGCAGAGTAGTGAAAGTAGTGTGTTACTTTGGTCGCTAGGCTGGCAATATTTTTTTTATTAACCAGAACACTTACATCACTGAAGTGTTCTATAATTTTTTTCAAGATCATATGTAGGATGATATAGTCTGGAACTTCCATCTAAATTATACTTTTTTCCACTTTCCTCACCAACCGCTCTTCCCCTCTTTTTCTGCTTTGTTTTTGCATCTCTTCTCTTTTTGTTGGCTGAATCTTTCCTTCCTTCCTCCCTCCCTCCCTTTTCCCCCTCCCTTCTCTTTCTTCCTCCCTTTCTTTCTCCTCCATCTTCTTCCTCCCTCCCTCCCTCTTTCTCATTCCCTCCCTTTTCTTCTTTCCCCCTCCCTCCTGCACAGAGATCTTCCTCATTCCTTACTTGCTCACCATCTCTCTCAGTCTTCACTGAACATTTCAGAAAGGAGTTCGCCTGTTTGCAACTAAGAAATTGGATTAAAAGGCAGAAACTTTCATGGTGGGGAAGACACACTAGCCTCCTCTTCGTTGCCTTCCAAAGGCAGTCCCAGACTCCCAGCTCACTGTCCCTAGCCAAAGCTCACTTCTCTGCTGCCCCGTCCCAAGACTCAGGAGCCACCTGAGAAGAAGAAGCACCAGGAAGTCTGAGAGCAGCAGAAATTCCCCAGGAGCACTGCCTGCCACCATACCATTCTCTTCCAGGAAGGTTTTCCATCTCCCAGCTTCTGCATCTCCGAGACCTTCAGTCCTTTGGCCTTATTGGACAATGTTCTCATCACGTAGAAAGTATCACCGTGAGCCAAGAAAATGCATTAGAAGGCTATATTTGCTGTGATCTGGACTGCCCAAACATCACTTGGCTTTCAGAACAGTTTCGGTAAACCTACTAATTAGCTATCTCCCATCACCTACTCTTCTTCTAGCTATGATACAGGGAACATTCAAATCCTCTTCAAAGTATCTTGTACCCATCTGTGCATATATCCAGTTTTATTCATTGCTTTTGTTTTTAGGTTTAGCAACAAGAACATATCTCAACCGTCTGGAAACACTCTGGATTTCTCTAATTTAAAGACAGGATTTTGTTTCTTCTCAGATTTGTGAATCTTGAATAATGAGCATATCTAGTTTAAGGATGCAAACTACTATGAATCAGGACGTCTAGCTGTCTGGAAATAAACTATAATTATAGGAATCACTGTTCTGCTCAGTCAAAGCTGCCGACTCATGGTGACATTAATAACTAAGAGTATTATCTTAAGAAATGCATTCATATTTGGTAAGGATGAACAATCCAAATGAAGTTTGGGAAAGATTTATGAGCAGAAAAAGTGTTCTATCACCTTGGATACATACCAATATATGTGAAAGTACAGTACATACTGGAGTCATTTCAGTGTAGATCAATAATACTGGGGTTGATTTGGGAATAGGATCTCTTGGACACTTACCTGAATATCTAACTCAATTGCCAAAATAAACAAAAGTCAGTGATTGGGCAGTTCTATCCATCTTGCGTCAGCAAAATCATGCAAAAGTAGTCCTCAACTTACAACTATTCATTTAGTGACTATTCAAAGTTACAATGGCAGCGAAAATGTGATTTATGACCGTGTTTCACATTTATGACCATTGCAGGAGCCCCATGGTCACAAGAGCAAAATATGCCAGCAGTTCTTCCTTTCTTTCTCTTATATCTTAGTGTTTCATATTCTTGTTCTCAGGAATCAGCTCCCATTTGGAGTATTTATTTTAACAGAATAACAGAGGTGGAAGGGACCTTGAAGGTCTTCTAGTCCAGCCCTCTGCTCAGGCAGGAGATCCTATCCCATTTCAGACAATTGGTTGTCCAAACTCTTCTTAAAAATCTCCAGTGTTGGAGCACCCACAACTTCTGGAGGTAAGTCGTTCCCCTGATTAATTGTTCTGTTTACTTTATTTTATGTGTTCTTATCTTATTATTAGAGGCTGTAAACTATGTAGACTTAGGACTTGTGTATAGAACAATTGTGTAAGAAACAAGCAAGCGAACAAAAGCGAATAATGAGCGCTGAGATTTTCCATAACCATATTGTAAATAATTTACATAATTCAAGTGCCCTTGTTTTTTTTCTTCCTTGCTTGCCACTAGATGGCAGGTTTGATTCACATACATAAATATGGTTCCCTATTACAGTGAAATTTATTAAGGCAGGACAAGAAAGCAATAGATGGAAACTAATCAGGGAGAGAAGCAACCTAGAACTAAGGGGAAATTTCCAAACAGTGAAAACAATTAACCAGAGGAACAGCTTGTCTTCAGAATGTAGGAAGTTAGCACCCACCCCTCTCCTAGAAAAATGAAATAACCTAGGAAATATTAAAAAGGCAGAATATTTCCTCTAAAAAGAGTAGAAACTCAGAAGCAGAAACTCACCTCAGAAGTAGAAGCTCACCCCCACCTTTGTTAATGGGTGGGCCATTAAGGCCTGGGCCAGAATACTTTACATAACAAAGATCTCCAGGTAAAGCTATAGCAATTGCTCAAAAGCCCTTTCAGTGCATCATCATCCAGCAAGGCTCAACCAAGCCTGGAACTCAGGACAGCCTACAGAGTTGCCCCTGCATGGCCTCACGGGAGTCTGACAACCAATTAGAAACAAGCTTCAATTCAAATCCCAACAAAGGTTATAAAACCCAGGCACTCTCAGCATCTCAGTCCCTTCCTTCTCTTTTCTTTCACCTTGGAGCATGTGATCATCCTTCTTTGGAGCTTCAAGCCATGTGGTCCTGCTGTCCACCATTAAACCTTCCAAACAGCCTCCATGTTTCCAGTGTCTTTTCTCCCACTTGGAACTGAACCCAGAAGGATATTTCTTTCAACAAGAACTTGTGGGTGCTCCCTCACTGGAGGGTTTTAAGAAGAGATTAGACAGCCTTATTTTCCTATTTGAGCAGGGGCTAAAAGACCTCAAGGACAAGGTCTCTTCCAAATCTGCTATTTTGTTCAATTGGGTGAAATCCCTGAAAAACCAATAAGCTCTAAGAAAAAGTTATTGAATAATTCTGTCCTACGTGGTCCATGCAGAAAAGCTAGAAAGGAAATAATGTTTGCAGATCAAATTCTTTATTAACAGCTTTCCAGATTCTCCCTGTGCTCTCTGTATTTGAACTTGTTTTTAATTGTTAAATTTTTAACCTAATTAATTACATTTAAAATTTGAAACACATAAAAAGAAATAGGAATCTATAGTAATAGGAATCAACAAAGAAATTATGTAATACAGCAGCAACTGTAGAAAGGTACGGAGGTGACTTTGAAGAAAGTTTACAGCACCATCACAAAAACACCAGTTTAGCTCAGAGAGACAGGAGCAGGTGACCAAAAAAACCTCAAGATTGTCCCACCTCAAGTGACTTGGATAGAGGAGGGAGAAACATAAAAATGCTGTCCAGTTGTTAAGAGTCTCGCTAATTCCCATGGATCTCTTTTGCTGTCTATTTCCTGACCTGGTCTTCCTCAAAGGGCTGACAAGAACCAAAATTGCATGACTCTGGATTAAGAATCCATATTCTGGATCTAAAATCTAATATTCCTATAGCCTGTTAATATCTAAAAAGGTTAAATCATGGCAACTACACCAACGTTTATTAAACTGACACGTTTCGTTACTCATCCAAGTAACTTCTTCAGTCAAAATGAAAAATTTAAGCTAGGAAGTTGGTAGGGCAAGAGTTAGTACATTCCAATGACTCTCTGACTAACTTAAATTTTTCATTTAATTCTTAAGTCAAAATGAAAAATGTAAGTTAGGCAGAGAGTCAGAGACTCGCTGGAATGTACTAACTCTTGCCATACCAACTTCCTAGCTTAAATTTTTCATTTTGATTCAAGTTACTTGGATGATTAATGAAACATCCCAGTTTAATAAACTTTGGTCTGGTTGCCATGATTTAATCTTTTTAGGTGCTTTTGGCCTGGATGATTGAGTCTTCATTTACATATAGCTTGTTAAGTCTGTTAGAATAATTCTACACGAAGCGCTCAACTTATAACCCCATTTAGAACCAGAATTTCCACTGCTAAACAAGATGAATGTTAAATGAGTCACTTCCAAATTTATGACTTTTTTTGACATGGTTGTTAAATGAATCACTGCAGTTGTTAAGTGAATCACGGAGTCATTAAGAAAACTGAACTTGCCCCAACTTCACTTTGCTTGCAGAAGCCAGCTGGGAAGGTGGAAAATCATGACCCATGACATGTCATGCCAGTTGCCATCTGCCCAAATTCTGATCATGTGACCGTGGAGATGCTGCAACAGCCAAAGGAATGTCAAGAGTGTCACCACATATTATGAGACCAACCAAGCCACGCCCACAGAACTGGTTGTTAAAAATTTTAAATCCCAGCCCTGCTTACAAGCAATCAATCTTCTTCTTAACTCTACATGGAGAACTCTGCAATGAATACCGGACACAAGGTGAGAAAACATGCCCTCTAATGGCTGCCTTATATAAACTTCTGTGGACTCATTCTTCGACTTAAAAGAGCAATACCCATGCTATGCTGATTCATCCTTACTTCATCATCCTTATATTGCATCATCCTTATATTGCATCAGCCACATCTGGTCAGCTCTTAAATTGCAATACTTTTACATTCATAAGTTTTCCCACCCCCAGTGCTGTAACTTTGGTCACTACACAAGTAGTTGTAAATCAAGGACCACCTGCAGGGACTATAATCATCTGGGAAATCAGGAAGGCTGCCAATGTGAAAGCAGAAGCTTTTTAATTGAATTCTTAGCTGGAAAAGAAGCTACCAGACTCTTTCTGATTTCATGAGCAAATGTTTCAGACAATAAGAGGAGACTAATTCTATACTATTGTTGATTTGGTATGCTTGAATCTGTCCAAAACAATCAACTGGGCCCTGCCTATCATTTCCACTCTTAAGGCCATTCATAACCTATATGGCATTGACAAACCAAAACTATGGAACTGCAAGCAAACTAGGAAGATGAACAAGGTCTACAGAGATTCAAAGAAATGTTTAGGACTGTTGGTTTCCTTGCTCTCATGAGGCAGTTTAGTGATGACTGAGCACATTCAACAATTAAACATAGGCCTTGATTTACAATCATTTGATAAGTGACGTTTCGGACAAAGTTACATCAGCATTGAAAGAAGTCACATATGACCTTTTTCACACTTACGACCTTTGTAGCACCTCCATGAGTCAAGTGATCAAAGTTCAGATTTCACATTTTTTCTTGGTGATCTATTTTATTATATATGCAATAATTAAATAATTAAATATATTAAAATTATATATTCAACACCATAACAAAAATACTCTGGTTTAATTGATTTCTAGTCTAATGTACACTAATTCATTTAGTGACCATTCATTGTTACAACGGCATTGGAAAAAGTGACTTGTGACCATTTTTCCACACTTATGAACATTGCAACATCCCTGGATCGCCTGATCAAAATTGAGATGCCTGGTAGCTGGTTCACACTTATGACTGTTGCAGTGTCCCAGGGTCACATGATCACCTTTTGTGGCCTTCTCACAAGCAAATTCAATGGGGAAGCATATTAACTTAACAACTGTGTTACTAACTTAATAATTGCAGTGATTCACTTAACAACTGTGGCAAGAAAGGTCATAAAACGGGGCCAAACTAACTTAACAATATAAATTCTGGGCTCAATTGTGGTTGTAAACCGAGAACTACCTGTAAGAGAGGCCACATCTGTGAAGCGTTCCAAGCATGTATTACTAGGGGGAAAAAGGAAGTTAACTTCTATGAATATATGAGTCTGCCTCCTCCATTTTAGAACAAAAAGTATTATTAAGTACAGGCAATCCTTGACTTACGACCATAACTGACCCCAAAATGGCTGTTGTTCAATGACACATTTGTTAAGTGAATTTTGCTCCATTTTATGACCTTGCTTGCTTCAGTTGTGAAGTGAATCACTGCAGTGGTTAAGTTAGTAACCCGGTTGTTAAGTGAATCTGGCTTCCCCATTGACTTTGTTTGCCAGGAGGGCGCAAAAGGGGGTCACATTATCTTGGGACACAGCAACGGTCATAAGTATGAACCAACTGCCAGGCACCTCAATTTTGATCAGGCAATCCAGGGATGTTGCAATGGTCGTAAGTGTGAAAAACAAGTCACAAGTCAGTTTTTCCAATGCCGTTGTAACAATGAATGATCACTAAATGAATTAGTGTACATTAACCTAGAAATCAATTAAACCAGAATATTTTTGTTACAGTATTGAATATATAATTTTAATATATTAAATTTAATTATTGAATATAATTTAATTATTGAATATATAATAAAATATATTGCCAAGAGAAAATGTGGAAACTTGTACATATTTCAGGTCCTGCTGAACAAAATAAAAACCATCTTTCAAACAAAGCAATCCTGCTATTGATGTGTTCTCTAGTACTTGCTGGGATTTCTGATAGAATTTCTATCTCCAGTTGCTTTAATAATTTGATTACATGCTTTTAAAAACATTCCCAGAGGCTAACAAGGAGTAATGTCCTATATATTATTCACTTGCTCATTTTAAATGCTTCAGAGTCTCGGAAAAGCTGAAAGTGTAATCCTACACTTGTCTACTTAGAAAACAATCCATATATATATATATATATATATATATATATATATATATATATATATACTCTTACTCATATAGGGCATGGAGACAGAACAAATAAATTACATAATAAAATGGATGCAAAACTTTAAAGAAACAGTAACAAACACAACAAACCCATTGTTTGCCAGAAATCGGAAGTAAATACTAGTTTCGGACAAAAAAATCTTCTAAATTGCTCATGGGAAACTGCAAATGGCCATAAATTAGGGCCAGTTGTTGAACCACCCCAAATATGGTTACATGTGTAGGAAGTTAGCACCCACCCATCTCCTAGAAAATTGAAATATCCAAGGAAATATTAAAAAGGCAGAATATTCAGAAACAGAAACTCACCTTAGAAGTAGAAGCTCACCCCCACCTTTGATAATGGGTGGGCCATTAAAGCCTGGGCCAGAATATTTTACATAACAAAGACCTTCAGGTAAAGCTATAGCAATTGCCCAAAGCCCTTTTCATTACATCATCATCTAGCAAGGCTCAACCAAGCCTGGAACTCAGGATAGCCTACAGAGTTGCCACTGCATGGCTGCATGGGAGCCAATCAGAATACAAGCTCAAATTCAAATCTCAATAGAGGGTATAAAACCAGGCACTCTCAGCATCTCAGCCCTTCCTTCTCTTTTCCTTCACCTTGGAGCATGTGATCATCCTTCCTTGGAGCTCCAAGCCATGTGGTCCTGTCCACCATTAAACCATCTTTCCTAAAAGCCTCCATGTTTCCAGTGTCTTTTCTCCCACTTGGAACTGAACCCAGAAGGATATTTCTTCCAACAATTGACTGTGGGAGGAAGGACTGCTCTTGGAAGTTCAAATCCGAATCTTAAGTACCTTTGGGGTCCATCATAATTTTGATCAGTTGCTAAGCAACTGCTCATTATGCAAAGATTAACTGTACATCCAGTGAGATGATATTGCATATAAAATATTATTGCACAACATGGGAAGAATTTTCTGTTTGGAGTTCCATGGGTGACATTCCATCCATATGGGATTCAAAATTTTTTACTACCAGTTCTGTGTCTTGGTCGGTGTGGCGTGGCTTGGCTTGATGATTGTGGCTTGGTGGGCGTGTCTTGGTGGGCATGGCAGGGGAAGGTTACTGCAAAATCCCCATTCCTGCTCACCCCACTAACCTGATTTCCAGCTCCGTTCTCCTGTGCAGGGCAACAAAAGAAGACCCAGCCAATCAGCTGGGACTCAGGAGGCAGAGAATAGATGGGGGCAAGGCCAGTCAGAGGTGCTATTTGCCGGTTCTCCGAACTACTCAAAATTTCTGCTACCGGTTCTCCAGAACTGGTCAGAACCTGCTGAATCCATATGTCCCTCAAGGTCAGATAATTTGCTATAACTACTGGTAGTTCTTTGTCTCATGACTACAGTGGAGACAAACATTTCTGTTGCTAAGTGAGACAGTTGTTAAGGGAGTCTTATTTAATAAAGCAAATACAGGTAGTCCTTGACTTGTGACCACAACCGAGCCCAAAATTTATGTTGCTAAGGGAGACATTTGTTAAGTGAGTTTTGCCACATTTTTACGACCATTCTTGCCACAGTTGTTAAGTGAATCACTGCTGTTGTTAAATTAGTTGCTGGTCAGAAAGTGGCAAAAAAGGATCACATGACCCGAGGGCACCATAACCGTCATAAATATGAGCTAGTTGCCAAGCATCTGAATTTTGATCATGTGACCATGGGAATGCTGCAAAGGTCGTGTGAAAAAAGTAATGTGACTTCTTTCAATGCTGCTCTAACTTTATTCGAATGGACACTAGACAGTGGTGGGATTCAAAAAAATTTATTACCTGTTCTGTGGGCGTGGCTTGGTGGGCATGGCAGGGGAAGGTTACTGCAAAATCTCCATTCTCTCCCCACCCCACTAACCTGCTTTCCAGCTCTGTTCTCCTGTGCAGGGCAACAAAGGAAGACCCAGCCGATCAGCTGGGACTCCTGAAGCAGCGAATAGATGGGGGAGAAGCCAGTCAGAGGTGGTATTTGCCAGTTCTCCAAACTACTCAAAATTTCCACTACCGGTTCTCCAGAACCTGCTGAATACCACCTCTGACACTAGACAAATGATTGTAAGTCAAGGACTATGTTTAATTATTGAATATGCTCAGTCATCACTAAACTGCTCCGTGAGAGTAAGGAAACCAACAGGGTCCTAAGCATTTTTGGAATCTCTGTTAACCTTGTTCATCTTCCTAAACTGCTTGCAATTCCCTAGTTTTGCTTGGCCAGTGCCATTTAGGTTATGCAATGGCTTTAAGAGTGAAAATGATAGGCAGGGCCCAGTTGATTATTTTGGATGGATTCAAGCAAAGCAATCAACAGTAGTATGGAATTAGTCTCCTCTTACTGTCTGAAACGTTTGCTCATGAAATCAGGAGGAGTCTGGTAGCCTCTTTTCCAGCTAAGACATTTAATTAAAAAGCTTCTGCTTTCACAAGCTGCATCTCAGTTCATCAGAAGCAATAATGATTCTTCCAATTAATGGATCCAATGAAGTGAGCTGCAGCTCAGAAAAGCTGATCCCCTTTAATAACATTTGCCTGACTTATAGACACTCAGTCCTTAGTCAAACTCCTGCTTGTATTACTACAATGTGGTCTGTATGAGCCTGTCCTTCAAGAGTATTTGGGAGCTTCAACTGACACAAAATGCAACAACCTTGGCCATTGTGTTCAGCACACATGACACCTTTGCTCCAAAAGCTGCATTGGTTGCTGGTCTGCCTTGGGTACAATTCAAGATGCTAGTATTTACCTGTAAAGTCCTTCATGGCTTGGAGCTGTGGTATTTGAGGGACAGCCTCTCTCCAGTGGCATCTACCCAAACTTGTTAAGATTCAGCAGGAGAGGCCTGTTCAAGGCCTCATCTGCAATGGAGTCTGAGTTGGTGTGGCCCAGAAAGAGAGCCTTTTCTGTTGTGGCACCCACCCTCTGTGATTTCATTCCACCAGACAACAGATTGGCCCAGAGGTGGTATTCAGCAGGTTCTGACCAGTTCTGGAGAACTGGTAGCGGAAATTTTGAGTAATTCAGAGAACTGGCAAATACAACCTCTGACTGGCCCCGCCCCCATCTATTCTCTACCTCCCAAGTCCCAGCTCATCAGCTGGGTCTTCTTTTGTTGCCCTGCACAGGAGAATGGAGCTGAAAAGCAGGTTAGTGGGGTGGGGAGGGAATGGGGAATTTGCAGTAACCTTCCCCTGCCACGCCCACCAAACCACACCCACCAAGCCACCAAGCCACGCCCACAGAACCAGTAGTAAAAATTTTTGAATCCCACCACATTTGGCCTTCCATAAAGCCTTGAAATGCGACTCTGTGCTTGAATCTCAGGTGCATGATGGAACCCATCTCCTGTCTGTCTTGAAAGTGAAGGTTTGCAGTTTTTTCCCCAGCTGCTATTTTATGTTTATATATATATTTATCTATTATAGAATGGAGTGGAATGTTTTGTAATATTGTTACCTGCCCAGAGTCATATACTTGAGTTGGATGGCCATATAAATCAAAGGAAGGAAGGAAGGAAGGAAGGAAGGAAGGAAGGAAGGAAGGAAGGAAGGAAGGAAGGAAGGAAGGAAGGAACCAACCAACCAACCAACCAACCAACCAACCAACCAACCAAATAAATGAATTGTTGGTCAGAAAAGGGGCTACCAGACACCATCTGTTTTTTTGCCACCATAGACTAAAATGTTCTCCTCTTACAATCTAAAATGTATCCATTCTTTGAAAATGAATGATTTCTGTACAATATGGTTAATTGCTTCCTGAAACATTTCTCAAATTATTTTAAATGCTGTTTACACAATTGTGAATTAGCTAGGGATGAGATTCTACCGGTTCAGACCAGTTCAGGCGAACCCTTTGCTCTGAAGATCAACTGGCAGCGAACCGGTTTGCTGCAACAATCAAGGGGGGCCATCCACCCACCCCTGCTCTTTCCTGTGTTTTATTTCCTTTTGTTAGCGTACAGCTGATTCCTGCAGCACAGCAGTTTGCTGTACCTCAGCTGTTTTATTCACAGGGACTCCTGTAGAAGGTAAGTGTTAGAGCCTTTTTTTTTTTAACATGGAGTGCAGGCACAAAGCGTGTGATTGCCGAACTGGTTGTTACACCAGTGGAATCCCACCCCTGGAATTATCATTGCATAGGAAATAGTGGATAGGGAAGAAGACAAGGATAAGGAGGACCAATGAAATAATGCAGGGGTCCCCAATATTTCCAGCTTAGCCCAGCATGGGGGGGGAGTCATGTGAGTGGCAGGTGCATGTGTGTATGCACAGCTCCATCTGTGCTCGCATAGAAATGGAGGTTTGCACACACGAGCAGAGCTTCGCACACAAGTGTAAGCGCCCTCCACTTACACAAATGTGAGCTTGCCTATTTCTCCCATGGTCTGGGTGGGGGACCCTTGAAATAATGGAGAGAAGAAGAACGTAGTGGTGTCATTTTGAAGATACAAGTCACGCTTCCATACTTTACTATCAAGAAAATAGAATTGTGGATGCTCCATTAAAGGAGGTCTTCAAAAAAAGATTGGACAGCCATTTGTCTGGGATGGAATAAAGTCTCCTGCCTTGAGCACAGGCTTGGACTAGATCTCCAAGATCCCTGCCAGCCCTATGATTCTATAATACATCAATGATCCCTTATTTATTTACAAAATATTTCTGTTGCTTTTACTCATATTGGACACCAGGGGGGCTCTTACATACACAATCAATTACTTTAAAACCCCAGAATTTTAAAACTATTATCCAATGTGCCTAACAATTTTTAACACAGAAGCAGATGGAAATGTATCAGTTAAAATGCTTGGCTAAGATGCATAGCTTAGCTATACTTCATTGGAGATAGCATGTTCTAAACTGGGGTTGCAACAGAGAAAAAAAACCTATCCCTATGTAATAGTATAAAGAAGATATTAATTTATACTAATATTTAAAAAAAAACCCTAAGAAGATAGGAAAAAAGACAGACCTTTTTTTAGTACATTCTCAGATTAAAACTTTCTGGAAGAAAAAAAAATTACAAGCCACTTTCCTATATATGGGCAGTGTGTTGGCTCAGCTGTTAAGGCACTGGGCTTGTCTGCCAGCTGTCCAGGTTTGACCCGAGCACCACATGATGGGATGCGCTCCATCCTTGCCCCAGCTCCTATCAAGCTAGCAGTTTGAAAGCATGCAAATGTGAGTAAATAGGTACTACTTCAGTGGGAGGATAACAAGGCTCTGCAATGCTGGCCACATGCCCAAAATGACAGTGCTGGCTCCACCCCATGCAAATACTCTACCTGACTCTGTGGTTTCTTCCCCAAACCCCAAAAACTTTAACCTTAGACTGTCTACTATTGACCTCACCCCTTTCCTAAGAGGTCTGTAGAGGGCGTGCATAAGTGCACTAACGTGCCTACCGTCCCTGTCCTATTGTTTCTTTTTATTTTTCTTATATGTATCCATTTCATGTATTCATAACTATGTTTATACTTATATCTGTTATCTTATAATCGCTTGACAAAATAAAATATAGTAACATAAACAGAGCTGAGCACTGCCCCCTAGGCATGTACATGTATACAGTACATATACGGCCCTATGTGCAGACTTTGCCTTTGTATTTTTAGCAGAACATCTGGGCTGCTCCCAACAAAATAATATAGATGTTTCCATGAACTCAGCAGGAGCGAAGGTGAGTTCACCACCACACCCAAGAGGGAGCATGCAAGAGAGAGCGTGCACTGGCGGTGGGAAGGTTGTCTGATTTGAGTTGCAAAGATCCGGATCACCCCAAGACTGAGCCAGGAATTGGGGCTTTGGACTGCCATTCAATTGCCACTCGAATTTTTGCAGCCGTCTACCATAATCAAAGGAAGCAAAAGGTGGAAACGGTGCTCTGCAGGGAGGTGGGCGTGGCTGGAATCTCATCCTTCCCCGCATCTAATTAGGAGCAGCGGGAAGAAGGTGGAGACGAAAAGAGAAGGCTTCTCTCTTTCCCCATTGGTTGGAAGCCGTGGGGGGGGGCGGGGCCGCGGCCATTGGCAAGGTGAAGCCAGTGCGCCTGCGTGGCGCCGGCCGGCCACCTCCCTCCTCTCAGTCCCGCCTGATAGGCGAGGAAGGAGCAGCTACTTTGACATTGTCGCTCCTGCGGTTGCTGTCTGAGGGGAGATGCGGCGGCTGGCCGGAGCCGTCCTCGGGCTTTGAGTCGCCGGGACCGCCGGGCAGGGCGCGGCCAAGGAAAGGCTCGGGACAGACTCATGAGCACCGCCTTCTCCGCGGCCGGGCGTTGCCGCCGCCGCCGCCCTTCTCCTTCCCAGCGCCGGTAGCCGACCCGGCGGGCGGGCGGGCGGCAGGCATGTCGTCGCCGACGTGGCTGAGCTGCCGGTTGGCGCTGCGCTTGGGCTCGGCCGGTTCCTCCGGGCGGCCGTCTCGCCTCGGCGGGTGCCGCTGCCTTCTGCTCCTCCGCCGGCGCCTGAGCGCCCTCCGCCGCTCCCCCCGGCCAGTAGACGGACTGTGGCTGCCGCCCGCGGCCTCCTGCTTGAGGCTCCCCGCGGCCGCTGGGCACGCACCCCAAGAAAGAGCCGATAGAGGCACTCAACACGGCGCAGGGGGCCCGCGACTTCATCTACAGCCTCCACTCGACGGAGCGGAGCTGCCTGCTGAGGGAGTTGCACCGCTTCGAGTCCATCGCCATCGCGCAAGGTGAGGAGGGCCACAACCGCCGCCACGGGGGAGAGGGGAGAAACTCAAGGATGACCCCCGTGCACGTGTGAACCGACCCCGGGCGCCGCGCTTTTGGCTGTGGCTCAGCTGAGGGGGAATCATTGCGAACACGCATCTCTTGGAAGGGGTGGGAAGCGCGCTTTGGGGGTCGGGCGGGAGTGCAAGGCTTGCTTTCTTGGGAAGTCGAGTAAAACACGTGTACGCGCGCTGTCGGTGCCAGCGATGGAGACCAAAGAGAGCTGCATTTGAGGGCGATTTTCCCTAGGAGAAATCCAAATTAACCAAACTGGGTCCGGGGCGGGTTTGTGTGTGTGTGTCACAACTTCCCACAGCCAACTTGCTGCTGGACAACTCGCTGCAGGACAAAATGACGCTAATATTAAAGAAATACAGGGGTGGAACGGAATCATTTTTTTAAAAAAAGATGCAAAAGGAGGGACAGAATAGCTACAGGCTAATATTTGGAATAGACTCTCCTGCTTGAGCAGGGGGTTGGAGTAGATGACCTCCAAGGTCCCTTCCAACTCTAGTTATTCCACGAATGAAATGCGAACGGCGAATATTAAAATTATTTACTTTAAACAAATAGAATTGTGAAATTGTCTCGCGGCGTGGCAAGTTGTCCCATTCCGGGGGAATGCAGCGACTTTGGGAACCTGTCATTCCGCTTATTAATTGCAATTGAAACAAGCAAACGCTCAAATCCCGAGCAGGCGTGTGCATGCCTGCATTTTGCTGTAGGAAAATATTCTCCTCCCTGCGGATCCCCTGTGCGCGGCAGCTGATGGCTGGGCACGTGCAGTTGTGAGGGTGGGGGGTTTTTTGCTTGCTACTTGCTTTTCCAGCTGAATCCCACGCCAGATGGGAGTTACCATACCGGCTGCTGTGCCCTAAATGTTATCTGAATGGGCCTCTTCTCATATTTTCCTTTAGCTGTTTCAGACTATGGTGCAAGAAGACTCTGTGTGTGTAACTTTGATTGCCACTTCGGGCAGGTCTCTTTTATTACAAAGAACAAAAACAATGGTTTCTAGAGGAGTAGAGTGTTTTCAATACTGTAGAATGTCTACATCACTTGAGACACTGGAGTCTCATCACTTGAGACTTTCAAGAAAAGATTGGACTCCCATTTGTCAGAAATGGTGTAGGGTCTACTGCTTGGGGGCGGTTGGACTATTGGACCTACAAGATCCCTTCCAACTCTGATTATCTGTAATCTGAATGTTTTTTAAATAGAGTGAAGAGTTGGAAGGGACCTTGAAGGTCTTCTAATCCAACTTCACCACCCCCACCCCCCAGCAGGGAAAATCTTACACAGTTTCAGACAAATGATTGTCCAATCTCTTTTTAAAACCCACAACTTCTGGAGGGAAGTTGTTCCATTGATTCATTGTTCTGTCAGGAAATTTCTCCTTAGTTCTGGGCTGGTTCTCCTTGATTAGTTTCCATCCATTTTTAAAGATTTTTCTGGTGTTTCAGCACATGTGCATATCCCTCCCTCTGTTCTGGTTCTGTCTTATGGTTCATTGGTGTGCCTGATAGAGTGGATTTAATTTAAATCAAGTCTATTTAAATCACTAGTAAAAAGGCTTGATTTAAATCAACTCGATTTAAATTGTAATTTTTAAAGAAGCGACAGTCCCAATATTTATTTAGTTATTTATTGAATTTATATTGCCGACTATTCGCCCATGGTGACTCGAGGCGGCTTACAGAATATAAAACCACATTTAAGAACAATAAAAACTAACAAAAAGAATCAGATAAATTAATAAAGTACAATATAACAAAATCATCCTCCAACTCCTGCCCCAATGACAGCAGATCATACAAGCTATTTAATGGACTCCATCCTGCTCTGGGTTCCCCAGGCCCCTGGCAGAACAAGGTTGCGCCTTCTGGTGAATATTGCAGCATATATAGCCTCATGCTACATAACTAAGCTCTATTTCATGCTGAATAAGAAAAATTATTAATGTATCTTAAATAGAAAACTATCTTTAGATAGATTTTTACTCCAAAAGCATTTTATTAAAATAAATTCAATAAAAATAAAAAATATGATTATTTTTTATTTTTAAATCAATTTTTATCCTCCCTGCCTGTTAGTGTCCAACTGCAGCTTGCATAAAGGGACTGATAACTTTTTAGAACAATGTTTTGATGGAGCCTCCATTGGTTTGTTGATGTTTTAAGTAGTGGAACTTGAACAGGTACCAATCTAGAGCATTCACAGAGTTGGCTTAATTTCAGTCAGGAATCAAAGCCAAAGCAAACGAAGGATATTTTTAAAAAACATGAGCTAGGACATTGAAGAATATTGTGTCAAGTGTTACTAAAATATGCACAAAAATATAGGGGAAAGCAGTATTTTGACCCAAGATTTATGTACCTTCAATTTCTTTGGCGTATTTTTATCTGCGCTCTGCATAATGTTGCCTACCCCAAAAGGAAATATGTGTATGTTCAAAACATCTGAGTGTTCACGTTCATTGTCAGTGTTGATTATGGTTCTCCTTCAAATGTAATCAATTGAACTATTTACTATTTGTTTCTGAAAGTCTACGTAGACTACAACTTTCTTCAATAACTTTTAGCCCTGATAAACAAAACTGGGAAGGAGGCATACTTCTGTAGAGTGGTACTAAATAACCATGTTGCATTGCATTGTGATGATACAGTTGCTAATGTCAGTTACTCCTAGCTTTTTCTTTTTTTGGTGTGTGCTTATTAGCAGTTTGTAATTAGCAGCTAACAGATGCACATGTCTCAGTGGAACTTGAAGAGAGCTGCCACACTATACATTTATAAGACATATATGATGTTCTGGAAGATTGCATATCCTTCAAGTAAAAATTATGTGATGTGGAGGTACTCCTTGATTTACAACCACAGTTGGGCCCAAAATTTCCATTGCTAAGCCAGGTAGTTTTTCAGCGAGTTGCACTGTATTTTATGACCTTTTTTGCCATGGTTGTTAAGCAAATCATTGCAATTATTAAGTAAATCACATGGTCATTAAGCAGATCTGGCTTCTCCCATTATCTTTACTTGTCAGAAGCTAGTTGGAAAGGTTGCAAATGGCAATCACATGACTGATGCTGCGACCATCATAAATAAATGCTGTTTTATTTATTTATTTAGGAGATTTATATTGCTGCCTATTCAAAAATGGTGACTCAAGGCGGCTTACAAAAATATAAGCACCCAAATTTTGATCATGTGCTGTGAGGTTGCTGTGATGGTTATATGTGTCAGGATCAGTCATAAGTCAGTTTTTTCAATGCTGTTGTAACTTCGATCCCTAAATGCATGGTTGTAAGCCAAGGACTATCTGTAATTCCTTTAGTTTTGCTGAGAACAATTATATCAGTAAAACACTGGCATTGGATTGTGCCCTTTATAGGTAGACCTCAACTTACAACCAGTCATGTGATTGCCATTTGCAACCATTTGTTTAGTGACCGTTCAAAGTTACAACAGCTTTGAAAAAAGTGACTTACGACTGTTTTTCACATTTACGACCATTGCAGCATCCCCATGGTCACGTGATTGAAATTTGGATCCTTCTCAAACCACCAGACAAGCAGAGTCAATGGGGAAGCCAGATTCACTTACAGTGTTGCCTGAATTGAAACATTATGTTTTGTAAAAGAAACCATGGTTTAAGCATCATGGCTGAGTATGTAAATTCAGCCTCTATGAATAACATTTTATAAAGAAGGAGAATACACATCTCTAACTGCTTACAATCTATATTATTCACATCAGGAGAAGCAAAAGGGAAGAAAAGCGCAATTAGTATTAACAAACTGGTTAAAAAGAAGAAATCTGACACACTTAGATGTAATTAATTAAGATACATACCTCTAAGCTGTGTTAGTGTAACATAGCAAAGATAGTCTAATGGCATCTTAAAATGAGCAAATTTGTTCTTGCAGAATATGACTAGATATTTCCAGTGTCAAAGTGCTTAAGTTGTGTTCACACTTCATGCTAAATTTTGCTTAATGTAGTTCGTTTCACTTTGAAATAGCCTGATATTGATATTGATATCAAATCATTGTGATTTATAGATTAGGATTATAAATAAAATAGGGCCCTGCCTTAATCAACAAATGTCAGTTAAAGCAAAGACTGGCATAGCATGGTGTGTGAATTAATCTTAACTATGAGCAATTGCGTTAAATTGCCAGTTACATATGTGAGTTGCATCATAGTGCAAATAATGCCTACTCAGCTTTTTCCAAAACAAATGACAGCTAATTATGAGTTTCAGTCTGCATACATGTGATTGTGCTGAAGTCTAAAGTAACTATGAGTCTATTAGTTCCACATTGATTTTTTACTCTTTAAAAAAACGGACAGCTGTCAGCCAGCTGATAAATTCAGAGCAATTCTTCACCTTTGAAATGGAAAATATGAAAACTGCTTCCTTTGCTTTTTTTAAATTTTCATCTGTTACAGACTATTAACTGCAAGCTATTATGCCTAAGTTTTGTATTTTATGTATTTAGGAAGTTGCTAGCATTTGACCTTGATCCATATAATGGTGTCCTTGAAGGAACTGAATGGCTTGAACTGATCCTAGCCTGGGGGATAAGAGACTGGGGTATTATTATTAAATCTTGGAGGAATGCTCAATAGAACAAATACTTTACATCTCTTTCGTGTATGTTTATGTGTTCTTATTTTCTTAATTACAGGCTATTTTAACTAGAACGTTAAGTAATTTTCCTAGAGTTTAAAATCCCACCTGCCAGTTTTGCTAATATGCTGCAAGTCTAAAGCCTATTTAAATGGGTGTTTGTGGATTGTGGGACAATGGACACAAATATTGAAACTTTTATCAGATACCAGGCAGCAAATGCATAATTTCTGTGATGCACTACCATGTGCATGTTGCTATTTTTTAATGGGTTGTTGTGATTTATAGTTGCTATTGCCTGTTCAGAGAGGGCTTTCATTTCAGCACTTCTGTTATATGTTTCCTCACACTTTCCTTAGTGAAAAAATATGCATCAAAGGTGCTGGAATAAGAAGACTCTTAGGGCTAGCTCTCTTCTAGGGTATTCAGAAATCAGTTCTGCTGAAAAAATTGTGTCTGATTTTGCCTCAATCCTGTACCTCCCCTGTGATGGAAAGTCCGCATTATTTTTTTAATGGATATTTTTCATTCGCAGTGATTTAGAAATGTTTTGGGGTTTCAGCTTGTCAGAATTTGAAACTGCAGTAAGCCCTCAGCCTTATATATGGTATTAAAGAGGGTATGGGAAGACAAAAACTGCCTTAGGCATCCATGTGTGTATGGAAAACGTAAAAAACAATGGAGGTCTTTTAGTTGGCTTCATTCCTAAATAGCTTAGCCTAATCTGAGATAAAGAGCTGCATGGTGCTTTTTTTCACAGAGGAATAAGACCAACAGATTTGTGAATTCACTTCACAGCATTGAGTTAATTAAAAATAACAAAGGTGAGATTTTAAAAAAAAACCCTTATAAGTATATTCCTTCTTTGTTCTGGAATAGATAGGAGAAGGAGAGATGGTGGGTTTGGTGAATGTTGAAGCCACTTTCCTGGATGAAACCCAGCGCATCCAGGAGTACGTGGGTAAGATGGCACCCAAAGATGAGCTGCTGAGAGAATGCCTGAGACAGCAGCAGACATGGGAGGAAGATCACGCAGAGGAAGTGCCATGGCAAGACCAGAAAGCCTCTGCATCAACAGACAGCTGAGGTGGCAGATCCTACCAGGGACTGGACTAAAAGACAGCACTGCACATAGCAACACAAGACCAGTCTACAACACTGGACAGGATCCGGTGTGCAGACTAGGCTAAGAGGCCACAGAGACAGCCTGAACACATATTGGCTGGGTGTAAAATTCAGGCTGGCATAGCATACACTTGAATGGCACAATGAAAGCGCTGCCATTGTGTACAGAAACATTTGCACAATGTAGGGTCTATCAGGGGTCTCCAACCTTAGCAACTTTAAGACTTTAAGCAAAGCTGGCTGAGGAATTCTGGGAGTTGAAGTCCACAAGTATTAAAGTTGCTAAGGTTGGAGACACCGGGTCTAGATCAAGGCTGTCAAACTCCTGGGCCGCCAGCTGGGTGGGTCATGCGCTGGCCACGCCTGTGCCCGGTTTACCGAAGGGGGAAAAAGTCTCGATATGTCACGTGACGCCACTGTGACGATGTGAGTTTGACACCCCTGGTCTAGATCTTCCCAACTCCAGATGGGAGATTCAACAGAAGGTTGTGAAGAATTAAGAGAGCTAAGACTATGCGAGTCTTCCAGATCCAGACAGGCCAGGTACTGGCCAATGAACCAGACATTTGTGGTAGTAGGTAAGAATAGAAGACAGCAGTGTTGATGGATGTAGTAATGCCAGGAACATCGGGAAGGAGGAGTATGAAAAACCTGGAGAAATGCTACGGCCTGAAAGAGGAATTATTTATTTATTTATTTATTCGACTTGTATGCCGCCCTATTCCCTAAGGACTCAGGGCGGCTAACATTAAAACAGAGAAAATTTACAATAAAACAAGATTAAACAGTGAACAAGCCAAATAAATTAAAATAAACGGTCATTCCAGGCCGCCCGTTGAAACAACCAAGTCTTCAGGTCAAGGAGAGGTCAGGCCAAACGGAGATCGACGGGAGCTGATTCCAGAGGGCAGGTGCTCCCACAGAGAAGGTAGCCACGCCAGCCTACAATGTCTGACTGACGGCACCCCCGAGAAAGTGGAAAAGTAAAGGTCAAAATTGTCCCCATGGTGGTAGGACCATGCCACATTGTGACTCCTAAGCTGGGAAAGTGGCTCCAGCAGAACACTGGAACAATATTGGAGCTCTCTGTCCAGCTGTTCCAATGTTGGGAACATATAAGGCATTGCACATAATGCACAAACTCCTAGGCATCTGGTAAAGGACCTGAGATTTTATTTATTTATTTATTTTTAATTACATTTATATGCCGCCCTTCTCCGGAGACTCAGGGCAGCTTACAATTTCTGGGATACAACCCAGTGTGCTCAGCAATAGCCTTCCTTCCATTGTATATGCCTGCTTATTACTAAGCGGCATTTTTACAAGGTCAGCTTATTGCCCCCAACAATCTTGGGTCCTCAATTTACCTACCCCGAGAGGATGGAAGGCTGAGTCAACCTTGAGCCTGGTGGGATTTGAGCCTGCAATAATTGCAAGCAGCTGGAACTTAAGTGCTAGGCATTTAGCAGCCTGCACCACCAAGGCTCTTTGAGAAAGCCACAGACCATTCAAAGGGGTGAGATGATAATAAATAGCACATGACGCACAAGTCTATTGGAAAGGTTTAAAAAAAATTAATCCTTAATATCAGTCTGAATATAATTGAAACAAAAAGCATGCTAACTCTTACTTTTATGATCAATCAGATATACAGTTCTGATTTTGGATACAATTTTGTATAGTAGAAAACAAAAGCATTTGCTTTTATGCTTCCATTATTCCAAAATATCACTATAATCCAGTAATCTTCCTGGAAACAGAGTAGTAGTGGCTGAAATATTTCTTTCTATAACTAGATTTGATTCAGTGATCTGTGCTTTAATGTTGTACCACGGTTATTCCTTTGGTACATTTACATGGAGGAATCAAAGTAGGTCATACATTTTTCAACCAGGAAATGTAAAACAGTTTCCATAATTTTCTCTCATAATGCCCAAAGAGGAGCAGAATTTATTAAAATAGATGAAATGAAGACTTAACTTGGATTAGCAAATAAATTGCTTATATAACATAAAGTATAAAAATAGGAACAGTTGAACAGCTTTCCTGAAAAAGGTGTTATATGGGAGGACATGGTAGCAACTCAGAAATAAAAATTTTGATTGCAGATACAAGTGTCCCTTACTTTGGTTAAAAAAAAACCTATTCAAAGCCTAATCAGACGTAATTCTTTTTATATTAATTGTTATAATAATTATGTGATGCTAGATTAACATGCTTAAATGCTACACAAATCCACATGTGAATCATACCATATTACAAATATTACAAAAAAATTACAAGGAATAATGTAGAAAACTGCAGAGCTTTACTATCCCAACTTGCAAAAACATATCACTTACTTCAGAAGTGTCCAACTTTGGCAACTTTAATACTTGTGGACTTCAATTCCCAGAATTCCCTGGGATGGTTTTCTGGGGAATTGTGCGAGTTGAAATCCACGGTCTTAAACTTGCCAAGGTTGGACACTATTGATTTATGTGATCATTTTTGCATTTAGGATACATGCATTTCACAGATCTTGCAACTAATTATTGTCCAAAACCTTTCTGGAAACTTTCCATCACATCATAAGCATTGTAGGGAGACTGGGGTTGTTATTTTACTTAATATCAGACCAGAAATAGAAACCTTGAGTACAGCTTTGCACTAAGAGTTTATAAAATGCACTGTGTATTTATATGGAATTCTATGTTCAAATTTTATTTTATTTTATTGGTTTTCTATTAAATACATTTCTTAGTGCTTAATAAACATTGTGTTGTCTGGGTATTTAATTTGCTTAACAATACAAATCACATTCTTAATCTCCCCCCCTTTTTTTCCAACCATTGGTAAAATAAATTCCATGTTTGATAATGTTCTCCATCCTCTTTCTGTTTAATTTTCGATGTCAATTTCTGCACAATCTAGTATTTTCTTGACTATTTCTTCATCTTGGTATATCTTCATTTTTCCAGTACTTGCAAAAATAATCCTTGCTGTATTTACATGGAATTCTTACGAATTCATATTCCATCTGGAAATTGAAGTTCTACTCTCTAAAGACTGTGATGCGACAATATTTGAGGAGAGTTCTGTAGTTAATAGTCTGGGCTTTTTAAGAACCAAATGTTTGCCAGTAAAATTGATGGTTGTTGCTGGCCTGCTGGCAGGGAGCTAAAACACCTGTTTGCTTTGTGGACTTGTTGACAAATTACTGCTGCAAGGTTTTTCCCAACATGCAGCTGAAACCTCTCTTCCTGTAACTTTATTATTTCATGTCTTGGAATGATGAAGAAGCTGTCTGGAGCTCCTGAATGAAAATTATTTTAAGTGCCTGAAAAGTACAACATAGGACTTAGTTTCCAGACTGCAAATCATCCTAATTATTCTCCTCCTCCTTTGTTTCCATGTACTTGACTTTTCAAAGTCAGTCAGAAACTCTGTGGACTCATGGAAAATGAAATGGGAAAAAAAGTATTTCCTGCAGTTTGGGAACTACTACCGATGCCACCTAAAGTTGCATGTTCTCTTTAGTTTTTTGGGTGTTTTTTTTTTTTGGCATGTACGCAATTGCTGATTCATTCACTTCATACCAGCTGCTGTTCCCAAGTCAGATTTCCCCCCTTACAATGCCAGTTAGCTACTTCTGAGGCTGCTGGGGAGATGAAAAGTGCTCTGTCTGTCGTCTTTGTCTCTTGTGCCAGTTTCTGCCTTTTAAAAAAGAGAAATTTTCGCCCTTCAGAAAGGGAGGGCTTTGTAATGACATGAAGCATTCACTGCCCTTTCTGAAGATATTGATTCCATGTCTAAAGTGAGAAGACGTGGGCTGAATATCAGACAACTCTGTCACTGAGTAGGGGTCAAGAGGGAATGCCTTGCCACTCATGATCTTTGCAATTGTTCTGAATTACAGGTCACTAAGAAAGACAAAAAGAATAGATTACATGTATCTATCTACCACTCTCCTCAATTACGCCATAACCCAAAACGTTTTGAATCTGCGTACCTCCAATATGCTAATTTTAAAAAATGCATTCAAAATCTGGGACCCATTACTCCCATGTAATTGAAATTTCAGGGAACTTTAAACCAGTACTATTAACAGAGTTGTGGTTGCTGCAGTGCCACCACACCACTGTTGTACTTCCACTGCCCATTGATTTGCAAGGCTAAACCATTTTCAACTTAGAATTGCAGGCAAAATTGTTTTGGCTGCTTGCATATTTTTTGTTATTTGATCAAACTCTAATCCACAACAGCTCAAAGCATTTAAATATAGATTAAGATCCAGACTAAAGCCCAAAATAACAGCAACCATTGCCCCCGCCCAAACAAACAAAGAAGTCCCCCAGTCAGCCTAATTCAAAGGGCTGGGGGAAAGAGCCATGTTTTAAGGCTCTTTTAAAACTGATAAGGTGAGGACAAAAGGTCTACTACCTGAGTCCTGCTAGGTGACATTGTTGAATTGATGGAACAAAGAATGAGCCAGTTGTCAGATTTATGAGATGGGCCAAAAAAAGAAAAAGAAACAGGTAGTCTCCCAAATAACCTAAGTCATGTAGGGCTTTAAAGATGTCAGCCACCAGCTTAAATTGCACCTGGAAGTCAATCAATAACATGGGCATGATGCAGTCTCCATCATTGCTTCTGTTGCTATATTCTGTTATCTTCCAGATGCTTTTCAAGGGCACGTTGAAAGCGACCAATTGAAGTGCACCTGAAAGCGACCAAATAAATGATTGTAAGAAGTGCCTCCTGGCTCAGAAAAGGGTGCAGCTAGTGCCAGATATTCCATGTGAAGGTTCTCCTGGCCACAGCTACCATCTGTTTTTCAAGCTGCAGCTGTGGAACCTGTAGATTGCACACAAGACCTAAACAAGGCAATCTAGCCCCATTCAGAAACAAAGTTGGAGGATTCCCAGCACCAAGGGGCCCAGACACCCACAGCTACTCAATTTTGCCTGGTTGAATTGAGCTTGTTCTTTCATGTTCAAACTCTCACAGGGTCTAAGCATTGGGACGTGATTGCAACAGCATGGCTTGTCCGGTCAAAAGACAAGATACATAAATGTGTATCAACAGTATATTGGTGCTAGTTAACCTTGAACCAGCAAAAGGACTTACCCAGTGGCCTCATGTCCATGTAAAAAACAGATGTGGTGAGAGCATGCAGCTCTAAGGTACCCTGGGAGTGTAGATTTTATTGGGTAGCAATTTTTTCCCTACACTGTTGCTCAGTTGAATGGCGGACTGATTGTTGCACGAGTTGTTTATAACATTGCAAGAATGGCATTGGTAAGGAAAACCACAGGATACTGGGAATCAGTCTATGATGAGTTGGTGGGACTGAAAATGGTGTGTGAAAATGTCCCATCATCACCTGGTCAATACAACAAGATGGGTTGGAAGCATGAAAAAACAAACTGTACTGCCATTGATTGTGCTTTATTTTAGTAATGAACTAATACTGCCTTAGAATTCAAGTCAGAAAATCTTCACTATCAGTTAAGCTATTTCCTGTTGCAAATCACAAATATTTCAGTTTTTTTGCATGAGAATTCATATGTTTGTACAAGTGTTTTTTATGAAGAGCAGTGGACCAGATTAAATGAGAATATGGTTACATATTTAATTTGGTGAGGGTGAAGTGAAGGTTCATTTTCAGTTAATGTTCCATCCTATAGAGTAAATTCCATTAGTGACATAGTGAGAGATGCAAGATAAACAGTATTTATAAGGAAGTTTATATCAGTGACTTACTGCTAAATAAATAAACTTGGGATTCTAGATTTGAATAATGAAAATTTAAAATGTTCAGCTGAAAGTAAAATAACATGATGTTTCTTTTGTATGAAAACTTTTTAGCATCCAGATTTCCTAAACCGCTGGTACCATTTAAGATGTCAGTGAAACAGGTAGCATCAGCAGAAATACCTAGGGCTTTGGGTACAGTAAATTTTGCTATTTGTTGATGAATAAGGCATGATGTGAGAAAATGGTGCTGGTCGCATAACAACCATACATGTTTCCCCATCAAATGATCTCGCATGTTCTGATATAAATGCTTTCGGTTATTTCTTCTGTATCAGCATTTGATTTCTTTCAGAGTAACAGTAAGAAGAGAAGGATTTTTGCTTCTAAAATAACAGTTATCCCAATTAACTGCCAAATTGCTCTAAAAGAATCACAAGCCAAATTCTTAATCAGAATTTGCTTGCAGTTTAGTTTAGATCAAGTGAGAATGGCTATATCTGAATTCATTCTGATGTATCATGAATACATTCTGATAAGGCCTCTAACATATATTTTACTATGGGTTATTTTCAGTTTAATTTAGGACATTTTGACATCTTTGTCTTGTCTGGATGTAATAGCAAACCATGATTTGAAGAATTCTCCCAGTCAGACGAAATGATCTGTCATTTTGTGACAAAGCCCTGCTTGTAGTTTAACCCTGAGAACAGCAGCCTTTTTCTGCTGTTTGCTTGCAAGATTGTCTTTCTTTTATTAATATTGTTACTCTAAAAGATATTTTTGAAGAGGCATTTGGCTTTGGAACTAATGTTAGGATCTAATGTTAGGCTACAGTGTTTATTTGCATGAGATTTAGAAACTCACCCCCAGTCACTTAATGTGCTCTTTTGCATTTGAAACAAAAGGTTGTTGCAATTGTAACTTGTGGAAATTAATTATATGTGATTCACTTCATATGAGGAAAGTTACTGCTGACCTTCCAATTATTAATGTAATGATGAAAACAACTGCTTTTTCTGCACTGGCTGAAATTTCATTCATTTCTGATATATTTTTTTTATGAATGGAAAGTCTTACATCATTTATCCTTTTTCCCCCCAATCAGCCCACCTGATAATTTTCTTACATTTTTTCAGCATGTGTTCCAGGCAAAGTATGATTCAAATGTGGGTGACCCAGAAAAAAACTGGTCCACAACTTGATAATACAAGCACGTCCTTATTCTTCCCCCTCCATTTATGGATCCAACACAAATGCAAGTTATATTGTTCAGGGGTGTCAAACTGGCAGCCCATTGGCTGGATGTGTCACATGCAGTCCATGCCTACCTCAGCTCCGCGAATGGGAAACGTCACGTGACAGCAATGTGACACAGCAAATTTGACAGCCATGCTATACTTCATAGGTTCTGATGTGACACCAAAATCTTAACAAGAGTTGATGTGATTGTAGCACAGAACGGAAGAGAAAATACAGATAGTTTTGACTTAACCATCATTTAACAATGGTTTGAAGTTGTGATGGTGCTGACCAGTCCTCACACATAAAACCATTGCAGCATCCCTACTTTCAGGTGATCAGAATTTGGACACTTGGCAAATTGCATGTTTTACAATGTTTGCCGAGTCTTGGGATCATATGATTGCCATTTGCAACCTTTTCGGAGGGTTTATAGAGCCCTGGTGGTGCAGTGGTTAGAATGCAGTATTGCAGGCTAACTCTGCCTATTGCCAGCAGTTTGATTCTCACTGGCTCAAGATTGACTCAGTCTCCCATCCTTTCAAGGTGGGTAAAATGAGGATCCAGATTGTTTGGAGACAATGTGCTGACTCTGTTCAGAACCACTTAAGAGAGTGCTATAAAAACATTGTGAAGCAGTAAATAAGTGTAAGTGGTATTGCAATTTCCAACAGGCAAAATCAATGGGAGAAGCCGGGCTTGCTTAACGACTACAGCAAAAAAGGTCATAAAATCAAGCATGACCCACTTAAGGGCTGCATCATATAGCTATGGAAGTTCCGATTCCAATTGTGGTCATAAGTCTAGGACTATTCGTAAGAAAGGTTGAAAACATTGTAGAAGATGATACATTTATTTATACATGTTGAATGTGGGTTAGTTTTAATATTTAATATTACACAGGAAAATACATATTTGAGCTCCTGGGATTTTTTATCCATGTTTGAATGATAACTACTTTTTTGTGTTAATGAGGCCAAAGGCAGGAAGTTACTGATAAAAGTATGTTTTGATAAATATTTGCATATTCATGTAAAACCTGCAAATGAAACATTCAGTTGAAGCCTTAGTTCTCATAATCTGTTTCTGAGAGAATATTCCACTTATTGAAATAAGGTTAAAATATTGATTTGATTCCTGTGCCTCTTATCCAGCAGTGCAAACATCCTTTATTGTACTGTGCCATTTTTAACGGATTCTTGAATAAAATCTTCATAAAAAGAGGAGAAAAATGCCTTTTTGTAAGGCATTTAAGATTCTCACCATCAAGCAACTTTCTTAACAGACAGATTGGAGAGGGAATACGTATTTATACACTCTGAAATAGTACCAGATTTGAGGCACAGAAGGTAAATTCAGGGAAGACAAAATCCTTCATTCTGTCTATGTAGATTTTTTTATCTCAAGTTATCATTCTCTCAGAGGCTCTGAACTGGCATATATTTATTTTGCATTGTATTGTTTCTATTTCTTCCTCTTACTCCAGGAGCTTTGCATGGAGAAACAGGTTAGATTGTGCTAAATAGTCACCAGTAAGAGCTAACTTTGATGCAATATATAATTGTGTGTGCCCATTACTCAAAACTGCAATGGACTGTGGGTGTTGTTGAATGTGATTTGTGAATGCAGCCACTGTCATAACTTAATGTTACTCATGACACCTGACTTGTTTGAAACATGATTAAATGATATCCATTTGCTGTAATTCTTTGCCAACCATGATCAGTACTTTTGTTAAATCATAATCAACTACCCATAGGTTGCTTTTCACAAAAATGGATTCAGGGCACATGTCTGTATATTTTCAGTCAAGGGAATCCAAGCAGCTTAAATAGAAATATACTACACATAGCAAACAGAAATTAAAATCTTTATTTAATAACCCACAAACCTTAAACTTCATAAAATTACGATAAATTTTACCATTCGGTTGCCAGATACCTCCTCATGACATCCTTAATTCTCTATTTATGGCTGTTAGTTACGCTGCCAATTTTGGGTGATCTACTGCTTAAGCAATTTCTTTCATTGTTAATAAAATTGATAATCCTGAAATTACATGGGCAAATATGATTTTTTTTTGGCTAATTCTAAAAATGAAGTAAATTTTCAAGGTATTTGAATACAAAAAGCCGTTTTAAATTGTGGGACACTTATTATAGTGATAACAAAGTTAAGTAAAAATGTCATATTTGGTGACTGAAGAGATGGGTTTTTTTTTTTGAATTCCAATGAAGTTTGTGGAGAATCTTACCTATATTTTTTCATCAGAATTATTATTTTACGTGTTCACATTTAACCACTGCTGTGTACAAAATAACTAGCCAAATACGTCTATGCTTATAGATTCCTTTCTTTAAATTTAGAGAAGCTGGAAGTTGCACCACCATCCACTGGACAACTGAAACATGGTAAATGCTGGTGTCTTGTTTTGTTTTGTTTTGTTTGTTTGTTTGTTTGTTTATTTATTTATTTATTTATTTATTTAAATCAGGTATTTCTGTGGGTTAGGGGAGTGAAAGCCTCCAAGAACTGTAGTGTGGCCACTCTTAGAATTTGGCTGTTACTTTTCACTTTTTGAGGGGGACAATATTAGCCACGCCAGTTCAGGGTCTACAGCAGAGGTCTCTTCTCTGATGAGGGTCTCTTGAATTCTTCCTCATCTGTCTCTCTTACATATTGGCTAAAAATCACTTGTGTAGCTGTGTCCAGAGCAATTCCACCAGTGACTGTCACTGATTCCTCTACGTGTGTGCTGCTTTTTCCCCTGCATCATCACCCCACTGCAGATGGAATTATCTAGAAAGTACTCAGAATGGATCTGGCCTTTCAGAGACAGTCACTTCGGGGTTGGCAATCACTGCATGCAGATTGCTGGTGGTTAGTTGTATTCAAGAGACTAGGAAAAGCCCCTCCTGGTTTGGGTTCAACAGTATCGTGCCTGGGATTTTAACCACATTTGGACCCTTATTTGGATAAATAACAAGCATTGTCATATTATTTAATATAATTTTGCAAACGGCAATTTAAAGTACTTAAAGCATTGTGCATCTCTCTTTTGTTCTAGTGTTCTTCCACAATGCGGTACCTTTTGTAGGCTTTGGATTTTTTGATAATGCCATTATGATTGCTGCGGTAAGTCGTCTTGATACCAATCTTTATGTATACTGAAATATTTCTAGTGTTGCAGCAATGCAGCATTGCTAGTTTCAGTTCTGCTTTAACACACCGTTATTATATAAATGCAGTAACATTCATATTGCTTTGGGGTCTTCTGGAGCAGGGGTGTCAAACTCCATTTCATTGAGGGCCTCATCAGGGTTGTGTTTGACCTCAGGGGGGAGGTGTGGTCAGGGTGGATGTGGCCAGCTTGATGTCACCTGTGGTGACTAAGTACTAAGGCAGGACTTCTGTCAGACCTTCCCTCACTCTCATTATAATCCTTCCTTCCTTCCTTCCTTCCTTCCTTCCTTCCTTCCTTCCTTCCTTCCTTCCTTCCTTCCTTCCTTCCTTCCTTCCTTCCTTCTTCCTACCCCTCTTTCCTTATTTTTCCTTCCGTGTTGTCTTTCCCTTTCTCCTTTCCTGTCCCTTCTTGCATGAATTACAAAAGGGGAAATATTTCTCCATTTGTTTTGCTTTTAGTTGGTTTTGCTAGCCCTCTGCCAGCAAAAACTGAGCCAGGGAGGGCTGCACGTGTCCCCGGCCCTATTTTCAACTGCGTGGCCTCCTTCAACCCTCTGCCAGTGGAAATGGAACTCAGGGGGGGTGCAACCCTCCTGAGCTCCATTTTCGCTGGCAGAGGCACCGTGGGCCAGTTCAAGCATCTAAGCATCCCGTGGGCCTTGAGTTTGACATGCCTGTTCTAGAGGAACTGGTGAGCAGGTGTGCCCCCCTTTTTTACACTCGCATTCTTGAAATTTTGTCTACATACAGTGTGTGGGTGATAATGAAATTCTCTGTTATTTTTAGGGCACACAGATAGAGTTATCAATAGGGATTGTGCTTGGAATTTCTACCATGGCAGGCAAGTAATCAAGGTCATTGCTGTTTATGTGGATTTTTATAGCTGTTTGTGTATCATTTAAGTTTCTGTGCACAGTGAAATTCATAGAGCCCTTTGCTGCTGTTTGAGGAAAGCGTGTGCTTAACATCAGTGGAAACTTTTATCATGAGATAAAATTAGGAACACTTACATCTTTGTCTGAAGTTTCCTGATATTTTTCTTCTACTTCTTCCAACACAGTTTTGGGGAAATTGTATCTGTAAATAAGATAACATTTCTATTATTTTTGAAAATAGCTTTATCTGACAGCCATTTCCCTATATGGATAGAAAAATATGAGGAAGTTTATTTTGTAGAAGTAATTGAAAGAGTATGGATTTTTTTTTGCAAAGGGGAAACAATTATGACATACTGTCTGAACAATAATTGGATGATTTATTGTTGTCTTCGGAGAAACAATGGTTTGGTTGAGTGGCTAAGGCACCAATCTAGAAACCAGGAGACTGTGAATTCTAGTTTTGTCTTAGGCATGAGAAACAGCTGGGAGACTTTGAGCCAGCCTACAATATCAGCCTCAGGTGACAAGTCAGTTGATCAATTCTCGTTGCAACCAATGGATCAACTGTCAATTCATTAAAAAAGAAGCAGATCCTGCACTTTTTTGGGGGGGAGGTTTAGGTTTAGGTTTATTTGGACTTATAAGCCGCCCTCTCTCACGAGGGACTCAGGGCGGCGTACATAAAAACAAAGAATACAAAAGTTAAGAACAAATTTAAAAAGTATTAAATCAATGCCAAATAACCTTTCGAATTAAAACCCGGATCCCCTGTCAGTCCAGGAGGGGGAAAAGTGAGGAAAAGAAAAATACATATTATTGGAGGAAAGGAGTTTCTATTGACCTGCCCTTCTGTTTGGACTCAGCTTTTTGATTGCTTTTCTTAAAACAGATTAAAGGATGAGTCACTTGGCGTTAGACCATTTTGTGATGTTGGATTTTGGTTAAGTCCGCTGTTAGGGTTTAACAGTCTGTGGTTTAGTGTGATACAGTATATACACCCAGATTCTCCATATGAAGAACTGGCCTCTTCGTTTTGCTTCCAGCTTTTGAAGAAATTTGGTTTAGCCTTTACATGTTATTTAATAGTTTGACTTTAGAAAGTTTGGTATAATTTTGAGAAATAGAATATGCTTTCTTCAAATAAAATAAACACTACTGTACTTATTTTTAAATTGAGTTTTGAATGTTGGTTTATTGTAGATCAAAGTTTGCCATGATCTTGCTCTAGAGAATATAAACAGTATATTATTGGAGCAGATTAAAGATCTGTCGTATCAGCATTCCCTTTCTGTAGAGGCCAGTGGGATACCTGCAGAAAATAACGTGTAGCTTTCATGATGCTTGATTTCTAGCTGGAGCTAATCATCTACACATACTTATACTAAAGAGTGGAGAATGGAGGTATAATCATTGTGAGACAAAAAGTATTTTACAATTTGTATTGTTGTATTAATGTCCTTGGTTCAATTTGTTCCTGGGCTCAGATCGAAGTCCCTTTTTTATTTAAAACCTCTTCTTAGGTCCATCTAAAAGAATTTCCCCCCCTCAAGTTCCTCTTCTGAGGACTGTGTTTCAGATTCTCTGAGTACCCCCCAAAAATCTGAGAGAGCTACTTCACTTTTAATAGCAATAACCTAGAAGTGCTTACTATCCTAAGGATCAACCATGGTCAATTACTGTAAATTTTTTAAAGTATGAGAACATCACAAATTGCTAAATTTGTGATGTTCTCATACTTTAAAAAAAATCATGATGGCTGATTGATTGATGTTATATTTTTATACTATGTTGAAAAGCAGCTTTTATGAGGTATATAAATATATCCAATAATAGTCTTCAGAAGAATTTTAGTTTTAAGCGATAATATAGTTATAAAACATTTTCTGGGTATTTCTGCAATGTTACTAATTTATATAATACTGTAATTTTCCATCTATCTAGCTGCTGCCTTGGGAAATCTTGTCTCAGACTTAGCTGGATTGGGGTAAGTTTAATTATATATATTTTCATGAACTTGCAGTATTTTTCTATAGCACAACCTTGAAGCTCAAAATGCCTTGCCTAGTCTTAGCTCAGAATGGTAGCTGGAAAAGCACCATAACACTTTGAGTAATTAACAATCTGATTTGAACATGGAAATGTTCTGTTCCTTCAGTTTTTTAAATTTTGATATATTTATTGGGATTTGAGGATAGGCTGGTACAGAGTAATGAAGCTGAAACTACAATTCAGGTTAGTGTTGGGGCAAAAGGTGTAATTTCATAGATTAGTACCTGCCTTAACTTAAGTTCATATTTCCTCATTCTGTTTTGAATTCTTACCCAGTTCTCAAATCAAGTAAGGATAGGTATTTATGTTAAGAAGAATGGGAACTTCAGGAGTTGACATTGTAGTATGACTCAAAGAATAATCTAGCAGGGAACTGTGTTTTTATTAAATTTATATTCTGCTTTTCCAGGGAAAATTGGGCATTTAAGGAGGTTTAATAAATTGAGCATGATATAAGAATGCAATGATTTGAACCAAAAATATTTCACATTAAGTATTTTTTAAAAGACAAGAATGATAAAAATACCAAAGGGGAAAGGAGGGGGCTTATGTTTTTGATACACCTAAATTAGAATGTTTATGCTATTATTATTATTATTATTATTATTATTATTATTATTATTATTATTATTATTAGACTTCTTTGCCACCCTGTCTCCCGAAAGACTCAGAGTGGCTTACATTAAAAAGAAACAGCACAAAAATTAAAACAGAATTAAATAAGAAATCTCACTAAACTAACCATAAAAACTAACTGCTAAAAATTCCCATCCCTCCGTCAGTCCGGGTTGGCAAGCTGGAAAAGCCATGTTTTTAGGTCACGGCGGAAAGATTGAAGGTCAGGGGCCACCCGAAGCTCCAGGGGAAGTTGATTCATGCAAAATATTACATTCAAAATTTAAAATGGTCCCTTTTCTATTGTATAATTTATTGGTGCTGGGTTGTCAATGCAGAATATTATACAACTCGACTCTTTAATTGCTCACCATGTTTTTATTTTTTAATCAAAATTAAGCAAAATTGGTATGTTTCAGAGATTCCTGTGCTCAATGTATTTGTATTTTTTTCTCCCAAGTCTTGCAGGCTATGTTGAAGCTGTGGCCTCCAGATTAGGCCTTTCAATTCCCGATCTCACCCCCAAACAAGCTGATATGTGGCAAACACGTCTTAGTGCACACTTGGTGAGTATGTGTATTTATGGATGGCAGCACAAGGGAAACCAAGACAGAAAAACAGCAACTTTCAATATTGCCTAAGCACTAGACTTTGGATACCAACTATGTATGCGTTATTATCTGTTATTCCTGTGGGGATAAAAATAGAAATGGAATATTTTAGTGTAGATTATTATGCACCATAATCTGCATACCACTGATTCTAACAAGAGGATTTCAGATCTACTTAATTGAACGTTGTTTCCTGTGCAAAGTGTTGAGCTCTTAACCTGAAAACTTCAGCCTGAACCACAGGTAGTCCTTGACTTACAACAGTTCATTTAGTGACCATTCAAAATTACAACAGCACTGAAAAGTGTGGCTTTATGACCACTTTTCAAAGTTGCAACCTTTGCGGAATCCCTGTTATCATGTGATCAAAATTCAGGTGCATGTGATCCCCTTTTGTGACCTTCTGACAAGCAAAGTCATGCTCACTTAACAAACAGGTTACTAACTTACCAGCTGCTGTGATTCACTTAACAACTATGGCAAGAAAGGTCGTAAAATGCGGCAAAATTCACTTAACAGATGTCTCACTTAACAACAGAAATTTGGGGCTCAGTTGTGGTCGTAAATCAAGGACCACCTGTACATAAGCGATATTAATTGGATGTTCAGTATTGGATCTGCTTGTAAATCAACATCCCATTCTCTTTGTTTTTCCCCTCTTTTTTTTAGGGTAAAGCTATTGGAGTGACCATTGGCTGCCTTTTAGGAATGTTTCCGTTGTTCTTCCTTGGAGAGGAAGAAGAAAAAACTGGATGGAAAAAAATAACCTTTTTACAATGTTTATCTATACATATATAAACTAATGTACCTCAGATATACAACTATGCTGTCCAAGTATATAGGAATTTAGAGACAATAAGAAGCAGCATGCTATTTTACAGAAGCACTTAACTTATTGTGGCTGTGTCTTAGTAACATCTTTTTTATAAGGGGTTTTTCCTTTTTTTAAATGTAAATTGTTGACATGCGATTTCACATTAACATTGATGGTTGAGCTTTACCATATCTTCCTCTTCGCTGGTTTCCTTCACCTGGGTTGTTCCTTTAATTACCTGTCATCGATGTGCTGTACAGCTTTTGGGTTTGCATTTTTCTTAGCCTTTGGAAACACATGGCACAAATTGCCTCTGGATACCCACAAAATCTTCCACTCCAGACTTTAATATAGTTAGGTGACAGCTGCCCTAGGAAATACCATGCTGTAACTTTCTTACTTTTATGTGTCTTTTGGCCATATTGGTACCCAGGTGACTGGAGCAAAAGCCAGTTAGAACAAATGTTGACTTGTGAAAGGAGCGATGGAGAGAGATTTTGGCGAGGCCAATGTACAGGTCCCATTTTATGGTCAGAGTTATTTCCCCTCTCTAGACAGAGTGTGTCACTAAATTACCCAGGTGGCAGCTTAGATCAAAGCGAACCTTACAAGTTGATATCACCAATAACAGATAGCATGCAATGCAGCAGATTTGGAAAGTATCTAAAGCACCTTGCCTCGGCACCAAGTATTGGCCATCTTCATTCTCAGATTTCTAGTACCGAATATTCTCACCGAATTGTTTGTGTGCATGTTTGCTTTGCCATAGTGTATTTGAAAATTGGGCTTTATTCCTCATTCGCCCCGTGAACTTCCAACCTTGTTTGTCTTTCTAAACAAGAAACAAGCATAATATTAATCAGGCCAAACTCCATTCCTGATCAGAAGGCATTAGGAAACGGGATAAAGTTTCTGTTGGTTGCAGAAGAGAATTGGGCCGGTATGCCGAACAGAAGAGCGGTGTGAAGGGAAGAAGTTGACAAAGATGAGAGCAAAGGAGAGTTTAGAAGAAAAATAAAGCAAAATATTAAGCTTATATGTCTGTCTCCCCCCAAATCCGCTGATTTTAGTGTAAAATAAATTCCTGCCACTGTTGCATGTTTTCTGCTTTAGCAATTCAGGAATAATGATATTTGTATCCTTGTCTGTGAATGTCAATGGGGGAGAATGGTAATCAGGTGGTTTAAAATTGACCCTGTCTGGACGATTGATTAGTCTGTGCAGAGTTTAATTTACAGAAATAAACTTGTTTACTTTTCATTTAATAGGGTTTCTTTTCATTTTGCCTTGTGCTTTGCAGTTAACTGTGCAGTATTCAAACGAACTGAAACTCCCTAAAGAGCATTATGTTTTCTTGATTATGTGGTGGGTATATTCTAAGCATTTTGTTTTTATTAAATAAAGAGGACCATTTGTTCATCTGATGTTTCCAGTGAAATATATATACCGAAAGACCTAAATAGCACGTTTGATCACAAAACTTCAGGTGCCTTGTGTTCTGCTATCTAGAAATTTTGCAAATGCAGTTCCCAGCTCCCAACATCAAGAATTGCATTGTTAAAATGACTGACAAATTACTACATCGGAGGAACACTGCAATCCATTGCTCATAAAGGAAGGAACCAAGCCGAAAAAAGAAAACAAGTTGAGGAACATTATTTGGGTTGGCTTTAAACACACACAAAATTGTAGAGAAACAACATTGAAACCTATTCTAGTCCTCTATAAATTATGTTTAAAATACAACCACTTATTCTAGTTGGAAGCCCGACTAACATGGCTGGTTCCTGCTGAGTCTCGGAGCGCGGTGGGAGGTTTGGGCGGTCCAAGAGGGTGTTTGGAGGGGTCTTTTTGTAGCCCCAGTACCTGCATCGTCGCTGGCAGGCTTGGAGAGCCAAACGAGACCCTCGGGGGATTCGCTGGGCTCTGGGGCGAGTGGGGATGGGCATCATCTCCCCCTCCCAGTCTCTGTGTGTGCAGAGCTGCGGAGGTGTCGGCGTGGCGCAGCTGCGGCTCTGGACGCAGCGATGAGCCCGATGGTGTTTTCTCCCCGGGGGGTCGGATGAGATCACCGGCTTGGGATTCGTTGGGCTCTGGGGTGAGCTGGGGATCAGTGGCATCTTCCCCGTTCCTTGCGTTGGAGCCTGCAGAATGCCAGGGTGGCACAGCAGCGGCTCCAGGTGCGGTGTGTGAGCCCAACGATGCTTCCCCCCCTTCTGGATCAGCTGGGGCATGTTCCTGAGGCTGCAGCTGATCTGGGATAGTTAGCCCTGAAGTCGCCAGGAAGACCTGGAGGAAGATCTGGAGTGATGGTGGCGTTGGGAGCGGCGATGGTGGTGAGGATGGCGCTGTTTGTGGATAGCCCCTGGCCTTTATTTTGCTCAGAGGGCCAAAGTGACACTATGGCTGTCCCAGGTATGGCCTGGAGTACAGCAGGAAGCATAACCGGTCCTTGGCCAGATGTTATGGGTGGAGGCCTTGGCCCCATCCAAAGGCTGTTAAGGGCTGTGATGTTTTCACCTATGGCGTTGGAGGTGTTGGTGGTGACGCCTTTTTCCTGCTGCTTCCTATGGCCTGATTCTGGACTTTTCCATCGACCATCGTGTTTGGTCATTCTGCCTCATTTGTGTTACCTTTTCCACCTATACCATCTGCTCCATCTTCGCCAATTACAAGGTACTCTAATTACTGGGACTGAACCATCTATTCCGTGCCACAGGCCACGGAGGGGTGAGCTTGGACACCCTAGTGACCTGGGCCCGGATTCCCAGTGCCGATTGTACATCCTTGAACTTGGTTTGCGGCTACTAGACTTTGTTGTTTCCCTTGCCGTGGTGAGAAAACGGCAGCGGGGACTCATTTTCTTCCGAGATAGCCATTTAACATCTCTTTACCAACTGTCCAACTGGTGCCCATTGGGGATACCCGCGGTGAGAGTGCGGGGCTTGATCCGGAGGAGGGTCGCAAACATCGACCACAGGCCTGTTGTGAGAGGGCAGCCTGGTTCCTGGACCCCCCAATGGGTAGTACCTTTGACTTTACCAAGTTCTTATATTCTGGACTTTATTATTTCCATCTGCAGACCCTCGTGCCGGTTCCTTGACATCTTTGGATCTGTAATATTCGAACTTTTACAGCAGCAGAGCTTCGGGCCTTTAGGAGGCTCCCTCCCTCCAGGATATGGCCTACTATATTATCACCAGCCTACCTCGAGGATGGGCTATGGAACCCGGAGAGATGGCATGGCGGGGAGTTGGGTTGGGGTTGGGGCTCTAAGAAAGTAAAAAGAGGTCACTAGGGCCCCTTTAATTAAATCTTTAAATAAATTCTTAAGTAGGTTAGGAAGGGGGGTGGGAAATGAT